>NBAY01000003.1:0-1200000 GCA_002794775.1 Porodaedalea pini | reverse complement strand
TTTTTAATATTCATCCCATGTTTTCCACGTCTACTCTCCTTTGAGTTTTCTTGATGCTTCTTGCTTTGTCTACAGCTGTATTCACCATCTATTCGGACCATCTGCGCACATATCATCTACTCATACTCATACTCATGTACAAGCACATACGACACGAACTGTACACACACTCCGACTCCGTGGCAGCTAATTGATTACTGCTGCTTATAGCGAATCTGAGGTAGCTCTACAATGAGACAAAGACACGTCTAAAGAATCCCTTCATCTTACCTTCCTCGGCATCGACGAAGGCGGGAACAGCGCACCTGAATCCGATATGGATCTTTGACTCTTAAGCTCAAGGCACCCCGGCCTGATCTTATTGTTCGTCGTCGATCATCGTAATTATGCAGAGTCCAATTAATACCCATGGTGACTGTATCCTATTGTTCTCGAACGGTCGATCCCATTGACGTCTTCATCGTCTGCATTCGGCGGTTCGGCTGAAGAAGGGAGCTGAAAGGACTTCGACAGGCTGTATGCATATCGTGCAGCACTAATTTCAAGTAGACTGAGACTTTGTGAGTTCATAATTTAACTAGGCATACGCCTATCTATCTTAACTCGGTACCCAGAGCTCTTCCACGATGCACACTAAAATATTCACTTATCCTCACTCATCGGTGTATCAATAATATTGCGTAAACTTCGTACAATACTCAGGCTGATCGTGGGTCCCGAGGACGCTCGGATCTCAACGCATTCCATACAGATCTTATTGTTCTCATTAGAGATATTTACGTTGCCCAGTCCGGCTGATAATCTCCTGTCTGTAGGCGTAGTTCCGACGGAAGGCGCAGGACAGGACCGGGAGCCCGGAGTGAGGCACTCAGTCTGAATCAATCATGGATATCATGCGCATGTGGGGTCAGGATGCCAACCAAAGGTGAAATTTTCAGTTCGCTTTATATTTCGTGAGGGCTTCAATAGGACAACGGGTATCGAGCATGGATAGTAGAGTAAGCGGAGAATACGTGAGGAGCCATCGTGTTAGGTACAGTCCACAGTTCTTCGCAGATGTTGGAAAAGAGATAAAAGTAGAGAACATCGATGAAAGAGTAAACGGGTGGGAGAAAAAGAAAGAAAAGCCGTTGGGGAGATACAAATACACGACCTAAAATCGAGAAGTGCGAGCAGGAGAAACCAGTCTGAAGAAAAGTAAGGCAAGAACAAGAAAACCAAAGGAAAAAGAAATGGTGTAAATCAAGAGAGAAACAGGATAGATCAGAAATAATTGCCAACTGGCTTCGTACGTTCCCGCTCCTGCGCACGCAACTGCGACGCGTTCGCAATCTTATTCACTCGCCTCGGTGGGGTCTGAGTCAAAAGATCGAGCTGGCCAACGCGCCGCTCACGCTTTGACGCCGTCGACGTCGTCGACGCGTTCGAGCCCGTCGAAAACGTCTTCGCCGTCTTTTTCATTGGCGACGCGGGCGGAATGGCGCGCGACTCATGTGTGGGGAGCACAACGGGAATGTCAACGCTATGTACAGACGGGCTGTTCCCCGCGCTCTCATTCCCTTTCATTCCCGGACCCGTCCCCGAGGAAGGCTCGCAGAGCGTATGCGTGCTGTGCACGCTTGAGCGCCCCGCGTCGCCCGAATCTACGGCGAGCGGAACCTGCCCGGCGAGCTCGTCGTCGCAGAGTCGTAGGAGGTCTCCCAGCCCGAGGTACGACGCCTCGTCACGGAGGTCGAGCAGTGCCTCGAGGCGTGCTGTTGCGAATGAATGCCGCGCGGCGGGGAAGAGGCGTGCGGCGTAGGGAAGCATCCCTTGCGGATGGGACGGCAAGATGGGAGCGCGAAGATATGCGATAATGTGCGTATATCTAAATGAGATTACTATTGAGTTTTTTGTAAAAAGTCGGTGCGATATAGGGAGACTTACGGTGCACTTGGTCTGTCCAGGAAAATGTGAATAACGGAGGTTACATCCGCTCTACGCTTAGGCTTGCGGGTCTTGATAATGCCCGTCGACGTGAGATGATTCTGGAAGAGCGAGTTGAAACCCACGGAGTTCTCCTCGTCTTCAGAGCCCTCAAACTCGCTGCGTTGCGAGTACATTGACGCCCCGTCTCCATCCCCGTTCTCGTCTACGGGAAGCGCTGTTTGCGCGGAGGAGCTCGTCGCCGTCGTCATGACAAGCTCGTTGAGGTACGTCCCGAGGTACGAAGGTCGGGATGTAAGTGTCTTGAGCGTACTCTTGATAGTTGCATCGCCTGTTTCCAAAATGACGAGGAGCTTGCCTGGGTCGATTTTATGCATGTTGGCGGGGAGATTGGACATGAGGACGGGCTCGAACGGCGGTTGAGGGAGCGCAGAAGCAAGATCGATAGGGAGCTGAGGGGCAGCGGCAAAACAGTCGCTTTCGACGCGAGAGCCAGAGCCCGAGTAGGAAGAAACGTTCGATCTATGCCGCGACGATGTGGTCCCTGACTTGCGTTGTGTTTGAATTTCGTCCTCACCTGGCAGCTCCGGTTTGGATTTGAAATCGTCCACTGGGGAAGGTGGTGCTTGAGACTCTTCGTGCAGCTGCTGGTGCGGCTGAGCGAGCGGAGACCCTCGGCGGCCCTTCGCGGAGCCTTGTGAACGCCGGTCCTGCAGAACTGGACGAAGCCCTCGACTGCCACTCGCCTGGCTGCTGACATTCGATTCTTCTGAGCGTCTCGGCTGAGGCCAATCTCGTTGCTGCAAGCCCCTCGTCTGCATAGTAGGCGATGTGGGCGTTGACGCAGGCAAGGGTGGCAGCGGCGGACTCTTCTGGGAATCTTCGTACTCTGATTCCTCTTCAACAGGCGCAGGCTGCTGCTTGTGGTACTGATTTATGCCCGATGGTGCAGATGCGGCCGCGGGTGCACCACGGTAGCCGCCTTTCTGTGCGGAGAGCGCAAGGGCCTCCTGAGGGGTGCCAACGACGATTGCGCCCGAACCTAGCGGGGCCAGTCGTGAAGAGGGCAAGCTGTCTGCGGAGCCAGTAAGTTTTGGCTCTGAGATGGTGATTCCCCTGGGCTCATAGGGCCCGCTGTTACCACGCGAGCCATTAGAGTGGGCGCGGCGGTGTGCGTGCGCGTGCACGGCATGCACGTTCTCGTGTATGCGCTCCTTGAGGGAGTCTTTGAACTTTGACATTGTGTTTGTGAGGGACGGGCGACGGGTCTTATAGGCTGGCCTGGAAAACGGAGCGGGGTGCGGAAAGGACTGCGCGATTGGGGAAGATATGGAATGCGAACGCTGGTGAGGTGCGTGCATAGTTGCTACTGCACTCCCTTGAAGAGGCAAAGTAAGGGGTAATCAGGAGGTGGGCGTGGTGGACGTGGTGGTGGTAAAAAGCAAAGGAGAGTACATGCGTTCTCCGAACTGCTCGCGTGTTCTCTCATGGCCTGCATCTGCATTTTTGAAAAAAGACAATAGACAATAACAGGGAGTCAGGGACTGAGGAAGACAATCCCCCTTCTAAGAATGAAAGTCACGTTCACTCGGAGATCGACGCCTCTTGTCGTCACATGATCCCATATTTCTCTCATGGACTCGGTCACCGCAAAGTACCAACTGAACGCCTCTTTGCTCCTCTCCGCCTCAGTCTCACCTGCTCTAGCTGCCCTCCATGCAACCCGTGCTCGACGCTCGTCGTCTCACCCCTATGTCCTGGCACTGTCCCCGCTGCACTGCCCGCGGTGCGCCCACCTGCCCGTGACCACACGCATCGTCGCCAGTTCCAAACGCAGAAGAACAAGCAATACAAAGAACACAAAGCAGCGCGTGCAGAGGAGCTGCGCGGCGTGCGGTTACCTCGGCGCCCAGGCCGCTGAGCGGAGCGGCGTTAATGCACTGGTAGACATGAGTGTGTCCCATACTGCGTCGCCTGCCGAGGTCACCGAAGGTCCTCCGTCGTCTTCCTCGGTACCCATGGACTGTCTGCCATCAACGAGTCCAGCGGTGAACAAGGAGGCCGAGGAAAGCTTTAGTATACAGCGAGACATTAGCGTCGAAAGCAGTGCCAAGTTAAAAGGCAAAGCACGGGCCTCGGACTCAGCTGTTTCTCCCAGCTCGACGGCTAGCGCCGCCCCAGCCGACTCTCAACGCAAACTGCAATCCGCTGGTTCGTCAGCCAAGCGACAGAAGAAAAGGGCCGGTTTGCAGGAGATGCTCGCTCGCTCGAAGGAGCAAAAGCAAAGCGCAACTCGGAAGGACGGAGGAGGGCAGGAGGGGAATGGACTCGTTGCTTTCTTGAGCGGCTTATGATCGCTAAATGTCGTATGTTGTTAGCCGCGTTTCTCTCTCTGACTTTGCCTTGAAGATCCATGTGTACTAAGACTGCAAATGAAGGCTCATTAGATGCACTCGGGAAGGAAATGAAGTCTGTCTCTATTTTTCATTTGAATCAGAGCACCGGTCGAACAACTGGACGTTGATTTTGTTCAGTCCGCACTTCGCCCAACCCATCACCAATGAACCTGGTAATGAAGCTCGTCGCGGAGATACACGCATTGAAATTCAAGAAATCGATAAATTTAAAGTACACTATTTCCACTATGCACAGCAACGATGGCAACAAGTGTCCAGATGTATCGGATAGGTGAAAACTACATCATAAACCGAAGGCGATGGCTGGCGCACCGTAGAGTCCAGCAAGAATCTTTGAGTCTCCGCCCTCGCCAGCGCCAGCCGCGACGTACAGCGGCACGAAATGTTCCTCACGGGGATGCGCCAGTCTAAAGCCTCTGTGCTTCGTGAGGTTGACGAGGGCCTCTTTGAGTTTTGGCTATTCAACATCATGAGTTCATGTGGACTGAGTGTAAACATAAGTAGGCAGTGAACATACCGCAGGCTGCTGCGCCGCCTCAAGGATCGCCCGGTCAAACTCCTTATAAACAGGCTTCGCAGTGCTCTCTGCAAACGCCGACCAATCCGCAAACGTATGGATTGTCAGCCCGCCCGAAAGGATCAAAATCCCCTCCTCCCTCAGCTGCGCGACCGCCTTCCCAACCGCCCATTCCTTCTCAGGACTGAGGTTCGCATCGATGCTGGCCTGCACGATCGGCACATCGTGGAACGCGTGCCCGAACATGATGCGGAACGGTACGAACACGCCGTGGTCGAGCCCTGGTCCGTTGTACCCCCGCCCGTCGCGCCCGCGCGTCTCAGTCTGGGACGTTGTGCGCGCGAGCTGTCCCGCGGATTTGAAGGCGTCAACGACGCGCTGCGAGAGTGCGTGCGAACCGTTTGAGCTGAATTTGAGCTTGTAGAGCGAGCGGTCGAAGCCGAAGTAGTCCATAAGAAGGGGTTGGTCGTCGCCGTAGTCCGTCACTGTAATGAAATGAATATACACGAATATTGATTATAGCTAAGAAACGCACCTTGTCGCTCCCCCTGCGTCTCCCAGTGGGCGCTGAAGACGAGTATGCCCTTCGGCTTGTACTTCTCAAGCAGCGCCGGCCCAAAGTCCTTCAGAAAGCGTGCAAGCGGGCCCTTTGGGCCAGCATACACCTCCATCGGGTCCGTCCCGCTCAGCAGATGCTCAGGGAACTGCAAGAGAGGCGAGCCGTGGCCGAAGAAGAACGCAGGGATCTTGTCCGGCGTTGCAGGCAGCGCGTCGAGTGCGGCCTTCCATTCTGATTCCGTCTTGGGCACTGCGGACGCGGGTGCGGTCGACATTGTTCGGAAGAGCGAGCGGGAGATGATAGATGTCAATGGGAAGCGTGCCAGAGTGTACGCAAGTGCGACAGCGAGCAGCGCGAGGAGGGTCCTGGTTGATATAGCCGCCACGATGAGAGCTGTGCTGGTAGTAATAGGAATAAATACATGGTGGGAAGTGGATGAGTTGGGTTATAAGCGCGGCTTAGCTGATGACACGCGCGCCGACTCGGGGACTCCATGTCGGGCGTCTTAGTCACTGACCACGACGACGGCCGCATCTTCGCACACCATGTCCAAGTCGAGCTCGGGCTGGTTGCGCGGGACCATCGTTCGCAAGTCCGCGCTCCCCTCCTCCTCGCACAGCACGCGCTCCTCGACGCCCGCCGGGCTCAATGCGCCCCCTAGCTCCAGCGCGCCCTCGACCGCAGCGCTCTCCTTCGGGGGCGGCGTCAAGGATGCGTCGGGCAAGGTCTCGGAGTACAGCAGCCTCGAGGACCAGTGCCCCGTCTGCAAGAGCGACCGCTACCTCAACCCGCGGCTCCGCCTGCTCGTCAGCGCGTGCTACCACAAGATGTGCGAGTCGTGCATCGACCGCCTGTTCACGCTCGGCCCCGCGCCGTGCCCGATATGCAACCGCACGCTCCGCAAGCTTGCATTCATGCCGCAGACGTTCGAGGACCTCTCGGTTGAGAAAGAGGTTGCGGTTCGCCGGCGGCTGGCGAAGGAGTGAGTGCGCTCTGACTTTTATTGTTAAACACTCGTCGTTAAACATGTTCTACGCAGCTTCAACAAGCACCGAGAAGACTTCGCCGATCTAAAAGCTTACAATGACTACCTCGAAGAAGTCGAAGACATCAGTACGTCCTCCATTCCTCCATTCCTCACCCTCTCGGTATACATGTAAACTACCTTCTCCTAGCCTTCAACTTAATAAACGACATCGACGTCCCCGCAACCGAAGAGCGCATCGCAAAATACCGGCGCGAGAACGCCGCCGTCATCGAGGCGAACATCCAGCGCGACGAATCCTACGCCTCCTCGCTGCGCGCACAAGAAGAGGCCGACCGGCAACGGCGCGAGGAGCGGGCGCGCACACTCGCACTCGAGGAAGAAGCCGAGCGCGCCGCACGCGCAGCGGACCGCGCGGAGCTGCTTGATGCGCTCGAGCACAGCGCCGAGGACGCTGACGCCGGCGCGCTCGTCGCCGCAGCCGCGCGGCGCCAGCGCGAGAAGGAGAAAAGAGAGCGTGAGCGACGTATGGCGCAGGCGGAGGTGCCGAGTGCCTCCGCGAGGGCGCTGCGTGCACGGGCGGCGCAGAGCGCGGTGCCCGACGTGCCGCATGTGCCGCTGCAGGACGATTGGTACGCGTACGAGGACAGATTCGAGTTGCGCAGCGCGGGCTACTTCGATCCTGCAAGCGAGGCGGTGAGAAGGGACCGCGAGGGCGTCATGCGGGCAGGCGGATACGTCGTCGAGGAGGCTTGGGAGCGCGCGCTGAGGTGTGCGGTCGCTGGGCTTGACATTGCACCTTTGACATCGCCGGTACTGACTTCAGATTCTCCTGCGACTTTACCGAATGGAGGGGATGTGGTGATGGCCACCGTCTAAAGAATTGTAGCAACATATTCATTCCACTGTATGACAATGATAGCGCGGGGCAACACGATAGCATTAAGGTGTTATGAGATGACTAGATCATACATCGGTAAGTCAGAACGAAGAGGGCTACACAGGGGGCTGGAAGCGTGGATAATATGTAACACGAATAACAACCAGAGAGGAGTGGAAAGCGCATGAGACAGTCAAGAATAGTGAGATAATAACCAACGAGCGACAGGCAAGGAACCGATGAGAGATTAACTAACAGACCAAAACCAGGGCGCGAAAGAGGGGGAAGAAAGCAGGGACCTGGGCCAGAAACGACAGTGTCCTTGTGCTCGACAAGCAATCGTATATCCAAAGCTCGAGATTATAAAGGTGAGATGAGATGAGATGAGATGTCCGCTGTAATGAGATGGACAAGGAAGCAAAATAGCTACACGGGGAAGGGAGCGGAATAGTGATAACTAATCTGCTCGTAACGCTGAAGCGGGCGAAGGGGCGGCGCTTCGCTGGGGATGAGGCCGGGGATGTCGTACTCAGACGGTAATTCCAGGCGGGCGAAGTGCCGCGTGTCGTCGGACGAGTTCGTGTGTGGGATAATCGGCGCCTAGCACAATGAAACGGAGGATCAGAGCTAGCTAAAAGGGATAAGCTCGAAGGAGGCATTTACCTTGATCTCGCGCCGCTCGAGCGCGCCCCAGTCAACGCCCCTAAACCAAGGATGGTCAAGCACGTCCTGCGGGCCGCCTATCATATTCCCGAGACGCTTGCTCCTATCGGGATGCAAGAACGCCTTGATGAGCTCCCGCGAAAGTGGGTCCATGTCGCGTGGCCACGCGATCCGCCCCTCCAAGATCTTCTCGTATATCCCGTACGCCGTCTCCGCAAAGAACGGAGGAAAGCCAACGAGCATCTCGTAGCACAAAATGCCGCACGCCCACCAGTCCGCCGCTTTGCCGTGCCCGTCCGACTGGATGATCTCGGGCGCGAGGTACTCGGGCGTGCCGCAGAGCGTCCACGTGCGGTCCTCCACGATCTTCGCGAAGCCGAAGTCCGTGAGCCGCAGGTAGCCGCGCGCGTCGAGGAGCAAGTTTTCTGGCTTGAGGTCGCGGTAAATGATGTTGAACGAGTGCAGATACTTGAGCGCGAGCACGATCGTCGCGAGGTAGAAGCGCGTCACGTCAGGCGTGAATCGCTGTGCGCGCCGTAGATGCGTGAATAGCTCGCCGCCTGGTACGTATGAAAGCAGCATATATACGTTCAGATCGTCTTGGAAGGTAGCGTAGAGGTCGACGATGAACGGGTGCCGGATGCGTGAGAGGATGTAACGTTCCGCGGCTACGTGCTCTACCTGCCTGAGCCGCACAATCTCGCTCTTACGAAGAATCTTCATAGCAAAATAATTTGCAGAGTCTTGTCGGGCGGGAGAGTTTCGTAGACGGACGAGTAGCACCCTTCCGAACGTGCCAGTTCCTGAGTCAACATAATGAGCATCCTATTTCACAAAAGAAAAAAAATAAGACAAGCTCACCAAGTGTGCCCCGCACATCGAAATCCGTCAACTTCAGAGTGTTCGTACCCGGCAAGTCCAAGTTCTCCTGCGAGAGCGAGCGCACAGGCTGTCGCACAATCGACAAGCTCTGTTCATTCTGCATCGTGTCCTCCTCCATCGCGTCAGGGGTCTCCGGCACCTGCGACACAGGCGTCACAGGGTACTCGACCTGCACGACCTGCGGCATATCCTCCATTACGATCTCCAGCGGCGGCTGCACCAGAGTTTGACTCTGGTTTTGGCCTAGAGTTAGGTGGCTCACGGGCACGTCTTCCGGGCCTGGCGACTCGGGAGGCGTGATCGGGCCTTCTGAGAGCACCATCTCAGAGTCGCGACGCGCTGACATTTTTCTGGACAGGGGTCCGGGTACTGGCGCTGCGCCCGCGAGGGGCTGAAAGTACCCTGCAGGGAAGACGGTGCCCGGGGACGGCATGGACGCGGAGCGCGGGGGAAGGTTGTATAGGCGGTCCATAACCGACAGACTTTAGAATAGGGCTGGCCTTCAGAGTGAACAGCGAACAAACAATATGCGGTGCGCAAACGAGGGAAGTCCGGACAGGAGCGGGATATATCACTGTGGTCATCAATAGGAAAAGGATTAAATCAGATGGGTATGCGAATAGACATATTAGGGTGTATGCGAAGAAAGGAGACATACCGCGATGCAATCGAGACGGGCGGCGAGACGGTGACGCGTGCACACCGTGGCGGTAAAGGCGACTTTCGAGAGGTGAGAACGAGGAGATAGGATGGAGAGCGGTGTGTACAATGCACCGTGCCAGACGGGTGTAGGGATAAAAAGGGGATGCAGAGCGCGCGCGCGTTAAATAGCCCCGACGAGACACAGAAAGAGTACGGCCAACAACAGCGACAACGACAGCCCCGAGGACGTCGGCAAGGGCGACGACAACAGCGACGAGGAGAGACGATGAGAGGAGGGAGAGGACGCGATGAGAAGAAAAGGACTGGCGGCGCAGTAGGCTTCAGACTCTGAGAATTGCAACGAACGCGTCGATCATTCGCACGGCAGTCGCCGCTCGAAAAAAATCAATTGCGCATTACTCTACCTTCGACACCGACAGCCATGGCACGCAGGAGGAAAAACAGGACGCACGTCAAGACGCCCGCAAATGGCGCAGACGGCGGCGACGGCAGCCCTCGATCGTTCATCATCAAGCACGGCCAGGTCGGCTCCTCACTTGCCCAGCTCGTCCGCGACCTCCGCAAGGTCATGGAGCCGAACACAGCCAGTCGTCTCAAGGTGCGCTATAACTCTGCTTTCTATATCTGCAAGTGCAAGTGCTTACTGTCGGACAGGAACGCTCGAGAAACAAACTAAAAGACTACCTGACGCTCGCACCCGCTCTCCATGTCACCCACCTCCTCGCACTCACACTCACGCCTGTCGCGCCTTCCCTGCGTATGGTCAGACTCTCCGCAGGACCTACCCTTACATTTCGCATCGAAAAGTACAGCCTTTCAAAAGACATCCTCAACACCAAAAGGCACGCGCGCAGCATGGGCCTCGAGTACCTCACGCCTCCCCTCGTGCGTGTGCTATTCTCTTCGTACTTTCTTATTCAAATCCTAATGTATCACACTTCTGCTATAGCTCGTTCTAGCCTCCTTCCCTCCACCCTCCTCAACGACCCCGCCGCATCTCACCCTCCTCATGAAATCATTCCAGTCCCTCTTCCCCCCGCTCTCCCCACAAACACTCACCCTCTCCGCCGCGCGTCGCGTCGTCCTCGTGCAATACGACCCCACACGCGATACCGTCGACGTCCGCCACTACCTCATCACCGTCAAGCCGTACGGCGTCTCGCGCCGTGTGCGCAAGGTTCTCGAGGCCTCCAAGGCCAAGTCGAGAGCAAAGTCAAAGTCCACGTCGGGTCTCCTGGATCTCGGACGCGAGCAGGACGTTGCGGACTTTGTGCTCCGTCGTAAGGGTGAGCCTGGCCCGGATGACGATGGTTATGAGTCCGCTGCATCTTCTGCTTCGAGTGCTGGGGGCGACGACGACGCTGATGCCGTCTCGCTTGCGGACGACTATGTCGGGCGGAATAACAAGAGAGGGACGCGCAGAGCTGTAAGACTGGATGAGATCGGGCCAAGGATGGAGCTTCGACTCGTCAAAATCACCGAGGGCGTTCCGGGCAAGGAGGGCGCAGTCATGTATCATAGATTTGGTGCGTCCAGTCTTCTAATTATTTTTCGTGCTTTCACTGATCCGATCCGCACGAACCCAGTCAAAAAATCAAAAGTAGAGACGGCCGCGCAGAAGAAATCACATGCAGAGAAGGAGAAGCTGAGGAAGCAGCGGCGGGAAGAGCAGGAGCGGAACATCGCGCGAAAGAAGATGGCGAACAAGGGCGAGAAGGAAGGCGAAGAGGAAGATGACGATGCAGAGAATGGAGAGGAAGGCGATGAGGAAGATGAGGGTGAGTGGGACGACGAAGAGGAGATCAGTGAGGGAGAGGAGAGCGAGCAGGAGGATCAGAGCGAGAGTGAAGAGGATGAGGATGAGGAGCAAGTCGAGCGCCCCAAGAAGCGAGGGAAACATAGGAAGGAGCGGTGATTTTTGCATTTATGGCATTTGTACATCTATCAATAATAGTACTGTCCAAATGATCAGAGTGCATGTCGCAGATAAGCCCAATAGCGAACATACAATATAGCAAAACAAAATTAAGCAGCGAATACCAAAAAAACAATTCTTACAGCCCAGTCTGTTTCGTCGGTCCTGATGCCGGCTCGCTCGCGCTCGCACTCGCAGCCGTCGAAGGCAACGGACCAACCCAGCGCTCCACAAATCTCGACACGCGCATTTTGACGCCTTCCCAGTTATCTAGCGCGGGCCGGACGTCGAGGTAGAACGCAAGGTTGCCCGCGAGCGGGGACTTGCCCGTGTAGAAGTCGATCACATAGCGCATGCGCGTCCCGCAACGGTCGACGACCCAGTCATGTCTGTCAAACGGCGCTTGGTACCTGTTCCTTCGTCAGCACCGATAGCATTGAAGGGGAAAAGCAGACAGGAACTCACCCCAGGAGCGTCTTCATCCACGCACGCGGCGTCCTGTCCTTCGGGCGGCCCTTGAAGCTCACAAGCCGCACGCCTCCACACCTGTCCCCACCCCACCCCTTCTCCCAGCCAAGCACCTCGCCCCACGCACGCTCGTTCACCGCGTTGTGGATCGGCACAACGACACGCATGTCGCCCGCGCGCGGCGCGTGCTGCTTGCGCGCCATCGCCGCGAAGAACTGCGCTTCGGAGGGATACACCCAGTTCTCGCCGTCTGCATCTGCGCGCGGGATTGAGGAGATCTCGCGTGCTGTTGGGAGGGGCGGCGCCGTACTTGCGGCTGCAGCTGTGTTTGTGTTTGAAGAGAAAGAAGAGGGAAAGAGCCCGCCCCACGTCGAGCGTGTGTTATGGTCTACTGGACACTTGTCGGTCTCTGGCGAGTGCACAAGCTGAGAATGATCGACTGGGCATTTTTCCGCGCCCGCCTTCACCGTCGACGACGAGGACGAAGACGAAGAGTGGTCGACCGGGCACTGGGCCATGGTGAGTTCCCCTGTTTGGTGAGTAAAGCCTGAGTGCGAGCCGGCGATCGCCCGCGCCGATCGGAGCTTGAATTTTGAAGAAAGGTTTCAAGGTCCGATTCTCCTTTCCCTATCCGGATTCCCGCGAATGTTCAGCCGGCGCCTTCCGAAGAACATTGACGCAAATCCCACTGATTTGCGCTGTCAATTTTTTGATCCGCGTCGCATCCAATATCCACAAAAACTTGAAAAAGACCATGACAACGACAACGACAACAAGGCTCGCGTCACCCTTGCTTCAGAAAAGAAACAAAATATATTCAAGCACAAGCAGAAAAGTATAAAGTCCGTAGCATAGCTGAGGCGGGGAATAAAAGCAACACGGCCTGACCTGCGTGGCAGAGCAACAACCGGACGAAGCAAGTGGAGATACTCAAAAGGTCTGAACAGTGTAGGAATTCTACCTTACAACCGTGTAAGATTAAATGGGGCGAAACACAGAGTAAAGAGGAAACCGGAGAACGAAGTGAATGAACGACAATGCCTTGGCCTGTCAGGGAGTGGATAAAGTCCAAACGATTTGGTATGTCGTGGAACGTGTGTTCCAGTGCGTGCACGTAATGAGCAATAACAATATGCGAAATCTTCGGCAAGTCATGACAGGTATTTTATGCGTCAACTGTTGTCAAGATAAAAAGATGTGGTCAATGACAGCGCCACCCGGGAGAAACGGAACAGTTTACTCACCAACGCAGACACCACCCATGCACGACGCGTTTGCAATCGACGAGCAGTCAGTGCCCTCGCCGAGCGAAGCGCAACCACCGCACGAGGTCAGGTCAGAGGTCGTGTCAACACTGAACGTGTCAATTGGCTTAGTTCTCGATTTAATGCCAGATAATCAAGTTTGAGCTTACCACTCAGAGTCGCCAGTGAGAGCACCGTTGGAAACGATGGGGCACGTCGTGAGGCCGGTCGGGCAGAACGTCGCATCCCACTGTTCAAAGTTACGCTTGACCTTCTTGCCCGTCTCGCCGCTCTTGGGCTTCGCAGACGGAGTGGCGGTGTGCGACGGAGTTCCAGAGGGCTTCGAACAGCACTGAAGACCGGTGGACCAGAGCCAACCCGACTTGGAGCAAGTCGGCGTAGCCGAGTGCGTCGGCTTGGAGCGCGGTACACAGCAGCCTTCGCCGTGATGGAAATACCAAGCTGAAAATGAGAGGGGAAAATGTCAGAAGCGAGCCAGTAGAAACCCACACTCGTTAATACGCACACGACGGGCAGTCAACGCCGCTCGGGGGCGTGGGGGTCGCAGAGGGACCGCCGCTGGGGAGACAGCAGCTGCGAGTCTCGTAGAAGAACTCATGTTCATTGCAGTCGCCGCTGGTCGTCTTCGTGGCGCCCTTGCTGTTGCCTTCGCCGCGTGCTAAGTGCGGGAACGTTTTAGTCGGCTTGGCGTCGACGAAGCCGGCTGCGAGGGCTGCAACGAGGAGGATGGTTGAGAAGAGCTGCATTGTTGAAGCCGGTCTTTGGGGCGGAGGTGAGGGGATCGTGAGCTGGATGAGATGAAGCGGGTGCTTAAGGGAAGCAAGGCCAACGAGGGCTAGACTTTAAAGAATGGAGTATAAGAGAGGGGACGCTACCGCGATCGAGCACGAACACTAGATGAGGGGGTTAAAGGATAAAAGGGGATTTATACCGTGGCGCATTGATATACGTGACGCGTGAGAGTCGAGATCCTTATTCGCCCCGCTTATACCATGTTGTTAGCGCGCGTATCAGCGCTAGCGTCAGATCTTCAGAAGCACGGCAACGAAAGACCGAAAGGCAATACATAAAAATCGCAAAACCCGCCTTTTTCGCCATCAAGCTCTTCAACAGAAGTACATACAAGGAGCTGTTGAGCAGCGCCCACGCAAAGTTGCTTTCATTTCAATAGTATACTAAAATCGAAGGAGCAATCACTCGGACATACGAACAAGGTTGAGGGCCCGGACGCCGCTTATTTCGAGCAACTTCCAAGTGAGACAAACGCCGCACACGGACATCTCGTGTCGTAGAATCTTCCAAGTTCCAGCACCTGAATCCTGTCCAGCAATTTATGTCGTGAGTCGTTACGTCTGGGGACGGTGCGTCTTTACAGCCGGTTTTAGGCACGGAGCGACCCCAAATGTACTATGTTCCTTGCTGCATTTGTGTGGAATCGGAACCACGGGTACCCTTGGAAATTCGACCGCGGTCGCGACGCCTATTAATATGATGCCGATTCGCCGGAAATATTACATAATGCGATCGGCGTTAGGGTCAGGCACTCCCTACATGAACGCAAGACATACTTGCTGCAGGGTGTTTACAACATAAGCTATATAACCAAGGAGCAAGTTCGGATAGCAAAAATTCACACGTTCTCGGACCCCGCCCATTTAAAGAGTGCCTTGCTCGCGATAGCGGCTTTGTACCTATACAATCTCACCTCTGCCATTATGGTCGCCCGCTTAGTGATAGCATCACATCGAGACCACTTCGTCTTTCCCAGCGCGGTGAACGGGCATTCACCTCGACACAAGGTTTCGAATCTCAGACGAGGCGAAAATCAATGCGCATGGAGTAACGGCGTGAGGAGAGGCGAGGTAGATCAGATTGACGCCGTTCATCCGAACAAAATAGATCACAGCAACGGAGGCCGTCCTCTTTCGCTCGGATGCCAATCTGCTCATCGCCTCAGTTCAGGACTTCTCCATGAAAGCACCATCAAAATAGGTGTGGCATGATGCACGTGGTCCGGTCCTAGTCCAGAGCCTGCCAAGTATAAAAGATAAATATCCCTCGCTCCCGGCGGAATCGGCGTGCGCGTTCTATGAATCTATCTTTATGTTCCTGCGCTTTCGTGCAAAGTCGATGGACACGCAAGCGACGCGCCGCAGCCACGTGATGCGCTCATGCACGTGTTTGCCGATCGCGTCCCACGCGACGACGCGAAATCGAAGCACATGATATCCCCAGGCTCGGCCTTGGAAGTCGCCGACGCTTGAGACTCACTTGACAGGCAGCCTCTTGCTCTCTTACCACCATCATCCTTGCCCTCTGCTCTACTGTCCGCTATGCCGTCCTCGCCTCAGGTATTCAAGACTCCACTCACCGAGCTCTTCAACATCAAGCATCCTGTCATGCTTGCCGGTAAAGCCTCCTCTCGTCTTGACACACCCGCTTTCCTCTGACTATTGCTCGTTCCGGATAATTGTTTAAACAGGCATGAACGTTGCAGCAGGTCCTAAGCTTGCTGCCGCGGTCACGAACGCAGGTAAGTACAAGGTCACCTTACTCCGAGCGAGCTTGTTCGCTTACAAAGGTTCACGCATAGGTGGCATTGGTGTCATTGGCGGACTCGGCCAGACGCCGAAGAATCTGCAGCGCAGTATTGATGAGATTAAAAGCCATCTCGAGGATAAGAACGCGCCCTTCGGTGTCGATCTCCTCATCCCGCAGGTCGGTGGGAATGCACGAAAGACAAACGTACGTTTTTCGAATCCGCGAAACTCACTCGCTCTTTAACTCTCAAATATCTCGGCTGCCTTTCTGTAGTATGATTACACAAAGGGACAGCTCCCCGAACTGACGGACGTGCTTATTGCGAACAAGATAGCAGTGTTCGTGTGTGCTGTAGGAGTTCCGCCAAAGGAAATGGTAGACAAGCTTCACTCTGCAAAGATACCGGTTATGAAGTGAGTTCAACGTATATATTTTTTCTACTCTTCTTCTAACAACAACGGGATTAGCATGGTTGGCCACCCAAAGGTAGTTTACTGTATCTCTGGGACTTTAAAGACTCGACTGAATAGCATATGTTTGCAGCACGTAAAGAAGGCGCTTGCACAAGGTAAATATTGATGATTTGTAAAAGTGGCTCGTCTAAAATGGACTTAAAATAGGTGTCGACATTATCTGCGGCCAGGGAGGCGAGGTATGGTTACTCGTACAAGCTATCATCATAAGACTATATTGAAGGATTGGTGTTCTAGGGAGGCGGTCACACCGGCGACACTCCCTTCTCTGTATTGATTCCAGCTTGTGTAGACATTTGTAAAGACGTCAAGAGTCCATTGACAGGCAAGCCCGTCATCGTTGTCGCTGCAGGTGGAATTGCAGACGGACGTGGGCTTGCTGCCTCGCTTTCGTGCGTCTATCCCCTTCAAATGTGGTTTACGCATTTCCAACTTCCTTTCTGCTAGGTACGGCGCTGCTGGTGTATGGGTCGGCACGCGCTTTGTCGCGAGCGTTGAGGCAGGTGCACCAAAAATTCACAAGGAGCTCATCGTTTCTGCTGGATACGACGACCTCGTGAAGACGACCATATATACCGGCCGTCCATTGCACGTTCGCAAGACGGATTATGTCGCCGAGTGGTGAGTGAGATCCTTGCTATGTCAAGGTGCACGTCATTCTCATTTTTTTTTCTTACATAGGGAGGAGAACCGCCAGGCAGAGATCAAGACACTGACATCGGAAGGGAAGGTCCCGCACGATGTAGAGCTGGAGAAGCACCCAGAGAAGTCATTGGCCGGCAGAGCATGTATGTATTTTACCCGCTCAGCCATAATTTGAAGTCTTACTTAATGGTATCTAAAGGGCTTATGGGCAAAGTTGCTGGAGTTATTCATGTAAGAATTCATTTAACTCCAGGATCATAATGCGCTGTTTCTTACTTTCTCTTATAGGATATCAAACCTGCAAAAGAGATGTACGCTATTTTTATTTGTTATACGTGTCTATTCACTAACGTTATGTTTTACCAGCGTTGACGAGATGGTGTCCACTGCCGCGAAAAGTGTGAAGCAGTCCTCCGCGTACATCGTCCCGCAGGCCAAGCTTTGAAGCAAGTGACTTATTATGCATCGCATATCCTTGTATTCTGGTCGTGAATGTTTCTTTCCGGATCTATACATTGTATATTAGCTCTGCATCGAGAATTGGATTTCTCTGGCTTATGATATACGGGGTCAGTGGAGAACCAAATAATTTAATCATCATTGCTCATGAGTTCAGCAAGCTCCGCTTCTTCCTCTGCGGTAAGTTGACTGGCAGGCGTAGGTTTGGGCTCCTTTTTCGTTTCCTTAGGCGGCTCATCAGGTGGGAATATAAGATCTGTAAGACTACCTTAGCTGCAAGTTCTGAAGAATGACAAGAAAGAATGAAGATATAGACCTGCGAGTCTCCACCTGCGCACCGTCTGGTCGAGGCCGGCACTAATAATCCACGGCTCGACGCTCACTTTCCCGTCCTCGGCGGTCTTCCGGCGGAACCAGAGGCGTAGGGCGGTAACGTCGAACCAGTGCGCGTCCGTCGTACTGAGAAGCTCGGGTGCTCCAGGCTCGCTAGCGTCGTACAAACGTACTGCATCCCCGGCCGCGGTGAGCAGCAGCGGTTCACCGAGCGGGGTCAGAGCGAGTGGAAGGAGTGCCCTTACGGCGGTCGAGTGCGTTAGTGGAGGAATAGGCTTCAATGGCGTTGAAGTAGAAGTAGGTGGCGGGCGGTTGGTGAGGAGCGCGGTATCGTCAGACGAAGCTTTGCATGCAGACATGAGTACCCGTGCTTTCCTCACAAATCCGAAGAATAACACACCAGTCCATAATTGGCCCTGACCAAACCACATGTCATTTATACCCGTCCGATGGACAACCAGCTCCTCCTTCTCCGTTGCCCGACAATTCGGACTGTTGCCGTACGTGCGCTCAAGTTCCCAGACCTTGATGATACCCATCGTGTCCGCCGTATACAATGTTCCCGCAGATGCGGACCGGACGTCAACAGCGATACATTGCACGGGTCGCGTCTGTGCAGAGACGAGCCCGATGCAGTTCAAAGGTTCTTTTTTTCGCGGATTGCTTATATCCCTATAGTGGTAATATGAGGCGTGCTTCACGAGACATTATGGCTTCGCTTGCTCACCAGAACCGTACAACCTTGTCCGATCCGCTCGTGATCAACAGCTTGAGCTCTGGGACGGGGAAGACACATTTTACGAAGTCGGAATGCGCTTGCGTCGATGATATGGGCGATTTTCTCTAAGCGTAGATTTGAGAGACTGCACATATGCACAATATCATTCAAAGTACGAACTTGCGTGTCCCAGATTTTGACAGACTAAGCGAGTTCAGGTCAGTAAAAAACTACTTAGAAATTGCAGAATTGAGGACTTTATCCCAGGATCCAGATATAAGTAATGGTGCTGCCTCGTCATCGTCAGAGTCTTCAAGGAGGGCGATAGTAGTGACTGGAGCAGAATGTCCTTTGTACACTTGCAAAGTTGCACCTGACTGCCTCGAGCATTAGAATGAAATTAAGACTTCCTGCGTGAGAGTCGATACAACCTCAAGATCGACCCGCCGAGCAACTGCGTCACTCTGTGCAATCCAAAGTTCCTTCCCTCTAAGCTGTATGTCTAGCGGCTTTGCAGGAAGTTCGAGGGGCTCGCCCAGGTGCTTTGTGCGTTCTGCCTTGCGCTTGCGAGCCTTGTGCAGCGTACTGGTCAAGATGTGCGTATTTCTAGAGGCTAGTAGGGGAACACACTTCTGCGGTGGCGAGGTCCGTCTCTGTCCTGAAGAAATGGCTATCGTTGCTCATTGCGGTTCGAGTTCAAGAATCAGTGTCTTGCACGTGAGCGCATTTACTGCTCCTTGAAAAGTTTCTTCTAACGCTCGTTCCGCTTGCTCCTCGAGCTTCAAGATCGAAATCTATATTACTGTCTGCTTGCACGCTGGAGCAATTTATGGTCCCATCAGTAACCAGTTAAAATTCATCAAGAACTATTGTCTATTGACTTCCAATCCGACGATGAGCAAGAGGCTCGCCTCCTTTAACGGACCCTCTACGCCCTCAGCCTCGCCTGTTCAAGTGCGGCACCAGCCCAGCACGCCCCAATCCCCATCGCGAAGCACAGAAAGCACCTATCACCGCAAGGTTCGCTCGTTGCTTCAGGAAGTACGTACAATAACGCGCACCTGGGACGAGCTAGTCAAGCTCGACGGCCTCAAGGCTGTCACTACGTTGACTGACACGAGAACGGACCTGGAGTGAGTTTCGCTTCGCCCTTTTGGAAGCATTGCAGCGCTGAACGCGCCAGACGCTAGCAACGCCCTGCGTCTCCTCCCAAATGATACTCAGCCGCGTTCGCGCCTCGTCGGTCCTCGACTCGCAATCATGGAGAAATGCATAAACGATTTAGACACGGTCATTGCAAAACTTGTTAGTTCAAAGAAATCCGAAAGAAGGCGGCGGTGCTGACGGCCTCGTGTCTAGAAAAAGCAGTTCTTAAAATTGAGTTCCGCGATGGACAACCTCGAGGAAATCGTATTCGAGGCGCACAAGGTTAAGGGCTGGGCATGGGTCTACTCCGAGCCCCTTTGGTGCACTTGGACGTTGGAGAGATTTGGTATGCCCGAAGCTATTGTATGATGCAATCTTGTATTAACATGAAGTTCAAGCAACCAAGATGCCTAGCCTTCTTCCACCCTACCATCGATCTCTGCAATTGCAGATCGAGCTAGTTGATTCTTTACAAAGCCATTCCGTGTCTTTCGAGGAGTCTCGAGGGATAGTTTCGAAATGGATCGCTCAGCCGTACCTAGAAGCAGACGAGTGGGTCACAGACTGGGAAGACTTATGTGCAGTCGAAGTAGAAAGATGGTATGCTAGATGAACGCCCTTAGTTATTACAGAAAGCAAAGACGGAAAGCAATTATGACTATGAGCACAAGATTCACGAATAGGTAAATTACAGGTCTTCGTCATCGGAGATTCGGATCTCGTCTTCGTTTTGCTGCTGTTGTGACGCCTGAGCCACCTCTGTATCCGCATTGGCACCATCTTTCGGTGCGGCAGTCTTCGTAGCAGCAACGAAAGTCATGCCCTTACCTCCGCCTGCCTGCTTCTCTGCCTGCGCCATTGGGTCTGCTGCATCTTCCGCTTCTACCACCAGATCTGCCGTGCCTTTACGCGCAGCAATTGTCTGCGCAGCAAGGAATGAAGCCTCGGTGTTGAATTGTGCCTGTACGCCGCGCTTTATGCGCAACATCTCACGGAAAGTATCCTCCGAGCCTGTATCGATCTCGAAGTTGTACCACTCCGTCCAAAACTCGGGGAACACACGCGGATCGCAGAACTGCGATGCATGAGCGTAGATTGCACGTGCACGGTCGATCTCGCCAAGCTTGCGCTCGAGCTGCGCGAAGCGTAGGCACATCCTTGCCGTTTGCTTGTCCGGCAGCACCTCGAGAGCACGCTCGTAGATCGGACGAGTGGCTGGAAGACCAAAGTTTGCAGACGCCTTAGCTATGTAGATGGTGAACATCTGTATAAACGATGTGTGAGGAAAAGTTATGTCCATAAGCAACATGGATGCAGTCACCTCGAATTTGTCTTCGTCGGAGACAGCTTGAGTTGCTCGTTCGTAGATGTTCATTGCCCGTTTCGCTAAGCCATGCTCTTCTTCTAGCTTGCCATACATGAGATACAACGGTTTGCAGAACTTCGCAGGGCACTGCTCCAAAGCCTGCTCAAACAAATCGCGCGCACGTTCCAGCTTCGATCCACCCTTAAGCACAAATGCTCAGTATTTCGTTCTGTAAAGAAATAAAATAGTACTTACATATCTCTTGACAAATTTCGACAAGTAGATGTTCCAAATTTCGAATGCGACGGGGAACGTGAATAGTTCGACGCCACGCTCGTAGACCTTGAAGCTCTCCTCGTAATATTTGTTCTCTTCCAGGAAAGCCGCATAGTTGATGATGATTTGTGCATTGGCAATGCGCAACTCGAGGATTTTGTCGTAGGCGGCCTTCGTCGTATCGACCGTGCCTATTGACTCCTCCAAGTCGACATAGAACGACCAAAGCTTCAAAGACTTGAAAAGGCGGGCTTGGACGGGGAGAGACTATGTCATAGAGGAGTCAGCATTTTCGAACATTAGAAATATGAGGGACCACCAACATGGTCGTGATAATTTATCTTTGGGTTCTTCGGCACCACCGCAGCGCGCTGCATAACGCGGATGGCCTCATCGTAGTTATCGCTCCGCAGTTCCATCTCTGCCCACTCACACCAGACCTCTGCGAGGTCTTCAACGGCCTTGAAATTGACCTTCGTGGCCTTTTCTAGCACCTTGCGAGCGCTGTCGAGATCCTTCTCCGCCTCACCCGTTGTCCCACCCTCCTCGTAGAACTTGGCGAAGTTGATAAAGAGTCGGTGGAAATTGGCAGACGCCTTTTTAGGATGAACGGTGGATAGTGCCGCGGTGTACGTTTCTGCGACCTTGACGACGACAGGAATCAATAGATAGTGCTTTAAAGCAGAATGACTTAAGCTGACCTTTTCATCATCGTTACCCCACAAGGCGACCCGCTTTTCCCACTCTTGTACGTCGTTCGGATTCCGCCTTAGGAGAACATCATTCACAAGGAAGGGTCTCCGATCCATGAGCTCCTCAAACGTCCTCATCCGCTCGTCCAGCTCCTTTTCAGTTTCCTTCGTATCTTCCTCATCATCCTCGTCGGGATCCGCAAGCGCTTCCATGAGCGCACTGATGAGCGATTCGGAAAACTCGGCATACGCATCGAAGATCTGCGTGAAGTCGCGAATCGTGAGCGCGGCGGCAATGCCAGCTTCAAAGGTGCTCTTTGCACGATCAAACTCGCCGCGTTTGATCCAGTATGTTGCGAGTCCTGTCCAGAGGCGTCCGGCTTGGTCTTTGTATACTTCCAGACCATCTGTGCGGATGATGCGCTCTACGTCAAGGCGCCGTGTACTCGTGGGGTCCTCATCTTCATCATAAGCACGTAATGCTTTACCGTCCTTATCCACGGCAATAGCAGGTCCTGCGAAACGAATGAGAGGACCATTTAACGACGCCGTCTCCTGGCCCGCCTTCTCAGCCTCAGCAGCTTCAGCATCTGCTCTCTCTTTCTCCTTCCGATTTGAAATGGTCTGCTCTACGCTCACACCGACATCCTCTGGAAATTGCTCGATGACGTCCAACCACTCTCCAAGTAGTTGATAAGGGCTCTTTCCCTCCGGACTGGTGTACTCGCCTTTTGCAGCCTTCCTGGCCAACGACAGAAGCAGTTTGGCTGCCTCAAGGGGTCTAGGCGACTGATTGGTAGGAGAAAGGAGGATTGAGACGTAGCGCTCGGTCACATTGGGATCGACTGCTAGATAACGGCGGTACACAGCAACGCATGTCAACCCACCATTCGCTTCGGCCCAGAGAAGGTACCGAACCCAGATTCGATGGTGTAAGGAAGGAGGGAGAGTCCGCAGAGCACGGTCATATGTATGCCGTGCATGCGAGTGAGAGAAATTTGGAGGACACATGGGATGCGAGAAAATAGAGAGATACAGCAGCCATAGTCGAGGTAACTGAACACCATTTGTTAGAAACGACCTTAAGGATAAAAACAACCGTCACGCACGTTTGGCAGCCACATAAGAGCTCTCTCAAAAATTGACACGAGGGATTTCCACTCCTCATAACCCACAAGCCCGTCTAAGCCTCCCTCCCATTGCTCTAAATCCTCCTTTTCGTCCTCGAGAGCGTCCTTCATATCCGGAAGCTTCTTCTTGCCACCAGCTCGCTTCTTTTGCACAAATTTACCTAGTACATAGGACATTCGGAGGTGAAGATATGACTTCCATAGCTTGAAGGAGCCAGGAAACTGCACGAGAGCGGCTTCATAAAGGTAAGTCAGGCGCTGAAGGCTAAGGCGAGCTTCTGGAGTCGCAAGTGGGCCAAGCAGCTCGGCAACATCAGGCTCGAGGTCTGTCTGTGGTGCATTTTTTTGCAACACCGCACATGCCTCCTTCGTTGTCTGGATTGCTGTCCACCAGTGACGGAATGAAGACGGGTTGCGCAGAAGGTCTTCCTCTCTGGTTAGGTCGGCAGTTGAGAGAAGCTCGGAGTGAGAGAAAGGCGTCGGCACAGGATTCGTCAGAGAAACATCAGATTTGAGCGTTTCCAGTGACGGCTTCAAGGGAGCGACAGATGGCATGGCTGTCGAGTACAGTCTCGAGCTCGCTGTTGGCGTCCCGGGAGACGAGCTTTCGCGTCGAGGGACACGGTTTACATAATAAATTTATTAGTCATCTCGACGCGTCCCAGTGAGCTAACGCGCTCCCGGAATTGCGCAACTCTCTTGAAGCAAGACACGATGGTGAGTGATACGTCTGGAGCTGAGATTCCAAGTCCAACCAACTTACACATATAGCACGGAGTCAAACGCGCTCACTATACTGCGGAAGCTCGAGAAGCACGCAGGCTCAAGGAGCAATCCAAGCTCGATACCTATCTCAAGCTGACCGACGATGTACTCGCCAGGGTATGTATGACAGATAACAGATGCTTCAATCAGAGCTGAATCTTCATATTCTCAATAGAAAAATGCTAAGGACTGGAGTCTTGAATCTCTGAACTTTACGACGAGACTTCTGACTATGAATCCGGAGTTCTATACGATCTGGAATTACCGGCGCGATATATTCACGAACGGCGTCTTTGTTGATCCAGAATGGTAAGCATATTTCATAAGGTAAGATACAAATGCGCTGAACAAGGTATATCTCAAAGCTCGCCGAGCGATATTCACGACATCTTGAACACCGATCTCGAGCTAACGATGTCTTTCCTGCGTCAACATCCCAAGGTGTACTGGATATGGAACCACCGACGCTGGTGCCTCGAGCACGTACCGGATGGCCCGGAAAGTGATCCTCTGGGGTGGAAGAAGGCAAGCTGGGCGATGGAGCTGCGTGCGGTGGAGAAGATGCTTGACTCCGACGCGCGGAATTGTGCGTACGACTTCTTAAATGTGACTCCGGAAAATAATTGACGGGTTATATTTCATAGTTCTCGCGTGGGACTACCGCAGGTACGTTCTCGCGTCCATGCCGGTGAAGAGACCCGAGTCCGCCGAGCTCGCATACACCACACACAAGATCGAGGCCAACTTCTCGAACTTCAGCGCATGGCACCAGAGGTCCAAGGTTTACTCGTCGATGTGGAAACAAGGGCTGCTGGACGAAGCGAAATGCAAAGATGAAGGTAGGGAGTTGATCGCTTCTAATTGCCTATCGACTGATTATTTACCCGTCAGAGTTCGAGCTAGTTAAACAGGCCCTGTATGTCGACCCATATGATCAGAGCTCATGGATCTATCATCGATGGCTTGTCGGAGATGGTCAGCGATTTCTTTACCCTTTGGAATGTGCCCTAACAGACTACGGCGTGCGCACAGGCAATAACAAAACCTTATTGAAGCGCGAAATAAGCGTTATCGAAGGGCTTTCGGAGGTGGAGCCAGACTGCAAATGTACGTATTATAACTATGCCTATCTGAATTGTCGGGCGTGTTCATGGCCTTGTCAGGGTGTCTGGAATCGCTCGTTCACTATAACAGGCTTCTTCTAGAGAAGCACCTTCGTTGCGAGGCTGGCATTGCTGAAGCTGAACGGGAGAAGGTCCAAAGCGGGTGTCTATCAATGTTATCAACGCTGGAGAGAATAGATTCGTTTAGGGCGAGACGATATCAAGAGATCGGTGAGTGCGTTGATCGCATGCAGGACGTTATTATGTTCTTATTTCTACGTAACATCTAGCGGAACACCTGCGTAAAGCATGAAGACGATGGAACGAGAAGCCGAGGCCTCTGTATTTTTATCCTGATCATAGTTCAATCCAGTATTCATCAAGCTCACGGGGTCAGACATTTGGAAAGCTCCAAGAACGCGTATTTGGTTAAATTTTCGCAGCACTGTTTTACACGAATCGAACATATGCTCCGCCCGTAATCCTACACTCCCTCCTCAGGTTGACTCGAACTGATTGATGGCGCCGGCGTTGACACCGGACTAGCGTCTGCGCTTACTTGCAGCCGCACTTGCCCTCCGCGCATGTGCAACTGAAGTAGGGAAGAAAGAAACAATGTCAACAACGTCGAACGTGCGAGCGGCGAACACGAAGAAACTCACGAGGCACCGCAGCTGCAGGTGTCCTTGCCGCAGCCGTAGTTAACAGGGGTGTTGACGTTCTAATGTGAAAGGCAGGAGTGAGCGGACGACGCCGAATACGAGATAGGGAGGACAGTCGAACGTACAGCAATCATATCGATATAGGGTGGTTAGAAGAGTGGGTTGTTGCAGAGGACTTGGTGAAGGATCTCTGGGGAGTGGAGAGGGCCTTGGGCACGGTCCTTATATGCATCCTGAAAAGGGTTGGCACGTGCCCCGTTCACTTTTGGCAATTCAGTCACACTTATTCTTTCAGTCACCCACAGGAATAAATCAGGCTCGCACAGCTTATTTGCTGACTTATCTACGTCTCAAGATAGGGCATATCCTGTCGCCTTTTATTCTTGCTGTTCTTTCCAGTTTGCCACCGTGTACATTGTACGTGGTGCTATACCATATAGCATTTGGCCACAGACCATGTCTGCGGACAGCCAATGGCTCTGTCTGGCGGGATTTGTGTGTCTGAACCTAGTCACATCTAATTCAAAATGACCAGGAATAAAGCAGGGGCTTATCATAAGGTGCCCGTACTGAGGCATTTCTATGGACACTCCTGTAACGAACGATCAAGATGGTGCCGTTCTGTCTAGCATGGGGTCATGCGGTCTGCATACGGGGACTTTCAGCGCTGCGCCCGCGACGTGCCCCCTGAAGTTGTCTATTCGGTGACTGCCTTCGTAATGTTGAGTAGGCTCCGTCGAATGGACTGTCTTTCGAATCGTGCTGATAATCACCGCTCGCGCCACATGAGACCCAACTTGGCGAGGGAGTTTAGCTCCCTAGCTGCTCGCTCGGCGACTGATCGTGGCAGCTCGCCGTGATTCTTCGACATGGGAAAGTATAGGTTGCTTTTGTCGGGAAGCAATTAATTTTATCCTGACGGAGTATTTCGTTTCGTCTTCATCATGATCCGCCCTGCATTTTGCATTTTGCTAATGGCTTGCTCCATACTTATCATGTTCGAAAGCGTCCTTCTGTCGAAAAAAGCATTTACACATACATAACTCTCCATGATAATCAATCTTTCAGCTTATAGTATAGTTTCCAGAAGAAACCAAGGCAATTGCTGCAAAATTCGAGCCAGAACAATTCAGAGAAGGATAAGAGGGTCGTTGGACCTCTTTTCCACTTATCAGACTATAAACGCACTCCTATCCTATCATGTAAGCTCATAAATGCACAGTGAATAGTTAAAAGACTTTTCAGAACCTTCAATGGCTTAATTTCATGGCAAATGGAGTGAGGTTGCAACTTTTCGAAGTTGCAAGAGTATGAAAAATCCGTGACCACGTGCTTTACAAATATTTATGAAGATTTAAACAGCAGTAAACACAGCATCATGATGTCGCGCTCTTTACTGGACACTTGCGGTCTTTTTTGAACACTCGGACGGACCGCTACACCGCCGAAGCACACCATGAGAACACATTAGGCTCTCACTATTCACTTGCTGGCTTATCTATGTGGCGCAAGATGCTCCATCACCATTTATTCTTTCAGTTCTTTTAGTTCGCCGTTGTGCCATACCATATGACACCTAGCAGCAGACCATGCTTTCCGCAAACTCAAACGTAAGCTTACATTTCATTCAATGATCAAAAATCGAGGGACTGATCAACAGATGCACTGAGTTTCATACCAGACTGAGGTATTTTGCGGGTGGACGGCACCGTACTATCAAATTAGTTGGTCAGCCACAGCAGTCTCTTAAATGCCTTTTATCATGCGGATTGCATGCGGTGCCGAAGCGGAAGTGCGTACTGTGGTATTCCGGAATATCCTTCATTCTAAACCATTCTTTACACCGCCCCAGCGTCTCTTTGACTACATGACTTCTTTTCGACCAAATAGATTTATGCATATTCGGCGAAGGATAGGAACAGCGATGGGGCGCGTTTCAATTATATTTGGGTTACGAACAGCAGATACATCTCTACATCAGCTTCTTCACCGCACAATAAGCGTGAAACGCTTGGTCCTGTTAAGTTCCGTCAACTGAACTGCGCTGTCTTTTGACTTGTGCTGATAATCACAAGCACCGCACGAGGCCTAGAGTAACTGTATCTGTCTACTCGCCGACTAAACACGGCGACTTGGGGAGGGAATTTGGCCCTGGCCGTTCATTCGGCGACTGAGTGTGGCGGCTCGCCGAAGGAACCTGATCTGTTACACTCCCGGTGCCACTCCTCACACAATCTGACCTGCAGCCATGCTTCAAATCCGCGGCGCAAGCTCATGGCGCTGAATCTACAGGATGTTATTGCCTCCAGTAAATCTGTAACTCTGGATCTACTGTGTAGCTTTACTTGGACTTCAGGCACGTTGTTTTGTTATACAAATTAGACAGGTGTGCGTTTATTGATAACGCTCCACTCATTATACATAAACTAACTTTAAAACTGACAAGTTACGCTGACTTCACAGCATGAAGGTAGAGCGCTATCGGCGGAGGTACCTACTTTCTGCGAAGTTTATTGAGAGATAATGCGTTGAACGGCAAATCTGGTGAGAAAAGTGTACAGGCCCGAGTGGTATGCGGGCGAACGGCGACTCGGCAGGGAAGACCTTCATGTCTTCTTCAGGAACCGACTAAATACACAGATAATGTTCGCTCCTATCCCGCGAAGAACCTCGTACTCTCACGGAGCGGAGTTTGACGATTTACGCCCTACGCCTGGTTTTTTGATACGGGCAGGTGCAAGCTGTTTTTATTGAAATGCAAATGTATGTTTTTCCGCCCTGACAAGTACAGGAGCGTTTGCTTTTCATTAGCACCCGACCTGGATACTGCATTCTCGACGTGAATTTGACTTTGCTCCACAGTTATCATGCTCGAAAAGCATTCCCTCTGTCAATCTTCAACCTCCTATATATAATAACATTCAACATCCGACCTCTTCCTAGACTCGCGCCGTGCGTTTACGGAAACATACTCTACGGAACCACAGCATCTGCAGAAGAATCGAATGTGCCTGCAGGCGCATCTAGATATGAATGCTTCCACGGGAGCTTTTAGCTCCTGTGATTGTCCTTTATTTGTGCTGAGCACCGAATGGGATGCAACTCCTGATCTGGACTTCTGCACTAAAAAGTATGGTATCCCCTCTGTGGTGCTATGTTTGCTGCTTGAGCAGGCGAACCTTGATCATGATTGCGATTAGCACGAAGTACGTGCAGCTCCAAAAGTCCCTTAACCAAGCGAGTTGATTCTTAGACCTTTTTGCTCTCTCGCCAGAACTGTGGTAGGCTTCTCTGCTCTTCAAACACCTTTACAGATATTACGTCTATTCATATTGAACCAGTAATCACTGGAGAAGGCATCTTCCGCTTTATGCATCCTGCATAGGTTCCGAAATGAAGAGTGTGCAGTACCCTCCGCCGGGCCACTTGCAATGCGCTCGACAATTCTGGTGCGTTCTCGAGGCCTAAACCGCACCGAGTGCTTTGGAATAACCGGTGGGCAATACCGTAAAGAACGGCCTTTCCTTGTAGACGTACTCATGGCCGGGGGACATAAGTGAAGCAAGTACGTGTACGTTTTCTAATGCTCTCTTTCGCCGAATTGGACAGATGCAACCCCCTTTTTTCCCACTCGTCACTCATGCGTGGCCCCTTCACTCGCCGACAGGATCGGCGACTGACCCGGCGACGGCGCAAATCATCCGTTCTTGTCGACGGACGAGCAGCATGATGAGATGAATCGCCTTTTCTCTGGACACCGCCTGTCGGAAGCACGAGGTTTTAATGAACAAACGTTTCGGGAGTCGTTACTTTCTCGGACTATCCGAATCTTCCATTTCGGCTACAAGATTACACACGACTGGTGCGTGCGCCAAGGAAGCGAGTCGGCCTAGACCAGTGAGGCTGGGTGTGCGTCTCCTGGTGAAGTCATGACGAGTGGTTGTCTGCTGGATAGCTGAAGTCCTCGGTGAGTAACAGGCTGCTTTGACTGTATAGAGTTGTACAGATACTCAAAGTCCCCGACCTTCCAGATAGGAGAGATCCCTCTCATCTGCGTAGGCTCGCGATATACTCGACGTTTTCGCGTGTCTACATAACTTGCAGTGCATGTACACGCGTTTGTGGGCAAGCGCGATATTGACAAGATCGGGTTTTCTTGTTCCATTTTTCTTTGTTTGTCTCCCATACGGATCTGCTTGGATGTGTAGGATAGAGGACGCATGTTTTTGTACGAATTTTGCCGAATTGCAACATTTTCCCGTGGAAAGAGAGTTTGAGTAGTAAGATCAGACTTTGACAAGGCGTCCGCCTCATTGCAAAGGCGTGCACAACTCGGACTTTGATACAAACGTCGATTCGTGCGAGCTCTTCAATCCACCCTTCCTCATCTCTCCTCGATAACCATCCATTACTCGCTCGTGCTCGTGCTCGTCGTCGTCCCGTCCTAAACGTCGTCGTCGCTGCTCACACCTTCGATGGACAGATCCAACTTCAACGTCATGAGCCTCTTCGCCCGACCCGCGACACCCCCGCAGGAGCCCTCGCTGCAGTCTTCGCCCCAGCAGCCCCAGCTCTCGCCAGCCCACTCCTATCGCGAGGCTCCGCCCTCATCTCCGCCCAAGTCCCTCGACTCTCTTTTTCGTAATCTTAACAACAATCAGGCGGACCCTAACCCACCTGCGACCGCAAACATGAACAATCCCTTCCGCACCCAGGCGCCCGCTCAGCCTGCAAATAATTCTGGCCCAGGGACACCCGTCTCCTCTGTCACTGCGGCGTCTGCGTCGTCGCACGGTTCAGCGAACAACCAACCGCCCGCTGACCGACAGAGTGCATTATTGTCCTTGCTCGGATCGACAGTCGGTTCAAACAATGGAGCGCCGGTCAGCGCAAGTTCTATCGGTTCTGGGTCGAACCAACCTCTCATTCCTCACCACCCACCTTCTCCACCCATTGACCAGCGTTCAAGGCCCATGCCATCGGGAAACGAGGCGCAGGGGAAGATTTTGCTGGAGCAACTGATGTCAGGGTGAGTCTATGCCATGTTTGTCGATGACGCGTCTCCTATGTTGCTCTCAACCTCCATTGTCGCTTTCTCTCTCTTTTGTGATTTCCGATATCTAACGAGTGCTACTTTTCTTTCTCGTGCGTTTCATATCATAGAAATCTCACTGGGTTCGGCGAGATAAACCAAGGTCAAGGCGCCAACGCTTACCCTTCAACCGCGCCCATGCCTTACCCTCCTCAGCCGTACGCGCCTTTTCCAGCAGACACGTACCAGAGTCCATACAGCCAGGAGACTACCCGTGACCTGCCGCAAGTCCCTCAGCCCCAGCAAATGCAGCAGCAGCAACAGCAACCGCAACAGCAACCCCCATCTCCCAGCCGGAAATCCATGTTCGACTTCGTTTCTCCCTTTGACGCACTAGCGTCCACGACTTCCTCATCCGTAAAGAAGAAGCCCGTTCCCGACGACGCCCGTGAGTCTGACGATTCCTGGACTACAGCTGCCGCGGACCCTAAGCGCAAGTCGATGGAGAACCTCATGGACCAGCTCACACGAAGCAGCCAGGGGCCAGTCCCGCCGGCTCAGCGTCAGCTTGACTCATACAGCCCGGAGCCGGGGACTCCGCCTTCTGACCCTATGCATTTCCAGCCGAAGGTTGTCTACGGACCGAAGCAGCAGCAGCAGCAGATGCCAGGTTCTCCACGTGGTTCGCCCCCGCGTGCGTTTGTCCACCAGTCTCAGACCCAGCACCGATCTCGTGAATCCCCTAGTGGATCCATGATGCAGGGACACGGAGGTAAGACTAGGACGGAGTCCTCGCCTGTGCGCAGCAACTGGAAGAACAACCAGGAGAACAGGATACGCGCTCCGAAGAAAACGTACATTAATTCTCCGTGAGCCAAAACTCTATCTTGAACTCTGCAATTTACTTTCGTTCTGACAGTGCGAGCAGTCTTCAGTCGCAAAACATTGTATTCGACGTTGCTCAGAGTCAAGAGAACGTGCAGGCATCACGCGACTGCGTCAAGTCCACAGCGATTGCTCTGGTGAAGGTTGATCCGACGTTCCTTCCCGGGACTACTATCGGAGCGACGCACTGGGTTGCGTATGCGATGACTCGAGGCCGTGTGCGAGTGATCAGCAGGTCGAGCGGCGACCGCACACTGTTGCAATTGCCATCCGTGTTCGGCCCCGCCATCTCGGTGACTGACATGGCGGTCTACGGCAACAGGCTTGCTGGTGTGACCTCCGATGGTGGCTTCGTCGTTTGGGAACTTCCTGAGGTGATTACGGACGATGTTCCGTAAGTAGCTCTCCTAAAATTTATAAAGAACTATAGGCTATAATAATTATTGATCTCTTCATAGGGGCAAGGTCCTGGTATGCATTGTTCCTCATAATGACTTCGAGCCCTTGCACTCGGTCAAGTGGCATCCGAAGGATACGGACACTCTGGCCGTTGCCTCGGACTCAAACATCCACCTTCTCAACGTCGCTGACGCTGCTAACGTATTCCGTGGCCAGCCGTTCACTCAGATCGACTTACATCGCGTAGCCCAGATATTTACTGTTTCTTCTGTAAGCACTAGTGTTTTCCCCGCAGGAGTTGCTTCTCAACGAGTCCTGCAGCCTCTTATTTCATTCGATTTCGACATTCCTCATCAAGCGCTTGCTACTATCTCGGAGGACTCTGTTTTGACGCTCTGGAATGTGCCTGACAAGCTGCCATTCTGGTCGCAGAAGATCTCTGGCGATGGGACTCCGTCCTCGCTGACTTTCCTCGATGGTGGCGTAGTCATCGGTAGGAAGAACGGGACTGTCTTCCAGCTTCTTCCTGTCATGGGCGATGTTATCCTTTCCACTGTCAAGTTCGTCAACAACGGTGGAGAAGACCCCGAGATGTTCGGCCACGTCACCTACGATAGCCGCATCCAAACACTTTGGGTTGCTAACAGCAAGCGCGACAGTCTTATTGCGCTGAAGGTCTGCTTCGAGCTGTCCACGCCATCGCCGGGCGGCGAGGAGCTCATCCGCGGCGGCTATTTCGAACAACTCGTTGAGTTTGTCGGACCGAAGCCAACGCTCAACTTCGTCATCCTTACGGCGGACGCAGACCCTACTGGTGACGAGGCTAACGCAGCGTGCATTGCCGCGAAGCTTCCGCCGGGAGAGCTTGCTCTTGTTGCCTTCTCTGTCCACAGCAGCGGTGTCGACCAAGTGCTGATCCGCAAGGAGTGGTACGAATCCGCGTTCCTGCAGACGACTGCGAAGTTCCCGCCGTTCAACCCGAGTATGGTGCCTCCACCACCGCCGATTGAAGTGCGCCAACAGCGCCCTATACCCCAGCCCGCTCAAGTACTTTCGCAGCCGATTCCCTCTGTCCCGATCAGGCTGAGGACGCCGCCGTCGGAAGAAATCGAGTCGGAGCAGAACAAGGAAGAAGTTCGACCACAGGACATCAAGGGCAAGGGTTCGAAAGGGAAGAACGTCGGATGGAAGGACAGGGAGGACTCCAACGGCAGCAGCGGCAGGGACAAGGGTAAAGAGAAGGAAAAGCCAAGTGACTCTGCCATTCTCAACGAGTCGCCTCTGGGCATAGCCCTTTCAAAAGAGATTCGTAAAGTCGAAGAAAATCTCCATACCCGCATCGGTCGTCTCATCGCTAAAGAGTTAGACAAGCAACGTAAGCATGTTTAAAACACTTTTCAGGAGCGCCTGTGGCTGATCTAATTTTTATCTAGAGCAACGTCTCGAAGAAGCTCGCGCCAATGAACAAGCTGCAGACTTCGCTCGCCAGGAGAAGATTCTCAAGCTCATTTCCACTGAGCTCACCAAGAACACTACCCGTGTAGTCGAAACCGCTGTCAAAGGGGAAGTGCAGAACTCGGTTCTCCCTTCGCTCGAGGGTATCACCAGGACGGAGATCAAATCCGCCATCAACACCCAGATTTCCAAGGGTGTTAGCGAATCTTTCCGGGCGGTAAGTGTCATACGCGACATCTTATGTGCAGTTTGTTCATCATTTCGTAGACAATGCCTCCTGAAATTGAGAAGATGTTTATCAAGCCTGAGGTTTCGAACCTGATCGCGCGCAACTTGTCGACCTCGCTGACCCCAGTTATCGAACGACATGTTAAAGACACAGTCGCGAAGACGTTGATACCGGCTTACCAGGCGCAGTCGTCCGCTATGCACCAGGATCTTTCACGCGAGATCCGTTCTGAAATGACGAACCTGAAGAAGGATGTCATCAACTGGCAGAGCGAAGCTTTGCGAGGTCAAGAGGTATGTATTGTCTAGCCTAATCGCATGCATTCATTGATCTCCACTTCGTAGTCCATGATTCACGATATGAACCAGGCTATCCGTTCTTTGTCAGAGCAAATCAAGTTCATGACGATGAACATGCCTTCGATGAATCACCCAGCCTCGATGCCCGCGCGCAACTCGCCTAGTTCGTCGAACTCAAACTATGTGTCCGCTGGGCAGTCGCCGATGGGCCAGTCGCATCACCGCTCCGGAAATCTTCCTTCGATGTCCTCAGCGTCAAACTACCAGCCCTCATTCCAGCAACAGCCGCCGCCGCCGTCGGGTATGCACAATCAGTGGTACGGGCCGAACTTGCCAGGACCACCGCATGGCGCACAGCAGGTCGTGCAGCAGATGGCGGCGCAGCCCGTCGCTCCACCATCAGCGCCAAAGACGGAGGAATGGGACGACACCTACCTTGCTGTGTTGAGCACACAGGACCTCAAACAGCTCCGAGAGCTGCTGGCGCGTTCTAACCCAGAAATCATCATGCCGTCGAACGGTCCGGGTCCGTTGTCGCAGGCCGTCATCCTCACTCTTGTGCACCGTGTAAGTAATGTTGTAGTCCGTGTCTATCATGATGTCTAATGGACGTTATCATCAGCTTGCGGCTGCTATCGGAGAGACGTCGCCGGTCGAGGAAGCGTTCAAGTCTTCCCTCTGGTGGCTGCAGCGCGCATCAACGACTTTGAACACGAATGTAAGCCTTTTGGGTCTCTTAGCTGGATAGCATATCCTAACAATCCGATTTCTATCTAGGATCCACTAATCTCGCCATACGTTGGACGAGTACTCCCTAACGTTTCCCAGATGCTGAACACGACGAAGCAGCGCCTCAGTCTCCTCCCTGGTGGACCGCAGCTAGTCGACACCACGCGCCTCATCTCGGACATCCAAGAAACGCTAAACCGCAAGCCTCTGCTGTAGATAACGAAACTCAAGACACAAGAACTAAAAGTTAAAATCGAATGACACGCGCGAGCCGCATCCACCCCAAGCACCGCCTATGCATTCCAAATTCCACATCGCGCACCCATGTGCTCCCCGCCGCATCTCCCAGTGTGTTGCAGTCGCAGATAGATTCTCCTCCCTCCGGTATGAGCTGGTTAGGCCGGGCTGGCTGGCCATGTGCGCCCCCATGTGCTGTTGTATACGTGCTGTTGTGCTCTTTCTTCGCCTTTTGCTTTCCTCGTTGCTCTTCTTTCCACATAATTTCTCCTGCTTTCTACTACTGTTTATTCTTCTTTCTCTGCTGGGCTGTTCAACATTAATGTACAACAAGAATATTGTGCACTTTCTTTCTTCACTCCACATGCTTTTTTCTTTCGATCACTTTATAGCTTTGCCTTCAGTAGTAACGAACGATATGACCTGTTTACATACGCTATGTATAGCACGGTAGCTTGAAATGAAATGCAACGATCATGATTTCTCCACTCTTCGCGCCGTAGAAATCCAAAGATATGTGATCGCGAGGTGTCGTTCGCACACATAAGAGTCTATCCGGGGACATAAGTTTTGGTATATAACGAATACACAAGGCAACGCATGGCTGTGAGCTCATAACGAAGGCGAAACACGAACTCTATACATATAAATTCCAAGAAAGCATAGCGCAAACGAACTCGAATCAAGGAGCGGTGAGTTGGAAATAAACAAAACAGCATAAAGCGAACGAAACGGAAATCATATTTACAGAATGAATCAAAGCAAGCGGGAATAATGATAGACGAGCGCACTGTGTCGAAACGCTTTCCACACGCTAGTCGTCACAAGCAATAACACATACAGCCAACTCCAGCTCAAACTCCACTCCAACGAAGCAGATGTTTCCGAATCAGATCGCAAGGCCGTAGTCGATATGTGCCTGTCGCGTCTCCTGAATCTTCTCAAAAAGTGGGTCGGAAAAGTTGCCCTGCGTGAATGGCGGTGGCGGCCCATCCGTCTCGTCAAGGTTGACTGCTGATCCCTGGGCCGCAAGCAGTGCGGAGCCGGCGCGTGGGATGTAATAGTCCCTGAACTCGGCGGACGCTGGGGTGCGCTTGCGGCGCCTTCGACGAAGGAAGAGGATGAAACCGAGAACGAGGAGAAGGAGGAAAACTATGCCGCCGATGACGCCTCCTGCGATTGCACCCGTTTTGTTGTCATGCTTGGCAGCTGCAGCCCGTGAAGAGGAGATAGAGGAAGAAGATGCATCAACTGCAGAAGCTGAAGATGCTGGTGGGAGTGAAAGTGAAAGTGACATTGAAGGTGGAGGCTGTGTGGATATGCTTTCAGATAAGGGCAAAACGGCAGATGTACTTGCTGAGTTAGGAGTACTGAGTGGAAAATATTTGATTGTTCAGATAAATTGTGGATATACTGCTCCCTGTCAGGTACGTACATAGTACTTGATGCTGCCGATACATCAGGAGATGTAGGAGATGTGGCAGGCGTATCAACTGATATTGGTATAGTCTCAGAGTCACTCGAGGAAGTAAGGTTTGGGGCTGATAATAAGACTCATCAATCAATCAATAAGATGCATGCTTCCATACTCACTTGATGAGACGTTGGATGCAGGTGACGAAACAGTGGTCGATGCCACAGCACTTGTAGCTGTAATCAAAGTCGAGGCTACATGTTTTCGTCAGTGTTTAACCAAAAGCTGACTTGATTCATACATACATGTATCACCTCCCAAGCTGCTAGCAAAGTCTGTGGGCGAAGCATCTGTATGTGGCTCGTGTATGCGAGAGCAAGGGAAAGTCAATAGGCCCCAATGGCACGACACTAAAGAAAGCAAAGATGGTCTGAGCGAAAGAAAGACAAACAAGACAGCTATGCACGATACTACCAGCATTGTTTCCCCCGTCGACCGGATTGTCTGGAGTTCCTCCTGGATCGCCTCCCATGCGGCGCTTGGGGTGGTTCATATGATATCGCCTGGGCTGCTTCCGTGGGGGAGATTGCGTCGCAAGGACGGGGACCTGAGCAAGGCGATATAAGTGAGAGCAGCCGATGATCAGATTGCTCGAAACGCACTGCATCGAGACCGTCGTTCCCATTTTCAAAGTTGAGGTAGCGCCGTTCAACAGCTGTGAATAGCGCTCTGATCGTTCCCATGATGTCCAAGTTTGACGTACACAGCAGATGCACGGGCAGCCTCGAGCAGAGAAGACAGAGAGCAGAGCCGACCAGCGGCGAGGTTATGAGAGCATTAAGGGGGATGGTAGCAAGATGCGCCGCCCATCGTTGCACTCGTTGGGTGATTTGTACAGGACCCCATTGATGATGTCGCGACGGAGAATGACCATCAGAAAGGCACGGCGCTACCGCTCACTGCAGAAAGATGTCAATATGGACGATGATCGGAGATCACATGACTATGACGCGACGCGAGACATTTGTTTACAGTCGTTGCTCACTCAGCGCTTTGGCTCATGCTCTCTAGGTCGCTTACCTCGAGCTGCCATCGGTTTGCTTTTAACCTCAACAGTAGAAGGTCATTCTCATCCTCTCGTAGCCATAAAATGAAGGTTGTACCTGTCCCAGTCCGCTCAGACAACTATGCATACCTCCTCATCGACGACTCCACGAACAAAGCCGCAGCGGTAGACCCATACGACATGAACAAAGTACAGGCGGCCGCAGAGGAGGAAGGTGTTGAGATAGTCGCTAATCTCACCACCCACCATCATTATGATCACAGTGGGGGTAACAAGGCATGTATCTCTCCACCTTGATGCACTGGCCTTAGGACAATCTCTTAACTCAATCCACATATATTTTAGGACTTTGTGCGTATTCAACATTGGATATGAGCTGGAACAGTTGTTCAATAGTTGGCGCAGGCGACTTCGTACCCGGGTGCACCGATCTACGGAGGTTCTACCCAAGGATCAGCGGACAACATCGTCAAAGATAAAGATGAATTCACCATCTCCGAACAGTTGAGCATCAAGTACGTCTACATTTGATGATTGAATTGGATCCGAACGACCCTAACTCTGCTCTTCTATACAAGGTGCCTCGCGACGCCGTGCCACACACAGGACTCCATCTGTTACTATGTGACCGACAAGGCAAACACCGCACAGCCTGGTGCAGTGTTCACGGGAGACACACTCTTTCTTGGTGGTTGTGGGCGCTTCTTCGAGGGCTCCGCAGGCGAGATGCATCGTGCGCTTTCGTACCTCGGGACACTCCCAGATAAGACCATCGTGTACAATGGGCACGAGTACACCGCGAGCAACATCGCGTTCGGGAAGAGCGTCGAGCCGAGTGCATCTGGCATTGCACGCCTGCAAGAGCTTGTCGACAAGAACAAGGTCACGACGGGAAAGAGCACAATTGGCGACGAGAAGGAGTGGAATGTATTCATGCGGCTGAACAGCCAGGAAGTACTGTCAGTACACTGCTAATAGGATGGGAACACCTTTTTACTCATGCCATCTCCATCACACAGCAAATCGACGGGTGCCAGCACCGACACACCAGTGGAATCTGTTATGGACGCGCTGCGGACGAAGAAAAATAACTTCTAAGTTGCATCATCAAGGTGTAAGGAGGCGATACGACCTAGTGGGAGCCGGTGAGATCTGGAAAGGGTGGTGGCATAGCAGACGGGATTTTTGCGCTTGTATTTGTGTTGTTGTTTGTACTAAATAATTTTGCAGTGGTGGCGATATGCTCTAGACTGAGCAGCCTTTTCAGTCATGAAAAGAATAGGAATATGATTAGTTCGCTACAATTCATAAAAACGTGATCGTCCAGGGAACCCCAGTAAAACAGTAAGACATAAGACTTGTGAGAAACCGCCAACTGCAACGTGAAGGCACGCGCCAGTGCGTGCTCACGTAGTGGTTCGTTTTACCATACCAATGACGGCCGTACGCGCATAAGGGATGTACGACAGTGTGTACCAGGTGTACGCCAAGAACTGAACTATCACGAATACTAATTTAAAGGAAGTAAGCTCTTTGAAGTATTCAACAGGATAGGAAGGCACATACTGATGCAAACGAGCTGCATGACATTATAAGCAAAGAAATCATAAGTTCTCAGTGAATGGCGCAATGACAAAAGGAAAGACACGCACCCCACTCCCAATCACGAACGCACCAACAAAGATCATTGCTATGGAGACGAGGAAGATAATCGTGGCGACGACGCGCACGGGTTTAAACATCTGCGGAAAGTTGCTCCTTCAATCATGCTATAAGCGCGAACAATCGAGTTTGCGCACCAGCTTGAGTTGCGAGAAGAACTGGATGGAATGGTCTTGGTAAGTATCATTTCTGTTTGAGAAGGGTAAAGGAGAGTGTGCGTACCCCGATAACGAAACCTGTCCCGACGAGCGAAACGATCGTCCCGAGACCATACATGACTTCAAAGCATCCGGGTATCGTCAGCGCGTATGATTCAAACACCGACATAAAGGGTTTGCACTCACGCGCAAAGCTAATCACTCCCCCCACGATCAAGAAAATTACACCCAGAAGACTCAGGACGAAGCCAAGGACCGAGCTAACAGACATCAAGCCAGACCACTCCTTATTCAGCTTATCGTCCCGCCAATTGAGCAAGCCATACAAGGGGACTCACCATCCAATGAAGCCATACAAACGCGTAGTCTTGCTCAGGTTGAACCCCAGCTTGCTGAACGCGGACTCGCCTTCAAAGAACTGGTTGTCGGGGATAATACCCGACGCGGCCTCGAGGTTGAACCACCCTTTATTCGACATGTTGAGTTGTTGGTAACTCGCGGAAGGATTTTAGTGTTGTAAAGCAGATCGATGTCCGAGTCACGGCCTGCTGAGAGGTCTTGCGTTGATGGTGCGAAGAACAGATATGCTGTGCCAGCAGCTACAATGGTGTTGTATCGTGCAAGTCAGCAGCGGAGCAACTGCGCCGGAGTCGCGCAAACGCGTGTGTTCCCACGCACTAATGTTAAAACACAAGCGGAAATTATGGCAGATAGATACAAAAACAAAACATAGCAGCTATACGACAACAATATGAACGAGGAAAAAAAATTCCATCAGTCACTCAAGAGCGCCTGGACAACGTTTGACACGCGGAGCTGGCGCAGGTCAGTGTATGTCTTCAGATAGAAAAAGAGTGAGATCCCGAAAGTATGTATCTTGATTTAAGGATGCACTCGCCTGCCCGCAGCCAACAAAAATGATAGGCTGTCCAGTCACGTAAGTCATAGACAACGCAGCACCGACCTAAAATTGAAACATGCGTGTCGTGAGCTACAATTGTCTAGAAGAAGAAAAATTTGACTCGCCTTGTCATCTACTGTGTCCCACTTGGTGACCAGCATGCCATCTATTCCGCGACCCCTCCCAATCGCACCAGACGCGGATGAAAAGTCCCGTAGTGCACGGTCAAACTTGGACAACTGGTCGACCGCTTCATTGCCCACGAGCGCTTCACCGACGAACATGATCTTATCCGGATTGTTCGTTGCAACAAGCTTAACATGTAGAACTGAATATCGTCCTGTCAACAGCAGAGAAGAGAACGCACTTTAGCAAGCGCACGCATCAACGGCTGTCGACATGATGACGATCAGCAAAATGATTGAGATAATTTATGCACAAGATGAGTATCGTACCTCATTGTCCTGCATCCGTCCAGCAGTGTCGATCAAGACGACATCAAAGTCGTGATCCTTCGCTGTTCATGATGTCTGTTAGAGTTTGGAAATTGAAGTCGACGACAAAAGACGGCTACCATAAGTTATGGCTTCCCTGGCAATACCAGCCGCATCCTTTCCGTAACCTCTCTCAAAAAGCTCGACGCCGCCTTTTCCATCCGGACCGCTCACATCGAGCATCCCCAAGTTGCGAACATGCACTCTCAGCTGCTCAACAGCGCCGCTCCTGTGGAATAAACAACGAATCGAGTCAGAGGCCCCTATATCATCTCGAGACAAATCAGCTTCCGCACCGGAATGTATCACAAGCAGCTATTAGCACTTTGAAGCCGTTCTGGATCAACCAGAAGCAGACTTTCGACAAGTTCGTGCTCTTTCCGACGCCGTTGACACCAACAAAGACAATACTGTATGGCAAGCGCTGCTGCGTAGACTGCAGAGGAGATGACAACTTGGTCCGGATAGACAACAGAAGATCAGTTGAGGTGTTTGGAGTCAGAATTCGTGTCAGTGACGTGGAAAGTGCCTGTTGCACAGTCGCATTGATTGCTAGGAAGAAGGGTGAGCACGGCGATACTCCATTCTCACGAACTAGGCCTTACTCTGGAACCCTCCGACTTTCTTTCCAACAAGCCCTTCTCCAACGCCCTCGCAGATCTTGTCGGCTATCTCCCTTGCTACATTCTTTTTCATGAGATGCTGTTTCATGCTCTCCAGCACTGGTTTCAAATCGCTTTCGGATAGCACCTTGGAACCCGTAAGACGCGCAAAGATGGATCCCAGCGCGCCCAATGAGCCGTTCGATTTCGCCGCTTGCGCGTCCTGGAGCTGCTGCTGAGCCGCCAGCGTGCGTGAGACGAAGTCGCTGCTCTCATCGCCCTTCGTGAATTCCCAGTCTCTCACTTCGTACAGCCCGTCTTTCCCGCGTGTGCCCAGAGAAGCTTTGTCGACGAGCGCAGCGAGGTCAAGAGACCCAGAACCGTTGCCAGAACCAGAGTCAGCGCCCAGCTTGTCCACGCTGAAGTCCAGTGACTCCATGTCGGCTTCTGTGGGAGCTTCGTTCCCCCACTTGCGTTGTGATTTCGTCTTCGCTTTCTTCTTGGATGGGGTGTCGGAGCTTTAGAAGCAAGACAATTGGGACATATCACAGTTCAAACGGAAGAAAACACTTACTCTGATGCGTGGAGGCTATCCCTTCCACTTTCAGAATCCATACGCCCCAACCCTCGACGTCGTCCTTTCCCCCGCAGCCTATTTTTCAATGCTTGCACATTGCGTGATATCTTCTCTTCGTCAAGTGGTACATCAGATGAAATGGCTGGTTCTGAAGACATCATGAGTACTGTTATGAAGTTTAAGGACGAAGAAACAAGACGCAAACCGGTAGCGTCGTCCGAAGGAGGAGTAACGGGTGTCTCGATGCGAGCTGTGGGTCTCGCTTTAGACTTCCTGTCCTAACACCCGGAATCAGCATGTAGTACGCGTGTGCCAGTGTATCAACGCTCACCTGAGCAGACCTATCCTCCAGTCCTCTGAGCACTTTATCAAACACCTTGTCCCAGCCTTGGAACGCCTTCGAGAAGTCCCAGGTCTGAGGAGACCCAATACGCGCCGATTTATTATTTAGGGTATGAAGAGACGCGACAAAGGTCGCGAGAAATGGCTCAAAAAGCTTGACGAAGAGAGCTTTGATAGCCGTAAGCAGGTCTTCAACATAAGTGAGCTGCAGAATGCGCTGGTACGCGACCTGAAGATGGCTGGTGAGAAGTGAATCGCTGAGGCCCAGCGCGCTCAGCGCAGCTTACGACAAATATGAGCTCAAGCTCGTTCACGAAGGTCCAGCGAATAGCATAGCCATCTTTCTCGTATTTTTCCTCGCCGCTGCGCCCTTCGATGAGAACTTCGCGGATAAGAGAGTTAACTGGTGAGGTCGTCGGATTGGATACAGCCTGCGCTGCGGTCGGAGTGAATGAACGTGACCATAGGACCAGACCTCCTACAAAGCTACATTGAGCTTTCAGGATCAGCTCTGATGTAAGTCAAACATACCCTTGTGAGATATTGCGCAATGGTCGAGCATGGTGTGAATGAATGGGTAGAAGGAGTCGGCACACTGAAGTCGCGAGTAAACAGATTTGGGCGAGTCGATCATGCTTGCCTTTTAAGCAGGTCCTACAAAACAGTCATACACTGAACATTACGTAAAGATATGAACGGAGAGGAATAAAATGAACTTATGAAGGAGCAATGCCACTCTCTGGCTGGGAGTCGAACCCAGCTTTCGCGCGTCCCTGTTGATTATGACAGGCGCGTGTACTAACCGATATACTACCAGAGACCCATTTTATTGGAGGTATAAATAGATTATATGCCTTAGTTTAACCATCGTGAGCAAAATACCTTGACAGTCCTCAGATGTAACGCGATCCTACAGCCTAGAACTCAGTTCCATTACTTCGTACGTTCTTTTCTAACCACTTCCGTACGTCCTTCTTTGATAATAGACCCATCGGCCTCACTACGTCCTCCGCGCCCCGCTGACGGTAGAGCCGCATAATATGCCCTGCAACACTCCATACATCCTCCCACTCCGCGTCAAAGAGCTCCCACCAGCAGTTCGGGGGCTGGGACGGTAGTGGGATGCGCAGATGTCGAGTTGTGAGCAGGATAGCTGCGCTGACGATTGTAGGTACAGGATAGAGCGCATAGACTGGTGTTTGTAGTCTGCGAAGGAGACCATAAGATTTACTGGCAAGTATGATGCTTTAGAGAACAAACGCGTCATTGAGATAACCCCATGCTTTCTGTGATACTTCCTCCCGATTTACGAGATTCAGCACACGAAGATAGTTGACAAGCGTGCCATAGGGGAGGACTACGAGCACGTTGAAGCCGAGTCGTTTGAGGATCTGCATTTCTGCGACGACCAGCGCGTCTTTTAGGTCATAGAAGGCTTGCGCAAAATAGCTCATTGGCGTGTACTTGAACTCGGGAATAACTGCAGGGCTGCTTAGATCCGAATTTGTAACGACGGTACGCTGGTGTGCTGCGCGCTGCAGGAGCAGGTCATAAACATTGATGAGGTCCCGCATCCGGACAGGACATTCTTCGAGTTTGGAGGCAAGGTATAGAGCACCCATGCCGACGTCCTACAGCATTTCTTATGAAAATAGTTGATCCACGAGGCGCATTAACCACGCTTACCGCGATGCCAAAGTTCTTCATTGACGAGACATACCAAAATCGCTGGAAGAGGATTTGGGCAGTAGCCATCGCCACCTGCTTTCTGTAACAGAATTAGTCCCACCTGCCATCTTAAACAAGTAAATACGACATACTGTTTGAGCAGAACTCCGGCTTGTTGTATAAGCTTGCAGCCGTACGCGCGCAAGTCCTCTTCCAGATCAGTGGGGATACCATCCTCACGAGATGGTGTACGTTCTATTTGCGACAACGACGCCAACGGATATAAGGCAGTCGACATGCTTGGAGTGTCACCTCAGCGGTGGTTGCATTTGTTAGTTGTCAAGAACTCAATCGAGTTGAAGAAACAAGCTGAAGCTTGAGAGCAGGCCTGGACGCACTTGGACGTGTCGAGGTCACTTAATCTCTTACCACCATCATCTCGACCGTGGGAAAGACATCATCTGTGTATCTTCTTCGTCTCTAACGATGGCCCCGCCTCCCAACGCGAAACCATCGAGCCTTCATAGAACCAAATCGCTTAGGTCCTTAGGCAACATCAAGGACCCTACCAAATGCGACGAGTGTAAATACGAACTCCCTCATCACAGTCGCTCGTGTGTTTCTGGCGCGGCGAAACTCTGCAGTAAATGCGGACGCGACTCAACATACAACCATAATTCCGATGTTTGCAATTATGCGGCGAAGAATATCGCCAACTGGTCCCCCGACACTGAAGCGGACAACCACGCTGCCGCTCTCCGCAAACAAGGGGATCTCCCCCCTACCCCAGACATCCCTTCTCAGTCGTCACTCAAACGGTCACCATCTGAGGACGAACATCAAGGTCGCAATGCCCCCAACAACCCTGCCACGATCGGTCAGATCCCTGACAACAAAGATGCCATGGACGCCGAAGACGATTTATACGTAGACTCTCAGCCCCCCCAAGTCGACACCGATCCCATCGATATCGATAACGAGGACCCGGAAATTGCTGCAGAAGTCAATAGGAAAGCCCTTGAGCTTGCGGAAGGGTTGGTCCGCGACCTCCGTTCTCTCATTTCACAGGACCTCTGGAATTCGGAGACCCCTTTTCATAATGACGCCGCGTGTATGGGCCGATACATGGCCAGCATCGCGTCTTCCCTTTGTTTCTGGATAAATCGCTCCAATATGCTCGACGAGGAAACCCAACGTGAAAATTATGCTAACACCACTATCAACAGCTTTCAGACCGCCTTCAAAATTCATTCCCCTTATTGCAAGAATGTCTTTGATAATATTTATCGCAGTCCCCAGGACATACGCGACAAACACATCTCGGACGAACTCACTAATATGTCCCATTCTATTTCTTCCCTTGTATCTATGGTTTCATCCCTGTCTGAGAAAACTACTAAACTTGAAAAACAGGCACAAAACACTCCCAAACCCAAAGTATCCTTTTCCGCTAACGCTCCCACTGATAAAAAATATTTGCCAGAACCACTCGGTGCTCACTTCACACATGACCCGCGCTTTCCCCCGCCTCCCCCGGTTGTTAAACAGCGCGTTCCACCCCCTAAAGGTGGACGCACTGAATATGCCGCTGCTATAGCCAAGACCCGCATTCTGGGTTCAGGCTACCGGATGGATACTCAGGGCACGATCCACGCGCCTGACGGCTATATGCATTCCGAGCACAACGCCCCCCACCCGGGGATGTCCACCACCATCTACCCACCTCCAATCCAAGCCATCGGTACCGACAACGAAGGATACACCACGGTTACGTACGCCAAGGCCGCCCAGAAAAAGCCTAAGCAAATCCCCACTAAAGTCACAAGACCTACCTCAGACCACCCTGACGGGGAGGTCACTACCATGCCCATGAACCAAGCTAACGGCTCGGTTAATACTCGCATTCGTAACGTTAAGCGAGTTTATTTCTCTCTCCCGGAAAACCTCGCAATTCGACCCCTCCCCAATTCCATAAAGAACACCGTGCGCTCGGGCCTTAAAGGCTCCTCTGATTTCAAGCACCTCGTCGTCTTGAACGTCAAGTACACATCCAACAGGAACCTATGCATTTCCTTTACTAACATTCGCGCTGACTTTGATTCTAATTTCTCGTCGCTGGCTTCCCTTCTCAACCATGTCATTAATATTAATGGGGCAAGGGTCTTTACCCCCTCTCCCCAGTTCAAACTCGTTCTTCCCGCCGTCCCGGTCTTCGACAAAAACTCCAATATCCTCTACTCACAAGGGGATTTACTCGAGGAACTATCATCTCTCCCCCAGTTTGCTAACCAGGAGTTTCTTTACCCTCCCCGGTTCATGGCGTCCATTGAACGCCTGAACATGCTCGATTTCTGTAATGTTTCTATTATTCTCAAAGATACTAACCGCCTTGCCTTCGATCACTTCTTCCTTCATGACAACCGGAACATCCCGATCTTTGGCGTCATCCGGCGCCTCGAAGAGATGCGGGCCCGCCCTACCATCTCACAATGTGATAACTGCCATCACCTAGGTCACCCTTCCACCAAATGCTGCTCGGTAGCGCAATGCGCCATTTGCTCTGAGCCCCATCGTACTGCAGTCCACGTCGCCAGATGTGCTCCGTGTACCGCCAGTAATAACCTTGCGTGTCAGCATTTCGCACACTGTATTAACTGTCAAGGAGATCATAATGCCAGGTCCTCCACCTGTCCAGCCCGTCGCAATTACTGACCCCCTTTCTAAATGGCTGCATCTATCTCTATTCTTTCTTTGAACGTTCGTTGTTCCGAACCTACTACTGACCTTCTTTTCAAGTCTCTCTTCCAGCGCGGCAACCAATGCCCTGATATCATTTGCTTACAGGAAATCCCCACGATATCCACCATCGTTCCATCTAAACTATCCCCAGCAGGGACTTCTCAATACGCTACCCGCAACGCGGACCCATTCATTTGTATCCTTCCTCCTTCCTTCTCTTCTATTAAACTGAGCTGCGCAACTTACATCCACCCGCGCATTGCCCATCTTTTCAACTCTCACCCTCATTTATCCCAACCAGTAGGTCAAGCCACGATTAGTATTAACCATGGCCCTTCCATGCCACCCGTTTACATATGGAACGTTTACAGTCCCCCATCCACCCATTCTTTCGAAGACCCTTTCCCTGACATTCTCCCTGTTGACACCCACATTTTTGTTGGCGATTTCAATAGACATTCCGTTCTTTGGTCTGATGCCACCCATTCCCAACATTTTTCTTCCTCTGAACCTTTTTTACTTTGGCTTGATCAGGCGTCCTTAATTGTCACCAATCCCCCTAATACGCCTACTTTCCTATACCCCCAAGGTTCTTCTACCTTAGATCTCGCTATCAGCTCCCCTGACATTTCCCCATTCCTTGTCCAATCCCTCTTAATTGGTAACCCTTCATTTGAGTTTCATTCCAATCATCTCCCCCTATCATTCAGCATTCCCATTTCATTCACTCCCCCACCAGTTATTCACCCCCTTCACTTAGTTCGCAAACTTGACATCCCTTCCTTAATCGCGGAATTCCGCAAATCACACCTTTTCTCTTTCGACGTTTCCAATGTCCTTCTTCCCGTTGAAAGGTGACTGTATGGGTCTACAGGCAGACTCAGACCTGGTTGAGTTTGGCCACTGGGGGTTCACTCTAATGTGTCTGATGGAGGGGATAGTGTCAGGAAGTGTGGGGAAGTGTAATAGAATACTCGGGGCTAGGTGTCGACTCGAGGATGCGAGTACAAAGGACGACCGGCAAAATGTGCCTAAATGCGGTCGGAGAACAAAGAGCAACTACGATCTTGACAACCCGGGCTCGGAAACTCACCAGTGAAGACAGGAATAGATACTATTCGTCGAGACGATTCTGAATCTGAAAAGACCTCGAGACGCGATGCAGAATTGACGGAGATATAGCAGTTGCACTGGTTGCGGCTGGCGGAACACACGGAACTCCCGGAACCAAAAGCTATTTTCGTAGCTCTACGACGCGGGCTCGGAATCGTGCAAGAAAAGACAGTGTTCGAAAGCGATTTTCGACGAGATTAAGAATCTGAAGAGAGCTCGGGAAACGGATAAGAACTGAGGGCGATATAGCGAAAGCAAGATTTGGCCGAAAACGGGACTCGAGATGGAACGGACGGAACGACACTGAACGGCGACGGAGATGAGAACTAAAGACTGGGACTGACTCAGGGGAACTAAACTTTCATTTTTTTGAGACATTTACATGAGTGTTTAAATAACCAACAGAGGGTTGAGCCTCTGAGCGGCATACAAAGGACACAAAGACAGACCGGAGGCTCTAGCCAAACAACACCAAATAGCTGGAACTCGGAGCCGTAACTCGAGAACATGAGTAATTAAGCTTTGGGAGGCTCGGAACAATACCAGATGTGACCCAAAACGGACTTTGGTGGCTCACCGGTGCAGAACCAAGCTGTATGCGTCGAGTTAATACTGCCAAACACTGAAACTGTCCTGAAATGCGTCGGGGATACTTGTAAGACTGTCCTGAGTCAAGTCAAACCTAATAGAGCCAATTCTGAGGCCAGCGGCATCGGGATCTCCACACCGTTCATTTAGATTCCATATTACAATCCTTTTACGACTCTTTCTCTACTTTCACAACCCGCTTTCTGCGAAAGCACAAACACCGGACATACTTCAGCCCCCATTCCTGGTGGACCGAGCAATGCAGTCGTGATTACCAAGCACATCATCATAATCCCTCACCAGACAGCCTAGCCCGGCTCCACAAAACTCTTGCGACAGCCAAATCGTCATACTTTGTGAAAGGAAATTTTCGCACATTCGGAAACGTCGATCATACACGTGAATACGTGGTCACCTGATCTTGACGGATACTTGCCCAGGCAAAAATCCGTCAGTCACAGTCACACTACACCATCACATCTTGTGACATGGCACACAAACGTCAAGAAAGCAAAGGACAACCAATGGAGGTTGATCCCCAATGCACCAAGTGCATGCTACTACAGAACGTAGCACAGAAGGTCCCAGAACTCCTGAAGACAATAGGATTAATGGACCAGGACGTCACATTACGAGCACACAAGTGGGAAGGCCAATCCCCATACTTTGAAACAGGACAAGCAATCTACTATCGAGATGCCAAGACATATAAAGTCCACATCAGTAAAGAAGAACGTGGCATGGAGAACTACAAATGGGATACAGTCATCCAATACAATAAGGAGCCACACGAAGAATGCAGGAACTGCAAGATGATGATACGAATACCTACCCCGAGTCCAGTACAAGGGAATGACATACCGATACACATAACGACAGCACTCAAGCACTGTTGGGCATACCTCAGGGACATAAAGCATCAAGGCACGATTACGCTATACGAATTCGAGCATGTGTCACGAAGACGAACATTCAAGATCACTCTAGCCTTAGGAGTACATGACCCACCGTTCACAATGGAGACATGTCTCAGCGGAGCAGCCCTATCACCGAGTGGACCTGACACTGAATGGCGATCCAAGAATAACCCATGGGTCCACATGGTTATCCCCAAGGGATTTGAATGGGAGGAATGACCACCCGAGCGCAGCAATGCAACCTGATAGGCTATGCAGTGCCACAACCGAGGAAGATGCTTCGAGAAGCAGGGAAGTAAAGCCCCGATATAGAAGCACACGGGAGAAGCAGGAAGTTAATTAAACCAAAGCATGTGGAGAACGTGGGAGCCCGACTACCAAATCAGTGATGTACTCACCCGAGCGCGTGGGTCATGACATCACGTGACTCACACCGCAGTCTAAATTGCAGAATACAAGCAAACCATTGGACGGAGTACATGTGCACACATCCCCACTGCAGCAGCCAAGTGCTGCGGCCACCTGAAACATAGGAAGGAGACGGAAGGGCATCTGGTTGGACAGAAAGTAAAGAAATTAGAAATCCAGTAGGCTATATAAGGCCGAGTAACTAGCACCCCAGATCCCCATTCTCTATCGCTTTTATTTTACATCCCTTTCAGAAGGTTACAGAACACTGCTACTTCTTACCCCTACCTCTACATCTATAACTACCACTGTGTAATATCCCCCTTGGTTGAATAACGAGTCCGCCCCACACTGGGTTGAGGATTTGTCCCAAGTTGAATAAGGATTGACTTTGATTGAGTAGACCCTCGGCTACGCCACGCTTAGAAGGTTCCTCTCATTGTCCACAGAACCAAGTCTGGTTGAGTGCATCTCGGCTACGCCAAGCCTTGCAGTTTGCCTCCTAGACAACATCACAGCATAACCGAACGTCTCTCGACCCTCTAGGGCATTACCTCCCCTATCTGCTGTAACTAAGTGCTTTCAATACCAACCTCAGGTTCCACCTGATAAGGGCAGCGAAGGAGAAGCTGGTTACGGGATCGGTCGAAGATAAGTAAAGTTGTCTCGGTAATACACCACTCAGAGGACCATACAGTCCGGAAGGCAACACCTTCGTGGTTAAAGAATTGGAATATTCGCCCGACCCTAACACTTTGGCAAGCTACTGCACCAGTCCGACCATTCGTCGATCTGGAAATGCCAATATCTGGGCTCCACGCGCCGACGCCACCCTATCAGCGCCTTGAAACTCCCATCCGGGAGATACAGCCTTAACGAAAGCGAGAAATCTGACCTTTTTCGCTCTACGTTCTTTCCTGCACTGCCACCTGGTTATCATGATCAGCATTCGCTCCCTCCCCTTGCTGACATCGAGCCAGTCTCTGTCGATGAAATGCTCTGCGCCTTAAAGGGCACAGACAATTCGACCGCCCCAGGCGACAATTCTTTTACTTTTCTTCATCTTAAACTTTTCATTGAATTTGAACCTCTTTTCTTTTCTCAATTATTCTCGCTTTGCCTCTCTTTCAGCTATTTCCCCCTTTCATTCAAACACTCCATCGTTACATTCATCCCCAAGCCAAAGCGAAGTGATTTCTCGCTCCCACGCTCTTTCCGCCCTATCTCCCTCATGGACACAATGGGCAAACTATTCAAACACATCCTTTTCAATCGTCTTCAAAATATCTTTGAACAACGCTCCCTTATCCCTTCTTCTCAACATGGCTGCCGGAAAGCGCTTTCCACCCTTACCGCATGCTACAAACTTTTACATTTAAACAACCACAAACCATACATTTCTTCACCCACTTCTCATAAACCTGGGCTGGGCCCACGCGAACCTAATGACCGTCGATGGCTAACTTCCGTTGTCACCGTCGATATACAGGGTTTTTTTGACAACATTTCCCATCCTTTGCTTATTGACCGCTTAGTCCGGTCGAACATTCATCCCAACCTTATAAATTGTGTTTCCCATTGGATGCGCAACCGCCCCATTTCTTTACACTTCAATCAATATTTCTCTGATACTTTCATCAAACCCAACCGGGGTGTCCCCCAGGGGTCCCCTCTTTCTCCCCTCATTTCTGTTTTTGCAGCCGCACCGGCTATTGACGCTTATTACAAATGCTTCCCCTACAATCGTCCACTTCTTGCTTACATAGATGACCACCTTCTCGCTGCGCGCTCATTGAGTATGCGCACCAATCTTGTTCGACTACGAAACCAATTTCGCTTTCTCTCTCTTCAATTTTCACAGTTGGGCCTTTCTATTGACCTGGACTCCATTGAACTCATCCATTTCACTCCCAATTCTGCCCACCAATCTGCTTCTTTTTCAACTCAACCCGAGCATCAACCTTCTCTTATTTTATCACCTTCTCAAACCATTTCCCCCCGGTCACATATTACTTGGCTGGGCATGATTTTTCATCACCACCTCATTCCCCATCTACACCTTCATGCTTGCACCAATAAGGCGTTATCCACCCTTGCCCAACGCTCCTTTTTATTTTATCGTTCTCACGGCGCGTACCTTGAATACGCCCGCCTTTTATATTTCAATCTCATTCGTTCTGTCGCCACTTATGGTGCCCAGCTTTTCCCAGACTCACCTGCCATTTCCACCATTCTATCACAGGTGCAGCACCACGCCCTCTCTCTTATTGTTTCTAATAACGTCCACAAAGACGCTGTCGGTTCTCTGCTTTCTATTCCACCCATTGACCTTTTTGTTCAATATCAATCCAAGCACTTCATAACTTCTTATGTATCAAAAGTTCGTACTTCTCTCCCTCCTTCAGTGGACATCCGCAATTCCCTTCCTGCAAACATCACAATTCCAAGCATTTCTCTTTATCCCATTATTCCACCAGTTCATTCTCGTCTTTCTCTTGTTCCAATTACTTCTCACACGCATAGTCGTAGCATCAAACACTCCTTTCTCCAACTCTTCAATCACCCTCCCCCATTCTAATATTTTCTATTCACAGATGGTTCTGTCATCGAACAGAGTGGCACACCCACCGGTGGACACGGATTTTCCATCATGCATAACCGGCGTGAAATAGCATCCTTCGCTTCAGACGCGCACACTCAAAGCAATATTCTCTATGAGGAACAACAAGCCCTCATCGCTGGTCTAACGCGCTTCGCATCTTTACTAGCGCACTGCGCCCTCCCTACCCATCTCCGCGTCATCACAGACTCAGCCAACTGTGCATGGCTCATTTTTTCAGAGGACCCCCTTCACGCAGCTTTTATTACAGCTGTTCGCAGACTTTGCGGCATCTTTCTAGCCACTCACCACGAAGCATCCACGATCTCCGTACAATGGGTGCCTTCCCATATGGGATTACCTGGCAACTTGTGGGCAGACCAGCTCGCAAACCAAGCCTCACACTCTCAGCGCAAAAGTCTTGCTCCCAATTCTCTACCCAACCTACACGCGCGATTTTCAACCGATCTTCTTGCCAAATGGCGGAATCGTGTCCTGAACCTTTGACACCATCGCAGTGTCACCACTGCTCCATTTGTCCTTTACCCCCATCGCCAATTACGCCCTTTCCTGCGACTAAACCCAGAGAAACGCATTCCTTGCTACCTCCAATCGAGAGCAGTTGGGATCCTCCTGAATACACTTGATATGCATGATCGAAACCTGCCACGCCGGTGCCCGGACCCACTTTGCTCCAAACATGACGTCCATCATATCCTTAACGTATGCCCCTTTTTTTCACAATTCCGTCGTCAACTGTTCCAGAAATCACTACTCCCCCTCTCTTTTTCAAATTGGTTTTCCCCATCGAACTTCATGTTACTCATACAATTCGCTTACTTTTCTTTTCGCCGCCCACCCGACGCAATGCCATATTATTCAGACCTTCCACCTGATCTTACATAACGCATACCCTTAGTTTTTCTTAACGCTTCCCTCCTTCCTTTCTTACGTATACACATATTCGGCCACCACGTCCATATCTCGTCTATTTGTCTCCTTTCTTTTCCTTTCCCCTCCCCTTCCTTTCTCTGTTTCCGCAGTAGTGTAGTGCAGAGCAGTGCAATATTACAAAGTTGAGGTCACGTGCACGAGAACTGAGATATTCAGCCACAATCTTTTTTTTTCAAGACTTTCTCCACCATTCTCATACTGTCAACAAGAAGATATTCATATTGTACCGTTATAAATCTCGGTCGCACTGAAAAACTACGCCCAACTTTGCTGGAGTAATTTCTGACACTCCAAGACTAGGAGGCCTCTTTACTGGCTGTTACCGTAACCAAAAGTCTATCACATGGATCGCCTTCCTTTGAAGGCACGAATTGGACCTCCCTCTGTCTGGCCAGAACGAGAGCGCAACTCGCCTACTGACCGCAGCCCATCGCATTCCATGGCACACGAAGAGCGCGAGCGCGGAGAGATCAGCGAGAGGGACAGATCCCGAGAAAGGGACTTCCGAGATCGGGATAGATTTAGGGAGCGCGTGTCGCACGAAGACGCATGGGCTACAGGCCCTCCACGGCGCGACGACGTATACTTACCCCCGCGAGCTTCGCATCCTGCTTCGTACGCACGTGACACTCGCGACTGGAACAGAGGCAGAGACAGAGACAGAGACAGAGACAGAGACAGAGACAGGGACGTCCGGGATGAGCGAGAGTGGACGCGGGATACAGGCAGGGGGCGGCATTTTCGAGGCGCACGGGTGGGTGGAGAGACGACAGGGCCAGAGAGCGCGACATGGATCGCGATCGTGAGCGGTTTTATGAACGGGATCGGGATAGAGCACCGAGGGGTGCATATGAGAGGCCGCGAGAGCGGGTATGGGAAAGGAACGATCGAATGCGAGACAGCGACAGAGACAGAGATGGACGATACGCCGAAGAAACGTATCACGGCTCGTCGTATTCTCGACGACCAGGTTCGTATCCCTCACTCTACTTCCCCATTATTTAACACTTATTTTCTTCGATTTCTTTTTGACGCAGAAGCCGACTTTCGATATCGAAGTCCTCCCTTACACACGCGTGCCCGCTCTCCACCACTATACATCCGACATCCGAACTCCCGATCACCTTCGCCCCGCTCTCCTCCGCGCGCCTTTCGCGAAAGGAGCTTGAGTAAAACAAGGGACAGAAGTGGCTCGCACATCCAGCCACGGCGCGACGACAGCATCGACTCTAGGCGCTCTAGCACGCGTCGCGGCGGGGCCGAGCGCGAACGGCCGAGCCACACGCTTCGGAAAAGAGACCGTTCATATTCTCCTCTTGAACAGGATAGTCGGGCACAAAGGCGATTGAGAACAACTAGTCCGAGCCCGAGCCCCATCAGTGATCGACGAAGGAGCCCGTCTCCCGCGCCATCTGCGCGGCGTCGGGAAGAGAAGCAGCCCGAGCGTTGGTCACCCCCGCCTTCACGCTCTGGTCCACCAAATGCTCCAGCTCCAGCTTTCTATCCTCGCGATCCCCGTGAAACAAGGGCTGCTCCGCCTGATACCCCCACAGAGCCTCGATACGCCCAGCAGCGTCTCGCGGACCTCGGTGCGAGCTCAAGGGCAAGCGTCAATACCGCCACGCCGCCCTCCCGGAATTCTCCTGCACCGTCTCCGTTGTAGCTAGCGAAAAGCCTATACCTTCCGGCCCCGCACATCGCGCCTCATTTGCTGGGCCGTCCCGAGGAGAGACCTCTACTGCCCCGTCTCCGACGACGCGAGTCGACATCCCTATCAACGCGCCGACAGGCCCGCGTTCTGCAGCAGTACAGCCCCCGCCCGCCCGCCTGCCCGAGATTCCGAAATGGAGGCCTCTTTACGAGCCCGTCAATTTCGCAGAGGTCCGTGCATACATGCTATGTTCTCTTTCTAATTTTGCACTGTAACGCCAACTCACAACTCGTCTATTGCCTCGTTCTGCAGCTCAACCGCTTCGACGCTGCCCGCCTGCCATTATACGCAGAGTACGCCCGCGCAAACGCGGCCGCACGGCGCGCAACGTCCGAGGCGGAAGTTGCGACCATTGAATTCCGCTCTGCAGAGCAGCGGAGAATCTTTGCGGAACAGCAGAAACAACGCGTGCTGGAGACATAACTACAACTTCCAAGTGACTTGTTATTTTTTTTCGCGTTCGTTCGTTCTTTAGGCACCTGTGCTTACAGCAGAACGCAACACGGGCTTCCTTCCGAATCAGTAGACAAGCGACCGCAGTCGAACAGTCATCATTAAATACCGATACCGATACCGATACCGATACCGCACTCTCAATGAAGTCGGTGCAACGTACTTTGTGTACACGCCGTATTGCGCGCTGTGTTGCCGAGAACTATGGCCGATATTTCGGTATTCGCCTGCGTAGAGCTGTATCTATTTGATGAGTTCGCAAACTTCACACTACCGAGAACTCTAGATCTTCTATCATAACAGCCTCCTTCTGTGTGCTACGTGGCCTACCACAGGCGACTGCTATATGAGTTTCGGCGACTTCTGATGATTTTTTTTCTTGTCATGAGATGCACAGTGCGCAGTGCCGCGCTGGAAGATTTCGGCTGCGGGTATAGTACGGGGACCCACGTCTCATCTATCATGTCCGTCCAAACTTCAAGCTTCAAACTTCAAGCCCAGCTCGGTCCGAAATAAACGGACAGCATCGGCGGTGAAGAAGGTGTACAACATATATAGTACTAGTATTTGGAGAAGCTTTCAGGCTGACTCGGAATGAATGAATCTCGGCGAACACGGTGAACATGATGGGTGATATTGATATTGATATCGATTCACGTCGTAGTACACATATCTCCGCCTTATTCGCGCGAATTCGAAGGAGGACACGAGAATGGAACCGGCGAAACTTTGAATATCAATGTGTTAATTCTTACCGGGGGTACAGCACCTCGGAAGAAACTTGGAAAAGATATAAGAAAAACGCACTGCTGCAAGATTATGTATAATGATTAAGACAAAAGAAAAGATACATGGATGCACAGAGGACCGAGGCGCTAGACCTCAGTGCTAATGTTTCGCTTGGGATACGAACCAGACAGTGCGCGCAGTACGTATATTACGAACGAACGTTGTCCGCAATTTCCCTGCAGCGACGTCACTTCCATCCCTTTAATCCAGTCGCCTCTTCGCCTCATCAGATTCAGATTTCCCCGGCCCCGGTCCCGGCGCCAGACAACTTGACTCCCCAGTATAGGGGTTTTCTCCCCTTCTCCGACGCCAAGTCCTGCTGCGGTCTTTCGCTGGCCGCAGCAGACGTGAAGGTCCAAAGCTAAGGTTTCGGCGTGCACTCGATGTGGGTCTGCGAGGGATCGAAGGGCAGTACGCAGAAGAAGCCGTTGTCCTGATAGGAGAGAGCGATGCGACGCGTCAGAAGGTCTTCTTGATACACAGGTATATATCAAGGAACACGGGACGAATGCGATGAGAGAATGCGGGAGAAGACGATAGAAACGCAGATGCGGATAGGGGAGATGGAGTACTTGTGCGAAGTGAAAAAGGACGAAAGGTGAGGAAGCTGGGAGCTGGAAGACTGTGTCCGCAGTATAACAGTATACAAATAACCGCGCACCTGCATTGCTTGGAACAATCGCGTGCTCTGCATCTGAATCTGCGGTAAACGAAGACGGTCGAGTGAGTACGCAAAACAGTCCTTTGATGAGAACGAGAAGAAGAGAGAAGGAAAATGGAAGAAGAGGAAGACACACCATGATGCACTCCTTCTGGCGCTCGCCCTCCTGGGCCCGGCACAGCTCGGACTGCGGCGCATCGCGTTCGCTGGTGAACGTATACTTCGCCCTGGGCGATTTCTGCATTCCGCGCGGGGCAAGTCACCATTAATATATTAAATCCGAATTAGTTTTCGGGCAAGTTTTCTTTTCCTCCCCGCACCCCCTTGCGAGCCGCGGGGCGCATGAACACAATACACGTACAGCGATGAATTGCTTGAGCACCTCGTCTGCTTTTTTGGAGGGTGCCGGATTGTTTGATTTGCTGCTGTCGTTGCTGGCGCTGCCGAAAATTCTGTTTGCGAAGGCCATTCGAAGTCGATGTTGAAGTTCAAGTTGCATTGAGCGCCGGCGATGACGTAGGTGCTTCCCGGCGTCTACGAGGCGCTTAACTTTTTACGAACGCACACCCGCCGTCCATAGTCCATTTTGCTTCCATCTGTTCCTCGTCCTCTCTCTCTTCGAGCTTCATTTATCAACGACCCAACGACCCATCGTGGTTTATCGTCCACGCAGAGCAAAGTACTAGTAATCACGCATTCGCGTATATATTTAATTTATACTACGAGTACGGGGATGGTTGCTCCAAGTGTCATAGTGAGAAATCAAAAATCGTCCCCCCGACCTGAGGCGAGGCGAGGCGAGGGCAGGCGCATCTTCATCTGTGGCATGCCACCGTGACTAGCACTAGTGTGTGTCGGGGTGCCACGACTCCTCGATGTCATTTCGACTTTCTTTTCCCTTCTTACTAGTACTCTATTTACTTTGCAACACACAGGGGCTTTTCCCTCGCATGTACGAGTGTTATGTGTGCGCATTCCGGCTATCGACTGATTCTGATCGAGTTTCTTCGACAATTTAACTTGAAGGGAAAGGGTTCACTACGCAGTTATCCCCCTCTAGGCCTGGTTAGGCTTTGCTTTTGCTATAGCTAATTACCGCTCCCCCGCATTTGGGTCGAATCCGAATTCGTTCCTATCCCTCATCGAGCTCAGGCTCGCGTTCGCGTTCGGCGCTCTGAATATTACTGTAATATGAATCGTTCGGTCGGCGAACCAGCCCAATTCGAGCATCAGCCCATCCTTGGACCTTGTGTTCTACTTCCTATCTTCTGCATCATCATCTTCATCTTCTGCATCGTCTTCTCCATCTCCCATCTTCATCGCACGCCGCATCGGCGTTCTCGTTTCTTCACATGTCCATCCTCAATTCAATCGAAGAGAAAAAAAATGACAGGGACGAATCATGCAAACATAACAATATGAGTGATATTCTCCCCGATCTGTACAACGGTATCGCGCGTATCACAGCGCCTCAGGCTCACGTTTCTGATCAGTCCAATCCAATCTAGTAAGTCACCACCAAGTAAATCAGTATCAAACTGTCGAACGTGCAAACTTCTCTAACCATCAACGGGCAAAGATGATAATATCAGATGCTCGATACTGGATACGCATTGTTCGGATCCCCGGATGATTATAATGACAACAGGAAGTGTGTATTAGTGACACAGAGTCCGCGCATCCCCGTGCAGCGGGGTGTGGGGCCGGCGTTTTCGTAGAATACAATGAAATTGAAAACTAGCGTCTTCCCAGACGTGTATGTAGAGTAATAACTGGCAATTGCCCTTCGCAATGTGTGCATGCATGCACACAGTTGGCCGCACTAAGTGAAACGGAATTGAAAATAGCGAAATATGGCAAAATGGAAAGCGGTGAAATGAAGAAAATGAAGAAACGGGAGATCTAGAAGAGGTAGAGGTGAAGGAAAGCGACGCGAATACCGGAATAATCGAAGTTGAAATCGAAATCGAAGCCGAAGCCGAATACCCGAATCCAAGGCTTCGCGTCCAGGAATCCAGGATCGAGCAAGTGAGTCTGAGACGCCCTTCTGCGGGGCTCTCATGATGTGTCAGGCTACCCATCGCAACTCCTGTCGTGTGCCTTTCGCATTCGGGACTTGAATCCACCGTCGTCAGCGTGATCCATCTACCCAACTGACCCCAGCCTCCAGGAATAAGTGATGCAGTGGGAGGGCCGGTGCACATACCCCCGCCCGTTCCCAGCCAGCGACTGCAGTCCATTCAACGGCCCTCGCATATCCCGTCCCGCTGAGAATGAAGCACGCGGATGTGTGCTGGCATGCTGTGGTGCGGCGCAAGTGCTGCCGATAGGGCGTGTGCTATACTAGTGCGGTTCCTCCGATCTGGGAGGAAAAGGAGCAAGTGCTTCGCATCGCATCGCAGCCCCCAGCTGCGGGTCGAGAACCCTCCCACAGCTCCCTTCTCAGATATCACAGGTATCACAGTATGTATATCCTCAGGGAAAGCCGAGCGCGCGCGCGAGAGAGAAGGATCTGCTTCTGCGCCTATGATACAGCGAACCCGTCTGATTCGCGAGAGGAAATTTGTGTCGTATCAGCGAAGCTCAAGTAGGGAGAAGGACCCTAGATCCAGCCCAACACGCCGTCGCGCGTGAAGTGTACGAGCTGCGGCTCGAAGAAGGGCTCGCCGCTGTTGATGAACACTGCGGGCAGCGCCGGCGCCGGCACGGTGTTCTCGCTGTGCATGACTCGTCTCCGCTTCTTGGAAATCGAAGGCAGCGAGGTGATGCCGTCGGCTTCGGTGCTTGTAGGCAGCGGCGGTGCGGGGCGTTTTCGCGGGTTTTGATGTTTTTGCTGCTGGCTGTCGCATGGGTGGCGCCGACTGTGCGTGTACGGCGGGAAGGAGAGGTCCTCGTCCTCGTCCGGGAGGCAGTCGAACTGCAGGAAGGCGGGTGGCGTGAACGGCAGAGGGCGCGGGGCGACAAGGGGCACATCGCATACAGCCACCACGTTTGTGCTGTCCTGGGCCGGCGTCGTGCATGCATCACGCAAGGACACGGGTGACGCCTCGGGCGTCTTTGCGTCCGAGTCTATATGCCGAAATGTGATGTGAGCTCCACGAAGGCGTGTAGGGGACAAAGGAGAATAAAGACGCACGGATGAGGTCCGGGAGCGTGTCGAGCATGTCGAACGTCTGGGCGGCGAGCTGGCCGGACGCGGGCGGGGATATGGACGGCACGTCGAACCACATTGAGGGCCAGGCGAACGTCTCGAGGGCGAGAGACGGGTCTGGCGCGTTCCAGAGATTAGTATCCCCCGAGCGGGACGGCGGGATGACGATCGGGTATGACGCGGAGGTGCCGAGCTCCTGTTCCTGTGCGCGCTTTGGCTGTTGTCGCTGCTGGTGTCTCTGCCTGTGCTGCTGCTGGATGTGGTAGGGATGCGGGCTGTAGTAGGCTGAGTGTTGTGGGTAGAACATGACGGGGGAGGGAAGGGGGAGAGTGGTGGTGGAATGGAGAGGACAGGGCAGTTATATACATATTGAGAGCTCGCGGGGCTAATTACATGGAAGTGTTTGGCGAGAATCAGGGAGAGGAGATGGGATCGGATATGCGGCGGCTAGGCGCAGTGAGGGAAGGATATATTCGGATGTCCTACAACAATATTCGTGCGTCGATCCCTTCACGCGCTTGTCCTCCCTCATGACTCTCTCCAAGGGGCTTGTCCTCGCAGCCTCCTCCTATCGCCCCTTCTCATTGCGCTCCTATTCCAGTCGCCTCTTTCATCTCACTCGAGCAAGTCCACGCCCTATTTCATCCCGCGTAACAGTCAGGGCTCCCTCCCTGTCTATTCAGACATCCGCAATGGGCGCACCCGCTATCTCGTCCTCGTCAAAAACGTTCGCGGAAACATCCACGTGAGTGGAGACCGTACAGCCCCCTTTTTTCGGTGTCTCAGTGTTATTGTCAACATTCAGTCGCTGCGCGACGACCTCGCTTCCTCGCTCTTCGCGCCCGGCTCAGACCAGGCCGCCCGTTTCAAGGCGGATGTTGTGCGACCCGACACCCTCGTGCTCGCTGGTGGCCGCTGGAAACACGACGTTATGGATTGGCTGCGGCGCAGAGGGTTCTAGCCTCGGGCTCTGACTCCTGGCACTTTTTTTCACCATGCATGCAATTCTTGATTCCATTACATTGTGTTTCCCTGCACCAATCTATCTCGGGCTGCGCGGTCTGTCCGATGCAAAACGAATCGAGACCGAAACGAAACATTCCCATCAACTCGCGTCTGCGATGGTAAGAGACGCCGCCTAGCGAGAGGTGTGATTGCAAGTGCACTTTGCTCCGGAGAACGCCTCAAATACACTTATATATATCACCAAAAAGAAATTGATAGGCGGCTGTGCTGATGTGCGCGTCTCACTGGCGCAAATGGGCTTTTGGAATCCGGCTTCGGCGGCGGCGGCTGTGGCCATGAACAATGGAGTGGAGCGACGACGCGACGACGCGACGCTACGGGCTCGTCGGCTCTCGGCGCCTTTGATCTATCCCTCAAATTCTTTCCGAGCCTTCGACCACCATTTTCATTTCCTTCACCTGCAACAGCCTCCGAATCCACGCCTGTCGTCAACCGCCGCCAAGCGCCACATCAGCGCGGAAATCTCCCCAAGGAAACCTAGGGCGGGACAACATTGCACGGGAATACCGTGACGGAAGTAAATATATATATATATAAATTTGATCCCTCTGATACGTGCAATATTTAGCTTTTCAATCTGTTCCAGCCACGCGCGCTAGGCTACTTAGCGTTCATAAGTATCGGCGCCATGGCCATATGCATAGGAACGATTTCGTTTTCTCCGGGGGTCGTCACAAGAGGACTAAAGGCGACTGTCTGTTTTGCGGTCGGCTTGCGAACATTTTGCTTTCTTTTCTTCTGATTGCATTGCTCTGGAATGCTGTCAGCTAAGTATGGTTAATACTTGCTTTGTCTCGGCCGATAGCTTTTCCAGGTGTTTATTGCTTATTGTTTTGTACCTTTGTTCGAATATTAGCCAGGAACCAGAGCATAGACGAGTTGTAGTTTCGGATCGAATCAAGTTGACTGCTCATTTTCTCCATTTGTTGCTCTCAGCTGGGCGCCCCAGAAGGAATGGGTCGATCGTGCGTGTCATGACTTGTACTCTTCAGGTGTACAGTACTGAGTAAATACAGTAAGTTAACGAGGGCTACTTGAGAAATGAGAGGCAATTACATAATAGACACGAGTCCCGTGATGTGCGTCTTGTCGCGTTGAACAAGAGACTTTCGGACATTGCCGGGCACGTTTGAACCACAACCCTCCAAATGCCGTCGTCGACTAAAGAGAACGTCCGTTCTGCTACTGCTACGTCTACAAAGCGGTCTGCAATGAATGACGGCGATGTGTTTGGCTCGGCCGCGCGGTCTGAGATGATGCTGAGCCCGCCGCCGGAGGAGGAGTTGAGATACACGAGAAGACCTGTAAGCCACACTGTTGAATTGTCCGTCTTCTCTTTCTTTTCAGTCACTCATGTGCATTGCCGTGATTCTGCAGACTAACGAACCGAGCTCGGCTTCGAAGCCCTTGGCGAGCTCTATGCGCTCCAACGAGCAATCACCCGTCGCGTTCCAGAAGCGCAAACGCACCGTCACCGGGGCCAGCCCGCGACACTCGCCTGGCGCGCTGCAGAACCAGCAGGAGGGCGCCAGCCCCAGCGTCATGCAGCATACACCCAATCCGCGGGTGCGCAAACAAGTCCGGCATGCAGGCGCGTCGCCCAGCCCGGCGCACACTATCCGCGCGGATGTTCTGCGGGGCTCTCCGTCGGCCGGCGACGGCCCGTCGCGTGCGCACGCACAGGAGGACGCGCTCATGACGCCGACGCGCAAGGGGAAGAGTCGCGGGCGGTCGACGGAGCTCGTCCCGCAGAGCCCGCACGCAGCGAACCCGAGCGCGGACTACATCCCGCCGAGCCATCTCGTGGTCTCGCCGAGGGGCGTGAGCGTGCGCCGCCGCTCCGTGACGCCGATCCCGCCGTACGAGCCCCCGAAGGAGCGCTACACGCCGCCGCGCGAGATCATCGTCTCCCCGCCTGCGGTGGCGGAGCGCAAGCCTGCGCGCCGGGTGGTGGGGAAGAAGAAGCGCGTGAGTGTAAAGAGCGAGAAGCCTGTCCCGCAGTTGAGAATCAAGACGGAGCCGCCCGAGGTGGATCTGACAACGCCGGCGCCGCCTGCGTCGCCGAGCGAGGACCCGATCTTGCTTGTTGGCCCGCCGGTAGTTCGTGTACAGCGTCCGTCGCTGCCGCCCAGCGACTCGCGCGAACCCGTGAGTCTCGTCGACTTTGAGATGGATCTCGACCTCCCAGAGAACAGTGAACGCGCTGCTTCGCGGCCCAGTCAGCGTGCGCATACAAGCCCACTTCGCTCCGACTCGTCCATTCCTCCGGCCTTTGATTTCAGTAATATCAATGACGACGATGCCGGTGGAACCAACAATGGATGGACGGACTCAAGCAGCGATACGGACTTCGGCAGCGTTGTCGATAATGGCGTCTTCGCTAACGTTAATGATGATGGCTGGTCCGACTCCGATAGCGACAACGACAACGGCAACGGGGAAGAAGGCGCGTCGATTGGCGAGGGCGACTTCACGGGTAAATTCTTGGCATATAAGGCACCGTTGAAATTGGACCCGCCATCGAGCGAAAAACGCGACAGGATGGAAGAGTGGGCGCGTCCGATCAGCCCTCACCCGAAGCGGCTTTCGATTGCGGAGCCTAAGGAGGAAGATGTGGACGTGGATCTCGACGCAGCTAACGACGAAACGGCTGAGAAGGATGTCAATGAAACTCACGAGAATGACCAGTCTGCGGCGAACGGAGATGATTCCGAGAGCGAAACAGAAGGACAGGAGGAGAAACGCCCGGGCTACGAGGATAGGCGAGGTCGCCGCCTGACTTTGACTGAGGTGGAGGCAATTAAGTTTGGTCCAAGGTCGTCAACTTCTAGGCCTGGTTCCGCCGATAATGTTAGAGATGGCCATGCATTGAAAGGCCAAGAAATGAGCGCTGAGGATGACGAATCTTTGGAGCCGAACGAGGATTCTTTTGAACAGGAGGATAATGTTTTAGGTCAGGATGAATCTATGCCAGCGGATATCGATCAGCGTAACTCTTTCTTGGAAAAAGACAACATCTTGGATAACGATTCGGAACAACATTTTAATTTGACTCAGACTCTAGATGACTCTTACCGTCAGGAGGTGAGATGATCCGGATAGACTTTCGGGCCTTCACACTCATCCTTATTATTCCCAGAATACCAGTGCTGAAGAAGAAGGGAACGATGCTTTCTCGACTCGATTTGCATCGGAGCATTCTTCTGGAGAATCGTCTCAGAGCACACTGAACAATCCTGATGTAGCAGGACCCAAGCATCACGATCATATCGATGTCGAAGAGGTCCGTGCCATTGCTCTGGATAGTGTACAATCTCATCTTGAACGGACTTCTCAACAGGAAGCAAAGCTTCTCAAGCACGGGAAAGATGCAATGCAAGAAGAGTCATTGAAACGCGGCGCTTCTTTACTCAGAGCCGCGTCTCCTCCGAATGGAAATCTATCTGACTGTGAAACTGAAATTATTACTGAAGAGGAACCTGAGGATGACTCTGACGATGGAGCCAGTGACTTGAGCGTTGTCAAGATCATGTCCGATGACCCCATGGCTGCTGCGCGCGCGGCTGCGATCTTAAAAATGGTGCGCGGGTATTGTTCATTTCACAGTTGCTTCTTTGGCTTGACGGAAATGAAATGAACAGCATGACTACGACATGGTAGCGCGGAAGCTCAGAAGGCGAAAGACGACGGCTGGTGGCGTCTCAAAGGCGTACAGCACGCCGCAGAACATGCAACTTTGGCGCAGGCGGACCGTTGCGGGCCTGACCGCGGAAGATGACTTACCTGCTAATATTGCTTTGCCGCAGCTTCTTGAGAAGGCTGAAGAGGAACTGAGAAGCTCGCCTGCGAGGAGCCGTTCTGGGAGCCTTGCTCTTAGCTCTGTCGGGAGTCCGCAGAGACCGCGATATCATGATTTCATGTATGAAGACGCCGATGTATCTGGCATCCGAGAGTGGACTAAGGCGGATTGGAAGCTGTTGGATAGCTGTTTTACGGATGAACGGTATGATCTCGGCGAACAGCAGGGTCTTGAGTCTGGATGCCTCGCGGACGTCGACGATGTTCCTTTGGAGAGCGTTATTGAAAGATTCATAGAACTCATGGGTGGCGCTGCAAAGGTGGAGGGTCATGGACCATCCTGGTCTCTGTAAGAAGCGTTTCATTTCTAACTGCGTGCCGCTGAATTATTTATTGTCTTTGTAGGGAGAAGCTTATGAGTCGAGCGAAGGCACTGTGCAAGCGCCAGCGCTCTGGTAATGGTGCGCCGCCAACTCCGGACGTGTCTGCGCGCTTCTCAACTCCATCGCGCTTCTCGACTTTGAGTCCCTCATCAAGTATGATTGTTCCGGACTTCACGCCCTCGGCTGTCGAGCGGACTCGGCTCTTCGAGTCTGGTTCCGTGAGCAGGAAGGCGAGGCTCCCCCCTCCGTCTTCGGAATCATTCTTCAGAGTGCCTTCTACGATGCCAGCGCGGCATTCACGTCTGCGAGACGACGTGACCTCGACCGTGCTTGAGACGCCGAAATCTGGACGTGCGCTGGGACTCTTCGGCTTTGCAACCCCGACGCGGAATGAGCAGGAGGAGGACAGCGACGATGAGTCGGTGGCTCTCGAAGTAGAGACGATGCTGACTCCGATTACCGCTTCTCGGATGCGACAGTCCAGACCGGAGTCGGCCGTCAAGCGCTCGCTGAGCTATATCAGCTCGTGGCTCAAGCCAGATACGTACAAGTCGAAGTCAGACGGACGGAAGGGATCGCAGCTCCCTGGTCTCCCTGTTCCTCCTTCGGACCTTCTGTCAAAGCCGCGCGGACCCGTCGAAACACCTGCGCCGAAGCCCGCTTCGAAAGCCGTCCCTCCCAAAGATCTAGTAGCACTGGAGCACATCCCTCCGCCCAAGCCGTCCAAGCTTCCGCGATCTTCGAAGCCTCGCCGCCTTGTAGATCTGCAGCATGTGCTTACTCCCCAGCCCAAGGAAGTGAAGAAAGCCATCCCGCGTCGGTCGAGTTCGTCGAGCGTTCGTGATCTAGTGAAGGAGTTTGAGCAGAAGGAAAAGGTCAAGGTGCAGGTGCTGCCGCCGCGCGTTGCGGAATTGAGGAAGCAGGCCAGCGTGGGCTCGCTAAAGTCGAAGGGGAAGCCGTCTTGGAGACCATGAATTTATTCCTTATTTTTTCTTATTTCTTTCTTGTCGGTTGTTTTGTCTTAATTGTTTGCCTTGCTCCTACAAATTTTGAATATTCCCCTTCTTTTATCAACTGCTCTCGACACTGCACAACTGCTATGACAAGATTGTATATTATGTCTAGATGAGTATGCCTTTTTGTAAGCCTTACTATGGACACATTATGAACCGCTTGGCCGGGAATAGAATATGCCTTTTCGATTACTTGAATGGAGGTTGGCTTCGACAACATGATGCAAAATACTGAAAGAGTGTCTGTAAAACGATTAGTCGAGAATCTTGCCAAAACTCCCAACACCTTCTCCATTCATGATAGTCTCGTCACTAATCCCGTCCAACCGTACGAGTTCCCTCCGAATATACTTCGTGAGCGCATACATGAGTTCCGGGTAGCGCACGTATAGCTGGACGTCCTCGCCGACAAAGTCATACACGCCCGAGCCATCATCGGTCTCCTCGAGCATTCTCAGGCTTTCCTCCGGCCGCTCCTTCGACAGCTTCTCCTTGCCATACTCGCCCGAGATGTTGACCGCACGGCGCACGCGCCCGGGCCCCGGGTCGTCGATCCCGTGCGCGCCGCGTGCGCCGAGGAAGTTGCGCCAGACGGCGGCGGCCATCTCTGCGTCGCCGTCGCCGCCCCTCGGCCCTGCTACGGATGCTGCGTAAGGAGAGGAGAGCCCGAGCGCGTAGTCTAGGGAGAGCCCGAGCCCTGCCCATTGCTCACGCAGGATTTTCATCTGGCGCGAGACGAGGCGCTCGGGTGTTTTCTTCGAGAGGGCCTGGCGGATGCGGTCCTCTACGTCCAGGAAGAAGTGGTCTACGAGGCCTAGTTCATTGGGGATTGTCAGACTAGAGATGAGAGGGAGAAAGTAGTTTGCACGTACCCTGCACGAAGTTCTCGCCGTATGGAGAAGGCAATGCGCGGAAGCGGACTGTGAGGAGCCAGACATGCAAGTTGGTCACAGTGAACCAGGTCTGAAAAGTCGGTGGTAAGCGACACTCTATGGCGTTCTACGTCAGCTAACCGCTTAGAGTCAAGACAGCGGAGTCAAACCTTTAAGCCAGAAATCGCGTTCCTCCAGCTCTCTGACTGCACAGGCGTCTTGGTAGTAATAGAAAGAAATGCGGCCCGCGACCTGTCTAGGATTCCCCATCCCTAGCGAGCCGGTCAAAGATTTGAAGAGAGTCATAGCCCTCGGCGAGCGTCGTAGATATTGAGTTAACCACGTCTCAGGCGGCGGCGCAGGCTTCCTGTACTCGTACACCTTGTTTGAAACGTCGGTGGGCTGCTTCTCCTCGGGAGCACTTTTATTGCTGTACACTCTTCTAGTGGATGAGGCCAGTGCATGATAGCGCAAATTTTGTGACAGCACAGACCTCCGCGCCGTGCTCAGCATCGTGAACAGCGGCAAGCGCAAATGACGAGCAGCCTCAGCACGCGCAGATCATCGAGAAAAAGGGACGCGTCTGAGAAAACGGAGTTTGCCGAGTCGCGTCTATTCGACCCGGACTTTCGAGGAGCATATATACAGGCAGTCTTTCCCCTCTCACCCTTGTCTCTGACTCACTCGCAGCTCCATCTTTTTTTCGAACACGACCTTAAAAACACAAATGAGCACGCATGACACACCGTCGCGAACTTCGACGCCGACCTTGCCGCCTGCTGGCTCAGGGAACAGCGTGATACATGCCACTGCGCCTACTCGCTCTGCGCCGCGCGAGGTTGGGGGTAGTAGCTTAGGCACCTTTGGGGTGAGACTCCTTAACTCGACGCTTAAGACCTCTTTACTGATGTGATGACTCGTACTGAAGGTCAAGTCTGGTCTGGCACAGATGCTGAAGGTGACTGGCATTGAAAACCATGTAGGCGAAACGTGCTCAAGAGCCTTTTATCCTAGGGAGGAGTTATAATGGATGTAACGAATGCCGAACAAGTAAGGAAGAAACACATTTTTCAGAACGCTGCTTAACTGACGCGTATTCGCAGGCTCGTATAGCTGAGGAAGCTGGTGCATGTGCTGTTATGGCTCTAGAGCGAGTTCCGGCGGATATCCGCAAGGAGGGTGGCGTAGCACGCATGGTGAGTTAATATTTTCAGAACTTATATTTAGAGACTCAAAACAAATGCTTCGTATTCGTGTAGAGCGACCCCAAGATGATAAAAGCAATTATTGACGCTGTAACGATACCCGTGATGGCGAAAGTACGCATAGGACATTTCGTCGAAGCGCAGGTCAGTGTCGGCTTTATTAACTCAGCCGTCATGATCCTTCCGGACTGACTCGGATTTGCTTGTTTCGTCTCTAGATCATCCAGGCTGTCGGTGCAGACTACATCGATGAGTCAGAAGTACTCACCCCAGCAGACGAGCAGCACCACATAAACAAGCACACCTTCAAGGTCCCTTTCGTTTGTGGGGCCAAGAACCTGGGCGAGGCACTGCGCCGTATCTCCGAAGGTGCTGCATTTATTCGCACAAAGGGTGAAGCTGGAACCGGCAATATTGTCGAAGCCGTGCGCCACCAGAGAGCGGTCATGGCAGATATCCGCAGGGCGAGCGCTATGAATGACGAAGAGCTGTACGCATTTGCAAAGGAGCTTTCGGCACCCTTCCATCTCCTTAAAGAGGTTGCGCGTCTGAAGAGATTACCCGTAGTCAGCTTTGCTGCTGGTGGTATCGCGACGCCAGGTGTGTCTCATCGGTACAAAGACGAACGAACAGCTGCTGAATACTTTATCCCCCGTAGCTGATGCTGCTCTTATGATGCAACTCGGATGCGACGGCGGTAAGTAGCATATATCTACGCGCTCTGGATGCATGCTGAGTCCTTTTTTTGTCTAGTCTTCGTCGGCTCCGGGATATTCAACGTGAGTCTGATCCGAGAAGAATTTCTGTCAAGTTGTTAACATTACAATAGTCTGGTGAACCGGCTAAGCGTGCACGCGCCATCGTCCAAGCTGTACGTTCGACCTACAAGCGCTATGTTTCGTTTTCTGACTTGCTCTCTTCCAGGTGACTCACTACAACAACCCCAAGGTACTCGCCGAGGTAAGCAAAGGGTAGACAATATCGGGCGGTATGGATCTCATAAGAAATTCAGGTATCCGAAGACCTGGGGGAAGCCATGGTCGGTCTGACTATGTAAGCAAATTAAAACAGACCTCGCCGAGTCTCGTCTAAACTCTATTGAACAGCGATGATAACGTGAAGGGTGGCCGTCTCAGTACGCGTGGCTGGTGAACAATTCAAATGGTCCGGAACATTCAGAGAGACTACACATAAGAGACAGCTGTATACAGGACTGTAATTCTAGAAAATGCCTTTGGATATTATACTACATTAGCAGTGAACCATTCCGTTCAAACGTTTGAGCAGTGGTGAAGAGCATTTCCAAGTTGAAGCGAAGACGATATCGACCGTCCGACAGTACTAGTGTTGTGCCGCTGGCGGCTCCGTCCTGAGTGCCGGGGCGCAGAAGACAAATTTTACTTCTGTGTGATATGCATAAACTGGCTGTCTCTAATAGGTACATCTAGTTACTTTACTTCATTCCGCAAGACACTGAGTAACCGGTCGATTGCCTTTGTTATCTACCCTACTCGCTTGTCTGAGTTGGATAGTCAAGATTGTAAAATTTGTGCTAATGTCTTGCGTTACAGTGTTTTCAATAAACACTGTCAGTAGTTGAAAAAAAAGTTGTGCGGCCGACTTTCTGGGCGAAGATGTTGCGTGGATTTGTTTGTAGGCTCTGCGCCTGCACTTAAGGTGCGGGTATCACTGCAGAGAATATGAAGCCTTTAATTCAGCGTTGTGTTTTTCTGTGAATAAAGTCCTCAAAAAATGAAGCCCAATATTAATTACTTCAACATCGTCTCAACATCATCTCAATGACAAACTTGCTGCGTAAATTCACGGTGCATATCATCACCTACGAAGGCAAGTTCCTCTCCCAAAGCCTGCACAACTTCCTTTTCTCAAACATATACACCACAAAGTTTATTGAAATGCTATAAGGTCAGCCATTCAATCGATGAACAAAGGAAAAAGCCTTTTGAAAAGGATTTAGCATTAGTTACTGCCCCTCTGAGGCTTGAACTCAGGACCTTGTGATTGTGTATAATGGTGCAAATGGCGTAACAGTCACACGCTCTAACCAACTGAGCCAAGGGGCATACCATAGCGAATTGTATAACTGCTCTGACAAGTTCATCTGGCTGTGTACATAGACTGCTCCGAGTCTCATGATGCTCATAAACGTGTTATTCTAGCTAGTCCTGTCAAAACCTCGACGCCCGCTTTGGCTCCGTCCACGACATGCACACCGCCTAACCCGGCTTCTCTAACTCCCGCCTTCACTAGCCCCTCCATTCCTGTCATCCCTGCGCATCCCATAATCAAAACGTCTGCGCCGAGGCTTGCAGTCTTTGCCGATGTGCTCTTCATCAATGTCTCCACCTTGGACCGGTCTCTCCCTCGCAACTCAACCACGCCCAGGCCACTCGTCGAAACACCAGCAAAGCGGTCAGAGTTGGCGCCCAAGAATGCGCTCGTCGCGGTAATCAGTGAGTTTTTTACACCATGCCCCGTTGTCACTATGCCGAACCGACGGCCGAGAAGCATGGCATGCGTGACACCCGCCTCGAAAATGCCTATCGCTGGTTTGCTCGGGTGGATCGTCGCGAGGTGCTCTCTGAGCATATGGGTTAACGGATGGTCAGAGACGGGATCGGGGAAGCTCTTAAGCATATTGGACTGCTACGTTACACATGCACTTACAGCAAGATACCAAGAAGCTGTCGTACTCCTCAAGAGCTCCGCTATCGACTAAAGCCTGGTAGCATAATGTAGCTGTCTGATTTGCAGTGATTGTATTGGTGATAGCGGCGGGCGCGTGCGGAGGTGCAGTGAAATAGGAGAGGCGGGTACCAGGAGGAGTGAATGGGGTGAATGGGTCCAGCGACGCCTGCAGACCATCGGTAATACTCTTTGACGAGTTTGGGTTGATCACTAGCAGATGAATGACAGGCATCTCTAATCTGGATGGTGAGCCTTCGATCATCCAAGTCTACGACTTGAAGCAGACATTTATCTTATCAGCCCGAAAGAGGAAATCGATCGTCTCAGGCATCTTATCGACTCATCTCTCTCAAGTCCATTTCTTGGTCTTCATAACGTTCATTATGACTTCAGAAAGGCATACAGTCGTCATCGGATGCGGCGTCATTGGTCTGACTACCGCGATTCGTCTTCTCGAGTCGGGCGAGCATCGGCGCGTGCACATCCTTGCCGATCACCTCCCTCTTGACCCACTCGATCCCGAATATGCTTCATCTGCGGCCGGTGCTCATCATCTCTCCTTCGCAGCTAATGATGATCTGCGTCAACGGCGTCTCGACGCTCGGACTTTTGAAGTTATGTGGGACGAGCTTGAGACTGAGGCAATCACAGGAAGTGAACCGACGGGGCTCTTGAAACTTACCCAGACAGAATACTACGATGGGAATGAGAAGCATTTGGATTTCCTTGCGGGTCTTCCTGATGTACGTATCTAACTTGTCTTATAGAATTCGTACCTAAAGTAGCATTTTGCTTCAGTTCAAAATCAATCCTCAATTCTCGCTTCCATCATACGCTACACACTCGGTCTCCTTCACCTCACTGACGATAGCACCATCACATTATCTACGCTGCCTCCTCGCACGCTTCCATGCTCTCGGAGGCAAGGTATACCGTGTGCATCTTACTTCTCTCCGCGAGGCGCTCTCGTTTGTCCCTGGTCCTGCTCCGAAGACCATCGTCGTCTGTGCAGGAATAGGTGCTCTCCGGCTCGAGGGTGTCGAGGACACCAATATCTATCCCACCAGCGGGCAAGTGCTTCTGCTCCGTGCTCCGTGGTGTCGATCCGGCTGGACGCGTCAGGTAGGGAGTCTCAGCGGAGGGGAAAGCGGAGCACGCACGTACATTATTCCCCGCTTCGATGGTCAAGTTATCATAGGCGGAACGAGGGATATTGACGACTGGTGAGCAAGAGGGTTTTTTTTTTCAGCATAGATAAGAGCTTCTGATTATTAGTACAGGCGTCGCGAAGCAAGCGCAGAAACAACATTCGACATACTCACACGTGCTCTCCAAATATGTCCGCTACTTGCCCCACCCGCTGTACAGCTTTTGGGCCGCACTCCCGTCCCTGACGACCTTCTTCCTCTGATTGATGCTGAGACCGTTGGCTTCCGTCCTTCGCGCAAGTCCACATCGTCCTCGGACTCTGGTTTGCGGCTAGAGATGGGACAGCCGCTCTCTACAAACGAGGGGATGACCGAGGTAGTGTACAATTACGGCCACGGAGGCTTCGGCTGGCAAAGCTGCTGGGGCTGCGCGGAGGTGGTCGTCGACCTTCTTGGGGGCCCGAAGGCCACTGACGTAGGCCCTATGCTTAGAAAGGCGGCTGGGCTTGATTGAATACGTTCATTTATTACGATCATCTACTGGAAGCGCCTACTCTGTCTTGTGATGCTACAGCATTTCTAACGTCTACGTGGTCATCTACCTAAAATAAAAGAACAAACGTGCGGGTGATAACGATACAACACGAATCGCCAGAGACACGAAGGCCCAGCCGTAATAAAGAATTCGGAGTCGAATGATACAAGTTTCGGCGTCAAGAATAGAAAACATTGATCTCTCGTCAGGTCTACATGAAGTACATGTTTGTAGCCTGATTTTTGTGCACGTTCTTGAACCCTTTAAGCCAAGGTGCCATATCGAATGGACCGTCGACCGAAGACAGGTCGTCGTCATAGTTGAGGATTGGATCGAAATGATAATCGGCCCTATCGCAAGCGATCTACAAAACGAGTCTTTAAAATAAGTGTGCGTTCCATCGCTATGAAAAATAGCTAAACTCACGTCCGCGTCTGCAAACAAATAAGGTTTGTTAGACGAGATTGTTAGCGATATTTATTTCGACTTACAGTAACAGGGTGCGGGGATGGAGACGGAGCGCGTAGCACGGGCATAAGTGTGGCATAAGTCAAACGAAAAGCCTTCCAGACTAGTGAAATAAGCATGCAAACCTGAGTTAATTGCTGAATTACGTACGTATTTGCATCGAAACTATTATCGTCCTTCACCACTATGTAGTGACTAGGCCGTGAAGCTAAAGGATGAGAATGAATGTCGTTCTCACGTTGTAGAATGAAAATTATTTCGTACTTCCGAGTAAACCGGCATGCGACTGTAGGTAAAAGTCAAAGATACCAGGGGCTGTGATACCTTGGTCGATCAGAAGACCGGCGGGCGCATTCCCGCTTCTATCTGCGCCTCGGCCTTCCTTTGGAATGAAACGGATGTTGTGCCGCTTGCCAACGACTATGAAGGTCAGCTTGGCTCGAAAGGGAACTTTCTGTTCAGCGTAGATGCTCTCTATCGCGTCTGAAACGATACACGCAGAAAGGTGTGGTGAGTTTTCACGGTGATGACAGTTAGCATTAGGGAAGAAGACCGAACATACTCATGATTTGCTTGATCTCGTCTTCTACAACCTTCTGAATTTCTCCCTCAGACACACCATCCCTATAGAATACTATTCTTGTTGGAAGTATTGGAACAGCATTTGACTTCAACCTCTCGGCAATGAATCGTCTATACCTGGAAAACATGTCTAATGCGTACTGTGATGTACATGAAAACCTCTTCAATGGATGCACCAAATTTGAAAAACAAAGATGACTCACAGACATAAGACTTTCCAGGCTCTCGATGATTTCTGTTCTCGGTCCTTGGGCAGCTAATGTGGAGATGTACTTCGCTGCTCCTTCGTCATAAGATGCAACCAAAGCTGCGACCGAAGGACGTAAGACCCCTGGACCTGGGTGTGTGACATCCGCACCTAGCATAGCCGTCAGCTTTCCGGCACGTGTGCTCAGCAAGTTTCATTGCCTTACCGACAACCATAGTCTTGCCATCCAAAAACCACTTGAAGGACGGAGAGTCTTTTGATGGAACAGTGTTTATCCCACCGAGTTTTGCATTGATTCTTCAGTATATCAAGATTAGGCAGAGTGATACCTGAATAGCAACTCCTTCTGCTTACTTTAAGATTAGATTGTTATGATACTGATTGTTCGCCCTCAGCATCTTATCGACGCGCTGAACAGGAGCCTAAGTCAGTCAAACGCACTGGCATATACAAATAAAAGCAAACCCACCACGCATTGCGTAACAACACCTGAAATAATGTCGCCGAACTGCTTCACCGTTTTCCGCAGGGCAGCAGCACTCTGAGGGAGTATGATGATAAGTATAGTCGGAGGCTGTTTCGTGGCCTTCACGGCTTCCTTGCAGAGGCTTCCCAACTCCTGATGCCAGGTAAGCAAAATACAGAGCAAAAAGGCTAGACAAATACCGCATCCGCTTGGAGTGGAGAAGCAAATTTGATAGGTGGACGCGGGTTCTGAACATCTACTCCAATATTAATAATAACGACGGACACATTAACGATTGGCGTACTCATGCCTGATGAATACATTAGCGAGATGAACCTAGTTATGTATTTGTATCAACTCACCGACAGCCATCATGGCCTCTGCGAGAGCGCTCACGAACCTCTGAATCGGTTCAACAGCTATTGGCTCGAAGCAGACGACACCCCATGTCTTGACGGGCATTGGCTCCACCAGTTGTCTCCCAACCATGTTCCATGCGCCGCTCTTCGGCTAGAGGAGCTTGAGGTTCATGACCACTTTCATTTCCATGAGAGACTAACCTTCTGCGTGAATCCTTTCCCGTAAGCCATAGCAGGAGGATCGAGAAGCTTTCCTTGGATTTCCATAGGCCGTGAGGATATACTCATTCCGGCTTGCTGTATATACGGTGAGTCGCCAAACTGCATTAACTACAAATTTTCGTCAGAGCCCGTCTATCTCGTTGCCGCAAATAGGAAGTACAAACCCCAATACCCCTCTGCACGATACCAATTCTCTCGTTTGGCCTTTTCTTTGAGAAATTTAACATCTGTGCCATCAACTCTGGAGACGTCTTCTTCTTGAAGAGTTGCCCCTCCTTTATCACACATAATTCAAAAGGGACGACTTCATCTCGATTTGTGACGATGCCAGGCATTTGCGGATATCTGAGATTAATTCCATGGGTGTTGCGGAAGTGGTCCTACGTTGAGCAATTAGTGTTCGAGACGTGTGACGATACAGTTAAACCAACGAACCGCTACAGTCGTTGACTGGCCGTCCCGAAGCGTGAATTCATACCCCCCTGCCTTCGGAGTGATCGTCTTGATCTTCCTAAGCCGGTTACTCGGCTGCTGTATGATTTGGAGATGTTTGAGAACACTTTTAACTCTTGACCATTCCCGGTGGCCCTCATGGAGCTCATTCAGCAACCGGTAATCGCGAATTTTGAAGAATGCGAGAATAAAGTCGATTAGAGGTCCGCGTTGGTACCTTCAACATTCTTGGAGTCAGCAGTCTTTGACTTGATCATACATGAATACTTACATCACACCGGTCGCCATGTCCACATTCACTAATAACTTTCCTAAGGTGGGCCTAACCGATCTGAAAGCAATGATTGATTAGTCCACGTCGCGAGTTCGACGTGAGGTATAAACAAACGCAAAGAATCCACGCCAGATCTCAAACCCTCCGAACGAATCATGACCCGTATCCTCATAGAACTTTTGTTTGGTGTGTACCGGAAATCGTCTAGAACAGGATCAACATTGCCTTCGTGAACTGATAGACGGCTAGCGTACAAAGCAGCGGCTTGTTGAACAAAAACGTTGAGCACTTGCAAAGGTGTAGTTGTCATTGGCATCCCAGCGTCTTGTCCTTGCAATACTCGCATCAAGTCTCTAGCACAGTGGAAATCAGAGGTAAAGAAGTAAAATGCCTAGATTTACGTACCCAGGCATAATATCAGCAACTTTTTTGATTGTCACAGTAAACAAACCCCTAGGCTTCGGACCAACGGGAGGACGGTCGCTCATGTTGACCGTAAACTAGAAAAGCGTGGCTTTCTTGAGGAATTCAACACTCGCCAAACGAACACAACATACGGTCATGGCGCCTTCCGCAAACAGGGGTCGCTTCAGGACGTATAAGTTCCGCGCTCCGTCGAACGCGGTAACCGAGCTACTAAATACGCTTGGAGCCGTATGGGTTTGTAGGCGGTGTAGTATTTCGCCCGCACGCCTTGAAAATCCTTGAATAACGTTTCATACCATTGCTTAGCTAGGCCTTTGGACTGACCTTGAAGTATTGACAACGGGGTCGATTACTGGAGGGACCTTGTTAATAGCCTCATGATTGTGCACAGCGTTGAACAACTACTAACCAACTAGATGAACGTTGATGAGCACGGTTCATCGAATGCACATATGGCTTACCGTCGTAATGAAAAAATGGCTCCTTAGGAAAAGAACGAACTTCGAAAGTATTGGCTATGACCTCGAAGTTGCTCCCTTGGGTGCATATTCCGGGGCGACGCGCGAGTTGGAACACGGGTGGCAAGGACATACGAGCAGCAGAGGGTTGGGGATGAACTGGTGGTGGTTGAAAAGAGGAGTGTAGAGCACGCAGCTCCAATGCGCGCATTATATATACGGCGTCGAACGGGCGCCTCGAGGATTCAGCGCCTCCGCAGTTTCAGCCCTTTGAGAAGGCGCGTCTGTGAAGTAGAAGTGAATGAGCATTTAATGTTCTATTTTTGTGAGTTGCGTTACATATATGCATGTAACGTGAACGTGACAAAGGACATCATTACCTGAGACTCGCAGCCTCGACTCGTCATTCTCCTGTCTCCGCTGCCCTCAGCCACCGTCTTCCATCTTTCCTACCCAGTCCACTGCTGCAGCGCACTCGACACTAGATATGCACGCGAGCGAATACGACTATCTCTTCAAACTTCTCCTCATTGGTGACTCCGGCGTCGGCAAGGTGTGTCTTTCTCTGCAGTCGTCATCACCTGTTTGAACAGTTCGACTCACTCATTTCTGCGCGTTACAGTCCTGTCTTCTGCTGCGTTTTGCAGATGACACATACACCGAAAGTTACATTAGCACAATTGGAGTTGACTTTAAGATCAGGACGATTGAACTTGATGGGAAGACCGTGAAGCTTCAGATTGTGCGTAAGCCATTTTAATTTTAAACTCCTCCGCCCCCTTCCCGTAAATCTGGTCCTTCTTGTTACGTTTTGAAGCATGCTGCTTTCTGGTACTTGCCCGCATTTCTTGCAATGTCCATTAATTGCTGGAAGCTTTGACTGACGTGTTCTCGTTACAGTGGGATACAGCGGGTTAGCACAGCCTTTCGCACTCTATAAGGAGTTCAACCTAATTCTCCTTCTTCAGGCCAAGAACGGTTCCGCACAATCACTTCATCATACTATCGCGGTGCACATGGGATCATAGTTGTGTACGACGTGACTGATAATGGTAGGTAACTATCACCCCTTTATTATTTTCTTTTGTTAACTTGCTTTTGTCAGACACTTACCGGAACGTGAAGCAGTGGCTGCAAGAGATTGACCGCTACGCATCAGAAGGCGTGAACAAGCTTCTTGTTGGGAACAAGTCAGATCGTGCTAGCGAGAAGGTCGTCGAGTATACCGTTGCGAATGTAAGCGATATTTGATTTCTAATATTTTCTACAGTTAAGTGACATACTGTGTTATAGGAATTCGCTAAGACGCTGGGTATCCCTTTCCTAGAGACCTCAGCAAAGACGGCCGTCAATGTTGAGCAGGCTTTCCTGACGATGGCGAGAGAGATTAAGGAGCGGTAAGCCCCGTCTCCCGTTTTTCGATGAATCATACCTAATATGTTGTGCAGGATGGGATCCACTTCCACCCCCGCGGCCAAGGCCAGCACGGTCACACCGGGAAAGAGCGAGTCCCTGCAACAGCAGGCTGGCAGTGGCTGCTGCTCTTAATCGGGGAGTCTTCCGCTCGGCAACTTCTAGGATATGACTGTGAAGTGTTGACTCAGATTTCTCCCGGATGGACTTCCCCTTTTCTTCTATCCCTGTCGTTAAACACATGTTCCTTTCCCTCCACGTGAAGCCATTCGGTGCCCTCTGCTTGCGGAGGTGTGCATCCCCTGTTATTGTTACATTTTACGATTTTCCACTTCAGTACCTCGTATACGGATTGATCATTTAATTGGTTTCCGCCTCGAATCGATGGTTTGATCTGTTGCGACCGTTCGATATGCTCGCTCATTCTCTCTGCTCGAGCTAACTAAGTTTTTCTCATACCGCTAGCCACTATCGGCGTCTGTCACTTCGAAACATTCCGAAACCATGTCTTGCCAGCCTCACCGTGAAAGCGCATGTCAGCCGCTCATGTTCTTCAGGTTCCGTACCGAATGCAGTCCCTTGTGCGGTGTCCTACCGAGCATATCACTCTCTTCTAATTTGCTATGGGATCTATTTCGTCTGGTCATCACCTTACAAGTGTCAATAGCCGATCTGCTGCTTCAGCTGGCTTCACTTTGCCTCTTTCTAGGGTTCACAAGCAACAAATATTTCCATCGTTTTTTGCAGGTCAAAAAGACTATGGTGAAGTCCAACTACAGAATGCCGACGGATAGTAAGCAGACAGTAAGTTCGTTCGGGCCGCTCCATTTGACATGCTTCGCAGCGCGTATCTTGTTCCATTGAGGTATTTTCTCCCCTTTATCCGACTTCGTTGTTTTACCAAGATCGGTGCTTAACTGAATTTCAGCGTCGGCGACCAGCGGTTTGAAGCAATCTTTGATACCGGATCCTCTGACTTGGTACGTGCAGAACTAATGAAGAGCCTAGAATCCATCTAATGCTAATTGCATAGTGGATCGTCTCGTCGGCATGTACCAATGATGACTGCCAACGGATCAAGAAATACAACCCGACTCCTGCTCTAGCACTTGCCAACGTGCCGTTCAGTCTTAACTATCTGACAGGCGCGGTGTCAGGGGCTATAGCGTATGAGACGGTGTCTTTCGGACCTTACATGGTATTCTCGCAAGTCCTAGGTGAGCCGGTCATTTCGCCGTAAAAATGCTTCCTTTTCATGCCTATGGTCTTCCAGCTCTGGCTAATAATACTATGAACATGGGATTATCTACTACGGGAGTGAGCGGTGAGTAGTACTAGTGTTTCCTTGTCGATCATGTTGAGATTCTCAAAGGGGTGCTAGGCGTGCTTGGATTTGCTTTCCCGGTGGAGGCCGCAATATCTATGACGATCGGCCGAACGCTACTCGACAATGTCTTTGCTAGCATTGATCCTGGCAAACGCCTTTTCTCGTTTAAACTAAGCACAGACAACTTCTCGAGTTCTTTCTCAGTTGGGCAAATCGATCCTCGCTACGCCGACCGACTCTCTGAGATATCGTATTCTCCTGTCTTTGCTTCTCAAGGTGCGGACTATGACTATTGGAAGCTCCCTTTGCTATCGCTATCTGTGAACTCTGTATCTGTCCCATTCGCACTTTCGCCATCCAAAGTCCGTGGCTCGCCTTCGCCTATTGCAGTTCTGGACACTGGAACAACGTTGATTCTGGGCCCCAGTCGTGATGTGGACAATTTCTGGACCATTGCCGGTAGTGCGCAGAAGGGTGACGATGGAAGATGGCAAGTACGCTGCGACCACGCTGTGACCGTTGGCTTTCTCTTGGGGAATGATAGTTCGCGCCAGGATATAATTTTGGATCCGTCAGACGTCAGTTGGATGCCTGCTGGAAAACACCCAGCTAATGGCTGGTGTTTAGGCGGCATACAAAGCAACGATGGGGTGAGTGCCGTCTTCTATTGAGCGCATGCATACTTGAGTGTGCTTCGAATTTTCAACACTCACTCGATCCTGACCTTCTCCCAGGTCTTCTCAGGGGACTGGCTTTTTGGAGATATCTTCCTGAGGGTGTGTTGCACCACTAGCCCTAACTCCGACGGCCTTGCTGATTACTATGTATAGAATGTCTATGTTATCCATCATGCAGCAACCACGTCTTCGCCGCCATTGATCGGTCTCTTGGGCACGACGAATGCGTCGCAGACATCCCAACAGTTTCAAATCGTTCGGGGGAACGATTCCTCAACCTCGCTCCCGCACGCTGGCTTACTCTTCCATGACTCGAGTCCGCCTAAGCCCGGTGTGATTTTTGCAGCCACACTGATCTTCTCCCTTCTCGGAGGAGCAGGATTTGGGATATTGTTCCGCACTCGACGGGAGAAAAGAAGCAAGAGTTTCATGATATGGCGAAGTTGATACACGATAGAGATGGAGATACATAGGGTCGTACGACTGTAAAAAGTGCAATTATTGAAGTCCGAATCAATCCGAATTGGTCGTTATCATTGTTCGACGCAGCCTTTTTCACTTCTGGTGCTGATTGATGTATGTGGGGGCGTATCCAGACTGCTGTGGTGATATCGGGCCGGGACTTCCATGCCACCCCTGTTGAGCCTGCTGTTGCCATCCTGGTGCGAACCCTACACCAGGACGCATTGGCTCCCACCTGTCGGGAAGACTAATGAAGCACACGAAACGAGTTGGTCTGAATTACTTACCCTTGCTGCATTGGCACCTGCCACTGGCATATACTGCAGCACCAAATGTGATTCGAGTTCATAGGAATGAGTGGGACCCAGCAGAGTTCAAACCACGTGCGAGACTTGGCCTGGAAGACGGAAGCTGGAAGAAGGAAATGTGAAAAACGAAATACGTGCTAATAGGAGATGAAGAACATACCATTGTTGCACCTGTGTTCTTCTTCAGCAACATGACGAACTGGATAGAAGAATGGCATACATACCTAGGGCAGACCCTAGGAGACTGGTCCCCGTCCGGATGAATCTTAGTGGGACACCCGACTGGAAATGAAATCAGTACATGCACATGCCCTGAAACGTTGACCTGAGCTCTTGACACGGAGACGTCGTTCCGGGTCGGCTCTCCAGGGTCCGGGAAGCACTAGGTGAAATAATAGCTCACATATAATCGGCAAGCAAACTGTAGATAATGCTCGGCATGAGACAACATCTCTTCCTTTCCAAATGAAAAGACTCACAAAAGAAGTCCATTGCTCGCTGCCGTACAAGCAGGTAAGAGTGTGTCGAAGATGGTGGTGCGGAACGAGTCGTTAACGTGAGTAGACTTCATGCTGCGGCTGAGCTACTTCCGCATCGCACTGCTTTCTTTGTATAGAAAGCGCTTCCCACACTTATAAACTAAGTTTAGCAGACTTATCTTGATTTTCACAGCTGTAAGCTGCTACACTAGTACTGTTACCTTCTGGCATCCGCGACGCAAATGCGAAACGTCGGAGCAATGGGTCGGGGCTGGCTCTTTGAGTCTTTCTCTTACTCTCATGGACGTATAGGCCGATAACCCGACACTCAACCTTAAAATAATAGGAACGTACACTCGGAAAAACATCGACCCCGCTTTCCCCGGGTCATAAAACACTAGCACTGGCACTGGCTCGAAGATCGTTGTGAATTTACCACGCATTTGCGACATCATGGAGAATGCTCACGGCGATTCAGTGGATGGCTTGTACGTAGTGTCCTCTGAACATGTCGAGAAGAAATCGATCATGGGCGCCACACCCACTGACAAGGACGCTACGCTCTTTACCGGCGTTGGCGGGGTCACTGCTGAAGGCCGTGCGAAGTCCGTAGACGGGCAAACACTTAACGATCCTGAAACACTTGTTAAAGAGGAACGCGAGGCAACTAGGGCAGCCATCCAAGAGCCAGAAGGAAAGGATGATGATTTCCCGGATGGCGGTTTGCGCGCATGGCTTGTCGTCCTCGGTGTATGTCGTCCCCTTCTTGTTCTCATACGCTCTGCTGACCGTTCTTCGATGTGGTTCTCTAGGGCTGCTGCACGACCTTTTCTAGGTAAGCTAGAAGCCATTGTTGTCTGGACGTTTCGTAACTTAAATCTGATATCGTTGTGTCGAGCTTCGGATTTGTTAACTCATGGGGTGTAGGTCAGACATGTGCAAGTAATGGCTCGAAACTCACCCGGATTATTTCAATCAGGCCTTCCAGTCGTACTACGAACAGACGCTGCTTCAAGATACGTCAGCCTCAAATATGTGAGTAGGGGCAAGTTATCTAATCCTTCTCCTGCTAATTTATGTACAGAGCGTGGATTGGCTCGATTCAGGTGAATTTCTCATGACGGATTCCTTTTTTTGCATTCATAATCGAACGGTTATTCAGTATTCATTCACATTCCTGCCGTCGATCATCACCGGGCGTCTATTCGATTTGGGATATTTCAGGCTTCCGTTGTTCCTGGCCAGTTGCCTGATGATCGTGGCAACTTTCCTAATTGCGCAGTGCACCGAGTACTGGCAGTTTATTCTCTGTCAAGGTCTAGCAGTAGGCGTAAGTGCGGCATTATGTATGACATCGATCGGTGACCCGTTGACCGCTGACGTTCTGATCCTCTGATCCTAGTTAGCGTCTGGAGTTATCTTTGGACCCACTGTAGCCGTTATCTCGCACTGGTTCAAAAAGCGAAGAGGTCTCGCATTAGGAATTATTGCATGCGGCTCTTCAACGGGCGGTACGGTCCTTCCTATCGCATTTCACAAATTGGTCGAAGAGATAGGGTTAGTCATCCACCTCATTCGCTCTCGAATCAAAAACTGAGCAATATAAATATATATATAAAAGATTCCCTTGGACAATGAGAGTGATGGGGTTTATACTTATATTTACTTTGAGCGTAGCAAATCTAGTGAGTCAATGAGGGACTCAGCGTTCTTGCCCTTGAGCTTAATAAGAAAACGATTTGCAGACACTAACCCGCCGCCTGCCTCCTGTGGTTGTTTCTGGCGGCTTGCTCAATCTTCGCGCTTTCAGGTCACTCCCATATAGTATTTACACGGCTTCGAGCTTCATAGCCTTTCTCGGTCTATACACAGGTCTGGTCAAGTGTTTGTTGCATGGCTACAGTTCTAAACATGTTCTTCTCCCTCTGCACAGTCTTAACTTATATCGACGTCAGCGCAGCTGTGAACGGTGTCAACGACAACTTTACATTTTATCTTGTGTCCATAGCCAATGCTTCCTCGATGGCGGGACGCTTAGGATCAGGTTATCTCGCAGACAAAATTGGTGATTGCCGCTGTGACCTTTTTAAGTGAGATGAAGGCTGATCTGTATTGGTACAGGTGCCATTAACATAATGGCACCTTTCACATTAGTTGCTGGAATTCTGACGTACATATGGCCTTTCGTCCGCGGACAGTCAAGTTACATCGCGGTTGCTGTCGTTTATGGGTATGGATACCACAAAATAGTGTAAAGTGCTGCTGCTAATTGACATACTTGCAGACTGTCATCTGGAGCGTACGTCTCGTTGATTGCGGCTCCTATGATTGCGCTTGGCAAGTCCAGTCGTACCTAAATTTGCCTACAATGTTCTGACCAGTCGATGCAGGAGACACTAGCGACGTGGGTCGCAGGACAGGGATGTTTATGTCGGTGCTAGCTACCGGAGCCCTCGCTGGGCCGCCGATTTCTGGAGCGATAAACGTGGCAACCGGCAGTTATACTGCTGTCGGAATCTATGCAGGTACGCTAAACATCTAAATATTAAGCACTTAAGAGACGTTTGCGCTTATTCATTTAATACTTAGGAACGGCGATAATTATTTCAGTTGCTGTAATGTGGACGTCTAGATGTTTGGTATTGGGCAGTTTCTGGGGGAAATTCTAATTTTGGTTTTTGTTACGACAGAGCCTTTTAATACTTGCTTTGATTTCATTTACATTTTTTTTTCTGTAGCATATATTTACGAGTTCATTACCTCACGTTAGTTTATGACGTCGATAGTATTAGCAATAGACTAGATGCTTGTCCGGCTTGATTTCAGCAAGTAAGTACAGTTCAAATATAGTATCTGGGTCTCACAAATACAAAATTTGGTTACCGGCAAACACCGAAACAGCCTTTTAGAATCAATACTCGAAAATTTTAGACGTAGACCACCACTTACATCGATTGACGACCTCGTCGCTCCCTTTCGTCCTACCTCCTCGTTCAAGATTGGTCGGCAAGACTTGTCGACTCTTGGACCCCTTGCTTATTGAACACTCATGTCGGCGTATGTGGTGTCTCTAGCTGCCTTTGAGCGAGAATTGATGGCAAAGGCTTTTGCAGGGAAGAATTCAATGATGTCGAAGCTAGCGAGATCGAGTCCAACTGGGACCAGGTCGTTGACAAGTACGTGCTTATATGCTACTTTACGAAGCCTTTAGTATACTGATATGTTCCCTATCTAGCTTCGACAACATGGATCTGAAGCCCGAGCTTTTGCGTGGTATCTACGCTTACGGGTACGCTTTAGATTGTGGCGACGATCCGCGTCTGTCTTTGACTGACGAATTCTAGTTTCGAGCGTCCCTCTGCGATTCAGCAGCGTGCGATTGTCCCGGTCGTCAAAGGCCACGATGTCATCGCGCAGGCGCAGTCCGGCACGGGCAAGACCGCAACTTTTTCTATCTCCATCCTCCAAAAGCTTGATATGTCCATCAAGGGCACTCAGGCGCTCATCCTCGCGCCTACCCGTGAGCTCGCGCAGCAGATCCAGAAGGTCGTCATTGCACTCGGCGACTACATGAGCATTGAGTGCCATGCCTGTGTGGGCGGCACGGACGTCCGCCAGGACATGGCGACGCTCCAGTCTGGTGTGCAGGTTGTCGTCGGTACTCCTGGTCGTGTATTCGACATGATCAACCGTCGGGCGCTTCGCACTGACCACATCAAGATTTTCTGTCTGGACGAAGCCGATGAGATGCTGTCTCGTGGTTTCAAGGACCAGATCTACGAGGTCTTCCAGCTCCTTCCCCAAGATACGCAGGTTGTACTGCTTTCTGCCACTATGCCGGCAGAAGTGCTCGAGGTCACGAAGAAGTTCATGCGCGAGCCAGTCCGCATCCTTGTCAAGCGTGATGAGCTCACGCTTGAGGGTATCAAGCAGTTCTACATCGCTGTCGAGAAGGAAGAGTGGAAGCTTGATACGCTTTGCGATCTTTACGAGACCGTCACGATCACGCAAGCTGTCATTTTCTGCAACACGCGCCGGAAAGTAGACTGGCTCACGGAGAAGATGCATGCGAGAGAGTTTACGGTCTCTGCCATGGTGAGCTGCCGTCTCGTCCGAGCTAAAGTCTAACGTTTGCTTAACTTCGTTCCTCGGTGATCTAGCACGGGGACATGGAGCAGAAGCAGCGCGAGGTGCTGATGAAAGAGTTCCGCTCCGGATCCTCTCGTGTTCTGATCACGACGGATCTGCTGGCCCGAGGCATCGACGTCCAGCAGGTCTCACTCGTCATCAACTATGATCTGCCGACGAACCGAGAAAACTACATCCACCGTATTGGTCGCGGTGGACGCTTCGGACGCAAAGGTGTTGCGATCAACTTCGTGACCACCGAGGATGTCCGGATGCTCAGGGACATTGAACGTGGGTAGCCTCTCATACCGAATGTGCCGTGTAAGATTTCACTGACGATGATGTTGATACTCCACATTCAGAGTTCTATAATACTCAAATTGACGAGATGCCCCTCAACGTCGCGTACGTGTATTTACAGATAAGAAAGGGGAGGAGACAGCTGACTGATGGATTGCACCTTTTCGCAGCGACCTCATCTGAACGGCTCGAATGGAGTATACATAGAACTTGCCATCGAGCTTTTCGATGATGATGATGAAGCCTATCTCGAGTCACGCGGTAATTTACGACGAGGAAGAAACGAAGCGGGGAATCTTGATGTAGTAGTTCTTTATGATTTTCGACTTCGTATTCTCTTCCTGTTTTTTCCTTATGCCTCTCTCTTTGCTTGTCTACCACGCTGTTGCCACACTGTACCCAGAGCTCTGAGTCTGTCCTGTGGGACCGGATAAAATAAAAGCGGTGCTGTATTTCCCAATTGCTGGAAGGCATGCTCATCACACGTTGCACGTTTTTGATATCTCCATCAGAGCGATGTGATACCACTGTCTAATCTTCGCAAAGAGCAGTGCAATTCTGTGCTGTTGGGCAGCTTAGGCCCGCTCTAGCTGGCGTCTGGCATTCGGGACGAGCAAGAGCCCGTCTGGTGCATTGTCTGTTCGGTCCAGTCCTGCTTAGGGGCACAGGTGCATGTCAAGGAAAATGTTCCCTCCCTGCCCGGCTGCCCGATAGAACTCTCATCCGCCCAAGGCCCATCGCCAACAATGCGACCCTCCCGTCGAGGCCATACATTCAACTTCAGAAGCCACAACCATGGGCCACGCTGCCTCTGCTTTAAAAGCCAGCGCGTCCAAACAAACCCCATTACCTTCTGATCCGGCGAGCGTCTGCCGCCCGCCTAACAAGTTCAACAGACATCCCTGCTCGAGCAATCCGTCTCTCTGCTTGCTTGATCGTTACCCCTCTCGTCATCTCCCATTGCCGCCTGTACAGCATCCTGCACTTGCCATCACCCCCCGCTAGCGAAACCTCTGACAGTACCAATCATGGTATGTATGACACTATATGTTCTCTACAACAGACCCTACACGTCCGCTCAACACCTCCCCCAGGTTACCGAGATCATCCCCGGGCTGTACATGTCTGACCTCTCAGCCGCAGAGAGTTCGAAGACACACGACTATTACGGGATCACTCACGTTCTAAGCGTGATGCCCGGAAACGTCATGCTCCCCCGAACGAGCCGTCCCAGTCCGTCGACGCTCCAAATACCGATTCGTGACACACCTTTCGAGGAGCTCGCCGCACATCTCTCCCGCACGAGCGCATTCATCAACGACGCGCTGCATAAGCGCGGGTGTGTGCTCGTCCATTGCGTGCAGGGTATGAGCCGCAGCGCGAGCGTCGTGGCTGCATATCTCATGGCCGCGAATGGATGGTCGGTGCGCGAGGCTGTCGACTTCGTGCGCAGTCGATGCAGTACGGCTCAGCCCAACTCGGGCTTTTTGAGCCAGCTGCAGGAGTACTACGATGCCTTGCGTCAAAAATCGTCTAGGTGACGCGACGTGTTTCTCCATTTGGTTTGGGATGGCCTCTTTGTCTTTGCTTCGCTTTCGCATGCTGTCAGGAATTGCTAGCGCTCACAAACACTTCATGCCGACAATCTCCATTTCGCTCGATCATTCCTTGAGACTCTCCATTGTTGTAACATTTCTGCCATTAGTTCCTTGTACAATAGTTGGTATACCCGGGTCTGAGGTCCACATACTTAACTAGGTCCGGCGGGATATAAAAGTACATATGTAGTTGCCAAGATCAATGCCCACTCACCAATACACAAAACAAAAAAGAGGGAAATGAAAGAATCTGGGAGCGAGAGCAACCGTTTATGACATCATCCACAACATCCCTCTTTGACTGCCGGCGTCTCCAGCGCTAAAGCACTGTTATTAGGCTTGGACGGCTTTACGCCAGGAGACTAGACAAAAACCCGTGGTGTCAGAAGACACAAAACGTGCAGGCGATCAATCGATCTGCATGACGCAACGCACCTTGCCCTGGTCGAAGACACCGCGTTTGACCTTGTCGAGGATGTCCTTTGACGCGGTGAAGAACGCATGTTCGACGTTGAGTCCGGATTTCGCGCTTGCTTCGACAAATAGTAGGTCGTTCTCCTTTGCCCATTTCTCTCCCTGCTCCGTCGTCACTTCGCGTGGCCGTGCACCCGACTCGCACAGATCCACCTTATTCCCGACAAGTATGCAAGTCAGATTTGGGTCGGCATGCTCTCGTACGTCATCTAACCACGTCCGCACATTCTCAAAACCTGATAATAAATGAAGAAATCAGACATTGTAGTGTGTGTATGCGAAGAGTACGTACTTGCTCGTGACGTTACGTCGTAGACAAGGAGACAGCCTGCTGCACCGCGGTAATAAGATCGCGTTATTGAGCGAAAAGACTCCGTCCCAGCCGTATCCCAGCCTGGCATTTAGGAGCAATTACTCTTTAAGAATCAAATAGGTGCCGCGATTGAGGTCGTACATTGCAGCTTCACGGTCTTGTCCTCGTCCGGAATGTAAATGAGCTTCGAGCCAAATTCGACTCCTAACTGTCATGTTCAGAGATTCAGCATACACGACAGTCCAGAATGGTAGTGACGCACTGTGGGATCCGGATTCGCGAGAAACCTCTGGTCTGTGAGGCGGACTAGTAAGGAACTCTTGCCGACTGCAGCGTCTCCACAAATAATGAACTTGAGTACGTAGTCCCAGTTCGCCATAAAAGATCAGATACACAGGAAGAAAGACAGATGAAGATATAGATGTGCCCAAGGTCGTCAAGGCCGTAGTCGTGGTACAATTATGAGAGGCCACTGGCCCCGACACGTTCACTGCTGCTGGCTGGCTGGCAGGAGTGTAATGACGATCACTTCTTGACTTCCTACTACCACCATCTGGACCGTGGGAATCTCGTTGTCAACTCGTTTTATTCCTCTCCGCTATGGACAGCAAAATGCTGGCCAGAGCTAAAGCCTCTCTCCACAAAACAAAGTCGTCTCTTTCCCTTGCCAATCCCAAGGACCCCACCAAGTGTGAGGAGTGTAAATCGGATCTCCCCTATCACAGTCGCAGCTGTGTTAGTGGCAAAGATAAACTTTGCATCGTCTGTGGCCGCGATAAGACCTACAACCACAACGATGCCGTTTGCGAAACCGTCGCGAAGAACCGTGTCAATTGGTCCCCCGATGTCGAAGCGGACGCCCACGCCGCCGCCCTACGCAAGCAAGGGGATCTTCCCCCTACCCCAGTTATCGAGTCTCAACCTTCTCTTAAGCGCTCCAATTCGGAGGAAGAACACCATGCTTTACAGCCACCCGCGCGTATCGACGACATCGTCGACATGGAGGCCGATGACCTCTATGTCCCCAACACTAGTCAAGCCCCCCAGGTCGATAACGACATGGACGACGTCAATCTCGGAATATGAGGACCCGCAGATCGCCGAACGCGTTTCCGCTTCCTTCATGCACCTGACTAAGGAGACCATCGATCATATATCAACACTCATTACTCAGCCTTTGTGGACTTCCCCCACGCCGTGGCATGAGGATCCGATTCGTGCCGGTAAAGCCCTCGCGGACGTGGCTTCTAACCTCGTCTCGTGGGTCAGTAAATTGCACTGTTTCGACGACGAAACCATTAAGGAGAATAAGGCGAATGAAGCCCTTCAGGCCTTTCATTCCTCATACCGAATCCATTCACCTGATTTTAAACATGTGTTCAACGATGTTCACGTTTCAGCACAGGCTATACGCGAACAACATATTGCTGATGATATGTCCTCTATGTCCTGCTCTATTCAGTCTCTTACCTCTCTTGTTTCTTCTCTCGTCGATAAAACTAACAACCTTGAAAAACAGCTTTCTTGCTCTTCCCCTTCTTCAACGAATGCTAAACCTTCCGTTTCGGCTAACAAATCACAGGTCAAATTCCTTCCAGACCCTATCAGCACTCATTTCGTTCACGACAACCGGTTCCCTCCCAACTCTCCCATTGTTAAGCAACGAGTCCAAACCCCTAAGAACGGCAGGACTGAATATGCTGCGGCCATCACCAATACGCGTGTCCCAGGATCTGGTTTTCGCATGAGCTCTGAAGGCGTAATTTATGCGCCTGATGGCTACGCTCACTCTGCTCATAACGCACCTAGGCCGGGCGGAACAACCATCTACCACCCGAAGGTCGAATCTGTCAGGACGGACAGAGATGGCTTTACCACAGTTACCTACGCGAAGGCGGCACAGAAGAAACCCAAGACGACCCCCACTAAAGTTTTACATCATACCGCAGAGAACCCTGACGGGGAAATCTCAACGGTACCCGTCAACCGGTCTAATGGATCAGTTAATGTTCGCCCATCTAACATCAAGTGGGTTTATTTCTCCCTCCCGGGTGACCTCGCAGTTCGACCACTTACACAGTCGATTAAAAATGCCGTGAGGGCTGGCCTAAAGGGCAACCCTGCGTTTAAACATTTGGTGGTGCTGAATGTCGAGTACACTTCAAACAGCAACCTTCTGATTTCCTTCACTAATATTTGAACTGACTTCGATGCTAACTACTCTTCGCTGGCTTCACAACTCAGTCATATCCTTAACATCAGCGGAGCGAAACCTTTTATCCCGTCCCCGCAGTTCAAGATGGTCATTCCCGGAGTCCCCGTCTACGACAGGGAATCTAAACTGATTTACAGCGAATTGGATCTGATCAACAAAATCTCAGCCCTGCCCCAGTTTGAAGGCAGAGAATTCATGTTCCCTCCTAGATTCATGTTGTCTCCCGAACGACTGAACGAGCGCGATTTTTGCAATGTTTCCGTCGTGATGAAAGATCCCGACCGTCTTTCCTTTGACCATTTCTTCCTACACGGCAACCGTTCTGTCCCTGTTTTCGGGGTCATCTGTCGTCTCGAAGAGATGAAGGCCCGCCTGACTATTAACCAATGCGATAACTGTCATAGGCTAGGACATCCAGCATCAAAATGCCGATCAGTAGCACGCTGTGCCATCTGTTCCGAACCTCACCGTACAGCAGTACATGTTGCTAAATGCACACCGTGCACGGCTGCTAACAACCTTCAATGCGAGCACTTCGCAATGTGCATTAACTGCCATGGTAACCACAGCGCTCGGTCGTCCGACTGTCCCGCCCGCCGCAACTATCGTTCCCCATATTAACTCTCATGACTGAGTCAATATCCGTCCTTTCCCTTAATATTCATAATTCTTCACCTTCTTTTGATTTCCTCTTCCATTCATTTTCATCCACTCGCCAAACTCCAGACATTGTTTGCCTTCAAGAGATCCCTGTTCTTCAAAGGGTCCTCCCTTCTAAAGTCAATCCTGCAGGTGCTCGTGCGTTTGATTCTCGCAATCATGCACCTTATACCGCTTTTCTTCCCCCAGTCACGGGTAAACTGCAGTGTTGTACCTACGTTCATTCGCGTTTGATCCATCGAGTCTCCTTATTCCAGACTTCTTCTCCTTCGCCGAATATTTCCGTTATCTCGATTTCCCGAGATCTCCCCACTCCTTTACTTTTGTGGAACGTTTATAATTCCCCCTCACAGTGCGAATTCGAAGCCAACCTACCCCATCTAACTTCTATTTCTAATATTTTTGTTGGCAATTTTAACCATCACTCTGCTTTATGGTCGCTTCTCGCACAAACCCCCGATTTCGATCGGTCCTGGGTCCTCACTGACTGGATCAGTGAAGCCGGCCTTACTGTTTGTAACCCTCTGAATCTACCAACTCACTACCACCGGCCCACCAACCACTACTCTATTATTGATCTTGTTTTGGCATCAGACGATTTCTCTGCCCAAATCACCGAGTCTCTTGTTATTTCCAATCCCTCCTATTCCACTTCATCTGACCATTACCCTCTTTCCTTTTCTTTCAAGCTTAACTTTCTCGCCGCTCCTCCTCAACCACCTCTTCGTTCCATTCGCTATAACGATCTACCTTCTTTCGTTGCTGAGTTCTGTAGCTCCAAACTCTTCTCTTTTGAAGTCCAAAACATTCATTCATTGAAATCGCTGGATGATCTTCTTTTTTCCTTTCAGGATTCTTTTTCTTCTTTTGCCAAGGTATTCCTCCGCAAACGCAAACCCCGCACCTACTTCGGCCCCAATGCGTGGTGGTCTGAGGCTTGTTCAAAACTTTATCGAGCATACTGTCAAAACCCATCTGCAGAATTGAAACGCCAGCTGGATGCTGAATTGTCCAGGGCTAAATTCGCGTTTTATGGAGCTCGCCTTCAAAGCTCCGACCAGCATTCTATCTGGCGCCGACAGTTCACAGGCGTCGCGCGTCACCGCGCCCCTATTGGCGCACTCAGAATGCCTAACGGATCCTTCTCGTTAACCGAGGACGACAAAGCCTCATTGTTTCACAACACCTTCTTTCCGCCTCTTTCGTCTCAGCCAGAACCGGTTCACTTGCCGGCGCTAGCAGACAGCCCCATCGTGTCACTGAATGACGTGCTTAACACCCTCAACGGTATTGATAAAGAGACGAGCCTGGGTAATAATCACATCTCGTATCAACACCTTGCGTTACTGGTGGAACACCAAGGACAATTTTTTGCGGACCTTTTTTCTAAGTGCCTTGAGCTAGGCCATTTTCCCCTTTCATTTAAGACTTCCCTTGTTACTTTCATTCCCAAGCCCAAACGCGCCGATTTTTCCGTGCCTAGGGCTTTCCGACCCATCACTTTGGTGGACATGATCGGAAAACTTTTTGAATGCGTCCTTTTCAATTACCTTCAACCTTTTTTTGAAAAGAATAACCTTATTCCCGACTCTCAACATAGGTGTCGGAAACATTGCTCATCTCTTACTGCCTGCTACGAACTCCTTTCTGTCATGGACGCTTTTTAAATTATCTTATCTTATCTTATCATATCTTATCCATCCATCACTAATCACGCTTATTCCTGCTTACTCATTATTCATTACGCTCCTTCTCACACTATCCTTACTCGCTGACCGATCCTATGATTTCATTATTCTATGAAGTTCCACGACGTTCTATCATCTATCCTTATGTAGTAGTTAATTCCCTGGTCCGTGCGCAGCCGCTGAAGGGTATATAAGTAGGTAGTCCTCCTGTACTTATCCCCTAGTTTCGACCTGGTCAATTCTACCTGGCTACGTCCAGAAGCTATTCCTTATCTCCGCGCTGTGTCAGTTCCCCCTGGCTCACTGCTCTCTCTCTTGTCTCCCTCCTCCTCTGACTGAGTTCCGCGCGACCCGGCTACCATTTGCGTACCCGTAGTCCGTCGCTGACACAAGGTCGAAACTTACCCCTACCGCCTTGCGCATTCTCAGTCACCAACGCCACGCTGGCTCTAAACATTCGCATCTCCTACCAACAATGATCTCTCTACCGCGTTACCATCTACACCTTCACCTGTACCCCGCAAATCACTCTCACCATTGAACTATTCCTACTATCTATCATCATCACTCTCAACCCTCATCTCATCCAACAACCTCAAAACCGACCACTACCTGTCCGTAACCCCGAACTCTAGACCAACATTCTCATCCGACGTGTCCGACGACTTGGACTGCAACCCCGACTACGATCGCTTCGACCCACACCTATTCTTAGATCAATCTCACGTGCATCGATCAGGCCGATACGTCGTTAATTCCTTACCTTCATTATTAAACTCACTCGTTTCACAACCCGCCGTCCTCTTTCTATTCGATCAACTAGCGCTCGTTTGAGAGGGGGTAACGTTGAGTCCGACCCACTCGAGAGTAGCTACCAGGCCTTGGGGGTGATCTTCGGAAAGGTCCCTTGGCGCCCGTTGGAGTCTTCACAGAGGAAGATCCGGGTTTGATCAGCAAGTGAAAGTCGACCACCACATCAGGAGTTTTGTTACAGCGCTCAATCAGATCCGCAGGCGTCCGCACCACCTGTCGGCTGGCAGTGTTGTCTCTGATTTGAGCTGGCTCCACACCCGTACGCTCGACTGCCTGGATCAGTGGCACAGCGGTGGAATACACCACCAGAAGACACTGCCGACGCTGTCCTCGCACAACTACCACCCCTGACCGACGACGACCTGGTACGCCTAGACGACGAGCTAGGAGCCCACCAACCACCCCACCCATCACCAACACCACCGCCTATCATGGCAGAACCCCAAGCCCCAGCTGCGCCAGCAGCCGCAGCTCCGACGATCTCAAACGACATGATGCAGGAGATCATCAACGCGCTACACGGCCTGGGATTACTCGCAACCCCCACGCCAGCAGCCGCAGCCGCACCTGTCCCTCCACCAACAAGCCGCAGTGGAGGAAGACATATCGCCAAACCCGAGACGTTCAACAGACGAGACTACAAGAAGTTCGAACGTGCCATCACCCTTTACGTTGAAGCTAACGCAGAGGACTTCATGAACGACAAGGACTACTTCCTTTTTGTGTTGTCGTTCATGACGGAAGGCTCAGCCGCACTCTGGGCACAGAACTTCCTGGAAAGCATCAAGATGGACGGCTATCTGATCTTTTCGCTCATCAGTCGCCAGAAGTTTAACGAACAGCTGGAGAAAGCGTTCGGAGATCCGAACGAACGCATGAACGCCATGCAAAAATTGGATAGCTGGAAGCACACCCGAGACATCACAGCCGACCAATTCTTCCAGCAGTTCGACATCTATCGCCGTGTGGCAGGATACAACGATGACGCAAAGAATGACGACACCCTCATCCACAAACTGATGAAAGCCTTGGATAGAGAGATCGTATACCGAATCGAAATGAGTGACACGGTCCCAACCACGTACAAAGGCTGGCAAGAAAAAGCCATTCGATTCGACAACGCTAGACGTCAGATGAAGGCCATCGAACAAATGCGCGCTGCCCCATCCAGACCTCAGGTGCTCCCACCAAAACCTACCCAGACGTTCACACCGAGAATCCCCGAAAGACGCGATGCCACCGGAGTCACATACGGAGGCATGGGGAAGCCGATGGACGTCTCACTCGAAGAGCTGAGGAAAGCCGGACTCTGCTACTACTGCAAGGAATCTGGACATCTACAGAGGAATTGCCCGATGCAGAAGAAGGTGATAAGGGCTGTGTTGATGGGGATGGAACCCCGAGAGAGAAAAGTCTGGGCAGACGAGACCGCGACGCTCAAGGAGTCAGACTTTGCGGAGGAAGAAGAGGAGGCGCTCTTTGAGCGGGAGTTGGATTTTGCGGAACCCCAGCAGTGAACACGGCACTGACTGGGATAGGTTCAGTTTCGGTTTTTCAAACGGCCATTTTTGATAATTCTATGGACTCTGTAGATAATTTAGATAAAATACAAAAAAATGTAAAAAGCAATGTCACTCGCAAAAATATTCCTTCTGTCCCTGTACCAGTAGCTAGTAGTATAGATATGCCTATATGTAACAACACGTCTGCCTCATCATCTCGTCCTACTCCTGTGTCAAAAAATCATGTAAAACCCTGTTCTGAATCTTTTAATTCTATTTCTTCCTTGGCCGGAACTGAACCGAAATCCGTGAAAAATGAAAACTCGTCGAAACAAGCTGAGAGGAAGTCCTGGAGAGATCGCCCTGTCCCCTTTACGGCCCCATGGGTAGTACGGCGTCTCAAAGAGGATAAACTCGAAAGTGCTTTAACGACTCTCCGAGTGTGGATGAAACAGCAGAGGCATGCTGAAGCGAATGAAGAGACGGTGCGTCAAATCATTGCGCTAGAAGAACCAGATGCCGTGGCAGCTGTTAGGGACCTGAGGGGTCCGAAACAGTTCGTAAGAGGGTCTCGGGGGCAACAGCTCATGGTACCGATTCTCCTTCAAACGACCGACACCGGTAACCAGTTCAAGGTAGACGCCCTACTGGACAGTGGCTGCACTGGCTCGTGTATCAACCGATCCTTCGTCGAAAAGCATCAGATCCGGACAAAAAAGACACCCATCCCAATCCGAGTCTATAATGCTGACGGCACGCTCAACAAGGACGGCTCGATCACAGAGTTTGTGGAAATGCGCATGACGATTAAAGATCATTCAGAGCGCATCCACTTCACGGTCACAGATCTAGGGAAAACAGATGTGTTCATCGGACATGAATGGTTAAAGCTGCACAATCCCAACATCGACTGGCAAAAATCAACGATCGAATTTGATCGATGCCCCGATGTATGCGGCTATATCCGTAGTCTAGAGGACATTGATGCAGACCCTGACGAAAACCTTGATTTGGTGGAACTTGAAGACGGCGATCAGCTCTTCCTCTTCGATTGGGACAGGTACATTAAGTCCGATCCGAGAAAAGCGCTGAAGGTCAGACAACAGGTGCTCGAGGAAGTCCCGAACTATGTCAAAGAGTTCGCGGACGTCTTCAGTGAACAGGAATTCGATCAGTTACCAGAGAGACGCCCTTGGGATCATGCTATTGAACTCAAGCCGGGATCAAAGCTCTCTGACTGTAAAATCTACCCGCTCAGCCCATCCGAACAGGTGGCACTGGACGAATTCCTCACCGAAAACTTGAGAACTGGCCGTATTCGTAACTCTCAATCTGAGATGGCATCCCCCTTCTTCTTCATAAAAAAGAAGGATGGCAAGCTTCGCCCCGTACAGGACTATCGCCGGCTCAACGAGATGACGGTTAAGAACAAATACCCGTTACCTCTAATCCAAGAGCTCATTGACAAAACGAAACAGGCGAAATTCTTCACGAAGCTTGACATACGTTGGGGTTACAATAACATTCGGATTCGAGAGGGCGACGAGCATAAAGCCGCCTTCAGGACAAACCGCGGTCTATTCGAACCAACGGTCATGTTTTTCGGTCTCACAAACTCACCGGCAACCTTCCAAGGATTCATGAACGAGATCTTCCGAGAACTCGTCAATGATGGACACGTCATAGTCTACATGGACGACATCTTGATCTTCGCACGAACTCACGAACATCATGACAAACTCGTCCGACAAGTCCTGGAAGTGTTGCGAGCAAACAAGTTGTTCTTAAAGCCAGAAAAGTGCAGCTTCGCTCAAGAGACCGTGAACTATCTTGGGCATATCCTCGGCAACGGACAGATTCGCATGGATCCAGCCAAAGTGGCGGGTGTAAAAGATTGGCCAGTGCCTAAGAACAAGAAAGAACTACAGTCTTTCCTTGGGTTCTGCAACTATTACCGCCGCTTCATCCTAGCATTCAGTCACTATGCGAAGCCCTTGACAGCATTGACCGGAGATGTAGAGTGGAAGTGGGAGGTGGAGCAACAGGAGGCCTTTGAACGTCTGAAACAGAAGCTCTGTGAAGAACCTGTACTCACAGTGCCTACTGATGATGGTCAATTTCGGGTGGAGGCTGATTCGTCGCATTTCGCTAACGGCGCCATTCTGTCCCAATTCGTTGACGGAAAGTGGCATCCAATCGCATACCGATCGCAAGCGCTTAGCCAAGCAGAGCGCAATTACAAAATCTATGACAAAGAGATGTTCGCGATCATGTGCGCACTGGATGACTGGCGACAATATCTTCTAGGGGCAACGCAAACCTTCGAAATCTGGTCGGATCACCTCAACCTCCAGTATTTCCGAAAACCCCAGAAGATTAACCACCGACAAGTGAGATGGCTACAGGAGTTAGCGGACTACGACTTCAAACTGTTCCATAAACCAGGTGCCCTGATGACTAAGGCTGACCTCCTCTCGAGACGAGCGGATCATGAGAGGGGGGAGAACGACAATATCGACATTGTTTTGCTCAAGCCGGACTTATTTGTAAACGAAACACTGCTAGAAGCGCTGGATGCAGACTTCGTTAAACGAATTAAAAGGGTACGAAACAACAGGGACAGAGCAGTTGTGAAGGCGTTAGAGCGGAAGGAACGAGAGTGGGAGGAAGAAGAAGGGTTGTTGATGTGGAAGGGCAGGATCTACGTGCCGAAAGACCATAAACTCCGAGAAGACATCATTCGAAACCATCACGACAGCACGCTCGCAGGACACCCAGGACGCTACAAGACCCATGAGTTGATCACATGCAACTACTGGTGGCCGGGAATCCAATGAGATGTTCGAATGTATGTCGAGGGATGTGATGCGTGCCAACGTACGAAGGCACACAGAGCGAAACCGCACAATCCTCTGAACCCAAACGAGATCCCGAAAGGTCCTTGGGAAATCGTCACAGCAGACCTGATCGGCGAACTACCCGAGTCCAATGGGCATAACGCAATCTGTGTCTTCGTTGACAGGTTCAGTAAACAGGTGCATGCGATCCCTACCTCAGTGAGCATAACGTCGGAAGGAATGGCGAGGCTCTACCGGGATCATGTCTTCAGGCTACACGGCATACCGCGCAAGTTTATTCATGACAGAGGATCACAGTTCGAGTCCAAATTCATGAACGAACTATACCGGTTACTGGGCATCGAGGGAAACCCGTCAACGGCATATCACCCACAGACAGATGGTCAGACAGAACGGATAAACCAAGAGATTGAACAGTACCTTCGTCTCTTTGTTAACCACCATCAGTCGGACTGGGCGGAATGGCTTGCGCTAGCAGAATTCGCGTACAACGACAAAGAACAAACATCGACAGGAGCGTCACCCTTTTTCGTCAACCATGGGAGACACCCATATAAGGGCACGAATCCTAGACGTGAATCGACCAATGAGTCCACTAAGCAGTTTGCCGACCGGATGGCCAAGATCAGGGAGGAAACCGAATCGGCATTAAAGCATGCGGCCGAAACCATGAAGCGCTTCTATGACAGGACGAAGGGAGAATCCATCGAGTATAAACCTGGGGAAAAGGTCATGCTCGAAGGAACTCACTTAAAGACAGATCGTCCTATGAAGAAGCTGGGAGATAAACGTTATGGGCCTTTCATTGTCGAAAAGAAAATCGGCACGTCAGCATATAGACTTAAACTTCCACGTACATGGAAAAAAGTCTATCCGGTTTTCAATGAAGTGCTCCTCTCCCCATACCACGAGCCACAGTATACGTCGCAAAAGCAGGATCTTCCACCCCCGCCTGAAATCATTGACGATGTGCCGGAATATGAGGTCAAAAAGGTTGTCGACTCCAAACTTGTGCGAGGGAAGCTCAAATACCTCGTACATTGGAAAGGGTATCCGAACGAAGAACGCACCTGGGAGCCAATTGAGAATTTGACGAACTCTCAAGAGGCCATTGACGAATTTCATAAATCAACTCCCAGTGCTCCTCGCGCCCTCAACACCCTAGAGATGTCGCAGCTGAAGTTCCAACCCATGTTTGAAATGACGGAGCCTGAGAGACAGAAAGGAGTGGCACAGTGGTGGGCCGGTAAGTTCCAGGGTAGGGAACAAGGGCGATCGGGACGCTCGCCTTGAAGGGGAGGGTCATGTCATGGACGCTTTTTAAATTATCTTATCTTATCTTATCATATCTTATCCATCCATCACTAATCACGCTTATTCCTGCTTACTCATTATTCATTACGCTCCTTCTCACACTATCCTTACTCGCTGACCGATCCTATGATTTCATTATTCTATGAAGTTCCACGACGTTCTATCATCTATCCTTATGTAGTAGTTAATTCCCTGGTCCGTGCGCAGCCGCTGAAGGGTATATAAGTAGGTAGTCCTCCTGTACTTATCCCCTAGTTTCGACCTGGTCAATTCTACCTGGCTACGTCCAGAAGCTATTCCTTATCTCCGCGCTGTGTCAGTTCCCCCTGGCTCACTGCTCTCTCTCTTGTCTCCCTCCTCCTCTGACTGAGTTCCGCGCGACCCGGCTACCATTTGCGTACCCGTAGTCCGTCGCTGACACTTTCCCTCATTCTTTCTGATCCTTTCATCATGGCTGGGGAGGCTGCCGATGGCAAATTGCACCTACGCCACCGTTATTATATTACTTCCATCTTATCCGTGGATATTCAGGGTTTTTTTGATAACATCTCTCATTCCCTTCTTCTTAACAAACTCATTTGCTCCAAAGTTCACCCCAATTTCATTCACATGCTGGCCACTTGGCTTACCGATCGCCCCATTTCATTTCATTTCAACAATTTCTTTTCCCTTCCGTTCATCAAACCCAACCATGGTGTCCCTCAGGGATCCCCTCTTTCACCCCTCATTTCAATCTTTGCCTCAGCCGATGTCATCTTTTCTTATTATAATCGTTTCGGTCCACACTGTCCCTTATTCACATATATGGACGACCACCTCCTTTCCGCTTGTTCGCTTAGCATTCAGACCAATTTAGTCCGTTTGCGCACCCAGTTTGCTTTCCTTTCATCCCAATTCCAAGCACTTGGTTTATCGATTGATCCCAACGCCATCGAACTTTTACATATTCTTCCTCATTCGCGCATCGCTCAGTTTCAATTTCAATCCTTCCTTTCTAACCCATCTCAACCTTCTTCACCCGCCCTCTCTCTTCCGGGCAATCTTGTTATTTCACCCTCACGGCACATTACATGGCTAGGGGTCATCTTTTCTTACAACCTATCACCCAAACTACATTTCCAAGCGTGCGCGAATAAGGCGCTTTCTACCCTACATCAACGCACGTTCCTTTTTAATCCTTCCCATGGAGCGTATTTTCAATACGCCAGACTGCTATATTTTGGCCTCATTTGCTCCGTAGCAATCTACGGTGCAGTCCTTTTTCCAGAGTCTAATTTCATTCCTTCTATTTTACAACCTGTTCAAAACCGATTTTTGCATTCGGTCACCCAACATTCTCTACATCCGTCAGTCGTGGAATCTGTTCTTTCAATTCCACCGCTTGACCTTTTTATTCACACATTATCCCAACGCTTTCTTTTGTCTTACTACTCGCACTCCATTCGCATACCTCAGAAGAACAGCTACCTTTATGCCTCTCTTCTTCCAAACGTTCCCATTCCTAAATCCCCCGCTTATCCTGTATTCATCCCGGTTCATTCGAGGCTCGTACTTACTCCTATTCCAAGCCCGGACCAATGCCAGAGAGCTATTCATTCATTCAATTCATTCTATCTTCGTCCACCCCCTTATCAGTATTTTATCTTTACAGATGGTTCCATCGTCTCGGACGACAATGGGGTTGCCAACGGCGGCCACGGGTACGTTATCGTGCATGATCACCAAGAATTAGCTGTCTTTTCATCAGCAGTGCACTCTCGCTCGAATATCTTGTTCGAGGAGCAGGAAGCGCTCATCGCAGCTTTACGCCATATATCCTTTCTTCTCGCGAAATGTCCCACACCGGTGCACATTCACATCGTCACTGATTCGTTGAATTGCGCAAACCTCATTTTCACCGACGATAATCGCCACGCCGACTTTATCATCCTCTTTTGTCGACTTTGTGGAATTTTTCTGGTTCAACACCACCCTGCGTCACATATTACGGTCCAGTGGCTCCCCTCACACAGGGGTGTCCTGGGCAATTCCAAGGCTGACAAATTAGCCAAAGACGCTGCAACCAATTGAGTCCATGAGCCCGTCCCGGACTCACTCCCGAACCTTAATGCGCAGCTCCAACTCGACCTCCTTCGAGAATGGAAAGCCCGCCTCGTTAATTTACATGGCCATCGATCGATTGTCGAACCATCCTCCTTCATTCTGTATCCCACTCTATCGTTTTGCGCCTTCCTCAAATTATCCCCTGAGAAGAGGATTCCCCGTTTAATTCATGGACGTGCGCTCAGCATTTTGCTCAACGCACTTGATCTGCACCATCGCAACCCCGAGCCACGTTGCCCGGACCCCCTGTGTGTCAAGCACGACATTCGCCACCTTTTAAATGTTTGTCCTTTTTTTGCTCACGTCCGCAATGGCCTTTTTCATCATCGTATATTACCCATTCACTTCCATGACTGGTTCCGTCCTAACAATTTCCTTCTGCTCTTAAAATTCGCTTATTTTTCGTTTCGCCGTCCTCCCGACGCTATGCCTCTGTTTTCAGAACTTCCCCTTTCATACCACGCTTAACACCCCAATTCCACAATTTAGCATGCAATACCTACTTTAGCCTACAACTTTTCGAGCGCTTCGTCCGGTTTTCTTTTGTTTTTGTTTCTTCCGTGCGGTTGGATATCTGTTGATAAGTAGATAGCAGATGCATTATAAAATGACGATCACGTGGCAATTCCGGACTTCTCCGACAGCTTTCGTCGCCGCTGAGTCTATCAAGCACCTTCCTTTTCACTCACCCACATTCAGTCCACGATGAGCAGTGCTATCTGGCGTCAACACTTCACGTAGGTTTCGAGGCTTTCGCTCTTTGGCTTGACGTGGTCTGCTGACTATTTTTGTGGGGTTTTGCTTTTATTTTATTAGCTTTAACAGGTACAGCCAAATCACCGCTCGCGCGGTGCGCCAGTCGCTCAAGGAATCTGAGCGTGTCAAGGCGGAGAAGCACGGTCTCACTGCCCTGCGCTACCAGAACTGGGAAGATGGTAAGGGTGGCGAGCAGGTACGTACATAAGCATCAGTCGGACAGAGGAAGAATACTCATCGGCATATTTCTTGTTCGAAAGGTCTACCTGAATCCTCCGGAGGAGACGACGGTAAAGAAGTCAGCGGCGGTCTGAAGACGTTGCAAAAGCATTTTTGGTGTCAATACGCAGCTAAGAGTAACGTTGTTGAGACGGAATTTTTATTGCGTTGCACGTGAACTTCTTGGTCTACCTGTAGCTTGAATGTACGACGACACCAAACCCACTACGTCTAGCTTCAGGACCATATTAATCTGCAGCCTCACCTCCGTCGAAATGGATGAATGTCTTGCATGACTTCCACGTTTGGGAACCTTAGAATCACTGCAATGAATGAAAGTATATGTACGAAATCAATGCCCATGAAGGATATTAAGTATGAGGGTTGCATTGTTTCCATGGACGAAATTACAGCCAGGACAAATGGCGGAGTGAGGTAAATTATAGCCTCTTCTGTATCTGTGCTGGTTCCTCCCGTTCAAGGCGAAGCCCATTCCGAACACATCAAAGCGCGACTGCCCAGTTCGAGTTCGTTCGGTATCGTCGTACCCAACACCGTCTATAACGAGTGCGATTACTGGACAAAGCCCTTGCCAGAGTAGCCTTCCGACGAGATACCTGAAAAAGAAAGATGAGATTATTAGAAGAGATGTAGAAGGCAAGCAGCACACGAGCGCGGGTGCACGCTTACCGGAGATGGGGTTCATTTGCTGCTCCTTCGCGCGCTCGTTCGATGCCTCCTGCCATTCCTTGGACATCGTCTTCGGAGGAGGCGGAGCTGGAAAAAAGAGAGACGGCCATCCATCAGTTCGTGAAGATTTGAAAGTGAAAATAGCGGAGATAGCGTACATATGGCACGAATGCCAAAGAACACGCCCGAGGCAACAAGAATACCAAAAGAGACTCCGAGAAATATTTTCAGCGGCTGGCCAGCAGGCGTAGAGGGTGTGCGAGGACCGTGAGGGCCGAACGCGACGTAGTACGCTAGGAAAAAGGAATGCATGGCAGTGCCGTCAGAAACGCGGGAAATGAGAAAAGCGGGTACAATACGCACCTGCTTTCTTCTCGTCGATAGACAAAGTCTTCCAATCTTTTTTCTGCAACTCCTCGAGCTGCTGGTGCACGGTAAGCTGCTCATCAGCAGACAGCCTCTCCCATTGTGCCTCGACGTTGGAAAGCGGGACGACGGCCGCAGAGGCGGACGAGGACGAAGGCGAAACACCTCCCGGGTGCGCTGCAGCGGTAGCCATGCACCGCCTAGAGAGCGCAATGCAAGCGCGAGTGCGAGCGAGCTTAAGGACGGCAGACATAGCTAGCGACGGGGGTAGAGCGTCGAGCGAAAGTAATGGCGAGAGATATTAGCGAACTTGTTCGCCAAACCTGATACCAAAACGGACAATGCCGGGATTATCGGTTCCAATCGGAGGACTCTCGTTATGAACTCATGAAGCCGGTATATCTCGCTCAACAATTCTACTACAACTACAGTAGCTAGTACTTTTTGGGCAGATGCAAATTATCACAGAGCGCTATACAGTCCTAAATCTATTTAGTTTCCCTGATCAATAGTTCAAGTTTGTCCTGCCCGTGTGTATGACCCGCCTATCCGTCGGTAGAATAGCAGATACGCAGAGTCCCTCTCGTTCCCGAATACATCTTCAGTCCGCAGGTCTGTCACTAGCTCATCGTCGATTCGGATCCAGCCCTCACGAGGCTTCGCATTCGCATCTGCATTACGGTTCGGGTGGAGGACATCTAGTGTGTAATGCCCCCCAGCGGCTGATTGACCATGATGGTACAGCACTATCAAATTTGTCTCCTGAGTTCCCCATACTTCTGGAAGCATTTTATCACATTGTAAACTCACCGGCGAACAGCTTATACTTGGCGGGATGCACACTCCTCCGTACCGGCGAAATCGCATCTTCAAAAGGATCAGAACGGATCAGAGTCGAGGTCAGGTCACTTACCGGATGGGATCTCCAATTCAGCGCCATATGACACCTGCTTGTGCACTTTGACAACATCTCTCGCGGTCGTGTCGTACAAGAACCGCTTGAGATGGAGAACTAAGATGGGCGGAAGGGCATCCACTAGAACCTGCTGTGATGCCTCGACGACAGCTCCTCCTTTAGTGACTGAAGACATCTGCACCGGCTGAGGATGAGATATGTATCGGAGGGCATCCTCAATCGACTCCACTTGCTCACGCTGTACGTCAAGTCTTAGCATAGAATTGACATGAGAGTTCTGCGAGAAGGCACTGACCTGGATGTCTAACTGCAGTGACCTCCAGTCTTCGACCATGACCGAGTCGCGCTGTCCAGGGACTCTGAGCGTTGAGCGGAATTTGCCCCCAAAGATACGTGTCATTGGCGAGTCCACAGATTTTGTCTGAGGAGTATGCGTGGGTTGGCTGAGTTAACGGGCAAATCAATAACTTACTGTACGAGCGACAACCGCCTTATTCTTCCTCCCAACTTCCAGCCAGTCATCCTCTTCCGCAGCATTGCGTTCCTGCCCAGCAGGTTTCGACTGCAATCCGTCTGTTAGCGAGTTAGAGATTGCAAGAAGCTCCTCTTCAATTGTGTCCAAGAAGAATCCGAAGAACTCTTCTGCATCCTCCTGTTGTCCGCCCTGTATGTACAGAAGGTCAGCCAATGAAACGAACAGATTATGCAATAGTTACGCACACCCATATTCTCGAACCTGCTTTTCTCCTTCATCGCATCATAAATATAAGAAGGAATGAACGAGTCAATAGCGTCATAGTCCTCGTCGTCTTCATATGAATCTTTGGAGGTATCCTTGACTTTCGGCTTGAATTCTTTCAAGAACTCTACAGTCGCATTCACTAAGGGTGTATCCTTACCGGCCCACTTTGTCGAGTTTGAACCTGTTCCGCTTATGTACTTCTCAAGCTCTGTGAAGAGGCGGAAGAACGGGGGCGTATACACCAGCGTCTGAAGGACAGCGTTTGCAAAACACATATTTCCGGTGTTCACTAGTCCACGAGGCCTAATTTGTGGGACAGTACTGGCCGCACTTGGACCATCTTTCAACAAACGAAGAAGATCATTCCGCTTTCCATTTGGCTTCGAAACCGATGTTGAAGACGACTCGACTGATGCAGCTGGAATAGAGAACCCCTGAACGGACGAAGTGGGAAGATTGGTCTTGGAAGACGATGAACCATCAGGACGAAGAAGTGACGCCCAAGACTTCTTAGCGCTCGACGAAGAGCCAGAAGATTGCGCAGTTGTTGAAGAAGGAAGATTTTCGGGCACTAGGCGCTTGGGAGACTCGGCGCCAGGGCTTGGTACCGCAGACACCGGGACAGAAAGAATCTGAGGCTCTTTTTCGGTGGCACTGTCTGCTTTAGTAGGTGCGATAGACATGGACGTGGCCGTCGACAACGGAGATCCGGCAACGAAGGTATCAGGTACGGTCGATGCTCGCGATTCGGTTTCCGTCGCTGAACTAGACACCTGCTCAGTCTGAGAAATGAGAGCGTCCGATGATGGGTCTTCTTCCTTGTCCGCAACATTATGTGGCTGTGGGTCAGGCACCTCAATAGGTGCAGACTCCATCGAAGGAGCCTTAGGATGTGTAGCCACCACATATTCTTGCGCCCCTTCGACAATATGAGTTGGAGGCTTGGCCTTTGGTGAAATCATAATGCCGAACGCAGCAGTCGGATTATCGGGTCTGGATGCAGATATTACCCACTCCTCTCGGGGAGCAGGCTCGTTATCAAAGGAGGGCAAAATAATTTTGGGACTCGGAGGCGAGTCGGACGGAAGAAAAGGCTGGATGACTGAAACAGGCGCGGTTGTGGTTTTTAGTGAAGGAGGACTAGTCGGCCGATGCTCCGCGGGTCGAGATAAGCTATCCGTGGCTGGCGGGGAAGGTGAAAATGAATTTGAAGGAAGGGTAGGACTTTGCGTCTGTTTTTGATCTTGGGGCAAAGGGGCCGATGGAACCTGCAAAGGTCTAGGAGAAGCCGGTTGGGCCTTCCAAATTCTCGGCGAGCTCATGACATGCTCAGGAAGAGGCGATATCAGCGGAGACTTCATATTTTGATGGTTCGGAAAGGGGTACGGTGGATGGTGGATAGGAGGTGAAAATGCAGTTGGGTAAGGTTGTACATGTGCTGACGTGTGCGGGTAGTGGTACATTGGACCAGGTACAGCAGTCGGAGGAATGAATGGTGATGCGTGGGCGTTGTATGCATGGGCAGAGTGTAGAGCGGGAGAGGGAGGCGCTTGGTAGTTCGCCGCTTGATAGCTCGGACCCCCTCGACGCGCGGGAGGAACTCCATTCTGCGTATGACTATATTGGCCATGGATAGGCGCGCCATTGACACCGTTCATACCCATAGAATATCCAGCATACGACCCCGTCATACCTGGCGCGTAGACAGGCTGCTGCTGCGTCTGGTGGTAGTTTGCATTCGCATGTCTATGTCCAGCGTGCCCTCGTCCTCGCCCAGGACCATAGTGGGGTGGAGGCCGGCCCTCCTGTGAGTACGGAATTGTAAAATTTGACGGACCGGCCTGGTTGTACATCGCATGTGGAGGTTCCATGTTTAAATGCTAGCTAACCCGGCTGCTTCGTGCAGTCTCGTGAGCAAGTGCTAGCAAAAATGCAGAAGCGACACACACGTACCTACGGAGATCAATGCTCCTTTTCAGCACACGCAGCGTCCGCTTTAAAGATCCAGACTCCAGAACTCCTAGCCAGAATATACTCCACCGTCCAGCGAAATGAATGGTTTCGGCGCTAAACACGATGGGGATTGAGCACGCTATGACCCTTACCCTGTTCCTGATCCGGGCACGTTACTTTCGCAGACACAAGCTCATTTTGTTGTGACGACGTACAGTACTTCGTATATGTCCTAGTTGCTAAAGCTTCCTGAGGCAAGGCAGACCTCGTTGAGCAGGGCGAGTGATGAAGTAGCTGGAGGGATGCGCTGGAGTTGAGGACAAGCGCGTTTTCATCAGACGAACTTCGGAAGTCATTGCCACCACGCCAGTACATAACTGAAATTAGTCACTTCTAGAGTCTCCGTTTTATACACACAAAATTAGACTTGACTCTATCCAACTAATGAAACAACGCAGATGGTAAAATGACATCATGAAAACCAAGTGAACATGACAAAGGAATGGTGTGGTGAGGGCAATAAGCAAATGAGCGAACAAACTCCCTAATAAACCAGAAGTAAGAATGAATCTAAAAACAAGCCACATCCTCAAACCGCTTCCATCAAATTGCCAAAGGCAGCTAGAAGTTCAGTCCTATCCACTCGCAATAAGGAAGACACAGTTGCGCAGTGGGTCGAGACCGCATGCGCAATCAACTCGTCGTTCGATACACTCGCCGGAAGGACCGTTCCAGTGTCCGAATCACGCACACCATTGTCCATTTCTATCCTGCGGAAAGTATACAACATCATGAACATATACCAAATTTTCAGCAGCGTAAAAAAGAAAAGACCTACAGGCAGAATCGACATTCGGTGACACCTGACACGTCCTTATGGTATATAAGCTGCAGGTGCACAGGATCAAGCTGTGGTGTCGGTTCGTAGTTCTCTAGTCTCTCCAAATTTGATAGGAGCATTGTTCCATCAAGGATATCGTCCTCCTCGGTGGCCGGGCCAGCTGAATGTGCTTCATCTACTCCCGCACTGTCCCGAGCGGAAGCTGATTCTGTATCGTCGCTTTCTGGAACGCGTTGTAGCGTCTTTTCCAGGTCAAGTCCCTCTTCAAGCGTAGTCGCCATCCTGGGTGGATCACGCAATAGCTTAATGTCTTCAGAACGGGGTCGCTTTCGCTGTCGATCATCATCCTCTTCGGTTCGGGAGCTTCGCTTCAGAGTATCGATACTCGGGCCCAAGACCGATGGCGGAGAGGATGCCGGAGAGGATGCCGAGCCGGACGAGGATGTCGGATTTGAAGGCAGTACCTCAGATTTGGGCTCGGAAGAAAACGAAGAGTCTAGGGGAGGCTCAGGGAAGAGTGACGCAATCGATGAGGTGACAACTGACACCCGAGATAAAGATGCGTCGAGGATGTCATTTTGGTCAGAGTCGTCGGCAGTAAGGTCTATAAAATATGGTGTGCCGAGCAGATTCTTCTCTCGACCCTCTGTCAGAGGCTCCCCTTTGATCACCTCAGCAGAAGACTTCGGGGATCCAGGCTTCGATCTGCGCTCCACTAGCTCGGCCACAATGTTCACCTCGTTTTGCAGACGTCGCTTGGCAGTGTCAGAGCAACGACTCCCTGCTTCCACGTCGCCTTTCTCCGGGGAGAAAGGAGTCCCACGGACAGTCGGAGAAGTTGATTCAGTCTCGCAGTCTGGCTGCTCCTTGAGTATAGTGGGAAAAGACACGTCGATCGAAGTGAACGGCACATCCTCGTACTAATGTAGAATAGTTACTTAAGAAAAGGAATAATAACGAAGATCATGAACGAACTCGCCTTCCTTAACCTTGTCTCCAAAACCAATGTGCGTTCTTGAAGAGCAGCGAACGATCCAGCGGAAGACTCCGCAGCTACAAGTTTGTTCAGACGCAGGGCCATGTGCGCAAGTTTTGTGTTCTGATCTTGCAAACTCTTATACTTCTTTCTTGTGTCCTCCAAGGATGCTTTCCACTCCATGGCTTTCGCTATAATACTTTCGCTCTCTCGAAGAGCGCTCTCTTGTTTTTTCTCAGCTTCCTCTTTGGCCTGGCGAGCACTATGAAGTGCATGATGAACCTTGTTCAAATTACTCATATATTTTGAGTTCATGAGTAGCAGTTCGTCCCGGAGAGATTTCTGCTGATTGCTTAAGAAATCCTTCAACGAAGGGTAAGTTCGTGCGAGAATGATAGAAGCATGACGGTCTGCTATCTGCTGAACGGCATCTACAGGAAATGTACTGTTCGAATAAGGTCTTCAATCTCAACAGGCATTCTCTAAACAGCACATAGACAACCTACATGGAGCGTGCCGGATCATTTGAAGCAGAAGCCAATGCGCTCGAAGGAGCCGGAACTGGATTGGCTGAAAGCTGCTGAGAAAGACTGGAATGTGGGTGTTGCTGCTGAGATGACGACGAGCAAACTTCAGGATACGGATGACTAAGCATGATGGCCTGACCCTGTGGTACGCTCGGCGATTGTGTTGGTATCCCCCTTCGAGGTTCTTGCGTCGCAGGCACACTATTAGCCTGCGGCTGAGGCCCATGTGACCACGAATTATGCCGACTTTCAGATGGATGAGTAGCGGTATATGGAACTCCTCTGCTCTGGCTTTGAACCGGCGCCTGATAAGATGGTCCAAGCTGTTGAACATGATGATATGTGAAAGTGTTCGTAATGTCATGGCTCGGTTGCGATGGTCTGGTGGAAGAGGTGCTAGCCGTAACTAAACACGAGGACTGTCTCAAGCCATCCTGCATGGTCTTCTGGGCGTAGGTAGATGTATTTGCTGTAGCCATACCTGAGTCCGTTGGGCGTCGTATTTGTTGAGCATCCACAGGGGATGCCTGGGCGAGTCCGAGCATAGGTCGCTGCTCATGGTTTTGGTGCCGAGGTATCGCGGTGTAGGAAGTCGACTTTTGCTGGCCTTGAAAAACAGGCTGCTGATCGTGTGAGTGGGAAGACATGCCACTGATAGGGGGAGCGTGCTGTCGTGGTATACATTGTGCAGTGTGCGTGTAAGCCGCTGCCTGCTGCGTTTGAATGTTGTAGTGCTGAGACTGAACGTGTGGATAGTGTGGCAAAGCGCTGGTAGGAATTCCAGTGGAGATTTCCGGCATCGGTGCCATCCCAGCGTGACGATTGTGCTGCACCTGGGAACGGGATCTAAAGCAGTCATTCACAGTGAAGCTTGATTATTATACAGCTGCAATAGAGCGAAAAGACGCACGCATTAGACCTACTGGTGTGCGAGAGATCCATGAGTAAGGCGAAGAACCTTAGACGAGAACAAAGAACAGCAACAAGATTAGATTTGGCAGTACAAAGCGCAAAGTTATAGAGACCAAAACGCCGTCGCTGAACGGTAAATCTTCTTAGTCATCACACCGCCACACATAGGATCGTTCGGTTACTCCGGTAGCAGTTTAGCATCCAATAATTAATACTCAGATTAGTTCACAATCTCAGTCAGCATCTTGAGTATTATGTATTTCTTCTATCCGCATCTTGTCTGCACAATTATCCAGTACCTTTGAATGCCTAGGCTATGGAGTTAAGGCTGACTGCGATTAAATTCTGATAGTCTGACACTACACTCAGACTCACACTAATCAGCTGTGGCCTGTCCTTTGTCAGAGCTCTCTCAGCTTGAACTCGTGCATTTCGGCGCATCAGCTGTTACTAGCATAATCCTCAAATTAAAATAAAAAACATTAATATTGACTCTCTTTGTATTTGTGACCACATTTTATAATCGTTTAGGACGTTTCAAGTCTGCATCCCATATGCATGTTCTATTTAGAAAGTGCCGATCATCCGCTTAGAAGGGACACGGTGAACGATGCCACGGTGAACACGCACGCGGCAATGCCAGTATGTCGGTGGACGCTTTGCTGAGCGAAGAGCATCCATTGGCCTTGGAATTTGCCAGCCTTCGCGAGGCAGTATCTCATTACCAGGTAAGTATACGTAGCTCGGCGTCTCTTCTGTTTCACATGTGCTTGACTAGAAGCACATAGGTCGAGGCTCATCGAGCTGCAGTCCAGCTTCAACACCGTTCCCTAGAGTATGCTACTGTCCTACAGCATTTGCACGCTCTCGAAAATGAGAACTCGCACCTTCGGGCTGAGCTTCAGGTGCATCGGACTGCAGGACCTAGTGATGGATCACATCGCGACGCGCTTCAAATTCAAGAGTTGACGCTTGCTCTCAGACGCCTTTCAGACAAGCTTGACCTGACCGAAAACATACTCCTTGAGCGAAATGAAGAGCTCGTGTCTGCTCAAAGTGACCAACGGAGGGCCAGGAAATCCGAGGAGAATGCGGTTGAAGCGGTCATGCGTCTGCGAGTCGAGCTTGAAGCAAGTCGTGCAGGACAAAGGGATCTTATGAACCGTGTCAAGGCATCGGAGGAGCAGAGAAAGATGTCAGATCTCGTGGTCGAGGAGTACGCGAGTCTCGTACGTCATCTTGAAGGCCGACCTTCTTTGGACTCACAGACGAGTGTAAAGGACATTGGAGCTCCTCCAAGAAGCTCTTTGGACGGGCTTATGCACGCTCGGCAGGGACTGCATAAGCTTCTGCAGGACTCTAATTCAGATTCCGAAAAGCTTCACGCCGAAATCGCCCGTCTGCATGACGCTTTGGACACGGCCCGAACAGATCTCGAAACACATAGAGCGGCTGCAACGGAGGACAGACAGCGTCTAGCGCAGGCGCAACTCGAACTTCACCATCTGAGATGCGATGATAACACTGCTGCGAAGATGGTATCTCGTTACATGTGCGTCGCATTTACTTCAACCGCGCCCTTCAGGACTGATTTGCTTGTGGTTTAGGAAGTTTTCTCAGTCCTCGACGGACGTGCTTCATGGTGTGATTGGGAACCTCAAGGCTCGACAAGAGGCCATAATTATCACATACGAGGCCCGTCTTCAACAATCTGAGGATAAAATAGCATTTGAAATGCGAGAATCTGAGGTTCTTCGTAGAGCACTCGACGAGCTCACCGAAGATATTTCACGAGAATCATATGGACGGAGGCGAGAGGTCGCACTTCGACTTGCGTTGTTGGAGAGAGAAGAGAATTTGTCTGAAAGGCTACGAAGGTGGCTTCTCAGATCACAGGAGGCGCTCCGGAAGACGAGCTCGATGGAAGAAGAGGATCTCAAAGAAGCCTACGAGAGGATCTTGAGTGACGCTGAGGACATTTTATCCGCCATCGACAGCAACGTGCTGTTCGAAGGCGAGTCCTCGAGCTCTACAGCGCGTGTATACGCTGCACAGGCTGCTGTAAAAGCTCTTCAAGCAGAGCTTCAGCGGGAAACAGACAGAAGACTATACTTCGAATATCAATTGGCGACCTCACAACCTCACCGTGCTCAGCCAAGTGTCCTCTCACCAAAGTCGCTTGGCGCTAACTTAAGCCATTCTTCTACCCCACCTGTCTCTGCCAGTTCGACTACATCACACAGTCCTTCCGGTTCTACTACACCAGCCACTGCTCCGAAAGACGAGCATTCTAACAATGATTCATCTACGTCTCAGCCAACTCTTATTACCTCGACTGAGTTGATACGGCCCGCGCCGGTCGATTTGTCTTCCCCCGGCCCCCTAAAGGACCCTTCATCTTCAACAGGAGCGGGGCCATTCCTGGACGCTTCTAGTCCAACGCCCTCCCTTTTTGTCACGACATTGGACGGTAGTCTAATCGATCCTGCTGAACAAAAATACGAGGGTGATTCTCATCCCGCCACATTCATTCTCGAAAGCAATGGCGAAGCCACTTCCACGTCGCCAGACAATGCACCTTCGAGCCTACCTGGACTCACAGTTTCTCACCAAGCCGAAGGCTCTAAAACGGACAGCCCCAGAGGTTTAACGGAGTCTACTAGTGTCTTGGAGAGGGACACAGAAAGCGCTCATTCGGTGGTGCAGACGGAAGCGGACACAGAGTCATCATCTATCGTCCTATCAACACGGCCTGTAGGGGAGGCTGTCTTATCGGAAAGCTCTGGACTCCCTGTGGATCTAAACGATAACACTGCTGGGGATAGTTTACAACCTTCGTTTCCGGAACAGTCGGTCCAGGTCCAGAAAACATTTCCAATCATACCTAAGTCAGATTCCGCTTCTTCGCCATTATCAATGCCACAGGACGACCGATATAAAGGCTCATCTTATACGCCGCCGAGTCTTGAAAGGAAGGCTGAGGGATCAGAAGCCATCATTACAAATGAGCGTTCTGAACGGCAGAACGCCAATTTCGCGTCGCTATTATCAAAACTCGCCGAAGCAGGCGAGAGATACGTTGATGTCCAGCGTTCATTTCGCGATTGCCATCTTTCGCTACAAGAGCTGAGACAAACATCCAGTGATGCATCAGATTCATCAAAACTCCTTCATGTTGCCGTAGAGAGGTTGAGCGACTATTGCGAAGATGCCCGTGTGGAATTGGAGATACGGGTTGCAGATGAAGAGCGCCTTTCTAAGGGATTCCAGACGCTACTCTCGGTACCGGGCGCGCTATCCGATGAGGTCAATGAACAGGAACTAATGCGGCAGATGGAAGCTTTCCTCGATGGATCCGACCCTGCAGTGCGAAGGGCACAGGACATACTGAAGCACAAGCTGGACGACCTGCAGCATGACATAGCATTGGTGAAACGTGCCGTGCATGGCTCCCCTTCCCCGATGCTCACTCCCCAGGACCTTCCCCAAGGCCATGAGGAACATCCAAAGGTCCCCAGTAATTCTGGTTGGGCGTCCTGGACGGGCTCCATCCTGGCTCCCTCGCGCTCTCCGAGCCCTGCGCCGAGCTTCGGTGCAGTCATGACATCCCCACGCCTCCGCCATTCATCATCATCCCAGCGTATACATGCTGATCCAAGCAATACACAAAATCCTTTCGCAAGCCTGGGCCTCCGTATCCCTATGCCCAGTCATGTTCAGAATCAAAGCAACACGGCACCACCACCATCACCCATGACGCAAAGGGGAGCCCCTCGGCCGCGCGTGACGTCCAATATGTTCGGTCTAGGGCTTCGGGGAGGATTTGTGCAAGGAATGCGGAGATCTTCGCTAGCTCTCAATCACTATGCTGTTTCAAAGCCTGGTCCTGCTAAGGACGTAGGAGAATTGGATAGTGACGTTGAATAGATCGTATTTCATACCTTAGGATAATACCCCCGGACTTAATGCATTTTGTGTATGATCACGTCGTGGCCCATACATAACTTTGCTAAGTAAGAAATTATTACCGGATTAAGAAACCTTGATGAAACATGTCAGGCAGAAGTTTGGTCAGGTCGCTTGCACACATTTGCTACTAAGTACTAGTACTGTCCTCCCAATCCCTCGAAACCGTAGCGTCTATCATGGCAACTCAAATCTCCCAGACTCAAATTACAAATGCTGATCGTCCAAATGCTGGTCGGCGCACCAATAAAGCCAGAAACCGTAACCAAAAGAAGTATGGTGGTGCTGCCAATGCCACTACAGGTGTAACTGCGGCAGACAGCGACAAGCCTGTAGTAGCAGACGAAAAGCAGAATGAAGCGGTCACAGCCGTGGCTGTCGCTAGGGATGGAGATGATCTGGACGTCTGTTGGATTTGTGCTGAGCCGGTCAAGTTCTACTCGCTATCGGAATGCAACCACCGGACTTGTCATGTATGCGCACTTAGGCTGCGCGCGCTTTACAAGAAAATGGAGTGCACGTTCTGCAAGGTAAGTGCTCACATCTTCCGATCTGTTTGATTCTTCAACCCATGTTATAAGCACCCTCAAGCTCTGGTGATCTTTACTTCGTCACCAAGCTCGCAGTACGCGGAGTACAAACTAGATGATATGCCCTTTAAGGATTCAAAGCTTTCAATAGTCTTTGAGACTCAGGAGATGATGGAAGAGACTCTCATTCTCCTTCGCTTCAACTGCCCAGATGAGGAATGCCCTTTTATCGCTAAGGGCTGGAACGATCTGAAGGTGCATGTCCGTGCTATGCATGGGAAACAGTTGTGGTACGTCGACCACTAAATGAAACAATGTAGAAAAGGATTAAGTAATTGGATGTCCAGCGATCTTTGCATTCGTTCGAAGAAAGTGTTTTCCCATGAACACACTTTATATACGCCGGCCCAACTTCAAGTGCATATGCCTTCCTTGCCTCATCGAGGAAAGGGAGCGGGTAGGGAGAGGGAGGAGCCCGAAGGCGGGATCCATCCCCTCTGTGAATTCTGCAGGGAATGCTTCTTCAGTGATGATGAACTGTTCTCACATATGCGAGAAAGACACGAAGAATGTTTTATTTGCAAACGTCAAGAGATTCGTGATCAATAGTAAGTTCAGTCGAACTCTGGTTTGCTAAACATATACCGACCGATTGAACGTTCCTTTTCTTCGGCTTTGAAGTTTCCTTGACTATAATAACCTGGTGAGAACTGCCAGACTCCTTGTTTGCTGAGGGTGATTAACACCCTGTCAAGGAACGGCATTTCAACAATGCTCATTATCCCTGTACTCAGGCAGCATGTCAAGCGCAGAAATTTGTGGTCTTTGGGTCCCTCATGGACCTTAAAGCGCACATGGTAGAGGAGCATGGCGCCAATATGTCTGCGAAGGACATGAAAGAGGCAAGAAGATTGGAAACTAACTTTGAATTCGAGGATCCCAGAGGTGCAGGCGGAAGGAGAAGAGAACGAGATAGAGAACGAGGCAACGGTCGCGACCCTCCTCCGCACGTGCTTACGCCACAGCCAAGACCTTTAGACAGGCGAAGAGAAGGCTTTGGGGCTGCATTGACAAGTGAAAACGGGTCAAGATCTAATACTCCCACGAACCAGCGAAATGGCCGGTCGAGTCCGTCGCCGTCCAGGGATACTGACCCTGAAACTGCTAGGTTAGCTTTCTTTATACACACATATTGATTTCACACCTAAGTTATGCAACAGACGGCATGCTGCATTCATGGCCCGCGTCGCCAACCTCACTTCCAACTCCTCTACAGCGGAAACTTCTGTCCGCTTGGCTATCAGATCATTCCGTGCATCCGAATCTGCAGCACGGGACATCATCTCGACCTTTTATAACGTTGTCGACAGAGACCTGGAAGCTACGGCTAGCTTGATAATACCTCTTGTCGATCTTCTGGACGACGAGGACAAGAAGAAGGAGCTCCTTCAATCTTTCAATGGGTTCAAAATTGAAGTACGTTCTTATTTTTACACTTTCCTTCGGTTACCTGTACTCATGCTTCATTCGTAGCAACGTCAACAGTTTCCTGATCTTGTTGCTGGCGGGCAGGAAGCTGCTTATGCTGGAGTAGCCAGTGGACGGGTGCTGAATGCTAAGCATTCGACTCAATCGCGACGAAATGCTGGACAGGTTTGGGACCGAGTTGCTCGTGCTGCGACGTCCTCAGCTTCTGTTCCTGGTGTCGCCGGTCCCTCATCACGTCTAACGGAGCGCTTTCCCTCCCTCCCTCGGGTAGCGCCAGCTGTTGCCACGTCTTCAGTTGTTGCAACGCCAGCCTTCCGCCAGCCACAACGCTCTACCCCATGGGCATCTTCATCTTCATCCGCAGCTGCTGCTCCGGCTCGCGCGGCCTCTCACCGTATATTTTCTGAGACAAAGCCGGATAAAGCTTCGCCCAGCACGGCCGCTAATTTCTCAAACTCTGCATTCCCTTCTCTTCCGACGGCAGCACCGCGCACCAAAGTCCCGATAAGTGGCAACAAGTCGCTACGCAACATCGTTGGGAACACGGGCCCAACTGTCAACGCATGGAGCGGTAGCGGAGAGCGCTCTGCAGAAACACAGACTGTGGCTGGAAACGCGGAGGCAAATCCAGTGGATGCACCTCCACAACAGAGGAAGGGCAAGAAGGGCAAGGAAAAGGTCACATTATTCACTCTAGGTGCTTTCCCGACGTAACGTCACCTCAGAAATCTGGAAATTTTGCTACAGAGCACGAAGTATTTTCATTCCTTTCATAGATACGCATATTATTTACAGATGGCACCTAGATATTTGAAAAAAAACATGACCTAATATTGTACTTCACAGTTTGCTGCTGCTTCTGTGTACTTTCATAACAATTTTTCCGAATTGATCGCCTCTCTGCATCAGCTCAAAACCCTTCTCGAAGTCGTCAAGACGCTCAAGGACAACGGAGACGACTGGCTTAATGCCGTGAAGCTTGATGAACTCCGTCGCATCAATCAGATCTTTCTGCGAGCCCATGGTTGTTCCTGAAGTTATTCGGGTTCAATGACCGCCTCCAATGCAGGGCAGTATGGCACACACCTATAAGCTTCTGATTCTTCATCACTTCTCGCATCGTGAACGTTATCTTTGGCTCAGCAGTCCTGGAATCAAGGTCCTGAATACTTCTGACAGCACAGTTGAGATCTGAACGCACATTCCATAGCAAACAAGTTTCCCGCCAGGCTTGAGCAAGGTGCCAACTTTCTTAAATAAGTCGCCTCCCCCAGAATCTATGATTACCGCGAGCATCGCCTTGTCTCCTTGGAGCAGTTTGGCGAGATCCGCGGGCCACTCAGCTAGATAGAGTTAACAGGAGCCCAGTGAGAAGTGGCCGAACGAAACTCTACCTGATCTGTAATTCACCCCTCCCTTAGCGCCGAGACCGATAGCTTTCTGTATTTTTTCATTGTTCCCGCTCGTGACATAAACATTAGCGCCCTTTGCGATGCATAGTTGCAGGGCAATCAACGCTACGCCTCCGCCGATACCTGTGATGAGAACATTATCGTCCTTCTGCACATCTGCGGCAACTGCAACAGCTCTGCAGGATAATCAGGATGCGTAACCATGGATTTAAGATTGTTTTACCTCCAAGCAGTGACACCGGCGAGTGGCCATGCGGCTGCGTGATGATCTTCCAGATAATCGGGCGTTTCAATCACTTCGTCCCTCGCGACTTTGACGAACTCTGAGAACACGCCGAGTGAAGGGAATTTGACGCCTCCTATGACTCCGAACCTAGATATAAAAGCTTTCAGCAGTGCCCTCGAAGACGAAGAGGTATGTATACTGTGATTCAGGGGCATCAGGAGAAGATTTCCAGCCTCGCATGGGGACAATGAATACACGCTTATTCAGGACATTGTCGTCTTGATTTCCAGACGCGATCACGGTTCCTTCAAGATCGCAAGTAAAAAGGTCGAGTCAGGACGAGGAGTAGTACGGTAACCGTATTGCTGACCTGCTGCATCTGCTCCTAGTACGCTATCAAACCCAATGCCAGGGTACAGACCCTTCCTAATCCAGAGCTGCGATTAATTAGAAATAAGAATATTCCAGCTTTATTGTCGTCACAGACGCTTGCTCGGATGACTTACATCGCGGTGATTGAATGCAACAGCGGAGACCTTCACCAAGACTTCACCAGGCTGGAGATTTGAATCGAGACTTCTGTTCTCTATGACCACATCGTGATAGACAGGTGCATTAGAAGCAGTGGTGGCTCTTTTCAGTATGAGTGACCGGTTCGTTTGAGGCAAGGCCATAAGTGCCTAGTTTCGCAGGTTCGAAGCTGTACTATAGCAACTGCTTTATGACAAGGATTGTAACAGTCTAGGCGTCGGGAGTAAGTGATGAAGCCGTGTTGTCATATGCTATCCGGTAACCGGAATCATGGACCCACGGTCGATCATAAACACGTGCCAGAGAAAGTGCGTTTGTCCTGAGTTCCAACTTGATACTAGGACTCGGCGATAGCATCGTCAATGTCATCAAAGCTCTTTGGTGCTCATTCCGAATCAGCTTACACTTCATATACACAACAGGCTTTCTGGGCCGTCCGAATCCATCTCTACACTAGACTACATACACATCGGCGATCGTACGTATTTAGTCCAGAGGCGACTAAACCAAGTCGCTCGACGAGGGCGACGAGTGATAGTTAGCCTATTCTACCAATGTACCATGACCTAGTAGCATTGGATCACAAACCTTCCGACTCGAAAGAGCAAGATGCAAAAACGGGGGACAGCCAGATCCAGCCTATGTCCCAATTTGGGCGGTTCTCTTTCGCCGGAGCCTCGCCGCAACTGTCAAGACGCCGAGCGTGTCGGCGAAAACATCGGCGGTGCTCGCCAGTACGAGATCATCGTTATACTGGGTTCTGGATTCCCGATTCTTCAGCGGTATAAGTAATGTCGAGAGCAATGCCTTTCAATGTCACTGCAGCCTTATTCAACATACCACACACACACACACACTGGCACTAGTTCATTTTATGAATCTTAACCTCAATCCCGCATTGGCGAACTTCAATAATCCCTTCTACAATATCAACCGATATCCTATTGCTAGACCCTTGAACCTGCAAGACGTCGCTTATGCTCTCGCTGAAATAAAAGACGGCGTTGCCCGAATCGAGAATCAGTTACCTGAAGGACACCCAATTGCACGACCGCATCCGATCCCGATGTTTACTAACGTTACAGGACAAGTGCATCCTCAGATAGGCCCGGAGAGACAGCAATTGCACCTAAACTTCCATAATCTCCTTCGTAACTTGCATCCGACTGCAGCCCAACCAAGGCCACAGGCACGAAGAATGCGTAACGCGAATAGGAACTCAAATCCATGTCATGCATGCCAGGTACGAAAGAAAAGGGCGAGTAAAATCTGAACCATGACGTACCCACGTCAAATACTGACAGAGTTCTGGCAATAGTGCAGTAGAATGAATGGATCGCCAAACGTGTGCGAACGGTGTCATCTAGCAGGATTGCTCGCTTGCCATCCACCTCCGGTTCGGTTCACACAAGATCATGTCGACGAGGTTTATCATGAGGTGTGCCACGAGAACGTGTCTGCTTTACCTGCTTTCTGATAGGTCTCCTGCATGACAGGCCAATAACCTGGGACAGTGGCCGGTTGATCACGCCAAGTTTATGCCTTCGGCACAAGCGCCGACCACCTCGTCCTCTATTATCAACAATTCAGACACGAAGGAACGTCCCGGTAACATGGTTAGAGAAATATTTTCGATCCAGAAGAAAATATTCTTATGATCGGTTAAACTTAGATGTATGATGGGAACGGAAATACTCAAGGACTCAGCTGCGCTGCTCAATTAGGCCAGCCGACTGTGAAGAAAGAGGACTCAAACTGGGACGAAGGGGTACTCATTCCGTCGGGTTAGACTCTGCCCTACGGATCTTTCGAGCCTTTGTCAATACGATGTCGTTCACACCTTCTAGAATTGTAGCCTTCACTATATACTGTGTAAGAGCCACTGCTTTATTTATTCGCCATCGTCTTCGTCCATCTTGGTTCCAGTATCTATTTCTTTTCGTATGTATTCGATCCCTCCGTATGGTACACGTTTGTCTTGGAAGTGGCCTAAGATCCAGTCGACTCGGCAGAGTCCGGATGCCGTTGCAGAAGCCAGCACAGGAGCACGAGCAAGCCCTCCCCCATTGTTCCACGCTACGCGCGTAACAGAGACCTCTGGCGACCAAGCGCCTGTGCCTTGAACACCCGTTCCGGGAGGCGATGCTTGAGCTGCTTGAGCTGCTCGTTTCTTTCCCCTCTTTGCGACAGCAGCACTCGATCTGTCCGGTATTTCCTAAGGAATCGAAAGCCATGAGAGGGATATTGACATGCTCCTTTGAAAAAGCTCACCTGAGGAAGAAATTGTTCTAGCATCCTATATTCGCCATTTTTTCTGTTGTAGTCCATTTGGAATACCTTGTAGAACAAGAAAGGCTTGAAACAACTCGTGAGCTTCAAACAGACGAAAGGTAGCAACGAAGCATACGGTAGCGGCGCTGCGCCTGGCAGACCTCAGCATATTCGTAGTCAGAAGAGAGCCATCGGCCGAGCCGAGAGCAAGGGATGGGTGGTAATCGGAAGTGTGTAAGCTCTGAGGTGTGAAGCGGATTAGCTCTGATTACAGACCGGAGATTAGAGTGACTTGCCCAGACCGGGCCGCTAGCCTCCATCACGATGCTACCCCGACCAAGGATACCTGGGGCCATCGCATAGGATTTGACAATATAATCGAGATCTATGGTGACAACACCCTCAGTGAAACGGGAATATGCCATGGCGAGTACGACATCTACATCCGAGTCGGCAGCATATGTTAAACGTTTACAGTGAGCATTGGCAGAATCTGACCTCTAGTCTTGTTCACGGTACTTCCGCACCCATCTCTCAAGTCAGTCAGTATCTCGCAGCCGTCGTATCCACCGCTCGCAATTATAGTAGGCGATTGAGTAAAATTCAGGAGTCCATCTGCGGAGGTGCTGGGCACTGGTATCCATTGTATCGAACGGACAGCAGATTGATGGGTGGCGAAATAATGAGTCGGAAGGACTTCTGCATGACCAGCTTGTGAGATTCTGCTTGACCGTTATAATAAGCATATTTCTTACTTTGCATTGACTCGTCCGTAAGTGCGTCGTGTATATCATATACGGCGATGGATCCTATGCTAAGGGTATAAACGCCATCCCGGCTTCTTTGCTTTGAACATACCGTTTGTGCAGCCCACTGCTATGCGTTCGCTATTTGCCCAATCTAGACTCCAGATACTCGTCTCCTCTAGCTCTATCCGAATCACCGGCTTTATTCTGACTGTTGCTGCTGATGAATTATAGGCTTATTACAGTCTTAGCGAGTTTCTTACCAAATACTGGCTTATCTGCAGCCGTAGAGCGCAAGTCATCCGGGTCGGGAACAGTAAAAATAGACAATGAGCCATCTTCAAATGTGCCAGCTAGTAGGCCAAGCTTTCTGATCCCTTCCGACCGCGATTCTGCCCACTACATATGATGTTCAGCAAAACAAGTATGAATTTCTTGGGTTGCTTAACTTACTGAATCGTGCGCAGGCAGAGGACACCATTTTATCTCTTGGGCTGGTCCACAATCGAAGCATAAGACTAGTTCGCAAGCCATTTCACCAAAATCATCTCCTGTCTCAGGAGCCTTTTCCTTTCCCTTCGCCGACAAATTTCTCTCAAGGAGTTTAGGAGCGTGGCGCCAGATCTGTATGCATGCAGGGAACGGGGTGGAGCATTTATGTCCGATACGTGGCGAGTGAGTTTTTGAGGGCAGGGGAGCCACAGCGACGTATTGTTTATATGAGCGATCTTCAGGATACGAAGCAAAAAAAGCGTATATAAACTGACACAACTGGCAGAATGCAAACTGCAGGAACTTACGAGGATGGTCTTCAACGTGAATTGGGCACCAGTCAAGACCCCACACTGGGCCTCCGGCAAAAAATACGAGGGCTTTAGACTCAGGAAGGTGATCGCCTACAACTCAATTGGTACGAACTGAAGAGAAAGTTCTCGCTAATACTCACCCATTTCGAAACTATCGAATATTTTCAATTCTCTCGAGGTATTCATTCTAGGCATACCGAAAGAGCATTTTACGGAGGCCGAGTCAAATTCATTAGATGTATCGTTGCCTGCTGGGAGATACATCCTGGCTTCTCTGTATTTGCAGTCAGGCACATTTTGCTACAATATGGGGTGTTCACGTACTGCTCGTTGATAATTTCTAATTCTGCATCTATCTTCATGGATTCATACACTCTTGGTCTTCGAGCCGCCTCTGTCTCTGTCTCACCCTCCTCTACAATGCACGACTCCTTCCACCAGGATCTGTCTTCCATAAGCTCCCATATTGGACCTCGTCCGATGTTGTAACCGCTAGCTTTCATATACCTTTCGGCGCAAGACTTGTCGGAGTTCCAGCTGTTAGTCGATGTAGTGACAGATGGCTTGAAAGGCATGGGTGGTTGGGTGAGACGCTCAACACGTGCAGTACGCAAGTACATTGGTTCAGCCCGCTGCCTATATTCTGAACCAGCCATAGAAGTCGCGTTGTAAGGACGATTGCTTGACCTTGAAAGAAGAGCAGACTTCCTCGGCAGGTTTGAGGAGGCTGACATCTCCCCTCTTGCCTTCGTTTTCTGCGCCATTTTATTATCGGGCAGCTCGTCCACAGCAATGACATCGTCCTCATCGTCCAGTAGGACGTCTGCCTCTTGAGGTGAATCGGCATCGGATGCATCGACTCCTGCATCTTCATTATCGTCTGGCTCGTCTGGCGGCTGGAAATCGTCGCTACTGGACCCTTCGTCATCGGGAGCAGCTTCACCGTCGGATTCAATGAAAGAAGCGTAACTAGGACGTGATTTACGAGAACGTAATGTTCTTGCCATGATAGAACCAGTTACCGTCGCGTCCCACTCGCGTCGCGCGTCTCAAACGTCGATCCTTTTCTTGCTTCAGAATCCTTCATCACGAAAATGTCTAAAATCTTGCACGGGCTTACATACCCGTGGAAGATAGTAAAATTTGTAAAATTTGTATATTATGTACAAGAGAATCTAGTGCACTCTCAAAATGATCAGAAATGTACAAGTTGCCGCAAGATCGCCGCAAGTCTGATGCATATTGCCAAGTTAGGTCATGCTGATCGTCACTTACAAGAATGGCCGGCCCTGAAGAAATATAGAAGAGAATACGGCGCACCTTCAAAATGACATGGGATAATCTTACTTGTGGTTCTGGTAGAGTTCTTATATAAGGTCTACAAGTCGTTATACGAGACCGAAAGTCTACTGGTTCATTATCACACCATTTAAATAATATAATAATAATGTATTTCTATTGCACCATTTATTGTACATTTGAATTGTTCAAAATCGTAGCCGCGTCGAAATCATAGATAAAAGCAAAAGAAGAATAAAGAATTCAGGGTTGACGGTGTCCGCAGGCGAGGTGAGGTGCGGGTTATAACTGCGACGAGTCGAGCAAGTCCTCGAACTGGAAGCGTATCGCGTACGTGTCCATACGCTCACCGTCTGGCCCCATCCAGTCCATGCCACCACCCATCGTGCCCATCGCACCCATGACACTCACCGACCCCATTGAGCCGAAGCCCATCCACGGCGGCAGCCCCATGTCCATTCCAATGTTGATTTCGCCGAATACATTCTGACTTGCGTCTCCTGGTTCTAACCATGTGGAATGTGTGGTAGATTCGTCGGCGGTGCACAGCGTCTGCATTGCCCACTCTGGCAGGCCGTAGCCGACACACTCGCTAACAACTGGCGGATCTGATGACTCAGGCAGCCCGTGCGGCAATGCGCGCTGACCCGGCACTTGAAGCTGTCCGCCAGGCGATTGGCCAGTTGGCGAAGAGAATGGACCAGGGAGGAAGTGACGCGAGGACGAGGAGGAAGGAGGTGTTGGTGCGGAAAGCGGGTCACCTGAAGAGGTTGAAGGCTCGCTAGGAATGCTGAGCTGCGTGAGCGTGCGAGGGCGAGGCTTAGCGGCGACAGGCACCTGCTCCTCGTATACCTGAAACATGAAATAGCATGCTACGACGAAGGGCAGAAAAACACACCTGCACCTCGCTGCCAGCAGTCGAGAAATCGGGAACCTGCCCTGGCATACCGTAGCTCATGGACTGCAGATGCGAGTTCGGGAACTGGAAACCGCTCATTCCACCAAATCCCCCCTCTCTTTCCTGGCTGTGGCCATTCATCTGCAACCGCTGCTCGTCTTCGTTGCCCTCGTGCGTCGCAGGCGAGCCAACCGCCGAGCCACTGTTCGAACCAGGCGCCGTCTCGAGCAGCCTCGGGATCTTGATTGTAGGAGGCGGAGGGGGCAGCTGGCATCGTCGGTGGCGTCGGTGCACCTGGTGTGCTCGTCGAGCGGCGGTTCTGCGGGAGGACAAAGCTAAGCAGTCCGGGAACTAAGCTCTGGGCGGTCTGAGTCGGGATCTGCGCGGAAAGCAAGTGTCCGTGTCCATGCCCGTGTCCACGTGGTGCGAGTGCGAGTAGGAAGACGTGCTGAGCGGGCTGGATTCGAGAGAAGCCCGCAAGAGCATTGCGCTGTCGATCGCAAGGCTCGCTCCTGGTCCAGAACCAGGTGCGCCAGAGAGCGAGGGCATCGAGAGGTTCATCGGGAGTGAGAGCGTCTGACTTTGACCCTGGCCCTGCGATCCCTCCGATTCGCTCATGTCGAAGTCCGCGAGATCCGCCGTCTCGACTTCGCGCACGCTGCTGCACCCGCCGTTCGCATAGCCATACGGACCATAGAGAGACCCGTCGGCGGAGAGCGTGTCGAGCTCGCTGAAGTCCTCCGAATCGACGGTCGACGAAGACGGGGAGACGCTCGTGGGGCTGATGGTGGATCACAAAGAACTGTTGCGGGCACGCGCGTCAGAACCGCGCACACGGCTGCTCGACTTGGTACGGTCACGACGTTCCTTCTTCCCATCCTTCTCCTTCCTCACCTTTCCACCCGCCATCGAATTTGCCTTACCCTTCTTCTCCTTGACAATCCGTGTGGGTTGATAGACGTACCATGGATACATCTCTTCATGCCCCTTCTTGTGCTCCTTCGCGAGGTCGTCCTAATACTTGTGTTCCTCCGCAGAAAGCGAGCACCACTGCTGGGAGATCGTCTTGGACAGGTTGGCCTGGCGCTGACGGCGCACGATAGGGTCGCCCTCAGACAGCACTGCAGCCTCTGTCTTGTTCTTCCTGAGGCAGCACTCCCGGTGGAAGAGGATGAACGTGTTCTCCAGCCACTTGATTGCTGTCTTGCTTGAGCTGAAACTCATAGCTGTGGACGAGAGGCCGGTTGTATGAATTATATGTATACAGGGGCTACTCACCAATTTGAGTGGCACGAGCTTGCCTGAGCTCTGTTTCCAGCTACATTTTGACTAACATGCTCATTATATCCCAAAGAACATATGGCCTTAGTTTCTATGTGCTTGACAGATTTGTGACCGAGGGAGAGGCAGGCGATGGTGGTGGGAGAAAGCAAAGTGCAACGACGCGTCGAGCACGTCTCGACGCGTTTTCTAAGTCCGCATTTTCTAAGTCCGCTAAGTGGTGAATCTCGTCTAATGCTCGTGTCCTCGTTCTCTCATCATCAGCATCCTAACCCTCAAGAACCCACTTATTTAATCAAATAGCTGCATCTGTGTACTCCATCTCTCCTGTTAGTACTGCCTCTGCCTTCTCCCAATCCCCGCACCCACTCTCGGTGCTGCAGCAAGCGGCGTCTCGACCGTTGAAACAGCCCCAAATCCCGAAGACATATATACCCTGCAAAAGCAAACTACGTGGTTTCCCTGGTCGGTGAGTCAAGCATTCCCATTATCGGTAACCTTCCGAGGCGCGCACGCAAAGTCGATAGATAAATTGATTTTGTCCTGTTTCTGTAAACTGACGTGCTCAATTCTAGATCAAGCTGTGAAAATCCTGACCGAAATTTGGCGCCCCAAGAACATCCCGGTCGTCTTTTCGACTCAGAAAGATATCACGGTGGTGACGAAACAGTCGTTATCTCTCCCTTCTCAACTTCAACCACTAAAACGTCAATTGATTCAACTTTCCTCGCCCCGTTCACCCATCACGCTTTCCTCGCCCCTTCCTCCTGCCGCCTCCGACCCACCACACGCTTCAACATTGACGTTAGCCGTTTTCCCATCCGCCTTTCTCGCTGAGCATTCGGCAGCAGCGCCGCAACAGTCGTGTCCGAGAAGGATCTCGTTCCGATCAAAACATTCGTACAGGAGGTCCTCCGCCGTTCACGCACAACATGCAGCGTCCTGCATTCGACGCTCTCTACATCGAGGCGGTTAGAGGGAAGGTGCCGGAGCTCGTGGAAAAAGAGAGGCTCGGCACGGGAGTGAGAGGCGAGCCGGAATCAGATAAGAGGATCGTAAAGGAAGACGAGGCGTCTGCCTCGTCGAAGGTGAATACCTCTTTGGACACGTCCAACCTCTGCAGCCTTCCGACAGAACTGATGTCAATGGATCCGTTCGACGCATCGTGTGGTAGACGGTTCTCCAAATGGACGCTTCGTTTCTATTAACTCAGCAGATGCAGACTCAAAGGCAGTCTAACGACAAGCACCGTAAGATTCCGGCAAAACCGCTCACGCCGCTGCCACCTCTGCCATCGCGGCTTCTTTGCCCGCGGCGCACCTTCCTCGCCGCGCTCATTCTAACATCAACATTCTTACAGGATCGATGCTATTCAAATCGTTGGACGCTGCGAACGCACACTCGGCGACGTGCTTGGGTGGCATCTCTGGGTCGGCAAGGGCTCTACGCCGCCGCAGGAAGAGAACTCGCGCAGTATGCAATGCACGAAAAGCGAGGGTACAATCGCATTTGGATCGTCTCCGGTTTCTGCAATGCGCAACGCGACACACTTCCCGAGTCCACCCTTGTCAGACGCAGGCGCAAGCCCGGAGTTTGGCCATGAGGCAGGGATGGCAAGTAGAGCACTTGGATGTGCTGCGACGCTACCAGATGATGCGGCAATGCGGAGCGTGCTGCCCCGCTATCGATTCCCAGGATCGTTGCCGTTCTCGTTTGCAGGTCCACCTCTCGCGGTCATTGCAGCGCATCAGCACGCGGCGCTCAGTGCACAGCAAACATTGCTTTCTTCTGCTTTCACATCACAAACGCTGTTGTCTTCCGATCTGACGCCTTTCCCAGTCGAAGAGCCGACACCACGCCTTTCGTACTGGCCGCTCTGACTTGGTGAATCAACGTTCCAGACACCGAGTGCGGCGTTGTGCAGCTACAATTATAGTTATGGCTACAACAACAGCGCCAATGGCGTGTGGAGTACCGCACAGAGCACCGACTCGTCCGACTCGGGCTCTAGTGTCGGGTTTGAGGCCGTCGCAACACCGCCAGACATGCCTGTGGCCGTGCGGCTTGCAGGTGTGTCGGCTGATGGTGCCCAAGGCAATGCCATGGGCTCCAGCCTGGGTGCGGCGAAGGGCCACCAATTCAGACCCGCCGACGAGTCAGACCCGGTTGCGTGATACGCGCAGGTGCTCTCCGTGGGCAGTCTTGAGGACAGGACCGCGACCCGCGGCATAGGCGGAATTGGGAACGGAAACAGGATTAACGGTTAGGGACAGGTGTCCATGTCAATGCCCAGCTTCACGAGTGCTGGTCTCGAGCCTCAGTTTGGACTCGGTGGTTGTGAATAGGCTGTTACTATTGAACCACTTCGGACTTGAACCGAACCGAACCGAACTTCCTAGAAATATCTGAAATATAAGTGGACTATCAGACAATAACACTAGTACTATGATGAATGCATTACACTTGAGACATTAGACTTCTGAAGGATATACAAGTGACATATAATATGAGAAAAATAAATGTTCATTTCCTGTAAGCATCTATCTAAGCTGTATTTACCTTCTATCCTAATAAGTATCTGACATGCAGACTGACATACTGACACTGAACATATAAACCTGTGAAGAGCCTTTCGGCTTCATTGTCATGCATACTCAGTAGAATAAATACATTACAGCTTGGACATCAGACTTTTGGAGTGCATATAATCAGAATACAAAATGATAAAAGTATAGTATATTTTTTGTAATTATCTATCTGTCTTGTATATGCCCTGTATTGCACCAAAACTCTTGTAACGAGCTTGTATCCGACTCGAAGACATGACAAGCTGACTAACAGACTTATATTACCTTACAAGGTGTACAAGGCTATACAGGCGACGCGACTTTTTCGTGATGTTCGAGCCTTCAACTCTTCCGTCACTGCGATGCGCCACTTTCTCAACTCGCCGTTTACTACGCTAAGCAGACCTATCCAGAGAAGGTCGCTTAACTGCACGCGCCTATTCACTTCATCCGTTCGAGTCAGCGAAGCGAGCAAGGATGCGGACAGTGCGAAAACAAAGGCTGAACGTGAGTTTCACTTGCTTCATTTCTAGACCTCTTCCGTGAGATAATGCGATCAAAACCCAGCAATACCCTTGTCATCATGTCCTGAAAACACCGTCTTGACCGGTATGAACTACTTAAAAGGTCAAGCACCGGTTCTCGCAAAGAAAGACGAAGAGTATCCGCCTTGGCTATGGAACTTGCTGAAGAGCAAAGTCTACCCAGACGATGGGCCTGGAGGGAAAGGAGAGAAGATGCGGTTGCGAGCAGCAAATAGGCAGCGAATAAAGGAGCGGAACTTCTTGAAGACCCAGTAACTTCGGTGAAATGGGTCTTGTTGGAGGAGGATTGTCATACCTTTGTACGCTCATTCATTTCTTGATTCATTGGTGTTCACTGATTTTTTTGATAGACGAATGACCTGGCTAACTCTCATGGTCCCCGCTTATCATTCTCCTTATGCTTTCGACTTCATTCTATTGGATGTTTCACATATCCAGATCGCATGTTAAACTAGAAGGGCAACATACAATTATTGAGGATATACAATAAGAAACTGCATGCGTAGCGTATGGACAATATGAAAGATGCGATATAATACAGTGGTAGCTCCAAGAAACAAGAAACGCGTCTACAGCAATAGCAACAGGAGCCCAAGAGCATATGCGAACTGCGAGACGCAGCGGCAAAGGACGTTGGATTATCAAACAAAATCAAGACCTAACATCATTGACTCTTCGCTTTCATGACTCTCATCCAGCTTCCTTTGAGGGGAGTGCATGGGGGGATGGACGATCGCCGGAGGCGGACGTTGAGACGACCTGTCAGACTGCTGCAAGGGTATGTCTTCATCGCTTGAATAAGGTGAGCGTGGTGGAGGCGACGGGGAGCGAATCGGTGCAGATATTGGTTGAGATACCTGCTGCGTCTCCCGGCGGCGTTGCTGATGGGGATGGTCACGGGCAGGTGATTGCCACTCAAACTTGAAGGGCAACGTTAGACCGATATAGATTGAGAAGAAATGAGAACGCACTGCATTGAAGACTCCCTCCTGATGCATATCTCCTGTATCGCGGTCAATGCAATAGCACATATAGAGTGTGTCCGCACTAAATAAATGTAGTGTTAGTCTTGCTGCACTGAAATCAAACAGAAGATCAATACTAACGTGTCTTCAACGAGACTCACGCAGAATCTTCCTACCAGAGCAGTGACGCCACCAGCTAGCAAGGCTGCCACTGGCGCATATCCCGGAGCACTCAAAGTATGTGCGACAAAAAGATAAGCACATAACGCGAACGGAAGAGTGAGGGTCAGTGGCGTGATCGTTAAGATGGATAGGGTTGCTAGTCATAATTTTATATCGGTTCATATGCAATTCCGCTGTAAAAACAACTTACGATCAATTCCGGACCTTCGGTAACTCACCCTCCCACTTGAGTTTGCAACTGCCGTGGTCAGCGCACGTGCACGCCTTGCACTCGGAAAGAAAGCATCCCCTGTCAGACCGGTGTAAACCAGAGCCAAAGTGCTGAGTGCGCCTGTCGCATTTCCCAGAAAATTAAGAGGAATGGTAAGCCAAGGGAGAAGAGGCACAGGCGCCCTCCTAAGCAACCCAGCTAGGAGCGTGAGCATGCGCACTCCAGTAAGTAAGAGGGCAGACAGTGCTATCGAGCCCAGCGAAGTGTCTGTAGACCTATAAAGGGCGGCATGGATACGAAAAGTGTCCAATGGAGGAATCGGTGTCTCTAGGCTGAATGCGTATAAACTCGTAGACTAGCCCGAGCGAAGCAAATGTGAATGAACTCACGAACTGAAGTACCACGAACCAATGACTGCAGCGCAAGTCGTACGCAAGACTCCGCGGGCCACTCCCCAGCTCCACAACCAGACCGCAGTCGTCCCCGCTATTGACCACCCAGCCCAATTCTTGACATGCCATTCCCATGCACTGCCAGCCGTCTCGGAGAAGTAACCGATGAGAAGGAGTCGGAAAGAGAGTGTTAAGAAAGGTATGGAGCCAAGCAGCGCAAGTAAAAGAATCAATGGTGATAATGCGAGCAAGAAAGGGTTAGAAAGGAGGAGTGAGGTTGAAAGGGTGAGAACGGATGATGTCGAATGAATCTCCTCGGGCAGGCGAGTGAGTCGCCTCGATGTGATTATAGCGAGGATAAGAGGGACAAGGGAGAAAAAGCGTAAACTGTCTATTTGTTAGCCGTCCTCCCAGTTCAATATATATGCATGTGGTAACTCACCCAACTGTCTCTCCCCACGATGGTTCTGTGCCCTCTTCCCACATGAAGCTACCGACGAAGGCCCAGGTAGCGGAGATAAGTAAAGTGGCTGGTATGAAGACCGACGTTGCAAACAACACAGGCTTTACGAATATTCTTAAGAGCATAATATGAGCATAAGACACGGCTGCGCTGATAAATGTTAAAATCGTCAAGAGTGGTACGGTGTGCAACAAAGTCGTGTATGGAATCACGGTTCCTCTAGGGGAGCCCCTTGGAGTGGAGGTCGTAAAGAGGATAAGGAATGAGCCAAGTAAACATGCTGTGACGCTCGCAAGCCAAGCTGCTGTCCAATGATAGTCTCTGTGAACAGGCCTCCCTCGGGCATGTGGACGAGGATCAGGCAGAGAAAAGACATCCAATGGACGGGATATACCATCACGAGGTAAAAGGGATTCGGTGAGTAGGTTCTCCTGGTAATTACGAGGGTTTGTCCGGACATGCTGAGTGGCGGATGTGAGGAAATCCGGTGGAGGGATGTCAGGTTCAGAAGATGTGTCCGAAGGCGGAGAAGGAGAAACACGATATGACATTGGGGCCTGGTGCGACAACCAGCCTTGTGCAGGTTCGGCAGCTTCCTGTCTCCTGGCGCTTTCAGACGCAATCAGAGGTAGGGTGTCTGCGGCAAAGCGCGCGGTGCGGATAAGAGGCGAGTTTTCTTCATCGAGCCGCAGGTAAGGATCATCATCATCATGCTGCATTTCCGTTTGATGTGATAGATAGTCACTGCTTCGACCGAGATGCGGGTCATCGTTGTCATCGAGTTCCGTATCATCCGACATGTCTCCCGTACGAGAACCGTTGTCTGTGGTGAAGGAGTAGAACAGTGGCTGCGATGTTGATAATGAGGAAGAAGGTTGCTGCTGCCGGTTCAAAAACTGCGATGCGTAGGCTGTAAACGAGGCAGCCATCGCCGTGAGGTCAAGGAGAGTGGAAGAGCGTGTTCAACGGTGGCACCCCGACTAAGTAATCAATACGCGCCAGTGTCGATCACCCAGTTTAGGTAACTACAAGTCGTTTCAAACCAGCCTGAGGCTGCTGCAATTGGATAGGGAACGAACAAAACAAGAGATACTAGTACTAGTAGTAGGAGTACTTCTACCTCGAAAAAGAGAGGAACAAATAAATGGGTTTTAATCTTCAAAAACAAAACTAGTACTGGCTTCGCCTAAGGAACGTTGGACTAATCCGGAATTGAACCGGACCCCTCTCGCAAGCGATTGATAATTTGTTTGCTAAGCGAGCGTGATAAACCAACCACACCATTAGCCCTTCAATGCCGTAGCATAGAACAAGTTAAATACTCGACGCCTTTTCTCGACGGTTTTCCTTTTAGTACTGGCACGTGCATTGAATGACGTAATTCCAGTAAGCTCGACGCGAGACGCGCCTGAAACAGTGAAAGCTCGAGTGCAGTATTGACGACGATGAGTTCCTCTTGGCTTCCGTTCAACTTCAACTTCTCTTTTCCGAATCTGACGCCACCGTTGTCTATTCAGAGAAGGTTCATCTCTTTTCTTCTGAAGCGCTCCCTTGGACACCTCTTGAAGCCAGGACAGCTTGACATTGACCAGATCGACGCGCAGATTGGCAGCGGGTTTGTGGAGGTCAAGGACCTGGAGCTGGATTGTAACGTGAGTCGATTACCACTATATCATTTCAATTAACAAAGTTCCAGGCAATCAATTCACTCTTAGATGGTCAACCGGTTCAATTGCAATCCGGGACGATAGCTGCTGTCACTGCGCGCGTACCTTGGCCCAACCCCCTCTTATCAACTGTCGGACTTTCGCTGTCCGGCTTACGACTGGAATTTCTTGTTGCTAAACCAGTTCATGTCTCTCGAGATATCATCCATGCGGACGAACTCGCGGAGTCTGTTGCTTCAGTTGCAGAGACTTTCATCCATGAGGAGTTAACGGAGAAAGAGGAAGCTCAACTTCGCCAGTCTGCTCATCTGGAGCAAGGCTCCTTTGACGATATTCCTGGCTCACTAAATCCTTTTCTCAGCCAGGACCAAGAACCTCCGCATAGGCCCGTCAATGATCCGGAGGGTGTCTCAATATTCGCCAGCCTATTCGAGAGCTTGCTGGCTCGGTTCGATTTTGATGCTGCGGATTCGCAGATCTCGCTGACTCATGACAGTGTGACTATTTCTCTCAGTGTATCCCGAACTCGTTATTTTACAGAAGCTTCGAATTCAGGCCAAGGTTCAGACTCAAGGAGGGCCAATGTCGGAGAGACGCGCTCCGTGCAAATACAAGGAGTTAAACTGACAATGCACGATCAATCATCTTCGTCGTCCTCGCTATCAACCCCAGCAGATGCGCAAGGACTGAGCCCTACAGTACCATCTTCAATGGTACATGAAGGTAGTGACTCTGAACTAGACGATGAAACGCAAATGATGATGTCGCAGTCACTGGTTTCCCTTCCCCCTCGTCCGGTCAATAGGCCCATGAGGCCTCCATCACCTTCTCTCTCAACCATTTCGTCTGCTTCCGCTGCATCAAGTTTGTACGAGAGCGCAATTTCGGCGTCCAAGGTATCTTCACCACCCCGTAGCCCGCTTGTTGGGGTCGACTCGCGCCTACAGAAATGTGTAGCGGAAAGGATTATTCTATCTATTTCAGAGCCAATGACACTTCAATTGACGACACCTCCTGTCGCTGCTCACGAGTCACGAAGTGGTCTTGAAGGGCCGCCTTCCTCCGGCGGCAAGAGAAAGGAGAAAGAGCTGCCCTCAGAGAATATGAATCTCGACATTTCTATAGGGATCGTGGCTCTCCTACTCGATGCACAAAATGTACGAGGACTTTTGATCTTTGCAAATGCTCTTTCATCGGCTCCCCGTCGACCTCTTGAAGTCTCTCGACAAGAGACTCATGCACCAAGCTCTGATGTATCGGAGTCAGCTATACTGGACCGCATAGATTTTTCACTAAATCTCAAAGGCTTGGTCATCTTAGTCCTTGGAGACTCGACAGATGGGTCACAAGAGTCATCCGTATCACAATTTTACGAGCGACCTCTCACGCCTCCTTATCTTCCCGGCGGATATGTACGCTTTCACGTCGAAACGGTGAAGGCAGCATTGAATGCCGGAGCTTCTACGGACTATCACGCAGCATTTGCATCCCTTAATCGACCCCCAGCTTCCCCTCCGTCACGATCGTCACGATCGTTCTCGCGCAAGGGTTTTGTATCATGTACCATTTCGGACATCTCAATTCTTGCATTTCACTCTTCCGCATCGCCTCCGGTCGGTGCAGGCGCTAATGAAAAACATAATTCTTCCTCACCACTCCTTGTCACGGACCTCAATTTGAGCAGCTCGTACCAGTCTTCATCGATCCGCTCAGGAGTGCATGCATACAGACATACCCATCCATATTCCGACGAGGACAAATGCAATTTGCTACCTATTATTGATGTTACGGATTGGAATTCCGAACAGGTCCGGAGACAAGGCGCAAGTCTCCGCCCGTGGCGGACTAGAGCCGCAACTCTACCTCATCATCGCAAGGCTTCGACCGGTCTAGGTGCAGGTTTCATATCCAGCATTGGAATTCCATCATCACCAACGCGGACTATGAAAGACCCTCTAGCAGTCGATACACTTTCTTTGAGGCCTAAAGAAACTCCAGTAGTTTCCGCTAAGCTGCGACTGGGAAAGGATGCGAGCGATACGTCCCTCACCATTGAGACAGTTCCTTTACACTTGTTCATAAATCTCGAAGCTGTACTCTCATTAACTGTTTTCATGGAGACCGCCCTTTCAGATGCAAGCAGCGACATGCCGACCAAACTACCTTCTCCAACCTCCGACTGGAGTCACGACACAGTAAACGAGGACGAAAACCAGTCGCTTTCTGCATGGACGATCGGCGAGGAGAGAAGGAGACTCGAGAAGCTTGTTCTAGACGATTTAGATCTTGATATGGATTATCGTCAGTCAGGTGATATTACGCCAAGACGTCGACCCAGTCCATCACGAATGAAGCCGAAGGTCTGCACTGATGTTTACCATAAGTATTCGTAACTAATACATTCGAATCCAGGAACGCCAAGTAAAATCTCAGTCAACGCTACACTTCGATGTGTCAGTGCCTCTTTTACGCGTGGAGGTCCGAGTACCACCTCCAAGAAGTCGACAGCCTCGGTCAGGGTCATTGGTGTTAGACCTCCATTCGGTTCACTTCTCAAGTTCGGCTCATCATTTACGGGGCGATTGCCGCATACCTCGGTTTAATACCAGCAACGAAGAGGATGCAGGCCTTGAAGAGTGGTTCAGTGGCACTTCCACGTCACAGACAGCATCTCTCGAAATGCGACGAGTCATCGTTGCGTATGCTGGCCTTAGTCAAGCAAAAGCAGAAACGCTTCTTTCCCTTGGCCCAGTTAGTGACATTGAGTCGGAAAGTGCTCGGAACGAGAATCATTTTTCTCATTTATTTCCTCTGGTCCTCTTTCGGAACCGTGAATCAGCAGGCGTCGCGACTCCCAGAACTAAACCCACCGCATTGCTTGCACGCATTCCCTCTTTGCACATCGTCATAAACAAGACCTGTTTGGATGGGCTTCAGCTATGGGTAGATGACATAAGCCAATGGGCCGAACGACTGACCAGTGGTCAAATCTCTGGAAGCAGTACACGCGCTCAAGTCAGCAGAACAACCAGCTTAATCGGGAGCCGCTACTTTATCCAAAGAGCTGGCAGTGGAAGCACAGAAAGCGAGATGGCGAGCGCAGTTGACCTCGATACAACAAAGAGTGAGCTCATCGTAAAGGCTTGTCTCTCTGAAGGTTTGTAGTTTCCATGGGCACTGAAGAGATTCGATGACTGAAGAGTATATGCCATCTTTAGCTTTCATTCGATTAGTGATTCCTGTGAGCGGTGGCGTAGAGTCAAGCAGCAACCGATTCCTGGACATTTGTGCTTCAGACTTGGATGCCCTAGTCGAGGTCAAACCTGAAGGAAAGGTGCGTGTAGGCGAAGATGGAATAAGTAGAGAAGGGGCTTACTCTTGAGGGCATCTTTCTAGGACGAAACTATGGTTTCTCTGAACGTACTGGATGCAAATATCAAGGAGAGCTCTTTGGCAGGCTCGCATAACGTCGTGGTATCTAGATCATTGGGTATTGTGAGTATAACTATTCTTTCGAGGCAAAGTTCTGTAAAATAACGGATCAAAAGGATCGAAATAAGTCTGCGGTGTTCAGACTCCGGTTCCGGTCTGTGTCCTTGCCAGGGACTGCTGCAAAGGAATCAAAAGTAAGGATAATTGTGAATGGACTGACAGTCAATGTATGGTCCGATGTGACATGGATTTCGGATCTATTGTCCTTCGTGAAGGCGCCTCCCGGGGTGAGTTGTCATATGCGTATTATAATGCTCGTCCAACTAACGTGCAACCAGGCATTCGAATCCGTGATACCAAGCGAAAGAACACAGATTTCGATTAATGTCTCTGAATGCGCATTCCGTATGACTCCGCCTTCGCGACCGAGCGCGATTGTCCTCTCATTGGGGGACCTCACTGTCTCAACAGACCTCGTTGGCGAATCTCAAGAGACAGCCCTTAATACATCAGTGTCGGACCTCTCCGTGCTGTTGAACGATGACAGTCCAAATTTAACGGATAATACGGGCTTAGGTCTGGAGACGGATGCAGAGCATTGGATGGTTTGCGATATTGATACCCCGACTCTACACATACCTTGCTAACTTTCGGTGATTAGGGCTCGGGTTATGCTCTACTTGCCACCGTTCAAGGTCTCACATTGCATCTGAAGCATAATGCCAAGGTGGCTCCAGCCAATACTCAGGTTTAAATTATATTTAAGATAACTTAATTCACCAGTCTCATCATCAATGAGTTAGGTCGTAATCAAGGGCATGCTTCTTGATGTCCACCTTTGTGCAGACAGTATATCAGGAATCACTGGTTTTGTCGCCGACCTTCAGTCAATGATTCCTGTAAACACGGACGCAGCATCGTGAGACGACGAATATCTGGCTATTTCACTCATACTGAGAAAGTTGCTAGGAACACGCGGGTCAAACTTCCTCGCAGGCCAACAGATGTCTCTGAATCACGATCTCCAACACTTCTTCGTGAGTAAACAATAGTCAGTCTGTTTTAGCGCCCCCTGAGTATAAGCACAAGGTTCGCTGGATGAACAAGCTTTTCATCGACAGCCTGTTATAGGTCCTTTACCAGATATGATTAATGATGACTTGCCGAAGAATCCAGAATACCTGGATGCTTCATTTGGAGCCGCTGCAGGATTTCGAGCATTAGATGAGGAAGAGGAGAAAGATGACGAGTTTTTCCCAGAGGACACAAGTGCCGCTTTGCAACCTGCGGAGAATATTATTGCAAGGCACGGGGGAGAAACCATAAAAATGTTGCACTCTCCAATCGAAATTGTTGAGAATTTTTACGACACGCTAACACCAAGCTCTCTTGATTTTGCATCTGAGTGAGCTATTTGCTTCATTCTACAGTGTGCTAGCTAATTAATCTCCCTAACAAGGCACGGCGATACCTCCGTCAGGGTACGAGCGCAGGACTGCGATGTCCACCTACTCCTTTATGACGGATACGATTGGGAACGAACTAGGAAAGCCATCCAAGAAGAAGTGAAACGAGTGCGACGTCGCCTTGCAAGGATCAGACAGCTGCTAGCCAGTGGACAAACCTACGACCCCAATGTTGATGAGGTTAACTCTGTGCTATTTAGTTCTGTCTACGTCGGCTTGGAGCAGGACGCAGAAGACCTGGAAGGAGAGGCTCTTATGGCTGCTATTGATGAGGAATTAGGAGGCGACGACAGTGAGGTTGCATCAGAGAGCTCTTGGCAGTCCTTCAAACCAAACAGAAGAGCCAAATCTGAGTTTCCTAAGTCAACGCTTCGATTCAATAAACTTCACCGGGCGAGAGGACCTAGCATCGAAGTTTCTCTTCGCGGCATGGCAGTTGACTTTGATCAGTACCTCCCAGGTGCTAGCCTTGCTTCGCGCCTTCTATCCACCGTCAAAGATTTGGAAATTCTTGATCATATCAAGACTTCGACTTGGAGCACGTTCCTGACGGAATTAAGATCTGACTCTCGAGGTAACATACGCGAGACCGATTCAAACATGGTCAGGGTAGAATTGCAGATGCTGCAGCCATTCCAAGGTCATCTTGAGCAAGAAGCACGTCTCAAAGTGAGAATGACTCCATATTTTCTCATTGTGTAATCATTTGACCTTTTTTTTTTTCCAAGGCGAAACTTCTGCCACTAAGACTTCACGTCGATCAAGATGCATTGGATTTCCTAAAGAAGTTTTTTAGCTTCAAAGAGGCCGATGCTATACCTTTGCCACCTCCAGAGAACGAAATATTTTTCCGTGAGCCCTAGACATTCAGACAAGCAAATCCTTTGTTTACGGTTGCTTTCAGAACATGTTGAAATATTTCCGGTTGATATCAAGCTTGACTATAAACCTCGTCGAGTCGATTATAGAGCTCTGAAGGAAGGGAAGACTATAGAATTAATGAATTTCTTCCACTTCGACGGTTCTGAGATGACTCTCAGACATATCACACTGAAGGGGGTTCGTGCTCACTGAAGATGTCATGCATGGTACTCATCAAATTCATTTTAGATAACTGGATGGCCACGAATGTTTGATACGCTTAATGACCTTTGGACGCCTGATGTTAAAGCGAACCAGCTAGTGGATGTCATCTCTGGAGTGTCGCCAATCCGATCTGCGGTGAACGTTGGGTCTGGTGTTGCAGATCTCGTATTGCTACCCATTGCACAATACAAGAAAGATGGACGAATCATCCGCGGCCTCCAGAAGGGAACCACAGCCTTTGTGAAGTCCACCGCCATGGAGGCAATCAGACTCGGCGCACGCCTGGCGACAGGTACACAGGTCGTCCTTGAGCAGACGGAGAACGTGCTTGGAGCCCAGTTCTCGGGACCGGTGACTGCTGAAGCACTTCAGACACCTAGCGGTAGCGACTTGTCAGATCGGCAGCTAGAAGACGAAAGCACTTCCACCGAAGACCTATTCAGCAGATATGCCGAACAACCTACCAACGTTAGCGAGGGCGTACATTCCGCATACCGGACTCTGTCGCAGAACATAAAGTATGCAGGGCAGACGATTCTAGCCGTGCCGATGGAGGTCTACGAGCGGTCCGGCAAGGAGGTACGTTCAGTTCTCAGTTCATAACCGTGACATTCATTGAGCTGTACGTTTTGTCAGGGTCCTGCGCGCGCTGTTATTAGGGCAGTCCCAATAGCGGTTCTTAAGCCGATGATTGGAGCGAGTGAGGCCATCAGCAAGACGCTACTAGGACTTAACAACACTCTCGACCCACAAGCGCAGATTGATACAGAGACCAAGTATAAACATCGGTGATTTCAATTTAACTTATCAGACACGTTCTGAATTTCTATGGTGTGATCACGTTCTGTGAATTTACATGTTGTACTCTTATGCAATACAATGGATGTAGGGAAACAAAGAAATAAGACAGAAGGATAAACCCAAACAACAGATGAGCATCTCCGGACTGAGATAAAATAGTCGCGGTCAACTCAATCGATCTCCATACCCATGGAGCGCCCTTCGCTTGGTACGAGTGCACTCCTCTTCGTTGATACACGGACCTTCTGTTTGATCTTTTCTGGGACCTCTTCGACCGAAAGAGCCCTCATTGGCTGCACCAGCTTGATCGAGCTCGGTGTAGCGAGCTTCTTCTTACGGTGCGCAAGGAGCTTCGCGCGACTTGCGGCCATCCTGTGCATTCGTCGAGAATCGAATTTATGAGAAGATGATAGACTAGATGAAAGAGCTGCTTTTTACGCACCGGTTCTTCCAGAATGCATGCTCGCGCCGTTGCCTGATCTCTCCGACACGCTTCATTGCCTTGATAGTTGTCTGCATGAGCTCGCGGTTGTAGCGCACTGGTACGTTTCGCCTCTTCTCGAACTCGAACGTAGAGTCCTGGGGTTTTTGATAGTTAGCTGAATTACCTTATAATCGAATGACCGAGGAGACATACGATCGTCATCTCCTTCCCATGGGCCTTCCTGAATGCCTTCGTCCATCTTACTTTACGAGGATTCCGCTTCATCCTAAGCATGATGTTAGAATCGGTCTTTCTCAGCCGTGAGGTTCTACAAACTTGAAGTTCTTGTGGCATCTGGTAGTATGCTTAAGTGACCATAGTAAGTTGATAGTAGACCGCGAGCACTCACTTTGAGGTGCAGAAACGGAAAACTTTGGCATCGTTGCGCACGAACGCCGAGCCTATGTGAATGCAACTCGTAAATTTCTCGAAGGTCAAATAAGAAACTATAGAGCTTGCCGTGTCCGGGGTAGACATTCGTCGAGCAGAAATAGCACTTCTCAATACGCATTTTGTCGTTTGCTCGCCGCAGCTGTTGTGGAACTCTCTCAGCTGGCCGTACGAAAAATGCGTGCCTTACTCTTCCCACGATGGCTTGAAGGTCACGTGTATACATGTTTAAGATCGTCATATGTTCGTATCTGCATGATTCAAGTTCGAGTTCTTGCATTTAGTCCCAAGGTGAGTGGTCCAGAACAAGACAAAAATTCCTCCCAACGCCCTATAGACAGAAAATTATCTGGTTGCATTAAGACACTGCTCATACTGGGAGCTGCTTTCAGGTTGTGAATTTCTAGTTATTTCACCCTGATTGAAGACAGTAGGCCTCCGTGTTTTTCCAGCCGATGTAGAGATTCGATTTACCAGTTGTTGTCGGTTCTTCCAGATGGTGTCCCATTTTGCGCCGAGGGGAATATTATGCCATTAAATTGGGGGATTGCTGACTGATGAGTCAGCCGAATTAGCGTGAGCTACCACTGATATCTGAGCAGGACCATTCCAATGGTGTATGGGTCTTGCTCATGATTCTGGCCCTCTACAAGGCTGCTTTGTTTCGAAGGGTGTTCGCTGACCTCAGAGGCTTCAATCTCATAGATGGCTTAGGTCAGCGAGCCCACCGGACGCGCGTCTCTCGTGAATCAAAGCTGCTTTGTTTCGAAGGGTGTTCGCTGACCTCAGAGGCTTCAATCTCATCAAAGTTCTTATCCAGGATCAAGTGATTTCTTTTATTATGTGAGTTTGCTCTTCAATTTTTTGATAGTAGACTGACAACTTTTCAAGTGCTATGTAATGCAATTCAAGTTAGATGTATCAAGTGCCTTGTGTGGGGTGCTTTATCATCTCTTGGAAACCCATCTCTCCTCTCCCTCCTTGGAAGCCGGTTGCTCTTCAATAAGTTCAATTTGAAGGGGGTAGGTATGCAGGGACTCAATGAAGAGGCTCCTTCATTGAGTCCCTGCTTGCCTACCCCCTTCAAATTGAACTTATTGAAGCAACTGGCTTCTGAGGAGGCAGAGGAGAGATGGGAAGAGATGAGGTCTGTGAGCAAGGTAGAGTTTTCCTAGATGTTATGAAAGTTGAAGATCATCTCTCTCTCTCTCTAGTGAGGTAGTTGTTTTTAACATACACAGGTTTCTGTAACAATGCTTGGGAGAAATGTATTTCTCAGCCCTGTTTCAGATGGGTTTGTATGCTCGAGATCCGAGTTTATTTATGATTGACAGTGTCAATCTCGCACTTCATTCTTTTAGTTGCTAACACTCGTCACCATTACAAGCAACGTCGTAGCTATCATTCAATTTCGAAAGACAACAACCCACAAAAAAGAACATAGACCTATTCCCCTTATGTTAATCGAATAATTGGAAGCCGACAGATTCAAGGACGCAGTCGTGTAACAATTTGCTTTCTTGTAAAACTTCAATTCCCCTTAGCCCCATAAATCATCTACGACTTCACCCGACCGCACGCTGATCACACTCAGAAGCGTGTCACTCAGCCCATGGGTCGCCTCTGCGCAGCCCTGGAGGTACACGCGGTTCCCAGTGTCCTGCGCGGAGGCAGTAGGAAGTAGCCTGTATGCGCGTGAAATGGGCATCTGCACGGGTGCGGGAAGCGTCTGCGGCGAGAATGAGAGGCTCGGAGAGGACGGTGGTGTGCTCGGAGAGCTGATGCTCTCCGTGCTGCTCGCGTGATCATGCTCCGGTGAACTTTCGCGACTCTCGAAATGCGGTAGCTCATCGTCCGCTTCGCGGTCTATGGCACAGTGCGCGGGAACCAGCCGCACAGGTGTGTCTTCTGTGGCGTGCGCGAGTCCATAGTCCTTAGCAATGTTCGACACACGCAGAAGGTGCAGCCATGCTGTGCGCTCGTAGCCCGTCCCGCAGATGACGGCGTCGTACGTGCCTTCGATCAGCTCATGCGTGCGGCTCTGCTGGCGAATCAAGTCGATTCGCTGCGGTGACGTGCTGTCCCTGGCCTGCGATGAGATACTCGCGCCGACTACGTTCTCGTTGTGGAAAAGTCTGACGCGGACATTCGAGTCGGAGGCGTTCGAGGTATCACGGGAGGCAATGTCATCCGAAAGCTTCTGATCATAGACGAGTTCGTAGAGCTAAAGAAAATAAAGGTGTGTGAACAACTGATAAAAGACAGATGAAGACTGATAAGTATGTACGTTGGCAAGGGTCACCGGATTTACGACGCTGTAGTTCGTATTTTTGTATTCGGCAAGGACCTGGTTCCGCAGACGGTCCGTTGGGAGGTTATACCATTCGTCCGTAGCTATTAAGAGAAAGTTAGTAAGAGTCCCGAAGCCAGCATGAACGACGATGCATACTTGAAGGATCAAAGATCTCATTGACGAATGGGCTGTCGTCGCTTGGCTTGAGCGATCCCTTGCGGATGATCATGTCAATCTGGTGGCCGCCGGATGGAAGACCTTCAAGGCGATGGTATACGTCCATCAGACACTCCGCAGAGCTCTGGCCGCCGCCGACGACAGCGATTTTGAGCGATGTGCGCGATTGCGAAAGCTTAGCAAGCAGTGGACGAATACAAGTGATATATGACGCAGTGTGCAGGACCGGCACAGTAAGTACACCTTCTTCGGTCCATTTCTGTGGTTGGAGAGATGCTAGAACGCGCGGGAGTCGCGGAGAACCACCCGCTGACAAGATGATATGCTCTTTGCGATGAAGCTAATCAGTACACTTCTCTAGTATCACGATGTAAGAGACGCATATACGCACTTGTTCTCCTTACAATGAGTTCTCCCGATGGCGATCGGCGGCTCGTGACTTCGATCAGCTCCCGTTCATCGACACGGACTTTAGAGATCGTGATGACCTCTTCGGCATATGCGACATCCACTCCCCTGCGCCCGACCTCTCGAGCCGCCCAGGCGAGGTAGTCGGCAAATTCACGGCGCGACGGGGTGGTCGAGCCGCGGTTGATGAACGCGACGAGGCGGTTCTGCGAGTGGAGGTAGGAAAGGAAGGTGAACTGCGAGCACGGGTTGCGGAGCGTCGCTAAATCCTTCAGGCAGCTGGAAAAGAAGAGTGCGCTCGGTGTCAGAGAAGGTGGGCCAGGATGGCAAAAGGCGGGGATATATAGGCGTCGAAGGCGCTGACCTTATTTGCATTCTAGCGCCAGGAATGAGCATACCTGGGTGCCATCGAAACTCTGAATGCTTCTCTACGAAAATGGCACGCTGGTTTCCTTTTACCTATGTATTAAGGTGTGAGTTCGGTGAGATGAGGGAGAAAGTTAATGACAGCGCACCTTTTCGGTCGACCACTTATCGACGAGGGCGACCGCGATAGCGAGGTTTGCAGGGCCGAAACCGCAGCCGAGGATGTCGAAGGCGTCTATATGGGTATTCGGAGTGTTGGAAGAAGCCATCGATCAAAACGCCCACAAAAGTCGCCTTCAGAGATGAGGACCGAAGACTGAATGCGATGATGGGAGGGAAATGGGAGACTGTAGTTGAGGCTGAAAAAGGCCTTTGAATTTATTTTCGAGGCTTGCAGCTGTGAATACCGCCAAGATGATTTCTTTTCGTTGCAGGCACCGGGTAAAATGAATGAGAGCTTCTGAAATATCGGAGAGAGACGGGGAGGAAGGTTGATGAGAAAATGAGGCCATTTTGTAAGGGAAGGAGTTGTCTCGCAAGAGCACCACCGTGCCCATTTTTCTCCACAGATCACGACTAATTTGATATCTGATAATTCAGACAGATACATCTTATCTGATTGCAACGATCGTTCGATTAGTTCCGTCGTTCGGCTATCCCTATTCTCCTTTCTCTTTCCGAGTCTCTTTCAGCTGAATGCCGTCATCTCCTGCACTTTTCTTACACTTTTTCTATGAATTTTCAACCCCGAAGTCCACTAGTCCGATGTGCAGAACTGCCGCGGCCCGAATCGAAATCGTGATAAGCCGTGTTCCAGTTTGGCTTTCTCAGCAAATATAACAGAGCCAGCACACCGCTCTTGATCATCTGCGTATGCAGCTGTGCCTCCTGCATCTGCTCCTCCATACATAAACCTCATGTGCACTGGCACAGATAGACGCGTTCAGCCCCTGCGTTCCTATACATTACTATCTGGTTTTTTTTCCCATGCCTGCGCCTGACTCGCCCTTTGCGGGCTACCAGTTCATTTCCCTCCCGGATCTATCCACTCTGCGACGCCCACCATGTTCCCGCGAGCTTATTTCCGTGCAGATCGATGCGAAGTGCTGGGAGAAGGTCGTTCTCGTCGCGCTCGCCCGTTGTCTGGGCGCGTACTGCGCTGCAAATGATGTGTTACTCGGGTGGCAGCCAGCAGACAATCCGAAGGAAACTCAGGCAATCACAGCGGCTCGCGTAAACTGGGCGAATGCAAATACATACGAAGACGTCTTGAAGGGCTTAAGTCTGCAAGAGACGGAGGATAGCTCCTCCAGCATCCGCAGCACTCTCGGAATCCAACTGGACGACGGACTAGAGCCTTTCTTAGCCGTTTTTACTCCCAACCTCGACTATGAACACCCTCTTGTTGTGTCACTTGGAACAAAGAGTGAAGGAGATGGTTATAAGCGAACGCTCCGTCTCAAGTATTCAACTCTCAACTTCCATGCATCGACCGCCGAGCTCCTCGCCAGGCAGCTCTGTGCTGTTGCCGTGCGTATCGCCGAATACCCTGCATGCGCTCCCAGAGATATTTGCTTCCTTCCGGACGGAATGCTGTCCGTCATACCAGTGCGCACGAATGGTTCGTCTTACACGCATTACCCCGAGGTCCGTACCGTCACGGACTTCATAACACGACACGACCCGGCCGTTGTTGCCCTCGAGTACTATCCGGACCTCTATGAGGAGGACTCTACCGCGTTTGAGCGCTCCGTGCAGTTCATGACGTACGGCGAGCTCCATGAATGTTCAAACCGCTTCGCGGCTTACCTTTGCGCGCAAGGCCTCAGGCTGGAGGACCGTGTTACGCTGTGCATGCCTCGCGGAATCGAGTTTCATGTGGCTATGATGGGTGTGTTCAAAGCGGGAGGCTGTTATGTTCCGGTAAGTCTACTGTCGAACTTCGGAAGTGGACCAGTTGACGTCTAGCGTCTAACAGATCGACCCGGAGCTTCCTGAAGAGCGCCAGAGATTCATCAACGAGGACTCGGGCACACGATTTGCCTTGACCGCCGACAACATCGAAGAGTATATCGCCGCCTCCGAGTCGTACCCTACGGACGATATTAACAACGCGCAGGGTGACGGACTTGCGTACCTTCTGTATACGAGCGGGACGACGGGCACGCCGAAGGGCTGCCTGCTCACGCACGATGGCTTCGCGCAGGCGATCCATGCGCTCAGCTGGTTCGCGAACCAGGCGGGACCAAATAAGTTCCGCTGGCCTCAAGCCGGACGGTATCTCGCTGTAGCATGTAAGGCGGTTTCATTTTTTTTAATGCCGCAGTCCATTCATTGTGTATGCGTGTACCAGCGGTTGCATTTGATGTGCATCTGGCCGAAACTTTTGTTAGCTTGTCCCTAGGGATGACTCTTGTTTCCGCGCCGCGCTCACAGCTGCTCGAGGACCTCCCGCGCTGGCTGCATCAGTTGCACGTCACGCATGTTGGGATCGTCCCGAGTCTCATCGAAGCTACGATGCATGCAGTTGCGGAGTCTGCAGAACTCGCTGCCGATGAACAGGGGCCCTCTGCAGAAGGGCAGACGATGGACATGGCATACATCGCGAGTGGTGGTGAGAAGATGAGCGACTCCGTATGTCTCTCGTTCTTTGACCCTTACACATGGCTGATGAAGTCTCACCTCACAGATTCTAGAGAGATGGGCGGACCACCCGCTCGTTACTCTGGCAAATTTCTACGGTCCAAGTGAAGTGACGATTGGATGCTCCGCGCGCCTCATGACCTCAGCCACGCGGAAGGAAAGCATCGGCCGTATATTCGAGAATTGCTCTGCGTATGTGGTGGACGAGAACCTTGATTTGGTCATTCGTGGAGCGGTCGGCGAACTTCTGGTCGGCGGTCGCCTTGTTGGACGCGGTTATCATAATCGCCCAGACTTAACGGAGAAAGCCTTCATTGATTTCTCGCATGGCTCGCATTCTGAACGAGTATATCGGACGGGAGACCTTGGTATGCCATTTTTATCATTTATTATCCGCAGAAATGTACTGAACTTTACGTACAGTCCGTCTCATGCCGGATGACACATTAGAGATTTTGGGCCGCATAGATACCCAGATTAAGCTCCGCGGCGTGCGCATCGAGTCGGAAGGTGTCTCATCCGTTATACGCAACGCCGCTGCTGGGTTTTTGGGACTCGCGTGCAAGACCGTCCCGGACGTTTCGACAATTCTTGCACGTCACCCACAGCTGAAGACAGACCAGCTTGTTTCGTTCATTGCATTAGACACTTCCAAATCCATCGCGCAACGTCGTTGTGCGAAGCCGCGCGTTCTAGAAAGCGTACCACCGGGTCTTATGCATGCTCTCAAGGAAGCGTGCGCAAAAGAGCTCGCGAGTTATATGCGTCCCGCGCATATCTTACCGCTCGACTTCCTTCCACTGAATCAGAATGGGAAGGCGGATAACAAGGCGCTGGGCGCGCTTTTTCAGGCAGAAAGCCTCGAGGTCCTCGGGCGCGCGGGTGCGCAGAGTGATGAAGATACGGACGGGGAAGACCCGACTCGGGCTTTGAGTGAGGTGGAGGCGAAGATCGCGGACCTCGTAGCGCGGTATACGGAAGTTGACCATACTCAGCTTAGTCCTTCGTCGAATTTGTTCCAGCTTGGTTTTGACTCCTTGAAGCTTGTGCGATTCGCATCGGAGCTACGCTCGTCACATAACGCGAAGTCGACATCTGTCAGTAACCTTATCCAACATCCAACCATAGAAGGAATCGCGACACTTTTGGAGGACGTCAAAGCCACGAAGGAAGAAAGATCTCATAACTCACACGTCGATGAGTTCTCGCGGCTATGGAGGCAAGAAGTCGAAGAGATCTATGGAGCCGAGAAAGTCGAAAAAGTATTGCCAACTTTCCCTATCCAGGACGGTGTTTTGTATCGTTCAGCGGACCTCAATACGTTATACATACAACACGTCGTACTAAGGATCCACGATGATGTCGGCATCGAGAAGCTGAAGAGTGCCTGGGCGGCGCTCGTGTCTCAGCATGAAATTCTCCGGTCAGTCCCTGTCGTGCATTGTTCTTTCAATATTGGAATTAATCAATCAAGGATCATCTAGTACTGTATTCCACTTCTCCTCATCTCTGGTCCAGGTCGTACTGAGAGCCGAAGCATGCGAATTGCCGTGGGTGGAACGGATGATCCAGGCGGATAATGTGCAAAATTTTCACTCTAACTTCATCGAGGGTGACGCGATACAATTCGCTCAGACAATCAACGAGAATATCAGCACTTCTCCGGCCTTTAAACTAGCTTCTTATCGTGCGGAGGGACGAGCGGGGACGTTCCTCACTCTTTCTATTCACCACGCCATATACGATGGGATCTCCCTTCCTCTCCTTTTTCAGGACGTGCAGGCACTCTACCTCCATGAAAATCCGCGGCCGTCCGTTTCGCTCGCCCAAGTGCTTGATGCGGTTTACGACATTGACATTGACGAAGCGTCCGCCTTTTGGAAAGGGATTTTCGATGGGTTTGACTGGTCCAAGATCCCGAGACGCCTGGCATCCGGGGAGACGGCTAATATTGTTGAGAAGACTTTCCATACACGATTGAGCCAGTGGGAACAAGATGCTGCCGAGACCAGGGTTTCTTTGCAAGCTGTTCTGACGGCAGCTTTCGGCGTGTGTTTGGGGGAACAAATGTACGGAGTCCCCGATATCGTATTTGGTGTACGTCTTACCCAACTTTGCATAATTCTGTCATTTGCATTTACCTTTTTTGTTCTGTCTGAAGGTCATACGATCAGGTCGCTCGTTTGTAGACGATGAGATAAACGGCGCTCGTGCACCCTTGCTAACAGTGCTTCCTATGCGCGTCAATGCTGAACTTGGTGCCAGCCTCCTGCAGTCGGTGCAGCAAAACATCGGGGCCGTCCTAGCCTTTGAGCATGTACCGCTAAGTAGTGTGCAAAAATGGGTACATCCCGGACGAGCCCTTTTCGAGGCACTTTTCTCTATCTCGATCGACGATGGCCAAACAATGAAGTTGTGGGATATGCTCGAAAGCAAACAACCTCAAGCAGATGTGAGCCTTTTAATGACAGCCTGCCCATCATATTTCTAAGCTTTTATGCTTGCAGTACATTCTCGCTGTGGAGGTGGTACTTGAGAAGAAGACAGGCCAAATTCGCATTGATTGTGCATACACTGAGCCTTTACAACTTCATGATATATCCCGCATCCTTCGCGACTTTGAAAGCACTGCCAAATCGCTGGTGGAGGGAAGTCATCAAGCTGATCGCAGGCCAAGAGTCAAGCTACAGAGCATCGAGCAAGCGCTGGAAGAAAGCAGCGATTCTGAGGACGCGCCTGCCGGTCCCGTCGACCAAGAGCTCGAACAAAAGATCCAGTCTATTGCGTCAAAATTTCTCAAAGTCGAAGGGGATCAGATCTCCAGCACTTCATCGCTCATCGCGCTTGGCTTGGACTCCATCAAGTCGGTCGGACTTTCGCGTGCGCTCCGGCGTGAGGGTATCGGGATTATTTCGCTTGATATTATGCGCCATCCGACTATTCGGCACATCGCAGCTCGCTCTGCTCAGGATCACGGGTCCTCGAGAGTGCATGACGAACAGAAAGAGGAGGAAAGACTTTTAGCGTCTAAACGAGCGCAGATTGCCTCCCATGTCGATGAGAAGCTTGTGCGGATTGACGGAAATGATGAGGTTAAGCTCTACCCGACTACTGTCCTCCAAGCTGGTATGCTCTCCCAGGTACGTTTAACACTCCCAGTGACAAGCCGTATCTCATCATACCTTTTCCTTCACAGACAGTCAGCTCAGGCGGTTACCTCTACGTCCACGCATTCCCATTCAAGCTGGCGACGACTATAGACATAGATCGTCTCCAACAAGCTTGGCGCAGGGCAGTCCAGTACTTCAGCATTCTTCGAACGTCTTTCTACTTCATTGAAAAATTGGGCGCGTGGATTCAGGTTGTCCACTCCTCCTACGATCTGAACTGGGGCGAGGCGGATAGCTCTGACGGAAAGACAGTTCTCGAGATGGCCGAAGGATACATCAAGGATCTGGACTTGTCTTCTGAATATAAGCTTGCGACTCCGCCTGTCTACTTGCGCGTGCATCACCGGACCGGAGAGTCGTCTGGAATGTCTCCTACTCTGGTGCTCGTTCTTCATCATGCCCTTTATGATGGGATATCGATATCACGACTTGCAGAGGTAGTACAGAAGTTTTATCACGATGAAGAGCCTTCGCCTTCACCTCAGTTCGTCGATCTCTTAGGGTACTTCGAGTATCAAGAGCATCATGGCACAGAGTACTGGATTAAGCAGTTGCACGACTTCAGGCGACCCGTCCTTCCTCGTAAACCAGAAGCGTCTCCAGAATCCCAGTCTATCTCTGCAAGTGCCGAGATTCCTCTCTCCGCTGCACGCATGAGCGAGGCATCCAAATTGTTCGATGTGACAGTGCAGTGCTTCGGTCAAGCGTCACTAGCAAAAATCCTTGCCAAACTATACAACAGACGCGACATCGTGTTCGGACATGTAGTTTCCGGGCGTAATGTTCCTCAAGCGGAAGATGTTTTGGGACCAATGATCGTATGTAATTTACTACTTAGATGCCACCCGGATGGCTGAAACTCCCCGATGGTTAGAGTACCTTACCATACAGGGCGCGTATCTCTGCGGAGACTAGGAACTTGGACTTCGTCCGCTCGATTCATAGACAAAACATGACTGCGCAAAAGTGGCAACACGCGTCCTTGAGATCGATACAAAGAAAAGTCGGCATGAGGTCGCTCTGGGATGCTATCTTTCTCTTCCAGCCCATAATGGATGACGACTCGGATGACGAAACTGAGCTATGGTCTTTTGACGATTCTGAGGATGAAATTGCGAAGATACAGGTGAGAGAATGAGAGAAAGGGGTCTGTGTGACATGCTGACCTCCATTTCAGTATCCGCTAAATATCGAGCTTCACCAGCACGCCAGTCACTTTGCCATCAAGGCAGCGTGCCAGTCCGACTTCTTCAATGAGAAGGATCTAGATGACATTCTCAAGGACTTCTCGCAATCATTCATGCAGATCATCGATAGGCCATCGGAAAAGATACTTTCCCGCATTCCCATCGACAATGAACAACATTTGCAGGTCAATGGTAACGTTCACTATGCCAACGGTCGCTCGAAGTCTGTCACTAGCGATGCCCGGGTGTCTAGATTTATCGAAATCCTGGCTGCCTCCGTCGATGCGTCTCGCGATTCGATTGAGCTCGACACGCCGCTTGTCTCTCTTGGTGTTGACTCCATCACTGCCATACAAATTTCCTCGAAAGCGCGGGAAGTCGGGTTGAATCTGCACGCAGCGGATGTCTTGCGGTGCCAGGTCCCGGGAGATGTGGTGAAGATTCTGAAGAGCAAGGGGGACAAGGCAAACATGCCAATCAAAAAGCGTACCCGTTTGGCATCCCAGCAGACAGAGTCAATTCTAGATCTCTTGGGTTCTTCAAAAGACTTGATACAAGAAATCTTACCAGCTTCTGCGGGGATGAAATGGCTCATCGGCATGTGGCAGCTAAGCCATCGCGCATGTTTCCAACATGTATTTGCCTTCGGATTACCAACTGATGTTGACGAAGAGAGGCTCAGGTCAGCGTGGTCTACCCTCGTCCAAAAACATCCAATCCTGCGTTCAACTTTTACTTCAACGACAGGTGACGATGTGCACGTTGTCATCTTCAAGAAGACGACAGAGGAACGTCTTTGGTCGAGTCGAGTCGCGACAAAGGAACACTCCGTAAAGAGTGTTATTGGAGATATTGCGAAAGAGCTGGTTTCGAAGCCTCTCTCTACCGACTTTCCTCCTTGTGAAGCGGTCTTCCTTCGCTTTCCTAGATCGAACTTCTTCATCGCGCACCTCCATCATTTCCAGTACGACGCATGGAGCTTGCGCCTGCTTATGGACGATCTTCGGCGCCTATATGCAGGAGACGGTGCCGTATATAGCAGGGATCTCTCTTCGTTTTTAGACAACTGCAATTCTTCCTTTTTCAAGGAAGAACAAATGCAGTATTGGGGATCTTATCTCCCTTCGCCTTTCGAGCCGTCACTCCTTCCCAAGCTCGTTAAGAATGGTGCGCACGAACGTAATAGGCTCGTTTACATTGATCGTACGGCGGTCCGAGGTCTCAGACAATTGCGCCAGCGAGCTCAAGACATGTCCCTATCTTTGAACGTTGTGTTTTTGGCATGTTGGGCACAAGTGCAAGCGAAATATTCCAATGCAAGCTCAGCTACCTTCGGACTATGGCATTTAGGTAGAGCCGGAGTAGTCGATGACATCGAATTCCTCTCTATCCCATGCATGAATGTTCTTCCGATACACGTCGACAATATCGATACATCCTCACTTGAGCTGGCGGATCGCATTCAGACAACACTGAGACAGCGGTCTGCAATTGTTGAACAAAGCCATCTAGAGGATGTAAATCGATGGACTGATGGAGATGACAGCCGTGTGATGATGAATGTGTTCGTCAATATTGTGGCGACGGCCGAGCTAGAGGATAGTGGCTCTGATAGCTTCTTGAGTCCAGTCGATGTGAGTCGGAACTATTTTTCTACGGCTCCTCAATTACTGATTGTTTGTAGTTACCGTACTTCATTCCAAATATCCAAGACGATGAAGCGCGGCCGACTGCAAAAAGATTAGCTATTTGTAACTTGTTGGAAGTGCGTACAAGATGGTTACCTTCATCTCAAGCAGAACCTAACAATTCTTACAGGACGCGGTGTTGGTTGACTTTGCAGTTGTCGGAGAGAACGTGACCATGTCTATCGAATATACTGCTGACTATCTTGATGACGACACGAGTCGGAACTTGGTGGCAGAGTGGGCTCAGCTGGTGGAAGAAATCTTGAACTAATAAGTTATGCACTACTTACATATCCTTTTGGGATTTTCAACGGAGTCATAGATGAACTAGTAGAATACAAACTACAAACCATTCAATTTTTGTACTATCACTGTACATACAATTTATTGGGTCACTGCGTGACCCGTCCTCGCAACCTCTAAACATTCACGTTCCATTCCTTTCAACCAAACTACTTGCATGCCAGCATCCATGAGCTTCTTGGCACCTTCGCAGTGCACGAAATCGTCCGGCTCGCCGACACCGATGACACAACGCGATACCCCGGCCTCGATGAGCACGTCCGCGCATGGAGCCAGCCCTGAAGTCCTCACTGAGCAAGGCTCCATGGTGGTGTAGATTTCGGAGATACGCAGGAGAGCCTCTATCGATAGCTGGTCGTTGCCAGGCTCGTAGACCGAAGCAGGGAATGATAGGTCGTGAATCTGGTCCTTCGTAAGTCTGCGAGCTTTTTCGAGTGCATTTGCTTCTGCATGCGTGTTTCCTTCAAGTTCTCTGGAGTAGCCCCGCGCAAGTATGAAGGGCGATGCGCCCTCGTTGGGTCGCACAACCAGCACGCAACCGACGGAGAATCCGGTAGGCTTGGGCTCGCATTTGCGTGCCTCTGCGAGAGCCAAAGACATTATATCATGATCAGAGGCATCCACCAGAAGGTTCGATGAGGTCGTCATGAAAGTTGCTTTGCTTAGTGATTAGTGGGAGGGCTTGCTCTTTGACTTTAGCTAAGCCCCCGTCGATGTACTTGACCGGCGCTCATAGACATTCAAGTCGCGACACTCTTTCTGAGAGATTACAAGACAATCACTTCCTAATATTTCATTTCCAGTACAAAATACATTACGGGTAATACATGCATATAATATCAGTTGAAACCAAAGCAATGATAGCGTACTTTACAGATGTCGTGCAGGAGTCGTAAAATGAAAAATGGAGCCTGAAGCTTCAAGCCTCAACTTGAACAATATGTGCACCCTGGATCGGCGGAGGGACGAAGCGCTAGTAGTGATATATTATTAGTTCTAGAACATATTTCAACGAAGAAATGCCTTACTCTGGTTTTGATGCCTCCTGCGCTAGGCAGCCGAGTGGAACCGTCGACAAGCCAAGCATCAACTTCAGCAGCTGCGCCACGACCCTCGCTAATGACACGGTCAGAAAGAAGCAAAGGGAAAAATAGACGACATACTTGATGCCCCAAACAATAAGAGATTGACCACGACGGCAATCGCCTGCTGCAAAGACGCCCTCAACGTTCGTGGAATATTTCTATATAAGAGTAAGCATCCACAACAACGATACATTTATATGGCATACTTTGGGAGGGGTCTCAATGTTCGAACGACCGTCTTGCTTGATGCCTAGACCCTTGAGGACCTCATTCTCAGGGCCTAGGAATCCAAGAGCAAGGAAGACCAGTTGAGCGGGGAAGAATTTTTCGGAGCCAGGGACCTCTTCCATCTTCCAACGTCCTATACTATCCTTCGTCCATTCAACACGGACTGAAGAATATAGATTAGACGAGAAATGTGTCTACATGAAGCTGAACGCACCAGTGTTGAGTCCCTTCAATTTCCCATCCTCGTCAACAACGAACTCTTTCGTGGAGATGCAATATTCACGCGGGTCTAAGGAGTGCAGATCTCACCATCTGACTCGAGAAGAACAGTATTCAAGAACCCACCATTTCCGAAATGTGCTGCGACCTCCGTGTGACCATAGTCGGTACGGAAAATGCTATGCGTGTCTGAGTTAGGCAAGCAACATGAGAATACAAGATTCAGAAGTACTTACCGAGGCCATTGCGGCCAGGGGTTGTCGCGTCCTCGAGAGGAGGGTGGTCTCGGCAAGAGCTCAAAGTTCGTGACTGACTTCGCACCATGGCGCATTGCAGTGCCGATGCAGTCATTACCTGTATCGCCTCCACCGATAACAATCACATCTTTACCCTTTGCACTTATGTAGTTGCCATTCTCGAGGTTAGAGTCAAGTAAAGACGCCGTGTTGAGCTAGATCACTTCAGAAGCTTGCTGGAAATACTTTCAGAATCAAACTCACCTGAAGGAACTCCATCGCGAAGTGAATGCCATCAACGTTACGGTTTGCAATCTTGAGGTCCCGAGGCCAGGTTGCCCCAGTGGCAAGGACCACCGCATCGAACTCGGCCTTAAGGTGGCTTACGTCTACATTTACGCCCACGTGTGCTTTCGGAACGAATGTCTTTATGCGTGTCAATGAACGCAGTTCACAAGATGATAATAGATACGCACCACGCCCTCAGCTGCCATGAGATCAAGTCGACGCTGGACAACAGACTTGTCCAGCTTCATGCTGTAAAACCGCGGGGTTAAATAGGAGACACACGAAGACAACGTGACGCAGCTTACTTCGGGATACCATACATAAGAAGTCCCCCCATGCGATCATTACGGTCGAACACAGTGACAAGGTGGCCTGCCTTGTTAAGCTGGTCGGCGCAAGACAGCCCAGCAGGTCCAGAACCAATGATAGCGACCTTCTTTCCAGTCCTATGGGACGGCAGTTTCGGCGCCATCCAGCCCATCTCGAATCCCTGTGAGACACATACAGTTCAATTTCTCCTCCCTTACAAATACCAAATATTATTACCTTGTCGATGATAGCACACTCAATACTCTTGATTCCTACGGGTTGCTCGTTGATACCGAGAACGCAGGCACCTTCACATGGTGCAGGACAGACACGACCCGTGAACTCAGGGAAGTTGTTAGTCATGAGAAGCCTATTGAGGGCATCCTGCCACTGGCCCCTGAAAACGAGATCATTCCATTTCGGAATGATGTTGGAAATGGGACATCCACTGTCAGACTGGCAGAAGGGTATTCCGCAGTCCATGCACCTCGCAGTCTGATATTTTAGCTCGCTTTCAGTGAGACGTGTGGAAAGCTCCTTCCAATCTTTGACGCGCTTCCGAGGCGGCCGGTATGCCTCTCCAAGTCGCTTGTACTTCATGAAACCTTTCACCTTGTCAAGCTTCTGCAAGCGTTGTTTGCTCGCGTTTTCGTCTAGCATAGAATCCTCAAGATCGACCATCGATGCTTCTACCCTTTCTTTCGAATGTGAACGAGACAAGGCAAGCGCAGATGAAAGAGGTTCCTTCGGCTGAAGAATATTCTCGATGTTCTCATTGGCAAGGTCGACTTGGCTAGCTGTCCGCGAGGGTACGAGCTCAATGACATTTAGGCGCAGCCTCTCCTCCTTGGCCTTTGCCGCCTGCTCCTCGAGGACACGTTTGTAGTCGTAAGGCATGACGCGAACGAACAGCGGAAGGAGATGATGGAAGTCGTGAAGAACGCGATTTGCAACTTCCGAACCAGTGTAATGACGGTGGTCCTCGATAAGGCTGCGAAGGAGTGCAATCTCGCGGGGATCGCTTACCTTGCCAAGTTCGACCATTTCCATGTTGACCTTTGACGCGAATGTATGCGCAGTGTCCAGGACGTAGGCAATACCTCCACTCATACCAGCAGCAAAGTTGCGACCAGTAGTTCCAAGAATGACGACGCGGCCACCCGTCATGTACTCGCAGCCATGATCACCAGTTCCCTCGACAACCGCATTCGCACCTGAGTTACGGACAGCAAAACGCTCGGCAGCAACACCACGAATAAACGCCTCTCCCGACGTCGCACCATAGAGACAGACGTTGCCTACAATGATGTTCTCCTCTGCTTTGAAGGTCGCTGTCTTTGGTGGGTAGACTACAAGTCGCCCTCCGGAAAGGCCCTTTCCAACATAGTCGTTACAGTCTCCCTCGAGTTCGATGGTAATACCGGGAGCAAGGAACGCTCCGCAAGACTGGCCGGCAGAACCCTTCATGAAGATGTGGATCGTGTCCTTGGGGAGACCCTCCTCCCCGTACAGTTTTGAGACCCTGTACGATAGAGTTGTTCCCAGAGCGCGGTCGGTGTTGACGACGTCACACTCTATGTGAACAGGAAGACCCTTGGTGAGCGCAGGCTCCGACTCGTCAATGAACTTGTTATCCAGACGGATGTAAAGCTTGTGATCTTGCTGACGGACTTTAAAGGTAGCGGCACCTGGGCGCATCTGCCAAGCGGGCTTGAGGACTGCGGAGAGGTCAAGGAACTTAGTCTTCGGAGTGCGTAGAAGTTCGTTGACTTTCAACATATCGGATCGTCCGACCATCTCGTTGATTGTACGGAAGCCCATCTTAGCCATGTACCCGCGGAGATCTTCAGCAAGGTAATAGAAGAAGTTGATAACCTGCTCCGGCTGGCCGGCGAATTTCGCGCGGAGATTCGGGTCCTGAGTGGCAATACCGACGGGACAGGTGTTCACTTCATATCAAAGTTAAAACTCTCCCCAAGAAAAGTGAGCGATAAATATTACTCACAATGACATTTGCGCATCATGATACATCCCATCGCAATCAAAGGAGTAGTCGCAAAACCGAACTCCTCAGCACCGAGCAAGCAAGCAACGGCAATGTCACGACCAGTGCGGATCTGACCGTCGGTCTGAACTGTAACACGACCGCGAAGGTCGTTCAGCACGAGAGTCTGATGAGTCTCTGCAAGACCTAGCTCCCAAGGCAAGCCTGCGTACTTGATACCCGTCCAGCGAGAAGCACCAGTACCACCATCGTGACCCGATATGAGGATGTGGTCTGCCTTAGCTTTCGCGACACCACTAGCAACAATACCAACGCCGACTTCAGAAACGAGCTTCACCGAAACACGGCAGCGCGGGTTCGAGCATTTGAGGTCATAAATCAGCTGCTTCAGATCCTCAATGGAGTAAATATCGTGGTGAGGAGGGGGAGAAATGAGGCCGACACCTGCTGTAGAGTGACGAGTGCGCGCAATGGAATGAGAAACCTTATGTCCCGGAAGTTCACCGCCCTCTCCCGGCTTTGCGCCTTGTGCCATCTTGATCTGCAGCTCATCGGCATCAGACAGGTAGTTCGAAGTGACACCAAAGCGTCCAGATGCGACCTGTTTGATGGCAGAACGCATTGAGTCGCCGTTCGGAAGCATCGTAGAGCGCTCTGCGTCCTCGCCGCCTTCACCAGTGTTAGACTTTCCGCCCAAGCGGTTCATTGCAATAGCGAGGGTCGAGTGTGCCTCCATTGAAATGGAGCCATACGACATAGCACCTGTCACAAAGCGCCGCACAATCTCGTTCCACGGCTCGACCTGCTCAATGGGAATCGGGGAGCAATTTTCGAACTTGAAGTCAAGCAAGCCGCGAAGTGTGACACTCTTGACTTGCTCGTTCGCATTGCGCGCGTACGCATCATATGCAGTCTGATTCTTCTCACGCACGGCGTCCTGTAGGTTGGCAATACCAGTCGGATCGTTAACATGCGCCTCTCCGCCGTCACGCCAGTGGTATTCGCCAGATTCAGGCATGCCAGGTGGAATGATGGTCTCGCGCGACGGCCAGCCTCTTTCATGAAGCTCGAAAGCGTCCATCGCGAGTAAGTCAAATGTCGCACCCTGTACACGACTTGCAGTGCCACTGAAGCATTTGGAAATCACTTCTTCGTGCAGACCAAGCGCTTCGAAGATTTGGGCAGCCTTGTATGATTGGAGGGTAGAGATTCCCATCTTACTCATGACTTTGAGAATACCGTTGTCGACGGAATGTCGGTAATTATCCATGAGCTGCTCGATAGTCATGTCATTCTTGATCCTAATATGCCGATAATGTACCATGAGCATCGATGGTTGGGAGATGATATGAAAGAAACATGATACGCACAGATTCTCCCTACCGATCTTGTAAATCGCCTCCATCGTTAGGTATGGACAGACTGCGTCCGCACCATAGCCGACTAGAACACAGAAATGATGAACTTCACGCGCTTCTCCGGTTTCCACCATAAGCGCAACTTTCGAACGCTTCTTGTGCTGGACGAGATGGTGATGGACACCGCCACAGGCCGCCAGAGCCGAGACGGGAACGCGGTCCGATGAAACAGCGCGATCTGACAAAACAATGACCTTAACTCCTTCTTCGACGGCCAGTGAAACTTCGCTGAAAATTCTGTCGAGCGCTGCAACATAGCCTGGTAGGCCTTCAGATTTGGGGAACGTGATGTCAATCGTAACTGAGGGCCAGGTTGAGTAGGCATTCTTCAGGTTCTTCATCGCATTCATTTCCTCGATGGTAAGGATGGGCGACTTGAGGAAGATGCGGTGGCATTGCTCAGCCTTCATCTCCAGAAGGTTTCCTTCGGGTCCGACGTAGCATCCGAGGCTCATGACGATACTCTCGCGGATGGGATCGATCGGCGGGTTGGTGACCTGCGCAAAGAGTTGACGGAAATAATCGTATATGATTCGCGGCTGAGTCGCCATGCATGCAAGTGGGGCGTCGTTGCCCATAGAGCCAAGCGACTCCTTTCCCTCTGTCATCATGGGAAGCATGAGCATGTGAAGTTGCTCAATCGTGTACCCAAATGCTAGAAGTTTCGGATCTGTGCTGAGGGAAGCATCGTCGATAGTAGGTGCAACAGAGTGCAAGCGCATAACACGTTTTACGATATTCGGAACATGTAAGGTATTTGCCTCGACCCATGCCGCAAATGGCTTTGAGCGCGCTGTTGTAAGTTTAAGCTCTTTGTCATCTACTATGCGTCCTTCCTCAGTGTCGACGAGGAGCATACGTCCAGGCTTTAATCGGCCCTTCGAAACGACCTTTTCGGGCGGGATGAAAACTGCGCCAACCTCCGAAGCGCAAACTATAATGTCTTCATTGGTGACAATGTACCGGCAAGGTCGCAATCCGTTACGGTCGAGATTGGCACCACAGTAACGGCCATCGCTGAATGCAAACAACGCTGGGCCATCCCAAGGCTCCTGAAGACAAGACGCCCAGTTGTAGAACGCTTTCTTCTCCGGTTCCATGAGATCATTGCCGTGCCACGCTTCGGGAACGAGCATCATCATGGCTTGAGGAAGGGTAATGACACCGTTTACGACGAGAAGCTCGAGCACATTGTCAAACGCAGCCGAATCCGAACCTCCAGACTCGATGATTGGGTACAGAAGGTCAAGCTGGTCACCGAAAAAATCGGACTGAATGACGCCTTCACGAGCACGCATCCAGTTCTTGTTTCCGCGGACTGTGTTGATTTCACCTGTTTATGAACGGCAGAAGAGATGGCGAAACATCAACTTACATCCCTATGGCGTGATTGCTGTAAATTTACTAACCATTGTGGGCAGCCCATCGCAATGGCTGAGCACGATCCCAACTCGGGAACGTGTTTGTCGAGAATCGCGAATGCACAAGTGCAAAGTGTGAGCGATAGAGCACATGGTTTAAATCATGATAGTAATTGTAGACTTGCGGAGGGGTGAGTTGCCCCTTGTACACTATGTTCTTCGTGGACAGACTGCATACATAAAACCACTTTGCGAGTGTACTTTTTCGAAAAGAAAGAAATGAATTTAAGCATAAGCTCTGAAACAGTTGATGAGTAAGAGAATTGGACAAACATCAGGTGCGTGGCATGCTTGCGAAGGACATAGAGCTGACGCTCAAATTGCTTTTGTTCGAAACTGCCATTCTGACAGACGTTGCCATCGCCATAATGTTCATGGAGGACGACAAAAGGCTGAAGAATCAGAGGTTCTTTGCTGCTTGCGGCTGGACCGAGGATAGAACCGTCCGTAGGAACCTCTCGCCACCCAAGAACACGGAGACCCAGTTCGTCAGCGAGTTTTGAGAATATGCTCTGCTGCCTCTGAAGTTCCACGGGGTCGCTCGGCTTGAAGAATACGTTTCCGACAGCGTATTGACCGGGCTCCGGCAAAGTGCAGCCGATGTCTCTCTCGGCTTCCCTCTTGAAAAACTGGTGTGGAATACCCGTCATGACACCCGCACCATCGCCGTCTCGACTGTCCGCACCTACGGCCCCACGATGGGTCATAGCACAAAGAAGCTGCCGAGCATCAGAGACTATCTTGTGACTCGGGTCGCCCTTGATATGGCATATAAAGCCAACACCACAGGAGTCCTTATCGTTTTCATTGTTATACAGGCCTTGACTAGCCGGTGCGGCCCCAGCCCAGGATTCGGGGTCGCGTTGAACAGAGTTGAAACTTGCGATGTCGTCTGACGAAGCAAAGTCATCGACTAAAGGCAGGTCTTCGTTTTGAGAGTTGTACTGCTTTGAAATGCGCGGAGACGCTGTCGCCATGAATATGAGAAGAGGAGGATGCTGGACGACGAGAGACGCTGGCAAAAGCAGTGTTTGACGTCGACGAGGTGGAAGAAGACAACAAGGGGGCGGAAAGCAGGAAAATGAGGATTAGGAGTACAGTACAAGTGTTGGTGCGGCGCGCACGGGCCATGAGTCGGACTTTCGGATACAACGGTTATCGGGAGATAGCGGCAACCAATAGGATACAGTAGATTGCAATAAAAAATCACCTTGCGGTGCCTCGCTCAGCGGCCGCTACACAGTAATAATATTGCGGAATGTGCGGCACTCCGACTTCGGCGCACTCACCTGCATAATCCTCACTTTCCGGCAAAATTTGAAAGTACACTGCATAGTGTGGGTCGCGTGACTCAATCTGCTCAGGTAATCGAGTACCTAATCCGTTGCTTTAGACGAGTTTTAGACGCCGGCGGTGGAGGTTCGGCCCGGAAGGTAAATCCTTGAGAATCATACGGAAAACCAATTATTCAATGTCCAAGGCTCACCCCCCTGCAAACGTAATCTGGCAATCCTCAACCATCAGATGCAGGAATGAAAATAATGCAAGCCTTATATGGCCATTTGATTCACATGGATCTGAGGTATATTTAGCGTCTTGTGCCTATATTAACATTGATTAGAAGCACCCAAGCCTTTGGACCACAGACATCGCGCGTAGAAATAGGCTTCAAAACTGTGGCAAATTATCTGTGGCACAGAAGAAACGCCTTCGGGTGCGTTCTTGAAACGTACACTTACCAGTGTGTCCGTTGTCGGCCCCCAATTCCTTGCGTGCAGATCCGCGCCCTAAGCGTGCTAATTCTGATTTTTTTTGGCCGTGAAGAACGGACACGACTTTCTGAAGCTTCCGGCTCAAGAACGGTACAGGCACGTTGAGATAGATGATGAGTCTCTCTCGGACCTTTTAAATATATGACATGAACCTTATTCAGATCGCATTTCCAGTGCGCGTAGCTATCTAACAATAGCGACCAAATGGATACCAGACTCGGAGTTCTTCCTATATCAGGCTACGGATAGCAATCAAAGTAAAATAGTTCGCAAGCTACATTCACCTGGTAACACATTATATTCAAGAAAGTAACGTAAACTTTGTTTAAACTGTGCATTAAACCAAAAGGCTCACTCTACACCGGAAACCCAGCATCAAGGTTGATGCCTTCGGAATGCTCACTGATATAAACATAACCTTACACAGTTAGCGTAGTGACCATAATCGCTTTTTGATATGCATGGGGCCCATCCAGGCTACCCATCAGAGCTGAGATCGATAGTGTGGCATATACATTCCATTACTAAAGCACGGTCACGTTGTTGACTGTTGAGAAAGTGTTCTCTCGACCGGAAGGGATCATACGTCCGCCGAAACAGCTCGTTGATACATTTGGCTGGAGCACCACCAGGTTTCGAGCCTCTGTGCACATTTGGTTCCGCGAAGCATGCTGTTCCGCCGGTGCAGGGACAGTAGGACCACAGAAACATGCTTAAGATCTACTGAGTGGGGCCCTCAACTATTTTCCCGATAGATCATCGCCAATCCGATTTCAGCCAGTGAGCCTGGATCATCTGAAAGTAAATCTGCGATTTCATGATACAGGCGAAAGACACATGCTCGGAGCTCAGGATTGCAGGTAGATGACTTTCGAGGGTACCAACCTCCCATAAGTCTCGAGCTTCCCCGCATTTCCCATCGTGTGGAAATCGTTCCGGTCATACCTAACCAGAAAGTAAGGAAATCGCTGGATTTGTTCTGTACAGTTGAAACTCGACCAGTGCTCCATCACACGCACAGGTGATGGTAAACGTAACCAATGGATTGATGGGCAGCAGTTACGCACAAGTTATGGCTGCACGCATAGGCCAGGTCGTTTGGGGTGATGAATAATCTCAGCGCACTCCAGAGAAATGATGGTTCTTTGTGACTTACTTGAGGTAAGCTGCTGTGTGTACCGGAATGTTGGGCTTCTCCCGTGACCTCGACTGAGCCAGCCTACATAGGCTGGCACAAGGTGAGCGAAGTCCCATATATTGTATGTCTCTAGATTATCCATAGATACCCCTAATTGCTCCCCACAGCCCAAGACTGCTTCGCATCGGCCGAAGCAAGGAACATGCATCCGACTGGTCGATGAATTGAAATTGATTAGAGGATTTAGAGGATGCAGGAGATAATGCACGAAAGGTTCTTCACACAGCGCCAACTTTGTCTACCCGATGCCCTCGTAAATGTGGTGTCAGCCACGACCCTGGACTTTGCGCCGGCTATGATACTTCTCGAAGATAAGCGTCTGAATATGTAGTCCGAGAAGTAAATAAACTCAAAAATTTTAAACCTTACTGTCTACATGCACGCTGCTAAGTTGAAGGAGCCTACGAAGCTGGTAAGGAACTACCTCCGATCGAGCAAGAGTTGGTACATACTATGCGATCGACCAACAATGACGTCGGTACGCATCTACGAATGCGTTTCTATTACTTGTGCATGTTCATTTGAGGGCGACTGGAAGATGAAGTAGCAGATGCGCGCGTATTTCGTCCTTCAACGGAACCCTTTGTGTAAAGGGCCCTCTCGAAAAGGACTTAGCTATTTCTGGTAAAGTCTGCGCAGTCTGAGGGACTTCTGCGACCCATGCAAGCACGTTCATGCTATCATATAACGTGCTCGAGAAGCCTTGAGAAGACTGAGAGTTGAATGTCTACCTCGGTTCAGAGGTGCCGGTACGTTTTTCACGCCGAGGCTTGTCAGGTATAAGTCCGACCTCTCGTGAGATAGGTCCATGAGCGTACTTGCTATAATTAAAAGAAGAAAAGTGATGCGGGCCGATCTGGCAGGTTGGTTCGCCGCGCCGAAATTTCACAATAATGATGACTTGCCGACTGGAGCTGTCCCCAGAACATGGATTCTTAATCTTATGATTGATGTGCCCTGTCCGTATTGAAGACGAGAAGACGAAGAAGGGGTACACAGCACCGATCACTTTCCAAGATGTGACGTTTGGAAAGAGTCGGTTTTCCTGTGTTATTATCGAGATTGCCTTTTATAGTGCCGGGTGAGTATATTTTTGGCAAGGGTTCGCACGGTGGCAACCGTTTGTGAAAAGCTTCGTCAGTTCACTCAGGCTGTTAGCGTTTCTGAGTCTTGCACGCTCTCGACTTCGATGTGCTTCTGTGTTCGAGCGACACATTGGTGCTCCAAAGCCAGCAGATCACGTCCCCTGTGCTCTGGCGTCAGCGCCATCGATTCTATAGACTTTATGAGCTTAACCTACTCGCCATGGGCTTTATCAGGCGGAATTTGACTAAAACAGACCAAAGAATCCTATGAGGTCCCAAGGCGGCAACTCGCAGTTTCTCAGAAGTACAGATGACTTTGGAAGCTGTGCCCTTCTTCTGCACTATCTTCCTTGCCGCGCTATTACGTTTTCGCAATACGCTCTCCAAACGCTTCTATCTTCGTCCTGTACCCTCAAGATAAATGTTCGACGCAACTTTCTTTGCTTGGATGCATGAGAAGTTAGACCCACTCCGATGCACGTCTCGGCACACCTCAAGGCACTATTCTAGCCGAAATATATCGTTCCAGCTCATTGGGTTCATCTTGAAAGCGCTTCGCAGGAGGTGTTCGCGACAGATCTCTTCGTCGGGAGTCGGCAACGAACCTCTTATATGGCTTCGCTGCTTCACTGGCTAGAGCTGGGGCAAAGTGCATCCACTCATGTACGGATGCTATCTTTTTCCGTCGATTTATTCACCCAAAGCTGGTTCTGTGCGCGACTGAAAGACGTTCTGACCCTCGAACTCGTTGCTTCCAGCTCGTGCGTCCGAACGCCACGAAGGTAAATACATGTACTGGACTTCGCATCATGGATAGCGTGAGTGATGTTCTAGGCGTCACCAGGGCCCTTTAAAAAGCCGAGCTCTACGCCCTGTGGTCTCCAACCTAGTTGTACTAAAGCTACGAGCTTTGAGCAATGTCGGCGATGAATAACTTTCCTGTACGCCCTCGTCGCTGCTGCTCGTCTCAAACCTGCTGACTGACATTTATGCCCGTTATCGTTCCCTCTTTGCTGCCAGGAAGGAACACGAGTCTACTTTCATGAAGCGACTGGCGCTGTGAAGTACGGAGTGGTACAGTCGACCTCCCTCCTCGCGGATGTGAGTCTTGCCCATTGTTTCTAGATCAGACGATCTTTACGCACAATCTTCAGGGAACTGTGATTGCTGTTGTCAAGCCTGACGACGGCGGGAACGAGATAAATCTTCCGTACGTAAATTAACACAATTCGGGGGAAATAAATTGACGTTCTCCTTTCAGCGTCGCGACTTTGAGCCGCGCCTGAAGGAGCAGCTGCTTGACATCGAGTCCAAGGCGGTCTACGTTTCAAACATAACGAGGTTTGAGAAGTAGGTTGAGTGTTCAGAAGAGAGGTAGTAGTGGGACAGTTGGCTTGAGACGTCGTGTATTGGGGGTTTTGAAATTGATTGGGGTTCGATCGACTTTTAGGCTCGAAGTGCTTCTTCTCAATGACTTCTCATTCGGCCGCATTCCACTCCTTGAGTACTCAGATCGAGCTGACCGATCACTTCTACATGTATGATTCAATAAGGGCCGAGAAGCTCAGCTCAGGACTGGCACACAGATCCAAATTCACTTACATAGTCCGCTTGTCTAAAGCGTAAGAATGAACGAGCGATTCGGCTTGTCACGTAGCAGTCAGACAAAATACGATTCAAAAGCAGAGCCAGCGTCCGTCGAATGCACAAGTGAAGCTCACTGTATAATTGTTTTCCATTTGCAACTGGGATGTGAGCTCTGCATCGAGAATTTGCATAAACAGTTGTCCTCCCCAGAATGAAGGACAAAGCACAAGAAGGTTTCAGTACTAGGACTCTGAGAAGCGATCTTCGGGCGATCATAGTGGATCATAATGTTGCAGGCTATACCTTAAGTATTGCCTGGCAGAACTTATCACGTAAGCTACGGAGTCTTGAACAGTAAATGAAGAACTGGGAAGAGCAGAATGCGTCGAGATCACAAGGCCTAGAACTGCAATCTCATTTGACGTAGACGAGCCTTGGGCAGCTTGGAAGAGCGTCTGAGAGACAGGACCGCATAGGAGCAGGAAGTTAAAGATCATCTTACGAACAAGGTTCCTGACATTCTGACATCTCATCAACATCGATTTTCAAGCTTTATATCCTGCCATGCAATACTTAGTGAGAACTTGCAGAACCAAAGACTTGCAAGATAAAGCACACCCACCCTTATCATTATACTAACGCGTTGACCCCCTGTAGGTATCTCTCCACCAAACTGTTCGTTCTTAAGGATGGAGTGCTTGTAATCGAAACGTAATGAATCTCTATAGAGCCTGTAAGTCATCAACACATAGAAAAACAACAATAGGACGACCTCTGAAGATAGATGCTCCCGGATGGCAATAACACGTCGAAAGACTTGTTCCTATCGCCACTCTTCTCTAATCTTAGAACCCTTGGAGAGCCCAAACTAACCCCAAGAATCCAGGATCCACTTGCATCGAGGTTGTCTACGTGCGGGAAAATCTGACCTTCAGTGCTGAGGTGCAGAATATGAGCTTGTGTTTGCACGTCTGGGATGAGCCTTCGCAAGCGATCCAGCAGCGGGCTTAACGAAGCATAGTCCTCAGCAGGCCACGAAGTGACGTGCATCTCTCGGAAATTGCTAATGACGCCGTCGAAATGACCCTAGCGTGTATAAGGACCACACATTTATCGGAAATTTGAGAGAACTTACTTCTTGAAACTCGTACATATTGTCAGGTCTGAAAAGCTCAGAGACACCGGACGAAGATTCTGCCGGAGAAGGTAAAGATGGAGGCAGTATAAGTGCGCGACGTTTCCTGGCTCGTCGAGATTCTGCAGAGTCTAGCTTTTTCAAACAGCTCGTCAATAGAACTTTCTGCTCCTTCTCGTCAAAGAAATGTGGATAGAACAAGAACGACGAGCTATTTGGCATGTGGGGGCCCTTGAAAAAGCGCGTGACGTCTACCGTTGCTGCTGAAGATCTTGCTCTTCGAATTGCTGCACGGCATAGTTGCGCGCCAAGTGTCATGTTCAATATGAAAGAAGACTCGCAGTGTCGCAGACTAGCAATCCGATGGTCACGTGATAGACGAACACTGTCACTGTCACAGTGTCAGGATCTGCACATTTTTGACTGCTCCGTCTCACTGGCACGCGAGACAGAGTCGTATGCCCTCCGAAGGAGCTACAACAGATGGTCAAGCAGAGCATGGCAACTCTTTATACGCAGCATTGGCCCGTACCCTAACTAGAAGTGCGGCTCTGTACTTTTCTCGTCCGGTCAGACTTTTCAGACCTAGTAAAGGTATGTAGCTTTTGACACCTGCCTCGTCGAAACAAATTGGCTTATGTTTTTCTCCTTCTTCGAGTCTCCGGCTGGATGTTTCTCCAAGGACTTGCTTCGCAGAAAGGGGTTTCGCTTTCACCGCAGTTCTTGAGCTATCTGGTGAAAAGGCACGGCGTCAGTATTCTGGCTTGTGCTTGTTGCCCTCTTCCATGTTGGTCTATTAATGAATGCTTTGCCAATGATACTAGTTATTTGTGCTTCCTCGTCATTTTATCCCGCCTCTGGCAATTAATGCCGTACTTGGGACAGTCCTGTGGTCGTCATATTCGGAAGCTTCTACTTTCCTAGAGGGCCGTTTGCCACACCCACTCGCCGTATCTCTCATTTCAGGGGCCATTGCAGGTGGTGCCCAAGCAATAGTCGCTGCTCCTGCAGAGAACGTAAGGCTTGTCCTTGAAGGCGGTGGTTCTCACACCGGCTGGTCGGAGTGAGCAGAACTGTTCCGAGCGAAACTGACGTGTTGAACGTCGATGTTTTGCTGATGATATGCAATTTCAGTGCTTGGAAAGATGTTTTCCGTGGCTCGCAGACCGGCACAAATCAACCAAAGGCACAAACTTTGCGAGAAGCACGTCAGGTCCGTTTATGGATGCGAGAAGTCGGAGACATGGCAGGACGAGGCAAGTAAACAATGAATCCCGCTGCTCTGATATCCTATCAGCTCTGGTATTTAAATCCCATTTTCTCCGCAGGCTGGAACGGATTCACATGGGGATTCGCTAAAGATACATGTGGTGAGCACCTCCGTCTTTTCCTTTCTCAGCTCCTTACCGTGCCTCGAAAGGATTCGCCATCTTTTTCTCAATGTTTGAGCTCACAAGACGAACATCAATCGCTTTGAGGTCAAAGTCTGCGCATGTAATGAGCACGTTGGAAGGCAAAGACTCGGCAAAATCTCACGTACCTCGCATCGTGCACGGGACAGCCTTGGTTGGAGGCGGGATTTTAGCAGGTCTAGCGTACGAAATGACCGCTAGGCCTTTCGACGAAGCGCGTCGGGTCGTTCATGCGCAACGCGTAGCTGACCCAGCGCACCGCACTGTAACTGCAGGAGTTAGTGCATTATCGAAAAAGGTTCAAGAGGATGGGCTATTCTCATTCTTTCGTTCTATGCCTGCACACGATTCGTCAGCATCGCCAGGGCAATTGGTTTCTGTTTTTCGGCGGCGCATGTACTCTGTGCTGCGCATCCTAGGCAGAATGGGCCCATGGGGCGCAGGGTTTTTAATATGGGAAGCCTTTGGACCAGGCCTTGCCCCTTAGTTTTCTCCTCAAATTCTTTAGCATGTGAGGAAGACGCGGAATATGAGTTGATGTTCCGAGATCATATGTCTTACGGGTTTCGCTTATATGTACACTATTTCATAGACCTTATTCTAACATTTAATGCGTCCTGATTTAATTTATACACTTGCGACATTAATTCTAATATTGATGATCTTGGTTGGTGAGCGCGGCACACCACGTAATCATCTAAGCATCTCTAGATCTTTCTACGACTTGGTCGCCGCGGCGTCAAATACTTTAGTCTCAAGCTTGAAAATACCCAATAATCAAATCATGCCGACTTGCACTCGAAGCGGCTGCAAGAAGGAGTTCACATGGGAGGAGAATGTCGACGGTGCTTGCAGGTACCATCCCGGCGGACCGGTAAGCATTGTTCTTTGAATGTTTGCGCCTCGGACACATCACGCTGACGATACCTTGTGTCGCACTTTCTAGGTCTTCCATGAAGGACTCAAGTCCTGGTCGTGTTGCGCAGATGTGAACAAACCGGAGCTTGACTTTGATGAATTCATGAAAATTGAGGCATGTTTCTTGATTCATCTATTCACTCGCTCCGCTAAGCGGTTAAGTACAGGGATGTCAAACCGGCGTGCATACAACGGAGTCCAGCAGACCCTCAGAGCCACAGAAGAGTTCGACATCCGCGGATCTCCCAACATCTAAGTCCACCGATGGCAAGGAGGTGTTCACTACCGGCATGTCTGCGTCCTTCCTTTCAACTCTTCCTCCTGCGGCAACCAAGACAAGGACACCTGCACCACCTCCTGTTGAGGAGGAAGACGATCTCAGCGTGCCAGTAGCACCTGGGACACTTTGTAGGAGAAAAGGATGCGGTGCCGAATTTATCAGTGAGGAGGAGAGCAGGTTGGGTGATGGCGAAGATGCAATTTGCACGTATCATCCAGCTCCAGTATGGAAATGTTCTCTACAATCTAGTACCTGCTCACTCATTTGTATAATTTCGCAGCCGATTTTCCATGAAGGAAGCAAGGTGAGGCTGATATGGAATTACGCGCCACGTGGTATATTAACGTAGAGACACCCCTGTGTGTTTATTAGGGCTATCTTTGTTGCAAACGGCGAGTTCTCGAATTCGACGAATTCTTGAAGATTGAAGGGTGTAAAAAGGAAAACATCTCTTTGCGCCCAAAAAGAATGGCGACGCAGTAAGCCACTTCTGCTAACTTCCGGTTGAGCTTCATTAATCGCCGTACCTCAAGATGGAAATTCAGACAACCTGTCGAATAGATCACTATCAAACACCGACAAATGTCTGCGTTTCTATATTTGCTAAACAGATAGATAAGACGCGTAGTGTCGTACAACTCGAGGAAAATGAAGTATGTCTCATGAGTGCTTTCCCCGTACTTAACAGACTCAACTGATTACTGAATCCAGGTACACCTTGATCTTTTCCTGCCGGATTCCAAGCGGTTTACTCGCTCTCTCTTTCTTTTTGGCCCAATTGTCCCAGCCGAATCTAAGTATACCATCATGGGAACAAAAGTAAGCACATCTTATCTATCTTATGACGCTATTCGTTTTGACAAGAATTCTATTAGATCGAACTCATTTTAAGGAAGAAGGACAACCGGAGCTGGAGCCTGCTTGAAAAGACTGAGCAAGACTTGGGTGGATTCAATCTAACTTTTGGTGTTGGCGGGCGGACTGGGACAATCGGCAGTAAAGCACCTCCCGTATTGGCTGAGAGCAATAAGGCGTGAGGGGTGCAAAAAAGTAGATTTATACGAGGATTAGAACAATACAGCGTAAGCTAAAAGATGTAGTCTAGATATCAATACACCCTATCTAAAGTTGTCCCGGCTTCTCTACTGCTTGGTAGAACTGCAAGAAATCTCCGGCACGTAGGTCGCTGAAATTGGCGATGTTGATTCCACATTCTAGCCCTTTCTTCACCTCCATAACGTCTCGCTTGAGTACGCGCAAAGTGGACAGAGTACCTGGAAGAGAAATATAAGCGAAAAGAACAACGCGCTAAAATACTCGTACCATCGTGAATGATTTCACCATCCCTCAGCACTCGAACTCGCTTGTCCTTTTCCACAATGCCATTCGACACTCGACAGCCAGCGACTTTGATAATCGACTTGGCTTTGCCGCTGATGTCGAAGATCTGCAGCACATTCGCTTCTCCAGAAACCCGCTTCTCGATTATCGGTGGCAGGAGCTTGATGATTTGCTCCTTCACTTCGTCAAGGACTCTATAAATAATGTTCGAGGAATAAACGGGAACGTCATTTTGTGAAGCAGCTTGGTCGGCCGTGCGGGAGACATTGACAGAGAAAGCAATAACCATTCCTAGCATTAATCAATGTGGGGTCTAAACAAAGAAACATCCAAAGACTCTTACCTTCTGCTGCTTTTGCAAGCATGACATCAGATTCAGTGACTTCGCCAACGCCCGTGGAGACAACTTTCGTGACGGCATCCTTGTTCCCTATGCCCTCAACTGCGGCAGCAAGTGCCTCAATGCTTCCACTAACGTCGCCTTTTATTATCAAGCGAAGTTCCTTTGGTCCTGAATCTTTAGCGGAAGCGCGTGTGACCTCTCGTTCCATCTCTCCAGACGCTTCCCCGGCCTTTCTCTCTCGCTCCTCGCGCTCCTGGCGACGCGATGCATTAATTGACTCAGCATCGCTCAAAGTCGCATCCAAGCTCGCTTTCCGTCTGCGATTATCTACGGCACGTTTGACATCACTTTCCTTTCCTTGAAGAACTTCATCTCCAGCTGATGGAAGTTCCTTCCACCCAGAAACTATGACCGCGGAGCCTGGTCCCGCTGCCCTGACGGTTGTGCCAAAAGAGTCTGTTAATTGTCGTATTTTTGCATATGTAGTGCCGCTGATGATGTGTGAAGAAGGAGTAAGTTTCCCGCGAAGAAGTAGGACGGTCGCCGTGTTTCTGATATGGATATGCGTCAGTTCGGTATTTTATAGCTTATCGGGATGTAGGACAAACCCGAAGCCTTTGACAACTTTTGATTCCAAAACATAGCCATGAGCAGGGCCGTCTGCTTCGGATCGTATGTCCTGGAGTTCAGCAAGGAGTGAGATGGTCTCGACGAGCTCGCCAAGTCCATGGCCCGTCAAGCCAGATACTTCTACAGAAGGCACATCCCCACCCATAACCTCCAACTCCACTCCTTCGGCCCATAAAGCATTCTGTACCTTTTCCTATAAAGCCGGTGCAAATGGTCAATGCTATTCAAACTGGAAGTAAATGGTGTGACTCACAACGTCCGCGCCCGACTTGTCGACTTTATTGATGGCAACTACTACACCGACTTTGTCTTTGTCCTTCTTTATCAAATCAATGACCTCTCTAGTTTGTGGCATGACACCATCGTCCGCAGCGACAACGAGTACGATGATATCTGTCACTTGTGCCCCACGCGCACGCATTGCCGAAAAGGCCGCATGGCCCGGCGTGTCGAGGAAGGTGATCGAGTGCGGAATATCGGGCGAGTTCATTGCACTAGGTACAGGGACGGAGAAAGCTCCGATGTGCTGGGTGATGCCTCCAGCTTCGCCCTTCGCTACTGACGAAGAGCGGAGTGTATCAAGAAGAGTAGTCTTTCCGTGGTCAACATGACCCATAATGGTGACTACTGGAGGTCGACGAGGAAGAGATGCTTGATCCGGGTGAGGAGGCCTTTCATTGATCGAGTGAGACGCGAGGTTAGATCAAAGAAAGAACGAGCTTACGATGCATAAATGTCAAATGCCGACTCATCATCTACTACAGGATTTCTATTGAATTCCATTGCAAGAAGCGATGCATCGTCAGCAGAGAGCACTAAAGGAGGATAAATAAACTTAATATTATCATGAATAAAACCAACGTACTGTGATCGTAAGATGACTGTCCCTCCATGCCGTTTCGGTGCATACAGTTTTGCAGCGTTTCTTAAAGCCGGCGAGTTAGATAAATCATGAATGTCGCTGAAATAATGCTGGCAAAAGTACCTAATCGAACGTCCAGTAGGCGGGAGAGGTTTCCGACGGAGATAATACTCGGAATGGCGACGTCGATATTGACAGATTTAATATCCCTTGTCTTTTTCTTAGCTTTCTTGACGAGCTCCATACGATCCTCGTGCATACGAGAGTGCTTCGGAATCTCAATGTTTTCGCCCGCCCTAAGCCGCTCAATGAGGGAGCCTCTGTTTTTAAAGGCGTCGCGCTGTCCTCGCCTACTTTTGTCCCTTTCATCTCTGCTATCATACCTCGATCCAGGTCCATACTCCCCCATATATTCAGTTCGCACGAATTGTGGACGCCGCACAGACTTTGAAGCCCTTTCAGGCTCAGAATCCTGAAGTTCACGTTGCAAGTCCCTTCTCCGCGCCTCGGCTGCAGGAAACCGAGAGAGCTCGTCCCGAGCATCCGCCGCTTCCCCGCTGTTCACGGCCAGATGAGGGGCCAGTTCTCTGTGCGACGAGCCTTCATGGGATGAAGTCGACTCTCTTGGATCTTTATCAGAAATGGTAAAGTAAGTAATTGGCCTCTCGAAGACAAACCCAAACGACGAACTCTGGTTTCTTGCAGTTCTCCGAGGAGCCTGATCTATAGGAAACTGCGGAGACTGTTGAGACGTGGCACCATTCCGCGTCCGAGAGCCATTGCGTTCCTCGAATGGTCTAGGTGGACGCGGAGATCGCCTCGAGACGTCCAAGTCCCCAAGGATCGACCTACGAGGAGCTTCGGAAGGCTCTGGACGAGCCCATCTGTTGATGTTCGGTCGGTACGAGGGACCTGCATCTCGTGAATCTGCAGTCTGGCGCAACGAAGCAGGGGCAGGCGGGGGCTTTGCCCACTTCCCAACATTGGGAGTAGACTGATACGACGGCTGGTGCTCGGACAGCGTAGACTGAGGCCTCTCCCATTTTCCCAGAGCTTGCGGCTACGTTAATGATGAGTATACGCCATGTGCAGGGTGGTGAATCTGGATGCCTACCGCAGGCTTCAGTGCTGCTGCTGTTGACGCTGAACGTGAGCAATATCTTGTCCGTACAAGAGATCGAACTTGGAACGACTGCCTGCCATGCATAAGTCTTGTCTCAGATATCTGTACCTGCCAGCAGGACTTGCGGCGAGATTTGAGTGCGGTCGATGGAGAGCAAGAGCTGCAGAAACATTCGACGGAGCAGACACTGAAATTTCAAGCCGATTATGTCATCGCAACTGCCTAGCCGGGCATGTCCCAGCAGAGTAAAACTCCTACAAGTCTACGTTCGTAGAGTATGCCTCATTGCTACAGATTTATTAATATTGATACAAAAGTACAAAATGATAGAATAGAGATAAATGTGGATAAATAAGTGCATTCATTCTTTATACACCCTCACGCCTCCTCTACCCCATTTCTCCATTACTGCGCGTCCCATGCTCGTTGGTTGTGAAAATGCAACCTCGCCTTTTGCAGGCTCAAGCTCGTAGCCGTGAATAAACGTTCTAGCTGCTGCTCTGAGCAGAGCTTGCGCGATTCCTTTCCTCCTATGCGCAGACGACACGAATAACCGGGGCACACCCATAGGTGTCGGAAGATGTTCGGGCTTGCAGTAAAGGTTTCCCTCGACATGTACGAGTAATGCTGCCGCATTCTCCAAGGCAGATACTTCCTCCTGCGTTGCGATTTGCATTGCCAAGGAAATTTGCTGAGCGACAACGCAACCGACAATTTTCTCTCTCGAACATCCGGGAGCGCGAAGAAGGAACAAATAGGCTTTGCAGGACTCCAGTGATGACGATGGGATGTCCGGTGCAGATAGGGCAAGATTAACTGTGTTAAGATACCCAGATACCTATGTCTCAATCAGCTCTCTCACTCAACGTAGGTATGCTCATGAAGAAGAAAAGGTATTCACCTTGGAGCCGAGTTTTCCTACTGTGGATGGCTTAACGGCAACAATCCTCCCTCTCTCCCCGCACCCAACTACAACATCATCCTCAACGACTACTGCGGCCCCTCCCTCCTTTCCTGCCTCTTTGTCTTCTTCTCTTCCCCACTCCAATCCCTTCTGCACACGTGTACAGTGTGTCTTGTGTAGACTCTCATCATCGGGTGCACCACGCGTATAGGACAAGTCGCAGAGGGGGCAAGTACGCAGGATGGACTGGTCAATGCAGAAGTGCAACTGCGTGAGTCCTGCTGCCTTCTTCGAGACCTTTGTTCTCCGTGCTACGGAAATCTTTTTCACTGCTGGTTTCTTTTGTGGTGGGGAGCCATTGGGGAATAGGTCCTGAAGAGGTCGCTTTCGCTTCGGTGTGGCTTCGCTGTCTCTCGGGCCAGATGGTGAAGAAGAGAGAGAGGTATCCGATGAGGAGCTTGTCGTAGCGAGACGCGGCCTTGCGCTTTGAGAACCATATGTACGTTTCACTTGAGGTTTCGCAGGTAACATACTGTTAGGTGCGCGGTGGAAGGACAGAACAGAGCTGTAGTAGTCGTGACTCGGTACGTATACGTGTTGTTGTCTTATTCCAGTCACATGACCGACGCGACGCGTCGTAACACGTGGGACGCGTTTAATGAAGTTTAAATTCATTTGTCGGATTCATTGACTCCTCTCGGGTTTTCTCTAATATCGTACTGCTTTGTAACACCCGGAAGAAGCTTACACGACATTGCACTCTCGAAGAAAACACCCAGATCTAGAGTACTAGTAGGCAGAAAAACCGCAGTCCGCGGTTGGTATATTGGTATAGCGGCAGAAATACATCGATTCCCCAAACGTTTATGGTTGGGGCACAGAAAACAATCCCATAAAATGAAAATTAATCATGTGATACCATCTAACACCCCTTTAAGACCTCGTCCAGGAAGTGACAGTAGACTGAAGCCCGTTTCTGTTTGCGCCCTGGTCTACGATTCCGTTCTCGTTGATACTCAGCTGGAACTGTGATGCTATCGTTGACAAGCTCAATACGGAGACCGTAGAAGCACTGTCGATGTCGAATATTTGTGTCTGGCAGTTGTTGGTACTCAGGCAAGCCTGGTTGTAGTCCTGAGAAGTGCGTGATAAGATTATCGATAGCGCGAAGGATCTACTCTAGACAGCTCACCTGGAAGAAGCTGTAAAGACCGGCTCCGAAAACAAGGATATCTTGAGAATTCGAGATTTTAACGGCCCATGCCATAGGCTGACTAGCAGAGTATGTTGGGTCGTTGAAGTTGGTGCTCGACGTAAAAGGGGCCGGTGGAGCGGGGTTAGGTTGGAAGTATGCCTGCAAGAAGCGCGGTTTCCGTTAGAAAGATATATGAAGGAGCAAGTAGATCAGCTTACTGTCTCGGTCTGAATAAGCCCCATATAATGGTTCTGAGCGCCGACGAGGTTATATTGGTAGAGAACATGATGTTCGGCTGGAATTATAGTCAGTCCCGGCAGTCTAGGATATAAAATGAATTATCAATACAAGCTAAGAGATGAAATCATGTCAGTAAGAATTATAGGGCTTTGCAATGAGTTTCGGCTCACCTGTTCCAATCATCCATACTGGCCCGGCAGACTGCGAGTAGATGCCTCTGCCGCTGTAGGCCTCGAGCTCGTTGAAAGGAGGGTCAAGGGAATGATCCGCAAGCCAGACCCACGTCCCCTATCCGTATTTTGTCAGATAAATGTGAGGGAATGGTGATGGGAAATGAACGCAAACCTCAAGGTAAGCACTAGACGCTGGTGTGAGGTGAAGGGCAAGAAATGACGCAATACAACTGCTTCCGGTCGTAGAAGAGTTGGCGCACGAGTTTCCATCGAGGTTCGTTCCGAGCGCTATATAAAGCCGAGCTGAGATTCAAACATTTGTCTCCGAATATAAAGTCTTTCACCTCCAGCAAGCCTAGTTTTATTATAGAGTCAGCTTTGGCGACGAAGGTTCGCACAGGAGATGATCTCACCTAATGTGACTGTCCCACATGCCCGCTGCGCCTTGCTGGCCTGAAGGGTCATGCACATTCCATTCTAAGACAATTGCACCAGCGGCTGAGCATTTCAGGAATAAGTACGGCAGTAGTTCCATGTAATAAAATTAGAACTTACCGGGTCCGCGAGTAGTAAATACCATGTCGGTTATTTCTAGCACGCCCACCGAGTTGGTATCGCCAGCCCTGACTACAGGCTGGGGGTTGTTCATATCTTCAAATGCCGCACCACCACCCATGATCACGGACCACGCCTCGCCGACTATTTGGGTGCCAGCAGGGATGGTGATAGTTGAAGTGACGAGGTACGTGCCCTGGTCAAAGAAGATGATCTTGCAACCAGAGTACTGAAGAACTCCTACTTAGTAAATCAACTGTAAAAAGATATCAAAAACTTACCTGAGCAAATGCATTCACGATGGCCTGAGTGTCATCGGTGGTCCCATCTCCCTTTGCCCCCAGAGATCGAATGCTGATAAATTGACTAACGGCATAATCTGCGTACTGCGGGTGCGTCTTTCCGAAAATACGTCCAGAGCTGTCCAAGAGACTGCTTGCCTTCGTTGGAGGGGTCATCGAGGCCTGTACGAATTTGCCTGCCGAGCTCGAGCCAGTGTATACGTTCCCTTGAACCCAGTGGCTTATGGTCGTTGTTCCGCCATTCAGAACGACGGCACCGCCGACAACCCCGACTGCGGTCGGAACGTTATTGAGATTGATGTTGTTGAGTACCAGGGACCCTGCAAGCTGCCCATTGCTGGGTTCGGAGGTGCGCAGGAATATGGGGGTGTTGGTCACAACTGCGTCGATTATAGCCTCTGCCCCAACAGTCTGTGGCGGAGTGTGCATGAGTCTAGATAAAGCTTTCAACTGAAGCTCTTACTTACCTGGTCATCTTGATCTAAGCCGCCTGTCGTCAGATCAAACCCGACCTAACGAATTGAATTCAACAAAGTAAGAAAGTCGAAACGGTTCAAATTTCAATCGTGTCCACTCACTTGACAGTTGTTGATCGTCACGCCCTGGAAAGTCCAACCTATTCGCCATCGGATCGTCAAGAGTCTGCATTACGAATACTGGAAGCATGCTTTACGCACCCCAGTTCCACAATCCGAAAATTGCTTTTGAAGCTTGTCAATTCTCCACGTTTCTGCGTATACTCTCAAATTTACTCACCGCTCTGCGCATTGTTCACAGTGATGTTTCGTACAGTGAATCTGAGGCGTGTGTCGAGTGTTCATTATTGTATTCTGAATACGGGAAGGACTTACTGCTGGTTTCCGACCCAGATACCGAATTTCCCTGTTTATTGTCAGCACAGTTGTTCTACAATACAGTTGCATCTCAATCGTACCGCCATTGAAGACAATATCTACAATATCATACTTAGCACATCTAAGTTGGCAGTATGAAAGACATATGCTTACCTCCCATGAAACCGCCACTTCCGTTCTCCATAAAGATACCTATGCTACTTCAGTATCAAGTACCTTGTTCTGATCAAGCTTCGCACAAACCTTGATGAGCGGTCGAAGGGTCCGTTGACATGTTCACAACAATGTTCATGAGGGAAGTCGCCTGCGATACCTGCCAATGAAGACCGGTCGCGGATGAAGTGGCCGGCATCCGCGTTAAGTCGATAACAAAGTTCCTGACCGACCGGTAGCTAATAGAATGGAACGCGTGAGCTCAGCTTTTCGGCAGATATAGAACCGAAATTAACTTACAAGTTGTTCTGGTTGACGTACCATTGCGCTCCGCCTCCTCCGTCGATGTAAGGGTCGGCGTCTAATCGATCGACCGGAGTCAGAGATAGAATTGTATCCAAGGTACATGATTAACTCACCAATGACGGCCATGCCAACAAAGTCAGCGGCAGCGATAAGAGTAGGCGGATTCCTTGCGTCTCCGATCATCTGGGTATAGTACCACGCGACTATGGGTTGTGAGACCAGGTAGGTTCTGCGTTTTGGTTAAGAATAGATGCGGTTAAAGGAAATGCCATATGAACTCACCCTTGAGGGAAGTAGACAATTGCTGGTGCGGTCCTATTAAAGATATGAAGTGGTTTAGGACGCCTCAATAATAACAAAGGAAGAGCTGCATACGTTGTAGATTGACAGCTGGAGCCTCCACCACATCTATTGCCAGATGACATGGCAGAACTAGGTTCCGACAAGACATGTAAGTATAATATCCCAAACTTAAACCTAAAGAATAAAACACTTGCTTAATAGCTGCAGTATCATCTGTAACGCCATCACCCTTGGCACCAAAGTCCATGACATTCCTGAAGACCTGGTATCCAGACGGATCGGAATTAAATGCAGCGAGGCCTTGGTGTTGAATATTTTGGAGCCAGAAAGGATCGCTGGCGCCTGCAGTGCCAGCAGTGATGGGAGTCGAGCAAGTAGACCCTAGGGCAGATGCCATGAGTGCCGATGACAGCAACACGAGGGCCGCGATCAAGAGCTTTGGCGGCTCTCTGAAATGCATGATGGGTGATGTCCGAGTCAGCGAAATAAAATCGATAACAAGCGTAAGAGTAGTGCGCTAGCGCAAGAAAGCCAGCGGTTGCCAGAGGAGGACCGGGGACTGCGCTGAAGACTACACGATTCGCTCGCAACATATTTATACTAACCAGGGTCCCTACGAGTGAAATGCAAAAAGGAGCTCGGGATCGAGCAAGGAGAGATTGACAGCGCGACAGCAACTATGCTCGGGATCGACACACCATAACGGAACAGAAGCGGTGACGAGCGCGCTATAATTGTCCCAGTTTGGTCTTGCACTTCTGTCGTGCATCTTTCAGTCCTGCAGCCCCTTTCAAAGCACAGCAGTAGTTTGTAAAGCCAGTAGACGAGTTCCAAAGACCACACAATCCTAAGAATTAAAAGCATAATAAAGCCTAAATAACTATGTCTTGGACTCTGTAGGCCGTCTACCTCTGATTCTGCGGCTTTCTTGATCTCAGGAGCAATACTAATATGATCTTCCCTCGTGATAGTGCGGACCCTTTTAGAAGTTCAAAGACATTTGTTCTTCCAGAAAGCGAATCCTCTCATGACACAGAACACAATGTGGAGTCCGACACGTCATGATACACAGGCTCAATTGGCGTGTTTTTTTCTCCAGAGCCTCGTCTCCGAATGCGCCATTCCGTTAGGTCGACCACAACGATTCGTACGGAAGAAGTGACACCGTCGCGCCAGCTGACGAGCACACAGAGTGAACGTCGGTACAACTCTTGGCCCATGGGGTTTCATCAGGGTCAGGTGGATGCATGTTGACCAAGAAGTGTGGGAGAACAAACCTAACACGGCTTTAGCACAAGCAAAACCCGTTGAGACAGACAGAAATGGACTGCCAGTCAAAGAGCCAATAGACAAGAACTCTGGACGCCGCTCTGCAGGAGCTGAAAACCGCTACTACCAATTAATGGATCAAGAAGAGCACTGACCATACGGATCAATCCCTCAATTGCCGACAGCCGGTAAGTTAAGGTGCAATGCTACGTAGAACGTCGTCCACGCGCTCATATTATGGAAAAGAGCGGCACTTCCAGCGAACTGGCTAGATAATATGAAGGGAAGCCTTCTTTGCATGCGAGAGCAAGGTTTCCGAGGCAAGAGCCGCACGTAAAAGTAAAACATGATGGGTGGCGCATGCCTCTGCCAGCAAAGCGCATCTAATTCGTCCTCTTGACAGAGTTGAAGATCCGTGAATTTATGAACATCTTACAGTTACAGCTTCTCTACTGTGACGCGTGCGTAAAGACGCGTCGACTGGTGAAGTCAGTTAAGCTCGGCCAGATTCTCGCTGGCTCCAGTGGGAATTGAGATATACCCTCGGCAAAGACAGGGAAACTCCATCTGAAGGAAGAGGCCTTATGATACAACAGTCTGATGCATAAATAGGCAAGTGTAGACTCGAAGCATGCGCAGATGAATATTGATCGTACGCGCAACGACTGAGTTCTGCGGGCACCTCTTCGAGTTACTGAAACACGTCTGCAGAGACTCGTAACATTGATTTGTCCGAATGAATCACGGATTGATCGGACCTGGGCTAACGGCGAAAAGTCATGCATCCTTCAAACAAGCGAGCCGTTACGACAAACGAGGGAGTATTGTCGTCAAGGACGACTTTTAATGTCCGCTCTTTCTCCTCATTCGACACAACAATACCCACAGGCCAAGAATAAAAACAAGCGTAGGAAGAGACGAGTTTGAGTTCAAAAGATCTGATATGCGAGCTAGAATCAAGAAAGAGCACAGGATTCCAGTACAGAGCCGGACAGTGTAGCTTGGCATGGAACGTCGCGGCCAGCAGCGGCCGTCGGCTTGCTAGACGGGCGAATGGCAGTGCATTCGCACGGCACATGGCATTCGTTACGTAACTGACTGATTATTGCCAGGCCGATAATGTCAGCCCGCCTTTAGAAGCGCCGCTCTATTTACTTCGCGGCGCGCGGCCTTCTTTTCACATATTACATACCGACCTTCCAGCCTTCCAGCCATTCCCGCCCGCCTCTCTCTCTCCCTCCCCTATCGTATGTCCGGCGCCTTACAGACATAAAATAGGCATTAACACACCAGATATCCTGCTTTTTAATCGTCTTCTAGCCACTTCAGTACGTCCATCATAATCTTAATACCTAAAAACAGCACCTAAGCACGCTTCATGTTGCCTTTTCTCTCTTCTCTCCTGCAGGTCGTCGTAAGTCGTGGACGATGGCTGAATCATCTCTTCGCATCTCGCAGCCATCAGACACCGTATATGAGCCGCTCCCTTTCGACGGGCCCTCTCCTCCAGGAACACCCGCTAGCGAGAGCATGACTATGCCTTTGCAGGAGTTGCCACCCGGCGCTGCCCGCCCGCGTTTCCAGGGTTCGGCTCTTCGAGAGGATGGCTCAATGATGCGGGATTCCTTCGCATCGTCGACGTTCAACACCGGAGGCTCACTGAACTCGTCCGTATATGCGCTGAATCCCGCTGGTGCGGCTGGTAGTGGCAACCGCTCGTCGTCGTATCTTGCTGCTTATCGCGATGATCCAAATGCCGATTACCAGGAGGATGAACCCTCCGAGCCAGCTGCTGGGTATGCAGACAAGACTGGACCCGACTACCTTGAGGAGAAGCGTGGAACGTACATGTCTCCGCACTCTAAATCGAAGAAAAAGTGGGGTCTCATTGGAGGGGGCGCGTTGTTGCTTGTCATCATCGCCGCAGCTGTTGCCATCCCGCTTGTGGTGAACAAGAACAAGGCCAGTTCGTCGTCTTCCGACGCAACTTCCTCAGGCTCTGGTGGCGCGTCTGGGTCGTCTGGGTCTGGCAACACCAGCTCTCGTAATGTTGTCACCGGAGGTGATGGGAGCACCGTTACGATGGAGGACGGCACCAAGTTCACATACTCGAATAGTTTCGGTGGGTATTGGTATTTCGATCCCGAAGATCCCTTCAACAACGGCGCGCGTCCTCAATCCTGGTCCCCTGCGCTAAACGAGACTTTCAAGTACGGCATTGATATTATTCGCGGGTGAGTATATTCCTCGCACTATGACTCTAACAGAACTTAAGCATTTATGCACTATGCCTTAGCGTCAACTTAGGCGGGTGGCTTACCACAGAACCTGTGAGCTTCTAATTTAATCTTACGCTCTGAGTTCACATACTAATTTCTATCTTTGATTTAGTTCATGCAAGTTCACACAGCTGTTTCTCACATATCAAATTCCATATTCATATTTGTTTATTTTATTACAGCACCCCTGCTCTCTATGAGCCGTATGTCAATGCCAGCACGTCAGCCGTCGACGAGTGGACTCTCAGCGAAAACATGCGTGCTGATTCAGCGAACGGTGGAATCAACCAGCTCGAAGAACACTACAAGACATTCATCGTACGTCGTATTGTCTCTAAGTTTCTCGATATATGCTAACTTATATTGCACGCAGACTGAGCAAGATTTCGCAGAGATTGCTGCGGCAGGCCTCAACTTTGTGCGCATCCCTCTCCCGTACTGGGCCATCGAGGTTCGCGGGGATGAACCGTTCTTGGCGAAAACCTCCTGGACGTGAGTACGATTTAGTTGTTACATCTATGAACTGAATATCGAATATTCTCCCCTAGATACTTCCTTAAGGCCATTGAGTGGGCTCGCAAGTACGGCATTCGCATCAACCTTGATTTACATGCTCTTCCCGGTAGTCAAAACGGCTGGAACCACTCCGGTAGGCTGGGTACTGTTAACGTGCTGAACGGTCCTATGGGCCTCGCCAATGCGCAGCGCTCGCTTGACTATATCCGCATTCTCGCCGAATTCATATCTCAGCCGGAATACAAGGATGTGGTCGTAATGTTTGGCATCACGAACGAGCCGCAGGCCCCTATCTTCGGTCAAGAGCCGCTTCAGCGATACTATCTCCAGGCTTACGATCTTGTCCGTAAGGCGGGTGGCACAGGAACCGGGAACGGCCCTATGATCTCGTACCATGATGGTTTTCTTGGTCAGACCAACTGGGCCGGATTCTTACCTGGCGCGGATCGCATTTCCCTTGACTTACATCCTTACCTGGCGTTTGGCGGTCAAAGCGCAGCTCCACTGTCTTCCTTTATCGATACGCCGTGCGACGCGTGGGGAGCCAACATGAACACCTCCATGTCGGCATTCGGCCTGAGTACAGCAGGGGAGTTCAGTAACGCGGTCAATGACTGTGGACTTTATGTCAACGGAGTTAACCTTGGGACTCGGTACGAAGGCACTTACACCGGAACTTGGCCTGTTATTGGTAGCTGCAATGAGTGGCTCGCTTGGCAAAGTTGGAACGATACCATGAAGCAAGAGTTCAAGGCATACGCCCTGTCGAGTATGGATGCTCTTCAGGTACGTCTTTTTGTGTCTTTTCTTAAGCTATACCGATTTCTTACTGTTCTGTTTCGAATCAAGAATTGGTTCTTCTGGACCTGGAAGATAGGCAACTCCTCTGTCTACAATAGTGTCATGGCTCCGGAGTGGTCGTACAAGCTTGGGCTCGATAACGGGTGGATGCCCACGGACCCCCGCGATAGTATTGGCACGTGCGGCAGCAAGGATATTTTTAATGGTCCTCTGGCACCTTCTGCGACGGGCGGGTCAGGTGCAGACACTATTCCTTCGTCTGTATCGAGCTCGCTCTCTTGGCCACCACCAACCATTAGTAACGCCGGCGCTGCTACTTTGCTCCCAAGCTACACGCCGACAGGTGCCGTACCTACCCTGTCTGGGCCTACGTTCACTATGACAAGTGGCAAGTCAGCAAGTACAGCCGACGCCGGGAACGGATGGCAGAACTCGGCGGACACGGCAGGCTTGATGACTGACATCGCCGGCTGCAGTTACCTTGATCCCTGGGTCGGCCCAACTGCCTCTCCTCCGTCGCCGCTTTGCTCGTCAGCGGCGGCAAAGCGTGCCGAGGTGACCGGCGTACCTATCCGGCTGTGACACGAAGACCTCCCGTGTCCCTTCATTTGTTCTTGCCTATGGATCGCGTTCTGTACCTTATGACATTCATTAAATCTTGGACTCTTACGAATGGATTTTTGGTTTGTGAGCCTCATCTCATTATCACCTTCAAGGACATGTAGTGGCCATGGTCTGTTCGCTGTTGTTCTTTATTCAGACTATATCTCGCCTAGATGTGTGATAACAAGGACTGATATCATCTAGCGTACCTTACCGTCACTTCTGTCTTTACATTCTTTCTTAAATCTTGGCAGCCTTACAGTAGGTTTATCACGATCGTTCCGGACTTCATACATGCGTTTCTCTTTGCATCAGTGCTCGCCGCTCGTTGTTGCATATCTGTCTTCAAGGTCCTCCTGCCCACCGAAGCCTCCTTCAAAGTCTTTGTCAGTGCGTGAGGCGGCCTCCTTCGCGTCGTTGGCCATTTGTGCGCGTAAAGCAGAGAGCTGCTCCTGTTCCTATACAGATACAGTCTGGCATTGATAAAATGGTTTTGTTACGTGTGTCTGACCTTCTGTTTGACATATTGTGCTTCGTCTCCCTGTTCTTTTGCCTTCCATGTTTTATCCTAAATATTAACTGGGATTCAGGTACTGGTTCTGATCGAAAAACGAAGCTGGACGTACTTGGGCGGTTGCTCCTGACATGGTTGCTTGTGTTTGAGTTGTTTTGACGCTTGCAATCGTCATTAGCACTATAAAAGGAAAGCGCAAAGCACGCGCGCCAAACGCAGATCCTGTGATCGACGAATTGAGGTGCTTGTCGTCGTACAGTCATGTCGGACTACGCTGCAGACAGAAAGAACTCGGAACGGAGAGACATACACCCTGTATGCAATGTCTTAGCTGAACACCGACAGACAGATCCTAACGAAATCTATAGAACGAGGTTCTCGTGAGTTCTATACACTTGAGTCGGATTGACATTCTGCTTATCTGTACCGACAGAAACTTACATTCCTGGCGGTCATAGCTATCCACTTTTACATCTGGAAAATTACTTGGCCCTTGCTGAGCACGTTCTCTACACATCGAACATCTGCTCCGTCCTTTGAGCATCTTGCTTCCCACTGTGCTGATATAACACCTATTGGAGAGTCTGAATTTCTCGCCCGCCAGCAGTCGCTCGCCGAAACCCTGCATGCTCTCAATGCATCAGCATATGTGGCCGAACCAGGTGCCAATGCTCAGTTCTTCTGGAATATTTCCACAAGCAAATGGTTCCTCTCTGAACGTCCTCTGTTACTCATCGTCGCGCCAGAGGTCGGGTCCGACGGCAAGGTCAAGCCCCGTGTATCAGTGCTCACGCCATCCTTCGAGGCGACGCGCGCACGCTTGCTTCCCATCCCAGCGCAGGAGAACATCTCGTTCTTCGAGTGGCCTGAAGATGCTAATCCTTATGAAATTGCCGTTTCCGCCTTTTCTGGTAGCCAAGGCACTGTCCAGGTGGATGGAAGGATACGAAAGTTCATCGCGGACGGTTTGGCTTCGGCTTTACCAAGCAACAAAGTTCTGTCGGCACCGCTGGAGATACGATCTTTGCGCGAAAGGAAGTCTTCCGCTGAAATTGATATAATCCGCTGTGCGAACGAGGTAAAATATAACTTTCTTCTCCGGGTTACCAGCTAAGCTGAACGTCTGCAGGTCACCCTCCTGGCGATCCGGGCAGTCAGGGATAAGCTTCACATCGTGCGTCCAGTCTAAATCAAGTCAAATCCCTCTTCACGCCGCATGCTAACCTTATTCTGTCATCTCAGGGAATGAGGGAGTCTGAAGCGCAAGGACTGATCAGGGATGCCCTTTCGGCCGCGGGTCTCTCGGATCCATTCGTTCTGGGTCTTTTTGGAGGTAAGGAAGCTTCCAAGTTCTTCAAAATTTTCTCGTTCACGTTCACTTTTGTGCAGAAAATGCGGCTTTACCCCACGGAAGCGGCTCCGATCGTGTTCTCGGGGAGGAGGACTTCATTCTCTTTGACGTCGGCGGAACACTCCACGGGTATCACAGCGACATCACCAGAGTTAGTCGCCGGGGGATTTTTTTTTTGAACTAGTATAAGAAACCACATATCTGACTTCGTCGCTCATAGACCTTTGCGCTCAAGGAGTCAACTATACCCACTGAACACCTAAACGTGTGGTTTACCGTGCATGCAGGACAGACTGCAGCCCTGCATGCCGCGCGGAACGGTTCGCTCGCACGCAGGGTTGACGAAGCCGCCCGGGCCGTTATTTCTGCGGCAGGCTACGGCGATTACTTCACGCACCGTCTTGGGCACGGTGAGCGCTCCGATAACTTATCTTTAGCAGAACAGCCAGACGTAACATCGTTTCATCTCGCAACAGGTCTCGGCCTCGAAGTGCATGAAGAACCATACCTGCGGGGTGGAAGCGCCGATGTTATCCGTCCGGGCCATGTATTCACCGACGAGCCAGGCGTGTATATCGAGGGTACTGTGGGTGTACGCCATGAGGATACCTTCTATGTGTCAGAGGATGGAACGGCGGTGCTTCTCACTGCAGGAGTCGGGGGTCAGGCGAGCTCCCCATGGCGCCCATAATAGCGCCAAACTGTAATTCTGTAAACAACAAATGTCCGATACAGCCGAAGCCCATAATCAAATCAACTGCATTCAACAATTTATACGAAAACATCAGATGAGCTATACAGGCAATTTTACAAAGATGCAGATTTAAAGCTTTTAACATGTCAAGTCTAGATGGAATGAACAGCGAAAGAGGCGAAGTGGGTAGAGCAACAATGTTCGAAGTAATAAAAAGAAAGCACGCTGACACATGAGCGCGTTTGAAAGCAGAGGGGAATAAGGGTTAAGGAAGTGCCGAAATATTACTGATGAAATGCAACCCAATGATACAGAGGGAATGAGGTATGCAAGAAGTCGTGAAAATTTTATCCAAAAAGAACAATTATGTCGTTAAGAAAGCTGAAGGAGGTGTTAATGAGACGCAATTATGCTGGTTTTGACGTCGCCAGCGGCAGTCTGAGGGTCATCCGGTACAGTAGCGGAGTGTAGCCAGGCCAGAGCAGAGAACACAAACATAAGGACCATCCAGAGGTTCCCGCCTAGAATATTGTAGTCCACGGAGAAAGCAAAGAGGGAGCTACAGATTACGTATCAGAAAACCGTGCATATGTAGGAGAACGGTAAGATGGACCTGACAAAAGCCGGAGCGACGGCACGCGCGAAGCATTGCGAGAACTGGGCAAGTCCATTTGCTGAACCCAGAGAGGACGGGCCAGGTGCATGTTCTTTCACGAGGATCATGTTCAACCTAATATGTGAGAAAAGGATGAACGTGAAGCATACGTCTGCTTAAGGTCTAGCGGTGTACTCACGAAAATGCAAGACAAGCAACGCGGCTCAGCGCTAATGCAGTACCAATGCCAAACCACAGAGATAAGCGGATGTCAGACCTGCCGATGGCTTCAGTGACCTCGTCGAAGCCAGTTCGAGCAATCCAGTTGAGAGGAGGAAGCAGAAGGAACGCCAAAGGCCAGATTCCCATGCAAACCTTGTACAACCTCGCACAAGAAACCCTGCGAAGCAGAACGGGCATGAAGACAATCTGAATCATAGCGGAAGAGATTCCAGCGATAGCTAGCGCATATCCGATCTGCGAGACCTGCGAGGATCAGCATTTTTGATCAAAATCTGCGGGTCATAGAAGCACTTACTGAGAATGAGAGACCTCCTGATTTGACTGGGGAATAACAGAATAGAACGAAAACGACGTCAAAGGCTGAACCAACGAAACTCAAAGCGCACCCTGAAAAACAAAGGGCGCGCATAACGGGCATGCGCAGCAAAGTGCTTGCGCATGGACTGCGATCGTTATCATTCAGTAGGCGGTCGCTGTGCTCAGCTATTCCATACGAGATCGAATATTCTCTCTTCAATTGCATTTTGCGTACTTTGCTTTGTAACGTCTGCGATTGAATAGTCAGTAAAGTATGATGCAGTCATAGATCAAGTGGACGAACTTCGTCGAGGCAGAAATATCCCACAGCGACTGTAAGAAGAGTGGCACAAGCGACAACGAAGCAAGGAAGGAAGTACGGGAAAGAATAGAAGAAGTAGGTGCCAAACCATGAGGGGTACTTCTGAGCAGCATTAGAGAACATGCCACCTAACAGAGGGCTGATCGTCGGCGTAAGTAAGTTAGGTCCGATTTAGATGATAAGAGTATGACCGACCCTATGATGACACCTAGAGGCCAGCAGAGTCCATAAATAGGGTACGCTAAGGCTTGGTTTGAGGAGTCTGTGATCTCCCCCAAAACCGAATGCATGACGGCAACATTGCCAGAGAAGAGTCCAGCTATCGAGGGTAAAGATCAGAAAATTCTAGCTCTACGAGCATAATGAGTAGGCGGAATGGGCCTAAGCCTTACCGAGTGCTCTTGATAGAAGTACACCAGCGAGAGTCCTCGAAAAGCCCAGCCAAATAGTTGAGATCGCGATGCCGATAGTTCCAGCAAATACGATGGGCCGCCTTCCCCATTTATCGGACAGGCTTGCCCAGTGATAGATCGAGGCCAGTTGAGCGAGCGCGAACACACTTTCCTAAACGGCGTAATTATGTGAAAAATAGAGCGCATATATCGATGGGAGCAAACTTACGACGAGGCCGCTGTAGAAACCAGTCTTTGACGGCTCTGCGATGCCGAATCTCGCCATCATCTCGTTGACGTACGGGAATATCTGCGTAAAGGCGACTGGATCGGCGAGTCGAATCGCGCACAGAGTGGCTAGCTGTCGTTTGGGCAGCGGAGTAGGAGACTGACGTCGCTCGCTCGCGTCTTCCACATCGTACAAGAGAGGGCGAGTTTCGTCGTCGGCAAGCTCTCCGTTGTTATAAGCGAACTGTTTATGGTTGAAACTGGCGGTCATGATGGAGATGGGTGCGACGACCTGCGACGACGAGCTGGCAAGAGAAGACGAGCGAGGGCGAATTTTCTAGGCCCCGAGTGTTTTGAGTTCGGACCGACTTCGGAGTATCAAACTTTGTGGTCATGTGAATTGCACGTGAAGAATCGGCAAAAACCGGTAGACCAGAACCCTATGGACCCACTCAAAGCTCCAGGACCAGCTCAGAACTCCCCCCTCTGTTGCTACCGTCATGTCAGACAATTTTGTCCTTGTCGCGCCTCGCCCGCTTCGTGTTGACTCTTTCTCTCAACGCGCTTCGTTCTCTCCCGTGGCAAGGATGTTGTCTCCTCCTGTGGAAGCTCTTACCCGCGCCAAGCTTGCTGATGGCGAAGGTCAGCCCGTCGACAATAGCGACGAAGTATCCCCATCCTCTGGTAGGAATACGGCATCTCCTCGGTGAGTTTCTTTCTTATGCGTCTTGTCTTCATTTTGAGGTGCTCCCTTCGTCGCTCTTATCGGCTTCATGCATGTGTGGTGAGGTATTGACTCTGTGGCTTTGCACTGCTGCCTTTTACACTTTATTCAGGCTCAATCTGTCTTCTGATGCACTCGAGGAATTCTTGTCAATCCTTCGTCCCTCGCTTTTTACACCCACTTCGCCTACCTTCCGTGCTCGCCGCTACGAATCAGGCTCGGCTCTAGCTGTCCCCGCGGAGCGTCCACAAACCTTTAGACCTCGCGACGGCTTCCACAGCAAAAGCCCCTCGGTTAGCTCCATCAATCTTGAAGATGGAAATGCTACGACCACTACCGGCAGCACTAACTCCGCCTCTGATGGCCGTCAAGGTGCTGATAACGACCAGCTGGTCGGAAATCTGTGGCGCATTCCAGGCATCCTTGGTAAGCTAAAAGAATATATGCTGTTCTTCGAAAGCTGCTTATCGAAATGAACCCTAATGCAGAGTCGCCAGTCTCTCGCACGCACACCCGCAACCCTTTCCATCGCCATCCATCCTACGATATGGCTTTTTCGGGTGTCTTCAACTCTCACTTGTCTCCGTCGCTCCTTCCTCTGCCGCCGTCCCCTTCGCCGGCTCCTCTCAGCCTTTCTCCGTCTGTACTCCCTGCGGAGACTGAAGACAAAGACGCTTGATCGAATCATTGGCTATCGATTCTGGTCCCCAATATTCCGGATCGCAACATTATACCAGTCACCTAAGGGTTGTATCACAGCCTATTGGGCATCTACGTTTGTATTTTGTAAACGGATTTTATATTGGTTTGTATCAGCACCACGAAAAGGCGGTTGCTACCTGTCTGTTACGTTCATTAAATACCACAATGTCTAGTCATATTGTTTGTTCTGCATTCTGCTTTGTAGTCATTTCTGTTAATGGTCCATATATAAGTACTTCGTGTCGTACTCTTCTTCAGCTTCTTGCTTGCAATCACAATAGTTCTCTATCGCACATATATAGTCCCATAGACAGTTTTAGTTACAATGCTCATTCGCTATCACGACCATTCCTTTAAACAATCGTGTGCCCGTGGATAAGTACTAGTGGTCTTAAAAGACCAAAGAAAGGTATAACGAAGAAAAGCTACAAAGACATGACTCAATAGTGAGCAAATACACTGGAAGTCGGAAAACGAAGACGAAAGAACGAAAGAGTGGATCGAGGACAAGACTATCAAATTGAGACGCTTAGAGTTTCGCGGCTTCCTGCTTCATGGCGGAAAAAGAGGAAGAATCTGGCTCTGAGTACAGCGCGTCCAATATGTCCTTGTATTTGGCCTCGACGTCTCTCCTGTCATCACCGAGGAAAAGGAATGATTATGAACAAGGTGGAGAAAGTCGTAGCGTATAGGATACATACCGCCTAAGTTTCAGGGTCGGAGTCAACAGACCGTTCTCAGTTGTGAATGGATCGAGAGTAACATGTATCTTCTTTATGCTCTCGAATCTGAGGTTTATAAGAATATTAGCGTCAATACAGAATCAAAGACATCGGCAATGAACATACCCCTTCAGAGCCGCCCTCTTGGCCTCCTTCGCTGCTTCTTCAAATATCGCCTGCACGACCCGAGGATCTCTAATCGCGTTGGCAAGAGCGCCAGTGTCCTCCGCTGCGACGTGCTTGTTGTCCAGCTTGCTGACAAGCGCGGCGAGCTGGACCGGGTCAGGCACGACGATGCCAACAAGATGGTCTCTCAGCGAGTCGCCGTGCACGTACACCTGCGCGACGAGCGGGCTCATTTCGTAGACATTCTCAATCTTTTCGAGCGCAACGTATTCGCCCTGGGACAGCTTCATGATATTCTACAGCACGCGAAGTTAGCCAGAGAGCATAATCAACAGCTAGCAGCGGCTTCACTGACCTTTATACGATCAATGATACGTAGACGGCCGGCGCCATCAACTACACCGACGTCACCAGTGTGCATCCAACCCTCCTCATCTAAGGTCTCGCGAGTGTTCTTTGCATCCTTGTAGTAAGCAACGAAGCAGTTTTCTCCTCGGATGCAAATCTCGCCGCGAGCGTTTGGCTTGTCTTCGGATGTATAATTCATGGAGGGCACGTCTACCAACTTTATCTCGTTGCACGGCTGAGGCGCGCCCACAGACCCGCTGCAGGTAGGGTCACCAGGCCAAGTGCGAGTGCTCGCAGCGCAATTCTCCGTCATACCATATCCTAACAGAATTTGTCGGTCCTACAGACCCAATACTTTCCAAAAGATCATGGCTCACCTTCGATAACATCACACGCAAAAGCAATACGGAGGAAATCCATTGCCTCAGGGCTAATGGGTGCAGACCCTGAGGTCAATACCTGGATGTTGCCGCCAAGCACAGCTTGTATCTTTCTAAAGACGAGTCTGTCCCAGAACGCGTGCGTGTTATCGCCCGTCTCGTGGAGTCGCTTGAGCTTTGCCTCTACAGCACTACGAAAGAGAAATCCCTTCAAACCTGGAGCTTGCGCTACGAGCATCGCGGTCTGATAAACCCTGTTGAGGACGCGCGGGACGGACGGGAAGTAGTTAGGCTGAAGGATTGACATATCCTCGAGAAGCCGCAGAGGATCGCCAGTGAAGAACCCTATTGCGCCACCCAGGCCAGTGATGTTCAGGACATTGATACGCTGCGAGCGGAAGTAAGAATTGTTCTTACAAGTCCGAGAGATCAACGCTTACCTCATAAATATGCGCCAAAGGCAAATAAGATATTTGCAATCCCTTGTCACCGAAATAAATTCCATGTAGATTAGAGACAGATGCAGACACTAGGTTTCCGTGCGTAAGTATGGCGCCTGTATGGGACGATCAGTCGATCGATCGTGCAAAACATGAATCAACCGATGCATACCTTTAGGATTGTTAGTAGTCCCCTTGAAGAAAATAACGTTAAATTCAACTAAATTGCACATAAGATCCATGAATATCTTACTGAGGTATAGCAGAGAGTCGCAATCTGGTCTGGCTTTGCAGGCAGAGGCGCTGTTTTATTAACCTTGCCGTATTCCTCCACTGCGAAATGGATCAGAATTTTGAGACTGGAACTTTCGCCAGCGAAACTAACGTTCTCGAAGTTCCTTGACCTGAACATCTTGAAAATTCCCCCATGATGTCAAAATATGCTTCGTCTCCACTGAGAGATCGTCAATGGACACGATCATCCGGAGCATGGGTACGCGAGGCCGCAGCGTAAGCAGTGTTGGGATGTGCTGTGCGGTGACGAATACAACAGTTAGGTGCGCATGTTCAATACTACAACAGAAGGCTTAGTCGAAAATCAACTGCAAATGAAACAACAGATTATAATCACATGTATTCTGCGCATGAAAGACGTCAATAATACTATTCCATTCTAATCAGACGTAGGCCTTACCCACTGAGTCCTTCCCCAAGGTATCATATAAGCTAACTCCGACTTTCCCATATCCGTGCAGTGCCAAGTCGATGATTTGCCACTCTGGTGTGACGATGAGAAAGCAAAATGGCAGATCAGCAAAGCTGTCCACGCCGCCCTCACAGCTCAAATACGCACCAGGCCTATTCTGGCTCCAGATGCCTACCGTCGCCATGTCTCCACCGCCCAGAACACGATCCTCGAACAGCTTGTGCAATGCGCTCCCAAGGTTCTGGCGCCGCTCGTCGACCTGAGCGTATGTCTCCCAGACATAGTGGTCCGCGAATTTGAGAGGGTTCGTAGAAATGACTGGCCGATGTCCAAGGTACCGCTCATTCGCTGAGAGTTTGCGCCCAAGTTCAAAAACGTCCGGGAGCGTGCGGACGTAGGGCTGGGCCGTCACTGACTTGAGACCCCATGCACCTATATACGATGCCTTGGTCAGTCAAATGTTTGACACAGTAGCTGTGCGAGAGCCTTGCTAACCATTTCGATAGTGACCTGGAGCGTAGGGGACATGTTCAGATCTGAAAGCAACCATAATTGGAGCGTTCACAAAAGCACGTACCTGTCTGCCCTGGCCTACGCGTGCCGGGCACCTCGACACCCTGTCTCGACAAGTCGAGTTTCTCGGGCCACGGCTGTTCTAGCGGGGTGTACATTGGAGACGAGAACATGGTGGAGGATTGTGGTCAAGAGCAAGGAGTGTGGGCGATTTCAAGGGACAGGGATCGAAAAATAATCAGGTGCGCGTTATGTCAAGGCTCGGCAAATTGGCAATTACTGCTGCTAAATGACCATTCGCGTTTTCACGTGTCAATGATGGTCAGGCTCACCGTCCAAACTCAACAGCGAGTTCATAGGTGACGCATACGCACACGGGGAAATTACACTTTATGATTTTATTTTTATTTTCAGAAATACACCGTTTTCAAATATATGAAGTTAGATGTAGAAGCTACAGGGTCAGGTAGATAACCATGGTTTACGGAGCGCTGAGGACAATCTGTGGGTACATTGCTTGGTGAGTGACTGCGCAAGGGGAAAATAAGAGCAGGATGAACACACGTTCATGAACTGTTCGTAGTTTACTTGAATCCACCCATCGCGGTCTGTGTCCAATCTAGAAAGCCATAAATACCGGAGCATCGAATAGTGGCTAGTAGTTTACATACCGCTGAAACGATTCCGTCAACGTCTTCACGACGATGCACGCTCGCACAAAGCGGTCGAACGTGATGCCAGGCGGGGGTCCATAGTTAGTAGAAGGTGGCGTCGCTGGAGCCACGAGGAAAACAAGTGACGTGAGCTCGTGAATATGCTGATATTGAGGAGTGCACGGTGCGTACCATATTTCTGTTCGACAAGCCTAAGAATCTGCGGTGTCAAGTTGTATCCAAAGCTACGGAGCGCGTTGGCCAGTTCGTGGCCATCTATCGATCCGGAGCGATCTGTACTCGTCATGATATCATAGCTAAAGCTCAGAATAGCGAATGATGGTACATACCGACGTCGAAATGTCTAAAGACCCCTTGCCAGTCGGAGATGTACTTCCATAGGCCAGCAAATTCTGGACATCAGATTCAGTATCAAAGAAGGAGCAAGACCACATCACACAGTCGAAGGAGGCTCACCATTGAAGCCGATAGTACCACTGCGATCTGTATCCTAATAACCAAAGTCAAGGTTCAAGGTTTCGAAGTTTAGCACATTAACGTACGAAGATGCCCATCAACATCTTGACCTACGAGAAGACAACCTTGAGTTTGGAGCTCAAGCAAGCAGAAAAGACAGACTTACAGTGTCCAGATCAAAGTCTAGGCACATCATCTCCAATCAGCTTCATGCATCATGATCAAAATTCTCGTCAACTCACTAGTCCAGTCGCCTAGATTTCATTTGCGTATGAGTATATGCGTGTCCCCTGAACCGACAAGTGGCTACGCACCGTTGACCAACGCAGATTGAAGCTCTGTGGCACTGATTGCGCCGGAACGATCTGTATCAACAGAAGAGAACCACTGCCATAGCTGCGGGTCTGCACCAGGGGGAGGGCCTCTGTACGAATGCTGATGAGCAGGCTGTCCATAGCCATATCCGGGAGACGGGCCACGGTTGAACGATTGGTGATGACCGAGCATGTCGCGGACGATTAGACGATGGTGAGAGTCGATAGTAGACAGGAGGGACGCCTTGACGAGTACGAAATGCGGAGTGGGCGCCTCGCCGGTGAGCACAGGAACGGCTGATTCCCGGTTTGATGATGCTTACAAACGCGCAGCGCGCGTCGCGTTCATAGAAACTCAGCCACTCCGACCGAACTCCGCGATTAATATTGACGCAAGGGACCTCTCTACTAGATGCAAGATGAATCGTCAGATACAAGCGCTCAGAAGAGTTTCCTTCTCACGAATCTCTTTCAATAAATCCGAATCCAGAAAAAAAAGCTCGTTATCTGACTACATAGGTCTGACGTACAGTTAGAAAGGCTGGAACTTCGCAAACACAGAATGTGTCCGCTATGCTGCTCTTCGGAGATCTTCAGCAGTCAGAACCAGACCAGAGTCAAAGTAGACGGCTGGCTTGACAATTCTAAAGTCTCTGAAGACCGGGGCTGTCTTGAATATCGACCGGTTTTACTCACGTACGTACGGTAAACCTGGACCACAGCCGATCCCTTGTATTATTACTCTGCTCCAGATACCTGGTATCCTAGCTCTGAGTATGTAATGCGGATAATACAGGCACTTGCTGTGGAGGCCGGTATGGGCGACTTCGTCCGCCGTACCTTCGAAACAGCAAACATCTAAGGAAGAAAGGAGTGAGATCACTGAGGTCCCGCCGCAGCATGAGGTCCTCGAGAACCTTTAGTCTAGACTGTACCTGATATTCATGTGGATATTTATTTTGTCTCGGCAGACTCATATACATAGGGAAGGTGTCGGCGGCGGAGCGTGATCGTTTGATACCTGTACCAATATACAATGACAACTTGAAATTTGGCTACGTGCAGCAGTATTGCATGCAAAGACCCGGGTCGTCTTTTCTTTACTGAGTCCTGGCTAATCCCCCTTATCCTCGACGAACTCAGACGGCCCGCCAAGCCTCCGCTCTGTCGCCACATGTCGCACGAGGCTTAAGTTGTATTTCGAGCCTCATGATCGGTATTTCGAACAGACCGTTTATTTGTATCTCGACCAGCATTTGTGTCGCAGATCCTCTGACTCTTTGAAGTTTTGTGAGAAAGACGTGACGTGCAGGTTCGTACAGTTTTTGCATTTCAAATACAAATTTCCAATAATGCTAGTTAGACGTACGAGAGTCAGCTTTTGCTGTTCCCCTGTGCCTTCAGAACTGTTTTATTTAACCGCAGCACATACCCTGTTCATCGGCGTCCAAGTCCCCGGAGGACACTGAACAGCACTCTAGAAATATAACAATGAGTGCAATCGCGGCCAACACTCTGCCATCGAAGCTTGGAGCTATTTTTATCGATGTAGCAAATATACAATACCTCATTGTTTGTTCCTTTCATTTGATAATTCCATGGCCGCTTCGCCTATTGAGGTACATGACAGACAGAATAGTCTCCCTTCGCAAATCCTCTACCTCCGCGATGTGTTTCACACAAGACGAGAGCGTCTGCTGTGATCGTTCACCATTTCTACATGGAAGTATTTTCAGGAGGGTTCAACATGTCAAATCGATCGGAAGTAGGGTACGCCATGCGATCTGAAGCGAAACAATTTGCACGCCTCGTATGATCAGCCCGCAGTCCTTGTGGCAGAGATAATTAACAAGCATAAACTTGATGGAGTCCAGATCTCTTGGCCTCTTCTATGGAGCTGTAAAGCTTCCCAGACGGCCGCGGAGAATCACGCCGCCGGTGGAGAGGCATGATCCCCGGGCAGTCTGTTGACGTGCTCAAAGGTATGGTTTCGTCTGGAAAACTGAGAGTAGAGCCTCAGTCTACAGATACGATGAAGTCCATTGACGCGATGTACGAGCTCTTGAAAGTCAAAAGCTTTTCGAGAGATCGAGCGATCGAGCGCGATAGGGGCATTGTACGCACACCCAACGAACGTCAGCATCGACGCGGGACGCGACCTGTGGCGAGAAGTTCCATTCATAGAATAGAACATGTTCGACGCACGCGCATAGCTCCCACAGATGTTACGGGAGAATTCACTGAATCTTCTTGTGTCCCCCTTGAAACTTCTGAGGGTAAACAGAGTGCGTACAAGCGTACTTTAGAGTCGCTCAATGTGCACTTTGATGCGTCTATCCCACGACGCAGATTATTTCAGACCAATGTGGTCAAGGGGAAGATCCACATGTCGTGCGTGCAGAAATCGATATTGTACGAGTACAGGAGTAAGGTCGCGGCATGCAGAAGACAGCACTACTCGAGAATCAGCTCGTTGCGGAAAGTGCGGATGAAGAGACTGAAACTCACTCCAGGAAAATGCAGTAAGACGTATGCCTGTCCTAAATCGACATAATGAAAGTTCTCGCACGGAAGCCCTACCAGTAGAAGCCAAGAGTGCAGATCACTGTATACTTGTTATCAAGAACAGAGATTTGGGAGATACTCTGGCACGATCGTAAGACTTTGTGTGCTACACGGGTTTCTTTTTACTGGGATGACGTTCAGCGCATTGAAAGCCGAAAGCAGTATCTTATTTCCGTATTCCCACGTCAACTTGAGAAATTTTGTGTAAAGACTGAAAAAGCGCGGCACAAGCTTTGATTCGAATAGCCTGTCCACATTTGCGGCGACGGCAAGCCTTCTGTGGGAGAAGAAAGGTCAGAGCTTCGCAGATCCGGATCCAAACCCCTGGCTTACTCCAAAGCATGGTAGAAGGACATGCACACAGATCCGGGCTACATTTAGCTGTCCTGATGTGGAAATGGGAGCGCGAAGTAGGAGGCTGAAATCCGTGCAATCAACGACCCGACGATCGGGGACTGTTCTAGTGAAGCTCGAGCACAGTGAAGCCAGTCTGAGGGTACGTATCTTCTTCCGAGTCTTTGTGCTGTTTTCATCGAGGCATCAGATCAAGGCTTTCCATGACTGGTGAACATTGAAAAATAGTGGAGATAAAGAGCAAACAGAAGCCACAAGGCCTAGGAGCACCAGAGACGAATGTAAAGGTGACATGGCGAATTTGAATAAGGAGCAATTTACCGGAACGCAGGACGCGCATTAATATTAATATTGTGTAACTGTAAGGATATTTGTCATTAATATTGTAAGCCAGCTACGGGGAGTTTAATTCTAATAGTGGTAAAACCTTGTGATTCGTGATTTTCACTGGCACTGGCAATACCCGAGTCCGAACGAATTTGCTCTATACCTGCAGCTGCTGTGCATCATAAATTCATACTGCCTCTCCCGCTTGGCTTTAGTCTCTTATCCCTTCTGTTCCGCAATCAAGTCCGAGCTTTCTCGCCTATCGATCATGCCTTCTTCGCATCTCAAAGCTGTAATCTTTGACGTGAGCTATCTTTCTAGTTTTTTATTTATTTAAATTTCCCCCTAGCTCACGGGCCCCATCTCTTAGATTGGGGGCGTGGTAGTTCGCAGCCCTTTGCTGGCTATTGCTGCCTTCGAGGAAGAGAAGGGGCTTCCGCGAAATTACATCAATTGTGCAATGTAGGTTTCCCAGCAGCTGCCTTAAAGCGTGTTACTTCGAGAAACATCAATATTAATATTTTCCGCATTGGTGCTTTTCTTTGAATTACCGTACTGCTGATATGCTGTCGGCTCTCGGATCAAGAGCGCGCGGAGGCCAGCACGGGGCCTGGCAGCGCTTTGAGCGCGGTGAACTCGCGCTCTTCCCCTTCTATGATGCGTTTGGTCGCGAGCTCTCTGATACGTGCATGTGCAACGCGTGGTATGCCGAGTATTGTCAGCTTCGTAATATAGGCAAGTAACTAGCCCTGAACCCTGGTACAAGGCTCTCTTTTCCACGATTTGCTTCTGTCGAGTGTACAGCGGGATTTAGAACAACTGACCTGTCCGTTTCGCATTCAGCGTGTCCAAAATTACCCGAGAACATCCAGATAGATGGCAGAGATGTAAGTGGAACTTCTACTTCGGATACACCCAGCTACTTTTGCATGGAAAGCTCGTCCCTTGCTTGTAATAATTCATTTTTGCCTTTGCAGTTGTTTGGGCGCATGATGCGTGAAGGCGCTGTTTATGACGAGAAGATGGTCGAAGCCATCCGCCGCATCAGGGGTATGTGTTCCCTGCACTCTAACGTACACTGCAAGCGTGTCAAACGAGACTCGTAGAGACTTCTAAGAGCATAGCTTCACGGTGATCTACTATCCCGACCGACTTGCTCAGAAGTCTCTTATCCACCAGAAATACATTACATATCCGTCCACTCACAGTACTCTCTCGTGCACATAGCCGTTAGTCGATGGCGCGTGATCGCTCTTACGAACAACTACTCGAAGGCAGAAGAGACCATCTTAGGCCCCGGCGCTGTGTCTATGTCTTCGCGGGAACGTTATCCCGACTTCAGTGCCGATAGTGAACGGGCCTTCCTCGGATGGACCGAGGGAGTGACACCTCCAAAGCTATTGGCTCTGTTCGACGATTTCTGTGATTCGAGTACTTTAGGAATGCGGTTCGTGGCCTCCTTCTGCTCCTCGCTCTTGGCCTCACTGATAAATTAATTTCATATCGATCCGGTGCTGGTTTTTTTTGTCTTTTGATCTTGTGGGTTCGGAAACGCATAGCAAACCTGATCCAGAGTTCTACCTTCTAGCTTGCAGACGCAACGGCGTACTGCCGAGCGAGTGTGTGTTCCTCGATGACCTCGGAATGTTAGTGAGCGCCTTTATTATCGCATCATGGGCTTAGTGGTCGTCTGTGAAATTCCTGGCGTTCCCTCTTGCGCCTAATCTCCCTTTACCTCCGTCGAGTTTGTATCTCCTATGCTGATCTGTTCTGCACGCGTAGGAACCTTAAGGTGGCACGAGATCTGGGTATGAAAACAATACGTAGGTGCCTCAATAACCTCTGGTGGCTTATCTCAAAGTCATTAAAACGCTTTATTTCTCTTGATTGCTTTTTTGCCCATGTTGTTAATGAATCACACACACACATTAACGACCAGATGTTCCTATCGGCGGAAGTCTCACGGCCATTAGGGAGCTGGAGAAGGAGCTGGGGATTGATTTGACGGGTCCGAGGACCGAGACTAAACTTTGAAACCCTTGTACTTTTTTTTCTTCCTTTAAACTTGCGCCTGCTTTCATTATGCAGGCACTTTCCGAGATGCCCGGGCGGGATCGTATGGACGGCTTGCCGATGTACCAAAACAACTTCTCTGCGATAGAAGGGAGCAATCCAGTCTAATTTGCATTTGCAACAATGTCTACATGTCTATGCTTAGAAGGGCTTGTCCGACGCGGGGGTCTTGTCCTCGTAGTAGCTGCCGAGCTGCTCGTAAGGAGGCCGACGCAAAGGCCAGTGAAGGGAAGCATGTGGGAAAGCAAACTTTAGTGGCGATCGCATCTGAGAGTTGAATACTTCCTTACCACCGGCACCTTCACCAAGAAGGTCCTTTTTACAATCGGGGTGACCGAGAGAAGCTGTATCGACGGCGCATCGAAAACAGCGACGAAGGCGAAGGGATCGAAAATCCGCAGCAGAGGCGAATATATGAGAACGCGTGCAATAAAAAATGTACAGAAGAAGTGCAACACAAAAAGAAGAGGGGGGGGGGGGGACGCGCAAAGACGGACTTCTCGTCAGTACCGAAACAGCGTATCTGAAGGACAAGCTTCGACGACTCACAAATAACGCTGCCGTCCCTGCTCCGATGCTCCAAATACTCATGCTAGGCACCCATCTCTTGATGGGCTAATGCACGTCGAACACCAACCGCAATCAGTTGTGGCACACAGCCGGTGCGGATAGTGTTCGACGGATTAAACGGAGGCACCCCAGTAGGCGGTCGGAGGTTCACGACAGCGATGCAGTGCACGAGAGAAGAAAGTTCATGAAGAGCCAACGAAAGTTCAAGCAGTCAGACGCCGAGCACAGACAAAAGTTTGACCTATCAGATGCGCACGAGGCGACAAATAGGACAGAAAAGCTTACGGAAAGAGTGAACGGGGAACTCGGCTGGTACACAACGCGCGACATGGTTTACGAGGAAGTCGAGGTGAAGTTTGGCTGTCGGGGCGCGCACAGCTATCATTCGGGTGGTGCCGGCTACTTCGCGTTCTCACGCCGGAGATTCCGCGGAGACCAAAGTTTTTGATCGCGCATTTGCCCTCTCTTTCATCGAAGAATGAGAAGATGCGAGTTGGCTAATATAGCCCTATAGACCAGGGCATGTATTTGTCAATCATTCCATCGTACTATATGCTATATACACTGCGTGAATGATTCCGAACTGGGTGTCATTTTGATACAGAACGAAGCAGAGACTGAATATGGGAAAAGAATGAGCAAACGGGCCGTAAGCAGCGCACGAATGACCGAGCAGGCCAGAGCAAAATTTTGGAACACGCGTGTTGCAGCATGTGAATGGGAGTTTTGGGGTGCAATGAAGGTGGAGACGATGGGATCAATGCGGGCCAGGCAGATGGATACATGCTTCGGAGAATAAAAGAAGAGCAGCAATACAGAAGAGTTTTTGACTTGGAGGGAGCAAACGATGGGTACGATAGTACATTTTGGTTGAGGTCGTGTCGAAAAAGCGGATCGAGTTGCATAGTGAGAGCCAGAGTTTAGTCCGACGACGCAAAGGAGCCAGGAGAAATATGATGGTTATTGTCCTTCATAGCACGCTCCAGGGCCACGACTGCGCGGCGGAGTTCGTAAGTATCGTTGACTTGCGTAGCTACCCAGTCAAGGAAGTAAGTGCAAGCAGGAAGCGCGCGACCTTGTTGAATGCCTGAGAGAACTTGAACTGTCTTCGGGTCTTCAATGCAGGCCTGGAGGAATGCGAGCATTTCTCGTATAATTACGCGGCAATGCACAGGCGAGAGGGAAGGAAACGTCTGCGATGAAATTGTATTGGTGAGTCGAGAGGGATATCAGATGGACAGATACGCGTACGACGTAAAAGAACGTGTCTATCCCCTTCTTCACGTCCTCTGAGAGAGACGACTCGGATTTGAAGTGGGTGGCACCCCTCGAAAATCTGTGAGCATTCCTCGCTTTCGTTTCATCGTTGTACTTGAGATCCGCTCCTTTCATATGAGATTCAGCCGCGGCTCAAGGATATCGAGCACGCAGAGACCATTGATGATGAAATACCTCGGATATGCCTCGTCCATACCTGCGCCTATGACCAGGGATTGCATTGACTCTGAAGTATTATTTCATGACAGACAAATACATACAGTAGCTGTGCGAGCCATGAGGACTGGGTGCTCGCTCCGATACGTCCGGAACGAGTTTTGACGCGGTGTTGGTATTGAAACGGTAAGTTGGGATCCGGGACCTGTTTGTCAAGAGACGCGACGCGCTGTGAGACGCGTCCATGCCAAGTTTCTCACGCTATTAGAAATTCTTTTCGGGACATATCCGCACTTGCCTCTGACGCAGCTACAGTACTACGTAGTAGCAGCGGCGACATCTCGTCTCTCTTTCTTGCTCTCATCCGTCTTAGAAGGACTTTGTGGTATTTGAAAGTATTCGGCGGCAATCATTCTACTGTCTGGGCTGTGTCTTGACAGTCAAACGACTCAGAAGACGCTCGCAGAACGTCTGTCTCGACCCTGCTCCTGAGCTACAAGAAAGGTGTGCGCTACTTGCAGAGGTGATACACCATCGTGATCTCATGTGTATCCGACAGCCTTCGATTCAGCGTTATACCTTGCCGACCACTTCTCGGTTCTTTCACTAAGTCTTATCAGCAGGTCAGTTGCACATTGAGGAACAAGCTCTGTGCAACAACGACATCGCCGATCTCACGAAGATTGAGGACTGATGGCGAACCCGCGGCAACGTCGGAAGGTGCGGTCATCGTCACACAAACCCGTGAAGCAATCGAGGAGAGCGAACAAACTTTTGAAGAAGCAACCCCGTGTGTGTTTCTTCTCGTTGCCTTCATATATCCATTGAAATTTTCGGCAACGTTACATATGCTTGACTGACACATCTGTTCTTTCCGTGTTCGCAGCAATCAACGGACCTAAAGTGCTCCAAGATGCTTGGGACAAACACAAGACTGTTCGACAAAAGTATGTCTGATCTGCATTGTCGAACGTTTCATGTTCGGATATCGGTTGTCACTTTTTTTTTTTATGTACCGCGTCTCCTAGCATTTTGCTCTTCTATCTGATTCTGTCACTCTAGTTTTGGCTTTCGTCCATGCGTGCTGTGCTGACATTTCCTGTGCATTGTTTCATGTCTATCTGAAGTTACGCTGCACTCGGGTTAGCGCATTCGTTAAACCCGACCGATTCAGGCGGACGAGACATCACGCATCCGCACGTTGCACAGGGCCGCCAAAACACCGACGCTAGCCCCGAACAAGGCAGGTCGGGTGCGGTAGAGACGGCGGAGCGCTCAGGAAGACATTCTTCAACTGAACAGACGAGGACTGGGAAGCTCCCGCGTGGGTTTGGGAGAATAATACGCGACGAGTCTGGCGCCGTCGTGGACGTGGTGCTTGCGGAAGAAGAGATGTCTGGCGGGGAAGAGGCGGCCAAGGACAAGGCAATGGAGGATATTGAAATTGGGAGCTTGGCCGGACAGCCTGAGAGAATGGGCGTCCCTCCCGGGTCAGGGTGGCTTCTAGGGAACAACGAGAAAGAAGAAGATGCGGAGAAGGAAGGCGCGAAGGAAGTGCTTCGAGGTGCGTATCTTCGAACTTGCCATAAACGAGGTTAAATTGGGTGTTGGCGCCGGGGATGGCCGGATGCGTTATGCGTATCTACTGTTTAGATTGCTGGCTGACAGTACGCTGTTATTTTAGCTCTCGAGGAGGCGTCGAAAGGAGGAAGTAGACAGGCGAGGACGTCGTCGAGGGCCGAGACCAAGTACCTATCTCGATTGGTGGAGACATACGGCGCGGATTACCAGGCGATGTCGAGGGATAGGAAGAGGAACGTGAATCAGTACTCGGCGGGGGAGCTGAAAAGGGCGATCGAAAAAGCGAAAATGGGCCCGGGACTTGGATGCTGAGAAGGGTAGGCGGTGTGGACGTGTTTGTATATAGTTAGGTTGGGAGTGGATCTGGCTCGAGGCAGGGAAGGAATCGAGAAGATCGCTAGAGAGATCTGCGGCGAGCACTGAAAAAAACTAGAAAATGAATTTTGGAACGGGCGCTTATGTAACGCGTCACGCGAAATTACGTGTTGAGGGATCAAGGTTTGGGCGTGGGTATCTGTCGAGGCTCGGAATTAGCGTTCTCAGGGTGTGGCCCGTTTCTTGGCTCCGCCGACTCGGAGGGAGGCGCAGGAGCCTCGATCGGGAAGAGCTGATTTCTCACTTTAGATCATCTCAATGCGCTGCTCACCGCACGCAGCGTAGCGCAGGGAAGTCGAAGGCCGAAGGTACAATCACATCCCACCTTGGGTGTCTAGTATCATTATTATTTTGTTTCCCGGCCGATTCTGTTTCCAGCCCGGCTGCATGCTAGCATCGAAGCATGTGTCGGTGCTGATCTGTGATCATCGTCGATACTCCAAATCCGCTATCGACAATATTCAAGCTGACGTCCTTCCTTCCTCGTGGAAAATCCATCGAAGCACCCACATTCTCTACTTATACTTTTTAATTTCTTCTATAAATACTGCTTGAAACAGCTGCCCGTCCTCGAACATACCTCCCTTCACCCGCCTCGACTTCCCGTCCTTCTCCCGCCCTCCTTCTCCCCGCTCTCGTCAAAAGTCCCGTCCATATCCACCTCGCACCCTCTGCGCACACGAACAACTCTCTATGGCCTCCAAATCCGACTCTGCACGACGTCAGTACTCGTACTCTCCGTCAGCACCCGGATGCCCCCCTCCCTTTCTTCTCCTCTTTTCGAGCCTCATGCTAACTCTTCACTAGCCTCGGCACGTCGGACATCCTCCCACCCAAAGTCTTCTAGGCAGCAGTTCAGCGCGTGTGGGGCTTGTCGAATGCGCAGGTGAGATACACGCTTCAGCATCTACTCCAATATAATATTAATTAATATTTCTCTTTTGGCGCCGTTAGAGTGCGGTGCGACCTCAAAGACCTGCAGGCTGCGAATCCGTCGGCGGGTCTTTCCTCCTGCTCCAACTGTCAAGAACGAGGCCTCAAATGCGTGTATGATGCTCATCTGATTTAATACGTGGCATTTCTTCACGATTACTTCTATTTAGAGACGAATTTGCGGAAGTCAAGGCCGTCAAACTCCTGCGCCGTGGTCGCCGATTACAGCAGGTCGAGTGCGTGTTTTATTTTGCAGCTCATTTGATGGCGTGCTGAATTTATCCTAGAGCGGTATATGGAAAATCTGCTATTGATGATGAACGAAGATACATGTCTCCGAACATCGGCCTCCCCCAATCAAGCTGTATACCAAGACTCCGACCTGAATTTCTCTCGTCGCCATTTTTCCAAGCGTTCCTTACACAACGTACGTCTTTATCTTCAATGCCCGCGCAGCGGTCCTGACTCCGGCGCCCACTGAACCGGTTCCTGACCCTTGTAATGTAGGTCCGATCATTGACCCCCTCGAATTTTCCTGGAGGTTTTTCGAGGCGCACAACGGCACCCCGGACGCCCTGGGAAGCATAGGCCAGCTGCTCTGCATGGTCATCACAGCTTGGGCCGCGAGTTTCGGGGTGAACGAGGCGGGCGAACCCGAACCTCACGTCGGACTGCAGGCCACGCGAATAAGGAAAGAACGCGCTGGTATGATGGCTCGAGAGCTCTTACAGCTTATCGACGTACACGGCCTGCTGAGGAAGCCAACATGTGAGCTGCTTCGCTTTCATATGTAAATTTATCTGATTGTGCTTCCTTTCTCATAGGGGACGGTGTGCGCGTCTTATTGCTCGTCATGCCCCTGACGGAGGGTGAGTATCTCATTGACTTCGTATCTTCCTGGCTAAGTGCGTTCTTTATTCAGATGTGCAGCCGCCAATGGAAAGACTCGCTATGTATGAGGCGGCGATTAACCAGGTCTATACCTTGTGTAGTCTGGCGTCTGTCACTTCCGTTAACAGCGGTCAAGGCGAGTACGTAGATGCTACTGTACGGGCCCGCATATTCTGGTATGCGCACGTTCACGAGGGCATTACTACCGGTCTCCGAGGGGGACGCTTATTATTGTACGTCCTCTAATATCTTACTTTGTCTTCGTATGGTTCTTATCAAAAATTCACCTTCAAGATCGGAGGACGACCTCAACGCATTCCAGGCGACGCTTCCGTCAATTAGTACACATGTTCCGCAATCAGCGATGAGCTTCACATTTGCGTACCGCTACGCGAAGATCCCGCTCCGACTCTCGACGATCTGTCGGCAAGTGCACACTGCTTTGACTGGGCCGAAGGCACGTCAGTCCGATGATATCGATGCGGTCCGTCTTCACGATGCGTGGAATTCCCTCGCACGCGCCTGGGAGGATCTCGAAGCATTGCGCCATCTCGGAGCTGGGGACTTCCTCCAGCCGCAGGAGGTGGAGAGGTTTGTGAACGGATGGCAGGTGCGCGATAGCTTTTCCTTCTACTTTGATAGCTAGTTTAACTGATATGTTTCTATTCTTAAGATTCTAATATTTGAGTGCTGTGCGTTCCTTTCTCTTGCATATGCTCTACGTAGTTGACTTACCTTCACATTCAGTCAACGTTATTCGGGAGGCTCTCAAGCAGCGACTAGTCAGTTGCTCTAACTCTGTTGAAACTGCTTTTCTTTCGGATGGGAGCATCTCTCGCTCTCCCCGGCTCACTCAGGTCGCTCAGCTGCATACGGTTGCAGATGCCAGATGTCAACAATTTGCCCGCCTTGTCATCGCCATCGTCCGCAGGCATCTCGGCAGCTCATTCTTTGAATATGATGCATCACTCGTGCGGGATGGCTGTTTTTTTGCAGGAGTTCTGCTCGCGGGAGACACTGGAACTGAAGAGGAAGTAAATACATGTCTCCAGGCGCTTCGTGACATGCGTTGGGCGTTTTCGAAGAGCGAGGAGCGCGAACATACACTCAAGATGGTTTGGGAGCAGCGCATGACCGCGGATAGTCTAAGAAGAGAAGACGGGGAGCTTCGGCGAAGCAATCCGCCGCAGCACGACTCGTCCTCGGGACCTTCTCCATTCACTAGCTTGAACTCGACGCCATCCGAGAACCGCATGCGACATCCACCACCGCCTCTGCTGATTGCACACGCGTCGGGCACGTTGCATGATTCGGCGCCAAATACTGCTGTGACCGAGGATGGTTGGACTGTGATATCGAATAACTCATCTTACGGCACACGCTCGCACCGCTCGTCTTCTGGCTCGCCCCCGTTCGTCCATGCTTCACAGAAGGTCGAGGCAATCGAGACGCTGCTATTTGCACCTCCGGTCAACGAGCCGATGTACTACCAACAAGCGATGGCGGATATGGATACATTCGCGTACTCGATCGTCCCGGACGCATCGGCCTCGCCGCCGCGGTCGCCTCATGATTTCACGCCTCCGCGGTCGTCGGCCGGGATGTCGAGTTCGTCGGTCACGTACCAAGACACGTATTTCGACTCGAGCGGGACGGCGCTCTTCACTGTTTCCCCGCCCGGCTCGGCCCGGGGAGCGGTTGATGGGACTGGGAGCGGTTCTTTGGCGTCGGACAAGGGTGGGCCGTATCACGTCAATTACAGCGCGAACCAGTTCTACGTTACCCCATGACATCCAGTCAGCCGCCTGCATTGACCGCACTTTCCCCGTGAAGGACATTTTGGACTCTTTTTGTTTCTCACTTAATTCATCAGACAATTCACGCCGTAGACACTGCACTTCGCACACATATTTCTTTCTGCTTGCCATAGTTACGCGTTATATTTCTAATAGTTTCTGTACTCTGCACCTGCTTTGCAGCCAGCATCTTTTCTTGTACGTGCCACCTACTTATTCCGCGTGGACTTTGAACGCCACTGTAGTACTCGACGCAGGCGTTGGACGATTATCTATAATCTTAGCAGTATACACACCTATCTATGTAGCTCAGAATATATAGTGATACATATCTTCTCACCATCTCAACGACGGGATAGCACCCGGGAGCAATGAGTGGATGATGACTACCCGATGTCAGCGGAGTATGGCGAACTCGGGGGGATCCTAACGCCTGTGATACAGCAATAGGAAGAGGTCTGCGCTTCCTGCAGCTGCGATCACCATCGCCAGCATTCTAAGCAAGCTCCGGGTTCTATTGTAGATCTCGCACCAGAACCCAGATTGCAGAGAAAGTGAAAGAGAAAGAAAGAGGAAAACACTAGAATGAGCCAAGATCGCGCGGTTGATTGATCTTCGTGCTATCTGCTTTGGATAGCATAATTAATCTCGCCATGGCCAGTCGCATCCGTCCGCCGCCGGCCAATGACGCGCCAGAACGCAGCCTTGTGTCGTCCGCTAGTGGCCTTCTCGTTCAGTTTCAGTTCCGTGACCCTTCAAGTTCAACTAGTACTTGCAGTGTTTGCACCATCATCTCGCTATCTCCGATGGCAAATTTCATCTTCATTCTGCTAATCGATCTGCTCATTGGTCTGCATTTTCATTGGTCAGCTTATACGATCCATGATAGGCTGAAAGAGGGAGACTAGTCGCATGGTGTAAGCGCTCTCTTTGTATCCAGGATTTAGGCATGCCGCCGTCGATCATTCCTCGGTGATGTCGATCATTCATCACAAACTCAATTGTTTACAGACTTCCATACCGGGCGATGACTAACTTTATCTTACATAACACAACTCGGCTATTGGAGAGACGCTTGGCCGAAATCAGGTGCTTTTGACTTCTAACACCGACGCCTCCTCTCCTCGACGTCCCCACAAATGGCGTCCCCGCCTAAGCCTTGGGAGCGGGTACGGCCGCTGCTGCCGCCGTCGCCCCATCCGTATCCGCTGCGTCGTCACCGACCGCGGTGTCTTCGCCCACTGTATCCCAGTCGGGTTCGGCGAATGATGCTGCCGGATCCACTGCTCCAGCACGTCCACCCGCCCTCTCGAGTGCACCTCAGTCATACTCATCCCCTTACTCGGCATCCTCGTCGACATACAACAGATTTGGATCGTCGTACTCACCTTATGGGGGCTACGGCGGAGCCGGAGGGATGTACGGTGGTGGGATGTACGGCGGAGGAGGGATGTACGGCGGGATGGGCATGGGATATGGCATGAATGGCATGGGCTATGGCATGAACGGCATGTACGGCGGTGGGGGTTATGGAATGCCTGGCATGCCAATGGACCCCAACAGCCCATCGCTCACCCAGCAGCTCGAATCGACCACGCAACATACCTTCGCTCTTCTCCATTCAATCGTACAGACCTTTACGGGCCTGTCGCAGATGCTCGAGTCGACATTCATGGCGACGCACTCCTCGTTCTTCGCCATGGTCGGCGTCGTCGATCAGTTCTCGCACCTTCGTGATGCTTTGGGCAGCGTGCTAGGGCTTTTCGGGCTCTTACGGTGGCTGAAGGAGCTGTTGACTGGGAAGAGAAGCTCGAATCCGATGCAGAACGAGTTCCAGTCGTTTGTGAATGGGAAGCCCGTACAGAATGCCGCTAGCCGATCTGCGCCCAAGCCTTCGAGGAAACCGATCATCATCTTCCTGCTCGCTATACTCGGCGTACCATACGCGATGCATAGACTCATCAAGGCGCTTGCCCAACGTGCGCCGCCGCAAAACATGCTACAGGGCCCGGGAGGCACTTCTCTCGATCCATCGATGCTCTCGTTCGCTCGTGCAAGATACGCATTTACTGCTGCGAGCCCCGTCGAGCTTTCTCTGAAGGAGAATGAGATCGTAGCAATTATGGGAAAATTGGACCCTGCAACTGGAATGGAGGTTGATCCACGGACGGAGGTGGTCACTGACTGGTGGAAGGGTCGAACTCGGGAGGGACGGGAGGGCTGGTTTCCGAGCAAGTGGGTGGAGGTGTTGGAACGAAAAATGCAAGAGCCTCAGACTACTGCCGCGAAGGTCGTCGAGTGATATCGTGTTGTTTCTTTTCTTTCTCAAATACATTCTTGTACATTTTCTACATGTTTTCTGCTTCTCTGTTCGTTCCATGCATGTACCAGTGGATATTCGTATACAAGTCTGTTCTTGCTTCCTTTCTGCCTCCGTGTGTGACCTGACGCGTGAGGGTTACCGAATTCGTTGCCGCGCGAGCGATCGAAGCGACGCCGGACTTGCTGCTTTATACCCGCCTTTATGGACTATTTCTCAAAGTTCTTGCGTCCTAACTCGCAGCCGCCTCCAAAGCAAGTGTACAACCATGCCGCAGAGTTCCACAAATCATGGACTGTCATTTATGTGTGCAGCTTGGTAGCGCGTTTCCGGAGGCTTGCCTGAACTGAAGAGTTGCTTTATGGCAGGAAACGCTCACCCACCCTGATGAACGTCAGCTCGCGCGCGGAATCAAGGCTACAGGAGTGCCAGCGGCCTTGAAGTCAATAGTAGACTCGCTCGTATGGGAGTCTACGCGAACAGAAGAAGGGTGCGTAAAGCGCGTAACTGCGTGTGCATTCAGATTTTAAGCAACCTCAATTGTTGTTGCTGCTCCTTAGGCTCACAGGCGCGTGTATGGAATACTTGCTTAAGAACGGTACGTACGTATACTGAAACATGTCTACGAAATAAAGAATTGAAGTTGTACTGCTTTCCAGATGTCCTGGGTACACTCGTGCGGCTCAGTGAGCCCGACAGGCCTTCGGGAATCCAGGTTGAGGTGCTGCGAACGGTACAGAACATGGTCGTGCTCCTAGACGAGCAGTTTCTGGTGCACTCGGTCGTGCATCGTGCCGTATTACGGCTGCTCAAGACGTGCGTGGGCGACGACATACAGGAACAGCTCGATGGCCGGAACCGGGTGATGGGCGCGGCTGGAAACGCTGTGCGAGCTTCTCCAACGGAATACGAAGAGGACCGTGCGTGTGGTTTATCATCATTGAAATCCTGTGCGCTTGAAGTTAATCTTCCTTGCTGATTGGGCTCCTGCACTGCAGTGGTCGATCTGCTGTGTCTGCTTTGCAGCCGAATACGAACGTTCCGGGAGCTGCTCATGATTTTCTTTTATGACAAGCACTGGTATCACTCGGAGGCCCTTGCATCTGTTCCAGAGGAAGATGACGAAGAAGATGAAGAGGAAGATGGCAAGGGTGGAGAAAAAGACAGCGATGGCGACGAGAAATCAGCTGGCCATGCGGGCTCTGAGCCTTCGACCTCAAGCCAGCGTGCCCCCTCTCCGACGCCATCGCAGGCTACAGTGACCTCCGCTCCTGTTTCATCGCAAACAAGGAAGCCAGAATATGAATTTATTCTGCTGAACTACCTGCTGCGCTTCGTGCACAGGGAAGGGAAGATCGGCGAGTTTGCGCGCGCAGGCCTTCTTTTCCTGATGGACGTGGCGATGTCGCCTGGCGTGCCAGTGCATCGATTGGGTGGTGAGAACCTCAAGGCGTCTGCGTCTTCCTCGTCACTTCAGCAGCAGCAGCAGCAAGCGCCGGCATCAGACCCTGTGGCTGATGCGGCTCTGGCCCTAGCTGAATATATCTTGGATGGTGATTTCTGCGAGGTGCTAGGCGCCGGACTAGGCGCCGTCTACTCGTTATTGCCTTCCAAGCTTGAAATCCGCATGGAACACCAGACGACGCCTGCACAGCACAATGTGATGACCATCGGTGGATCCGGACCCTTGACTGAGGCGGACTGGGAGAAGCAGGAGATCGCGCAGGAGAAAGCACGCGCGAACGGCATGGAATACTCGTCCAGCCCCGAGTTCAAGGCTCGCTTGGACCATTTCGTGAGACTCTTGGAGTTTCTGCAGGACGTGCTGAGGCGAAATGTCGCGGGCAGCGATGGCGACGGGACGATCGAGCCTGCGTCGTTCGTTGGCTCGGCAATCGTGCAGTCCATTCTTGACTCCGTCCGCCGGATTTTTCTGGAGAATGTGCTGTATCCAACGATTCTGGAGTGCTCCGACGCCGACGGGAGTGCAGTCGCGGTCATGTCGTACATAGACATCATGTTCCGCACCATCCAGGACGCCCAATTCGCTGAGACTTTGATTGACTTCCTCGTAACAGAGGACGATACGGATTCGTTGCGTTACAGACCTCGCACACGGCCGACGCTTCTTTTGGACAGCGCACCATCTGCTCCACCTCCTATTAGCAGCACGAGAGACAAGAAGATTAAGCGCCGAAAGAGCAGTGCGATGATGCTCCTCGAAATGGACGCGCCCGATGCACGGAGACAGTCGGAATATTTCACATCCATGGGGCGCTTTACGCTGAAAGATCTTCTTCTGACTGGCATGCGCGCGAAGTCGCATGCCACCGCGGCTGCTGCCTTGCAACTGATGCAGACTCTGTTGGTCAACCACTGCCACCTAACAGTCGATAGGCTGTTCATTTTTTCCTATGATCCCATCGACGCGTCTTCGCCGACCCCGCCCGAGCGAAAGGCACTATCGGATGATGATGATGATGACGAGGTGTTCGCGTATCCTGGTGCGGAGGCTGAGCCTGCGCCGCGGACGAATGCATCGTTCTCTGGGCCTGAGCCTGTGTCGCGTGTCCCAGAGACATCGTACTCTATGCACGAGCAAGAGCTAGGTCTCTATCTCGGACTCGTTGCTCGGATAGATCCAGCACACGGCAGAGGTGCCTTTAGCACTGGTTATGATCACTATCTACGGGATGCCCTCATCTCTATAGCAAGTCACTCGTGTTCGGCGTGCGCCACGGATGTTTCAGACAAAGGCCGGCCAAGACACCTGCTAGATGTCAATGACCCGGTGTTATCACTCATCCTGCAGTCGCTTCGCTACTTTTATTCAAACACGCCTGAGCAAAACATGGCTTTGACCGGGATGCTGGCAGCCATTGCATCCTGCCCGGAACGCTCTCTGAAGGGGTGGTTACTCTTCGGCACGGACGGCGCTTCTCAGCCACTGAAGAAAGAGCCAGAAGTACCTCAGTTCTCTGATGACGGAGATGACCGTTCAGTCGACTTTAGTGTGAACGAGCGTCTAATGAAGAATGAGCTGCCGATGCCGATATACGGTGCCGGACCACTCTCCCAACCTGTTGTTCTCTCTATCCTGCAAGGTCTAGTCTCGAATCTCGACCGCTTCCGAGACCTCGTACAACGTTTCGACTCCTTCCTCGCAGAGCGCAGGCAGGGGCTGGTCTTCTCGGAGAACTTGACCGATGCTTTGAGCCTTTCCTTCGATTTGTCACATAATGTGGTTGGAGTGGTGAACACCCCAAGCTCATCGCGTGTGGGTGCCGAATCGCCTTCGCCTTCGCCCCCGAGACCGAAGTCGAAGTCGCGTTCGGGGTGGACATCGTTCCTTACCTCGAGGAAAAGCAAATCACGAGCAGTGTCTCCCTCGCGGTCGGAATCTCTGGCACCGTCATTGAGAGGGAAGACGATCGAGGCAAGTCCGTTCGGCTCGCATTACCAGAAAACGAGCACGATCAGTGTGGAGCCGCTCGTTGCGCCTCTGCCAGCATCGGGGCCCTGGGCACCTACGGAAAGAAGGGCCTTTAACACGGATGAGGAAGACGTATTTGGTGCGTCGGGTCAATGGAGCGAGGAGAAGCGTTCGGAGTCTGGTACGTCGAATCGCGCTGCTGAACAAGAAGAGGCGGATAAAACAGTGAGCTTATCGCAGTTATTGGATAATGTGGTGATACTGGAAGAGAGCATCAAGGAGTTGACTGCGGTTGTTCATGCTCGGCGGAGTCTTGGGATAGATTCTCTTCGATATCTGTAGTACTACGTAGTCTTTAGATACCTTCTGTAACATTTATTTGGACTTCTGGAAATTGAGTTGAATCGACCACGTGATTCTTGCTTTACGCGTCGCGACGCGAAGCGCTTTGTTTGCTTTTGCTTTTCGTTTAGCATTACACCACACATCGCTTTCTTAATCGGTAATGGCGGCTCCCATCATCCTCTGGAACCCGACGGCCGTCACACAATCCGACGATGCGGGCAACAGCATCGTCAAGACCACTCTAGCACCTCCAGTCAGGCCTACACCGCAATACAAAGCTTACGACCCCGAGCAACCAAGAAAACTGAATCGTGTCCCCAAACTCGCATCTTTCTGCATACGTGCACTCAGCAAGTATCCAGAGCAGCTGCATCAGCTAGGATCTACACGTCTTTACTTCAACCGGAAGAAAGGCGGGACCGATGGCATCTTGCGCGCGGTGCTTCCGAAGTGGAAGACTGCGGACTTCAGTCTGCTCGATGTCGATCCCCGGTTATGGGCAACGATAATCCAGATATACAGGAATCCACCGAGTCTCCTCTCTTCCTATCCTTTGGAGCTCTCCGACCCGCATGTCCCACTCCTGAACCAGATCCCAGCCACACCCGACTTCGCGCTCCTCACCGTTCTTGATTTGAACGGGAGCTCGCATCTCACGGACGACAACATACTGTCTCTGAAACTCCTTCATAACCTCACAGCGCTTGACGTCAGTCGCTGCCGCCATATCACCCCGCGCGGCATCGGGGCGCTTTCGCGTACGCTCACGTTCAACGAGCTCGGCGAGAAACGGGGTCCGTGGGCACTGCGTGTTCTTAAGATGCGCCGGTGTTACAAAGTGAACAGGGTCGTATTCGATCACCTTCACAGTTTTCCACTGCTGAGCGTTGTTGGTCAGTCTGCTCTCGTAATCTCTATTGGAATGCCTGACATTGGACATGAATATATAGATTTGCGCAACACATCATGCAAAGTCGAAGATATCAAAAGACCTTTCTATTCTGCTGGTTATGGAGATATCTTTGAACTCCCGTTGGGAGATGCAATCCAACATATATCAGAGACCCACGAAGGTGTATTTTCGAATGAGACACCCTTCATCCTGACGCTACAGGACAAACCACTGCCGCCAGCGTCGAAGCAGCCTCGTTCCCGGTCAACTGCAACGCCTTTACTAAGCAAACACAACTCCTTCGTCGTCCTTCCTCCTTCACGAGGCGCTTCTTTCTCGGGACGACCCATGACAGGGCCGATTCAGTTTGGAAATATCGATGCGATTGAGTTTAAAGAGAAGAAAGCCGAGAGGGAGGAATATCTCGAGCAGATACATAGGAGGGATGAATATTATCAACGCCTTGAACAGGAACAATATCATGAGGACGAATGGTCTTGCGACGAGGAATCTGGCGTTTATGATGATTCGGATTCGTGCCATTGTGAGGAATGTTGCTACGAAAGTGATGGCGAGAACTCCTCAGAAGATGGTCTGGAATATGATGGGGACCTTACTACTAACCTGTACGCCCGCTCAGATGCTCAACTTCTCTCTGTAAGCGGCGATTTTTAGATCGTCAGAGCGAGATTAGTCGTTAAAATGTCTTATAGGCACTACAGGAGTCAAGAGTGAGACAGACAGGTGAAGCACATACTACTGCACCTGTCGAAGCCTTCTCAGATGCACTGCTTCTCTCTGTAGGCGGCGAATTTGTTGTACTGCTAGGCTGAGACTGATCGTTCAATACTATTACAGGTGCTTCAGGAGTCGGGGGTCAGACGAACAGAAGAAGCGCAAACTACGGCACCTGTCGAGAGTTTTTACCAACAGCGTCCGTACACTTCCCCGCAGCGACTGCCTAGAAAGTTCGAGCAACAATCATACGATTTAGCGTTACTCAGAGTACCTCCTACTTGGTGTAAGCTGGATGCGATTACACCAGAATCTCAGCTCGCGCGAAGAGAAGGAGTTTCGTCTGATAAACGGCGACGGCTCGAAGAAGCATCCCTGGTGGTCAAGAAGAAGCGAAGGGCGACCATGCAAGCGTTACAGTCGGAGCTGTCGAAGCGGCGCAAGTCGTCAGCGATGGTTAAGGAACCGGACAGCGGTGAAGTATCTCCTCCGCCTTCACAAACGTCTACGCTCTGTGATGCAGGGGAGATATCAAACACGCAAAGACCAGCGTTGAGGCCAATTTCTAATCTCCGGCCTCCGCCACGACCGCTTTTCGCCGGTCCGCCTCGTATGAAATTAGACCCAGCCTTCAAGCCTGTCGCGACCTCGTCTTCGTCTTCAAAGCCTGTGGCTCGGTTCTCTGCCGTTGTCACCCAAGGCACTTTGAAACCTCGCAACACGAGCCTTGCGGAAGGGTTCAAAATGCAGGCGCGAAAGCCTCCTGTCTCACCGTTTACTGGTGTTGCGATTAAAGCTCCGGGGTCGAAGGGCTCCAGCAACGAGTTCAAGTTCTTGAAGAAGCCAACTTCGAAGCCCTGTAGCAAGGGAAAAAGTACAAAGCCTACTTCTGCAGTAAGGGCTGGTGGATTTGATTGGAATGGATGGATAAAGAGTTAATATTATTCTGTATATACGTATCTATTTCACTTGCAGACCTTTGTACATTGTCTAGCTAAGCAACGTGTCAATGCCTCTGACATCATGCGGGATCGACGCGGTAGAATCAGCGTTTCAAATCAGTCCGGTACCGCCTCGCAGCTCCCGAGCTTTTCCGAGTCTTAATCCAGCTTTCCACTTTGAACCTACTTCACTTCTTACCCACCAACCTAAACATGACTACAACCGGAGAACCTGGTATCGTCAATGTGTATACCCCTTCCACCTCGTTTGCCATAACGCACTCATGTACGTGTACCTTCTTGCCAAAGTATTGACGCAGGAACAGCAGGGAGGCTCACTGCATTGCTATTCTGAAAGTCGCGCAGGACACGCTTCAAGCACTCTTTAGCAAGCTCGATCGGAAGCTTAGAAGCACCTCTGAGGTGGCGGATGCATCTCACGTTGGGCCAGGCTGGGTCAAGTACGACTGGAACGACAACGTGTGGAATCTAGATGATGGTGAGCGGTACACAAACTTCAATAGCATGTCTCTAGTCTCATTCTTCCAAACAGAATCGGATTACACGATCCTGGCTTGGAGACAGAAGTCTTTGTCACCTGAATCATCCTCAACCTCCGCCACACTCTACCTGCACAACCCGACTAGCTCCCTGCCTTCGCCTCCCGCGTACCGCAACCCATCGTTCTACGCGTTCAAGCAGCAGTCTTCCCTGTCTCCGCCGCGCAAGTCAAATTCCCGCTCGAGATCCATCAGAAGTGGCAGGTCCCGGAAGACTGCGCGCAGTGCTCATAGTGGAATGACGGAGGAGGGTGGCCTGCCGCAGCATAAGAAGGATTTCATGCAATTCCACAATGGGAATGGAGTGCGTACTGTACAGGGGAGCATCGGACCGATTCATAATGGTAAGCTAGATGACCTTATACACTCACAGTCCTTGATAACTTCAACTATGATTCGCATAGTTCGCATGCTTCTGAAGGACGGTTATCGACATGTGTACATATCGCGCGCCTTCGCAAAGAGACACGGCTTCATTCCTAAGGATGCACAACCAGGCATGTATGGATACGGAGGTCTCGTCAAGTACGTCATCATTGCCTTTTCTTACTTATTTAGTCTAAACTCCTTCACCGATAGCATTGGCCAGTGGCCGGTCACCGTTGGAAAGGTATATTTGCTTGTTTGTATGGCGCTGAAAAGAATCCTTACTTATTGAATCCTACAGACAAAGACAATGCACTCCGTGTACCTGTCTGAGGAGACGCATTTTGACTGCATCTTAGGCCGCTCGTTCATGGAGCTTAGAGGCATCAAAACTGATCCTTCCGACCCTACGAATGTGGTGTGCTTAGACACTGGCGAGAAGCTTGATTGCGAGTTGGTTATCATCCGAGATGGAAATGGCGAGATTGTCACCGTCACCTGAATGATACGTCTTTAGTTATTATGTTATGTACTTGTTGTAAGTATTGCCATGGCCCGGGATTCATGCACACTCATCGTAGCTGACACGTCCTTCCCGTTCCAGATTTGCTAATTGATACGGTTTATTCCTGGTTTTGTCTCAATGTCTTGTTTGTATCGCAGGAAGTCTGTATTGTCTCTCTTTTATTTCAGCATAATGGTTGTTGTAGCTTGTCCTCGACTGTGTAACTGTTAAGAACCATGAGTATTAGAGTAATGGTGAGCCCATCTGAAGGGAAGAAACTTAGACTGACGAACTCGGACTCTCGGGGGGCTTAGAGGATCGAAAATAGGGACAGGTAACATTCTATGTTATGAATATGCACAGTACTGGTACTAGTTATAAACATAAAGCAGAGGCACGTAGAACAAGTGATAAAAAATATAAATATGAAGACAGGGCATTCGAGCTTGCTTCCGGCACGAGTCAGACACAGTTGCTATTTCGGGCTTGTGACGTGCCGAGCCGTTCCTGCCTTTTGCGTCGCCACGCTCTGACTCTCTTTACAGCCTGTCCAAGGCGCTGTTGCACAGTACATATTGCATCAGCATCTCACTGCTTGATGTCTCGCCTCGGCCGCCTGCTGCCCTCTATAGCAGCAGCGAGGCGCTCATACTCGATATTCTCCTCCAAGTCGGGCGGAGGACGTTATTTTAACTCTGCGAAATCCTCCAAGGTTATCGCGCCATCAACATCCAAGGCCACTCCTGCTCCTAGTGCCAGCGCAAGTAATGCAGGCTCCTCACCAGCACCAGACGCATCGGACTCAAAGCTGACGAAGGATCTGGTCTCACCATCGTCGCAACAGGCAGCGACGGAGACGCGCCATCCGTTCACGTCTCACAACGCACTGCCATCTACTCCAGTTGCTGCGTCGCCCTCCATAGACTTAACACCGTTACCGCCACATCCAACGCTCAAGCCGAATGAGCTTATACTGCACCGATTCTTCGCCTTGCATAGGCCATGTCTGCTGCTAAACCAGCCTACGACTGCGTTGTTTGAGTCAGCGCCACCAGCCCCATCTACGTCTACGTCGAATTCGGGCTTTGCTGTGCCCCCAGCGTCATTAGGTACTATCGATGATCCTCCTATGGCATCGCCTGAGGCTGATGCGGATGCCGCAAGGCAGTTGAGCCGGGCGCTTGTGATGAACCGGGTTGGGAACCTTGCAGACTGGGAGGGAGCTTTGGCTCGGCTAGGCCTGCACGAGATAAGGGAGCCGGCACCGCCGGTATCTGCTGGGATTAGCATGGATAGCACGAAGAGAAAGCGCAGAAAGAAGATGAAGAAGCATAAGTATGTCCCTCTTCGAAGTTGGAGTGAAGTCCGCATGCTGACCGTTTTTATTTTAGGCTTAAGAAGAGGCGGAGGGTGTGTTACCATCCTTCTTAGAGTGTTTTATTGTACTGACTGGATGCCTTCGATCTGTAGCTTTCGCGTGCGACGAGAATGAGGTTGGGCAAGTGAGGACTTGGAGAGGACTCGGAGTGGTTGCTGTGATTGACTCTTCATGACATTTTTTTATCTGATGCAACTGCTCGCCACTGCTCTATGTGTTTCTAGTTACATAGTTTTTTTTTTTTTTTTCGTTCATATCCTCAAGTAAGATGAAGTTGTCGGGGGGGGGGGGGGGGGGGGGGGGGGGGGGGGGGTCAGTTTCAGTTCTCTTCTGTTTCCCGTTTGCATTCTGTTTTTTTTTTTTTTTTTTTTTTTTTTTTTTTTTTTTTTTTTTTTTTTTTTTTTTTTTTTTTCTTCTTTGTCCCGATGCATATCGCGGCCGGTCAAAGTGAAGAGCGTGCGGAAGACATCGGGCTGCTTATGCAACACGACATTTCCGGTTTGGTACTTTGAGCGTTCTCCCCAGGAATTCGTGCTCTCTCATCCGTCTACCATGGCTTCGCTGGCAAGGCTCCGATCTCCTATTCTTCGTCACGTAGTATGTCGTCGTTCAGTTGGCTGTTGATTTACTTCTTTTTGATATATTTTTCATCAGCCCCAGCTCGCGCGGGCGCTGCAAACGTCGGCGGACACGACGCAGCTTCAGGACAAGCCATCGGACGCTCAGCCTTTTACCGTGAAGCTTCACGACGAGTCGTTCCATGGCTACAAGACGGATACGCCGGGGCTTGAGGTCGAGGTCTCCAAGGACATGCTTATTGGCATGTACAAAAAGATGACCCTCATGCGACGTATGGAGATGGCTGCCGACGCGCTCTACAAGGCCAAACTCATCCGTGGTTTCTGTCATTTGGCTATCGGCCAGGTCAGCTATTTCAGTGCAGTTTATTTCTTATGTTTTGTGTTTCTGAGTCGACAAAATGAACGTAGGAAGCGGTCTCCGTTGGAATGCACTCCGCTATAACCTGGGACGACCTCCTCATTACTTCATACCGTTGTCATCCTTTCGCCGTTCTGCGCGGAGGTAGCGTCAAGGGTGTCATCTCTGAGCTGCTTGGCCGCCAGGATGGCATGTCGAATGGCAAGGGCGGATCGATGCACATCTTCACGCCACGCTTCTTTGGTGGCAACGGTATCGTCGGTGCGCAGGTGCCGCTTGGTACAGGTATTGCGCTCGCGCAGCAGTACAAGGAAAAGAAGCACGCCACATTCACTTTGTACGGAGATGGTGCGGCCAACCAGGGCCAGGTCTTTGAGTCTTTCAACATGGTGCGCTGGCAGTTATACTGCAGTGTTAAACACTGACACGTCTTCTGTTACGCAGGCCAAGCTGTGGAACCTCCCCTGCGTTTTCGTCTGTGAAAACAACAAGTACGGCATGGGCACGTCCGCAGAGCGTTCCTCGATGAACACAGCGTACTACACGCGCGGTGACCAGATCCCGGGCATTCAGGCGAACGGCATGGACATCATCTCTTGTTACCAAGCAGCAAAGTTTGCGCGCGAATGGGTTATCGCCGGCAAAGGCCCGTTACTGCTCGAATACGTCACTTATCGCTACGGTGGTCACTCGTATGTGTGTTCTGCGCGTATGTAAAACAAATGCTAATGATCTCGTTTGTAGAATGTCGGACCCGGGTACGACGTACCGTACACGTGACGAGGTCCAGCGCATGCGTAGCACTCAAGATCCTATCCGCGGCCTCCAGCGCTACATTGACGAGTGGGGTCTCGCGTCCGAGGAGGAACTCAAGGTCTGTTACATATTTGCGACTCGTGCCAACACTTGCTGACACAACCCTCATCTAGCAATTCGACAAGGACGCTAAGGCTGAGATTGATGCAGCGGTCGAGGAGTCGAAGAAGTCGCCTGAGCCCGACATGCATGACTTCTGGACGGACATCTACTACAAGGGCACGGAACCGCCGTTCATGCGTGGTCGGGAGCGCGAGGAGGTTCATTATTACTAGACTTTCGGATCTATAGACTTCTTTCTCGTATCTTAATTGGTTTTTGGTGCATCAGGGTTTGCCTCATGCGCTGAATACATACGCATAATCAGGTCTATTTCGCTTATGATCGGTAAATGCGATAAAGACTCAAGAGCAGCAACTTCAACGTGAACAGACGTTATTGGTATACAGCAGCTGTTCCGAGGAAGATCATTACCCGCTCTTTGAGTCATCCTCTTCAACACCCAAAATTTGTCTGAGGGCCGGCAAGCTCCCAAACGGCCGCTGTCCACCTAATATTGTATTCGCCGCCTCGTACTTATTCTCCGGTCTGCGCACCTCCGCACAGAGGCGCCCATATGCACCCACAAGTGCGCGCAGCGCAGCACGGTGCACGCGCTCCGCAAGGCGGCGATCAAGCAGCGGCGCGAGGCGCGGCGGGTGCACGACATCCTGAGACGATAACCATGCTGCGAAGGCGCGCAGCGCGTACCCGAGTTGCTGAGGTTGCATCGCACCGATGCGCGATATTGGCTCGGAGAACTGTGAGTTGCAAACGTTGACGCATTCTGCCAGGGAGGTGTCGCGGAGTATGTTGTTGAACTGTGGAGTGGAATGCGTGAGTAGATGAGTGAAGGAGAGGGAATTTGGGACGAACGTGGTCGGTGATGAGTAGCTCGGCACGGGCGTCGATGTCACTCTGGAGCTCGTTCGCTTTATAGTCAGTGAAGGAGAAGGGTCGAATGACGCTCTAATTAAACACAGCGTTAGTATCTTCATCTCTCTCCATCATACAAACCCAGTGGAAGACGAACAAGTATATGTGTCAAACAATTCAGGACGAATACGTCGTTGTCCCAGTCCGGTTTCTGTGTCTCTCGTGCATCGGACACGCTCAGACACATATTGATAGCAGCGTCGACCATCACGTCTAGGATGAACTGGAATCCCTTCCGGAGGTCGTCCTCAGACTCGTCGCCAATGAGGGACGATCTGTACACGTTCATGATCTCGCGTAAGACTTGTGTATGGTCGAGGAGAGCTACTGGAGGCTGGACATCTTGGTCGTCCGGCTAGTGACTAGATCAGTAATTGTATAGAGCTTGAAGAAATAGGGATCTTTACCAGAAGTGTACGGGCGAGGCCCCGTGCTTGTGCTTCGACCGTGTCCAAGAAGACTTTGTAGGCTTCATCAGTTATTCTGGACTCCTTCATAAGCTGCGGTAAAATGGATGAAATCAATTGATCACATACTCATTTAGTGTATCTGACAACCCTGCTCTGTCTCCGATGGTCCGGCGCATGGTGAGATTGTAGAATGAAAGCAGGTTCGCCACTTTGTAAGAAGCTATACAGCTCTCCTGGGATCGCACCGTCTGTCTCACGCGCATCTGTAAGCAGTGAAACCCAAAATTCAACACCAAAGCATGCACAGCAACGAAATGACAAGCACTCACTTTCAAAGGGAATCTGAGCTTCTCAAAAGCCTTGTCCATCAGCTCTTGGATCCAGCTTTCCTCTTCACTGTCATCGAACCTCCGCACACTGCCGACCATCCGTCGATCTCCCTTCAGTCCGAATAGGCCCTCTAAGAATTCACGTTCACCCGCTATGCTCTGGTGGACCCATGCGAGCATGTCGCCGACGTACCGTAGGGGGTCGTGCGCGTGGATTTCGATGGGGCGGGGGAGCCCACCTGGGCCGCCTCGCGTGAGCGCGTCCATGAAGGCATTCAGGAGCGTAGATTGACGGGTCTGGGAGAGGACAGAGAGTGCCTCGCTATTTTCATGTGTAATTAGTAAACGAAAGGCAGAAATCAATTGTAGCGTTCTTACCCCAGAAGCTCTGGCTTCTTTCTTAGCCATTTAACTGCCTCGGCCATCAAGGACGTTACTTCGAGCAGCGCATCCCTGACGAATTGACGGAACTCAAGGGAGCACCAGCGTGCCAGTTTGTCATAACCCTCCTCTAGCTGATGTGAAGTTGCAGCAATTATTTCCACGCTTAAAATAACGATTCAATTTGAGAGAATGGAAACTATGAAAGAGGAAGACACACCCTGCTTTAGTAGGACCGTCTTCTCCACTCATGAGAACTCGCGAGTCGGCGATGATTCGCTCTGCCTTCTGCATTGTCCGGAAGAACTTCCCGTCAATCTGGATGTCTCTAGATTGAAGCGACTCTGCTTCTTCTTCCGTTAGAGTGAAGTGAGCAAGGAAGCTATCCACGGCCATTTGTTGTTCATTCACCGCGTGCCTGTTCTGTCGTGAGACACGGCGCAGGTTGGGGTAATACATAGCCTACCGTGCAGAGCGCAAGCCTCCAGCCCTCTCGAGCAGAGATCTACACGATTCGTTCGTGGAATGTAGCTGATTTTGCGCTTCGTCGCATCGTATCCGCATAGCATCAATGTACTCTTGCAGAACGTCTAGGTGCTTGGTTCATGTATTTAAATGCAGCAATATAAATGAAATCTAGAATTTTACCTTGTCTACCTCCTGAAATGCGCGCACAAACTGCCGACTGCCCTGTGCGAGTTTCAGCTCGGCATCCCGACGCAGGCTTTTTCGAGCACGGGCTGCAGTCCCAGAGCTCGACAAGACGTGTCGTCCGGTGATTTTGGCTTCAACATCGAACGTAGTAAGCTCGTCGTCGTCTGCCTTCGCTTCCCGATCTATGGCTTTCCCTTTAGCAGAGTCTGGAGCTCTGTAGAGCTCAGAAAGTGTTTCGAGCGCTTCCCGGGTCGCTGGGTCGTTGTAGTTCGCTCCCAGGACTTTATAGAGGCGCAAAGAAATTGGGTTTCGCGCAGTCGTCGACTTGCTTTTCTCATCAAGAGATCTGGTTGACGAGTAGGATGCCTGCATGGAGGGTCTCGCCGAGGTCGAGGCGGGCGGGGTATGCGGAGTCGCGCTTGCCATGGCGGCGCGGGTCACGAGAAAGGATCGGCGTTCGTTCCCGAAAACTGAAATCTCGTGCTTGCGTTCCGGTCCTGAACCAAGCAGTACTTAGTCCCGGATTGCTCCACAATGCTTGTCTTACATTCCTTACCTCGCACTATGTCCATCTCCTACGCAGAGGCTGCCGCTCTGCGCAAAGCCGCTCAGCATTCCACTAAGCCGCGGCGGCTTCGCTCGTCAGCCTCGGAGCTCTCGCATCCGCACGCGCATCCAAAGGCGCAGCCAGAGCCGCTCTCGTTCCAAAGGGTCGCGAGGCCCGGTGCATACTATGAACGGCCGCGATTAAAGCGGGATTTGCCCATTGTTTCGGTGAGCACGCAGTGTCCTTGCAATAATCCGATTTACTCAACCAAGACGTACGGTCGCTAGTCTCCTTGGCTGGGCCTCGCAGCATTCGGAATTGTCGGCGTTGCGGGGTGGGGCCTCTTCCTGGCGTATTCGACGAACCAAGAGCGATTAGCCAGCTCTGTCGTGCGCCAAATACTACAGAACTTGCGAGAGAGCCCTCTGGTTCGAGAAGCCTTGGGCGATGGTGTACGGCCTGAACCAACCTGGTATCTAAATGGTGACCCATGGATAGATGGCTCGGTACGTCATGATATCTCTCTTTCAATTCAATCAACCTCACCTTGTTCTCTCAAGATTAATATGTTGCAAGGCAACGTCGACATCAGTATGCGCGTGAAGGGTTCAAAGGGAGCCGGAACGCTATACTTTACGAGTATTCGCAGAGAGAAAGGCCATGCCTTCGAGATACGTGAGTCGTCCGTCCTTTACTCGTGGTCTACATGTCGATCTCTTTTTTGGACTTTTCACTCATTGGTCTTTAGTCCGCTTCAAGATCATTTGCGACGACAAAACAGTGATCAATCTACCGACAGGCATGTCCAGGCAGTAATGAGCATCCTTGGAGTCTTTTATCATATCATCTAGTGTATTTGTACATTAAATCACCGCTATTACCCGTGCATCGGGATTCGCATAGTGTTGAATCAGGAGGCCCCTCCAAAAGGGAGAAACAAGACATCAATGTTATCATTATCTCCTGAACTCGACAAGCTGTGCACATACGACAAGGATGTCAATCGCGAAGTCTGTTCCTCCTTCATTACTTCTGACTGGGTCTGCGATGGCTGTACATACTTCTGTTCATTTGCTCGCTAGGGAAACTTATATTGTCTGAAAGAGCTTGCGTCCCGGAGATCGAGAGCAGTGAGACAATCTATCAAACACATATGTCTCATATTCTATTTTCGAGTGGATAAGATATATATTACATTTTGCAATATATCTATAATATTTCGAATTTGCATGCTCTCCAGTCGGAATCGAGCTCGGAAGACGGAAGGAGCGACAGAGTTTGGGACGCGCGCCTTGGCGCGTCGCTGATCACGGGTGGTGTGCACTCGTAATCTTGCTTGCCTCAGGGCTGGGAATCCCTCTTCCGTCCGTCAGCCAGCGTAGCCTCTTCACCGACGCACGCAACAATGTCGACAGTCAGACACAGGAGGGGCAGCGTCGAGGTCGTAGATGCAAAGGTTGCAGTCGATCTCGCGACAGCTCAAACATACTCGGAGAATGTGTTCCTCTTCGTGCCAAACCTCATCGGTGCGTGGTCCCCAGCTTAGTTGAGCGACAGCTCATTTTTCTTCGTCAGGCTACACGCGCATTATTCTCGCGGCTGTCTCTCTTCATTTTATGAGCTTCCATCCCAAATACTCGACCATCTTGTATTGTGTTTCGTGCCTCCTGGATGCGTTCGATGGTTATGCTGCGCGCGCGCTCGGTCAGACCTCGAAGTTCGGTGCGGTGCTGGACATGGTGACTGATCGGTGTGTCACCCATCTGTTTATTATTCTTCTCGTTCTAAAACACTCCTCTGTTAGTTGTACGACATCTTGCCTGCTTTGCTATTTATGCTCAGCGTACCCGAGCTGGGCGACCTTTTTCCAATTCCTTATCGCACTCGATTTCAGTAGCCATTACATGCACATGTACAGGTGAGCTGTCATTCTCCCGCCGCTCCTTCAACCTAAACTAACCTCCTCGAAGCTCCCTTGTGACTGGCTCGCGAAGTCACAAACTAGTGACGAGTGAAGTTAGCAGAATTTTATGGTACTATTATAACGACAGTGTGCGTGCTTTTTGCTGTGCATCGCCGCTTTTCACTGCTTCTTTCTCACGAGTATGCAGACAACTCTATTCATATTCTGTGCCGGCAACGAGCTATTCTACGTTGCGCTCTATCTCATGAAATGGGACCATTCGCCCATGGGTATCGCTCTACTAGGAGATATGCCTTGGGCTAAGCTTCTTTTCTACTGCACATTCTTTTTCTGGTTCTTCAAGAACGTCGTAAACGTCGTGCAACTGTGGAAGGCGTCCAAAATCCTTGTTGGGGTGGACCTGGCAGAGAGGGCGAAGCAGAGGGAGGAGGCTGAACAGCAGAAACTCGCAAAGCAGTGAGAGGCTGCGCAGTGATTGTGGAAAGGGGTACACAGACCTATCTGGATTTTTTTTCCTCCCGCGTACTACTCTATATTTGTTACATCTCTACCTAAACATATAATTATTCTGTATGAGGCCATAAGAAAAACAGTGCGGATTTTTGCTCTTGTAATTTTTCGTCAGCCGCGTCGATCATTTGAGACGCGACAAACGTATCTTGGTCCTTGGACTCGACCGCCTTCAGTGTCGGTTTGCTCGGTTTCTTGCATGCGGTCATCCCTCCTCCGGACACGCTCCTTAGTGCAGAAGCGCGCGTCTTCTGCCCAGCGAGTCCTGTTCTCCTATTCCCAGTCAGAGCGCTATCCGCGCCGTGAGTCGACACCGCGCGCGGCGTCTCGCACACTTAAACGAGCCTCCTCGTCATCGACGCCCTCGGGCGCTACACCTTCCGCGCCTCTACCAGCAGAGTCTGAGTCTAAGCAGGCTACTGCCGCCGGGGCGGGACCGCCACCTCCAGAGGAGCCGGAGGACAATGCTGAGGATGAGGTAGAGAAACCTCTGGAGGCGGACAAGGCGAAACGTACTCGTAAGCCAAAGGCAGACGCAGACGCAGATGCTTGCGTGCCTCTACCTCCAGAACTGGATATTCTATGGACGCCAGACACAATGGGCGCTACTTCTCCGTCGGCGTTGCCTCCCCCTGAGATATTTCAGGAGGTGCTGACGGACTTACTCATCACGCTGCATCCGCAGACGCAGCACCGTGGCGCCTATTCCTCATCGTCTGGCTCACCTGTCGAGCCGACATTGGGTCTGTATTGTCCCTTCGAAGGCGGAGACTATATCATCGATGAGACCGTGCGCGAGCTTGCACGGAGGACGGACTCGGATGTTGTAGTATTGGATGCCGTACAACTAGCAGCCGGCCAAGCAGGATGCTTTGGAAAAGGTTCGTTTGCGGTCGCTTAATCTCCAATGTAGGTTTATTCGTTAACATCGTACACTTTCTCCTCTTTCTAGCTGCTTCTGTGCTTCAACTTCCTCAGAACCCGCTTCATTTCCGTGCACCAATGCCACAATCGTCGCCTATGCCTTCAAAACGGAGAGCGCAAGACGAGGAATACGAAGATGACGAGGAGGAAGACTACGGCGGATCTTTCGTGCCTTCGCATATGACCGTCCATGTCATGTCGCCATCAAATGCAGGCCGGACCAGTCGTCAAGCCGTATTAACTCCCACGTCTCGAGGCTCGCCCGGAGCGAAGACGAAAGCCTTCTTCGACGAGCTGATTAATACACCATCTCCTAAAGACGCTGAAGCGCTTTCTCAAGGAAAGCGCCGGTCTCGATTAATATACATTCGCGACTACCCTACACTTGCTTCATCCGCATCAACCTGGTATCCGTCTCTGTTAGCGGCTGTGCGTCAACGAAGACAAGGCCCTATCTCGCGCTCAAGTTCTCCAGTAGCAAATTCCATGACCATCATTTTTGGAATGACTCCGCCGATCGTTCAGCCCTCTTTTCCATCTCACTCTGGAGGGCTTAGCTTACTTGGTCTCATAAATGCTCGACAGAGCTCTCCGACGGTTTTGAACGTTCCCTCAAAACCTGGAAGACAGGATTACGGCGAAGGGGAATACGCGGAGAAAGCGCGGGAAAGGCGACTGAGAGAGCGATTACGGAAATGGGAGCGTGATGAGCCCGCATTTTTCGATGAGATGCCCCGGTTGCCGCATTCCAACGACGGAACACATGGCGGGAATGAACGCACTGGGTTTGTTATGCTCGGTAATCCCATGCAGGGCGTGCAAGGCGGACCTCCCAGTTCTCTGTTATCTGCCTTGCAGAACCGCATGAGCGGGCACGGCGATGACTCTGAGGATAACACGCAATTCTTCCGCACGTCCGTCCTGGTTCCATCTATTAGGAACCATGGGATGGAGCGAACTTGCCGGACTGCTCGAAGGCGGGAGATCAACGAGTTGACGATGCGCATGGGTGTGGATTCCGTTGGTGGGAAGCTTGAGAGCAGGTTTTCTTTCCCTGAGCTGACGCCAGACGCGGAACCTAGCAGTTCTTCGGCGCAGCCTTCAGGAAAACCTGACTCTGAGCTTTCTGGGGCCGCCAGGATGTGGGACGAGTGGGGCAAGCAGGTCGAGGCGTGGACGAACGTCAAAGACATCGCGGATCGCGCTGTGGGCATGGTCGTTGCAGAGAACATCGCGATCACTAAGGCGTCGCTGGACTCGACTCCAATCCCGTGGTCGGCTGTCGTGTCCGCGTGGTCGGCACGCTCATCGATTCGTGATATTCGGAAGACGTGGCTTCTGGAGTCGGCGGGTAAATCTACTAGGGATCTACTAGCTGATGATACGGACGAGCAGGCCCCGCCCGCGAATGACGAGGTCATCCAGCGCGTGAAGGAGGACACAGATCTGACGCCGCATGAGCAACGTTTACTTGGTTGTATCGTAGATGCCGGTATGTCTACACACTTCCATTGTCTTCTGACGCATACTGATTTCCCTATTACAGCGTCAATGCCAACATCCTTTAGCCAGGTTCACCTCCCTGCACACACGATCGACTCTGTTCGCACTATCGTATCGCTACCGCTTCTCCATCCATCTGCTTTCCAGCAGGGGATACTGAAGCAGCATAGCATGACTGGCTGTCTGCTGTTCGGCCCTCCCGGAACGGGAAAAACGTTGGTTGTCCGAGCTCTTGCCAGAGATGCGGGCTGCAGGATGCTGGCTGTGCAGCCATCGGACGTCATGGATATGGTGAGTTTGTCCGATGAAGGATTGGAAAAAAATATACTCAGTATACCATGTAGTACGTTGGTGAAGGTGAAAAACTCGTCCGCTCATTATTCTCTCTCGCTCGGCGTCTATCGCCTTGCGTTGTCTTCCTTGACGAAATCGACGCCCTTTTTGGTGCAAGATCGTCCGCCCGTGAGACAGGAGGTGCGCTAGCGCACCACGGGGTCATCACGGAATTCATGCAGGAGATGGACGGACTGAAGACGAAGAGGGACAGCAACGTTATCGTAATCGGTGCGACTAACCGTCCCTTTGATCTGGACGACGCCGTTCTTCGTCGCCTGCCTCGGCGATTGCTGGTCGACCTGCCTGGAGAGAAGGAGAGAGAGGGTACGTCTCATCTAACTAGAGATTCTGCGCAGAGTTTTCCCGACTTACTCTTGCGTAGAAATACTCAAAATCCTTCTTCGCGACGAAGTCTTGGCAGGCGACGTCGACCTTGCGTGGCTGGCAAAACGGACAGAGTTGTTTTCCGGTTCTGATTTGAAGCGTATGTCCTTTCGATATACACCCTTTGGGCAACTGACTTATGGGAAACACAACAGATCTGTGCGTTTCCGCCGCGCTGGATGCTGTCAAAGAGGGCATCAGTTTGCCTTGGACCGTACCTACTTCCGATTCATCCGAAAAATCTGCCACATCCACGGAATCTCCCGAAAGTACCACAGCAGTACCTGCAGACAAGAGTGTTACCGTTGAAGATGCCGTTGCTACTACCTCGGGAAGCACACCTGGTGAGGAACCTTCCGAGCAGCCGTTACAGTTTGCAAGTGAAGATCCCGAGGCACCTCGCATGTTGTATCTGCGCCATTTCACGAAGGCTCTCAAGGAGATCAGCCCCTCTTCTTCTGAGACATTAGGCAGTCTGACCGCTTTGCGGAAGTGGAACGAGGAGTTTGGAGAGGGTCAGAAGAAGAGGCACAAGAGCATGTGGGGTAAGGGCGCGTTTGGCTTCTCCGAGCCTGGCGCTGAAAAGCCAGCAGACGGCCGAGTCTCTGCGCCTTGAATACTGACAATCTGATAATGATATCGCATACACATCCATCTACACGCCTTATACTAGTTAATTCGCATGGCTGTTTATTTTGCGCATCTTTTGTGTTCACTGTCGCACCCATATAGAATTATAAGGTGAATGCATAATGTACAAGAACCAAAACACGTAGGGTGCAATCGAAAGGCTCGTTAATGTCGACGGCTCCTCCTGGACGGCTTTTCTTGGATTTCGGCGAGATTGTCAATGTCAATCGTATCGTCCTTGTCATCATCGTACATGTCGTCGAGCTCGTCTTCTTCCTCGGCAGACTCAGGCGTCCTGATTTAAAATATGCTCATTAGAGATTTTTGGGACGTCTATTGAGCATAGGAGGACGCACATAACCCGTTTCTTGCTCTTCCCATTCGTTTTAGCAGCGGGAGCTTTCTTGCTCTTGGGCTTCTTCGCTTGGCTCGACGCTTTCTGCGATCGCGACTGGGACGGTTGCGTCTGACTCATATCCTGGCTTGCGTCTTCGTTGTCTTCCCCATCCGCGCCGCTAGTCCGTCGCACACGCCGCTGCTCAGTTTGTCCATCCTTAACAGCTTCTTCGCCGATTGGGATCAACCTCTCATGGCCCTCGCCCCAATCCTGCTGGCACTTCGGGCACATGTTCCTCCGGCGGTACATCTCGTAGCAGTGCTTATGAAGTGGGGAAGTACAATTTGCCGTCGGGCACATGTAACCTTTCGTAACGAGCTGTTATAGCAATGAACATTACGGCGTTTGTATTGCTATGATGCGAATAGAAAACTTGAAATTTTGGACTCACTTCCATGCAGGCAACGCATTCTAATACATCGGTCTCATCGTATGTGTTCTTAATGTAGGTGCTGAGCTCCAGGATAGAACGTGTCCCAAGAGAATAACGACCTCGTCTGTGAGGCGACGCCATGATATTTCAGCATATAAATCTGTTAGGAATTTTGCATACGCACTTGCTCCTTACTAGCCATCCTCTCGCAACGAAACTCTCCAAAGTGACTTCCCCTTGTGCCTTTGTCATTGATGAACCTTTTAGATGGCTGACTTCGCGTAATGCTGCCAATGAAGACACAGAAAATGCGCGCTTTGGAGCAAGGATAATTTGTTCGACCTAAATTGCACATGATGGCGTTAGAAGGAGAGATGTAAAGAATAATGAGTGACTTACTATAGCTTTGAAGAACGCGACCTCTGTAGGGTTGTAGTCTGAGGCAAGCTGCGCAATCTCGTCACCTTTTGTGTTCGTCTGAATATTATGAGCGAAACGCTTATGATCGTCAGGGAAAGGGACATTTACGATGGCATACATGACCACTGCGGTGTCTTCGTCCTTGAAACGCGCGAATTCAAGGTCCAGCGGGTCAAGTAATCGTTTGATCTTGTCCAAGAATGAGATCCATTCGTTAGTACCGTCAACAAATTCGATATCCTTGGTAGGATCCGCCCCTGTTATTTCTCGGTTAACAAGAGCCAGCATATATAAGTCCAACGTGAAGGAGGGCCGGTGTTCTTACTCGCAACAGCATTGGTGCATGCTTTCCAGAGTGTCTTCGCGATGGCCTCTGTCATGACTCTGCGTGACATGGCTGCCTGCAGATAGAGTCTGTATATATCACTCGAGTGCACTCTTGTTGAGACCATGGTGAGCGTACGGCCAAGCGCGGAGAAACGCGCTCAAGATGGAGGTCGTGATGAACGAGACGCGAGACGCGTCTCGACGCGTCAATAGCTTACGGCAAAATCCGTATACGATAGAGACTAAGAAAACTGAATTCAACAGTTTACAAGAGGATAGAGAAGCCGTGTAGTACTACTACTAGTCGTTGTTATAACTTCTGTTGATTGTATACGTAACGTACTTATTCATTTGCCAAAATTAATCCCCAAAGTCCTTCTGCCCTCGTATGACTGACTGTCGTTTCGTACCATCGTCTATAGCCGGTTCGTAAAGAAAGAAACAGAGAACAGATGTTGCCCTTAACATCACAACTTCGGGACCTTCAGCGTTTTGCTGACCATAGCTGCCGCCCAAAGACCGAACACCACAGAGACTTTATGCAATTCCCCGCTGCCGCCGGGTCCGCCCCAAAGCTGCACGAGGCCACCAGGAATACCCTCCCTCCCTTCAATCCAGCCCTTTGACGTCCAGTACGCCAGGACTGCAACGAGCGCAAGTGAAGACGGAATTGGCAGCCCTTCAAAAAACTTCGCCTTTCCGGTCTCGTCCTTAGGAACAGAGGCCACAGTGGCGTTGAATCGGGCGAGACGAGCAAGACCGCAACATATGAATACGGTGAGGACGACAGTATCCAGATAAGTTCGAAGACCAACAACGAACGCTAAAAGCGCTGGGGCAACGCCAAAGGAAATCTTAATGAGTAGTATTAGAGCCTTTCCCTTGCAAGGTAAATGAAATTTGGGCTTACCAGGTCCGCCAGACTGTCAAGTTCTTGACCGAGCATACTACTCGATTTACGCCACCTCGCCACCTTGCCGTCAAGAAAGTCGAACATGAGGCCCGCAAGCGGGTATGCCAAGGCAGCATAAAGGAATCCCTCGTCATTCGTTAAAAGGTAACGCGCCGATGAGAAAACGGAGAAAGAGCCGCAGAACCCGTTCATAATCGTCACCAAGTCCGCAAGGCGGAAATTCCTGCAATGGCAGGATCTCTTTAGTACTTAACTCCAGTCAATTAATTCGACGACGTACCGTACGAGACTGAAGTGTCCCTCTGTGTCATTGTATTTCTGCAGAGCGTCTGCTTTCCCGTCGCCGTTAGCCTTGGCTTGACTTGAAATTTGTCTTTGTCTCGTTTCGCTCATCGCTGTAGTAAATTGAAATACGACGGAAGTAAGGTGGAGGTTGACTGCGAAGACGCGATCTCGAGGAAGCCGCATGACGCGCCACGAGATGCCTATTTACTCTGAACTCCCACCCTCCTTCCATTAACAACATAACGGCCAATACGTTTTCATACCTTTTACGATTACCATGATCTCACTTTGTTCAATCATTTACGCACTCCGTCCGTAGTTCCTTTGTTTCCAGTAGCAGTTGGTAGACTGCGAGTAGTAGATAGCAGCACTATTAAAACGACCGGCACGTGCAATCAATCGTCCTTGCGGAAGAAAATGACATGCATATGACAATATGGTACTTCATGAATTCAGATGCTAGGAATAACGGCACTTACAACAGAATAACTACCACAATAATTTAGACGCAAGCCATCAAGAAAGAAGGAGAAAAGAGGGAATCAGACTTCCATGGCATTTTCATCTTTCACCTCCGTCTTCAGGACACCAGACGCCTCCATCTTCACCTTCTCCATCTCCCTGCTCTTTGCTGCGTATTGATTGGGATGCGTCACACTTTCTCCATCGAGACCCTGCCCGCGCGGAAGACCATGTGTCACCTCAAATACTTTGGTGCAAGCGACGTGGAAGTGCTCCTGCTTAACGGCACTCATGATCTCGGGTAAATCTGCAGCGCTGAGGCCTTGCGGGCCATATGTAGCGAGTAGTGCCGTTTGAAGTCGATCGCCAGAGAAATGACGATATGGGCAGCCGTGACACTCCTGCGGTCCCGGCTGGTTCTGCGTGATTATTCGCTGGCATCTGTTCGGAATCTTTCAGTGCTTCATGTATACAATTCCGAGGCACAAATCTTACGTGTATGCGGGGTAGTTCGTTCGCTTCCCCTCAAGGCCATACGAATGACGGATGTTGTATTTGTATTCTTTGTTGAATTTATCGTCTGTCAGTTTCCCTCCAAACGCCTTTCGCCAGAATACGATGGCTTCCTCGATTGACAGGCCGACAACCTAGATTATTTTAGTAACAGAACCCGTACGAAAGACGCACGCAATATTCACTTTTAGGAACAGACCATATTGAAGCCGACCGTAGTGCTTAAGATGACGGTCCTTTCGCAGGCAATCGTGCAGATGCCGCATGCACATTGGCCAGTGCTTCTCTGCCAGCTCATCGATCATCTCCGCCTTGACTTCTTCCCCATCGCCAAGACCTTCTGCAGAAGAGTATTCAGATGCAACGCTCATTCCTGAAAGGAAGCCTTGGCCTAGATGCTCAAGGATGGGCATAAGACGGGTGTCCTCATCTAGTCGAGGCAAAGCCTTTGCCGTTTGCTGCGAAACAGTAAGATATCTGATCTGACAGAGTAGACACAGTACGTACCTCGAGCGCTGTTTCTAATCTTGTCTCGAACTCTTGAAATACGATACTGGACTGCTCTTTCGACGGGACATAAGCCCAGCCACCTTTAAGGTACACACGCCTCTTTTCGACCAAGTTCGGCACTCGCGTCCATCTGACCTATCGTTTCAAGCAAATGAATTACATGGAGACTGCTTGTAAAAGTGTTTCTCACCTTGTACCACAATGCCTCACCGGGATTTACACTTCTCAGGTCTTTCATCAAAGATTCATCCCTTTCCTCCTCTTTGCTGAGCTTCACGAAGTCATGAGATTAATCCGGGCCTTCCTGCGTCGATACGTACCGTCAACCACCCAAAATCTCTAGACTCCAAAAAAGCCTTTCGCTCATCAATGTGATCAGTTTCGTAACGAACGCGAAATAAGGTAGTTTCTGCTTTCACAAATCGCCTTCTTAATTCCTCACTTTTCGAGAACAAAGTATCGTCAGCGCAAAGCAGTAGGGAAACACGTCGCGAAGAACACGTACGACCGACAGAAAGCGAGTCGGAGGACATAGTGTCCGATATGATCTTTTCGTCGTTCAGCCTCAAGGGGTTGCGTGTAAGCAGATGATGCGTTGAGCGGCAGGTACTTGGTTTGCTGCGCATTCACAATCGTCTTCAGCTCCTCGTACGTCCTGTTTCGGACAACAGATGCCTCGATCTCGGAGAGTATACGTAGCCTGTCAATGGCGAAGAGTTCGAATTCATCGAGCGTTATATCCTCCAGAGGAGGTTTGTCGTAACTGTTGCATGTTAGGTCGCGAGTCCTCTTACTTGACCGTGGCTACTCACAAGTTAAGGCGGTGAGGATACTTTCGAATTGTATGTTTCTGAACCGTTCCTCCTTGAGATCCTTTTCCTCGTGCAAATGAACTGGACATCTTGTTCTTAGGCAGGGTTGGACAGTGGGTTGAGACAAGCAGACGCGCCTATCTCGCGTACAGTGACTGCGTTACGCAGCGCGTTTCGCAGAGGTCACAATAGCAATAGGAAAAGTAATTGTAATTGTAAATTCCTCTTATAAATAAAACAAGTCAAAGAGAACTATTGCTATTAATATTGCTTTTTACATGACTTCATTTATCACCCCCTCTTTCTCCCTGGCTGCATGTTGTTAGCAAAGGAGATAGCGCAGAGCACCAGCCACGTAATTTTTGGCTCTGCGGATAATCCGGAAAGGACCGATTTATTTTGGTCGGCAGTGAGTCACCATCCCGAGCACTTTGCTGCAACCTCTACCCCGTCCTTCACCATGTGTGGTATTTGCGCTGTTTACGGCTTAGAAAACCCGGCTTCGTCAAGAGCAAGAGTTCTTGCTCTCTCGAGGAAGCTACGGCATAGAGGACCAGATTGGTCGGGCTGCTATGTCGGCAAGGAAGCCATTCTTGCGCACGAGCGTCTAGCAATCGTCGGTGTCGGTGAGTACCATAATTGTAAACCGCAAGTCTCATTCTAAGAAGTGCTCTAGATACTGGTGCGCAGCCCCTTCTTAGTGAAGACGGCAAGCAAATCCTCACTATCAATGGTGAAATTTACAACCACATTGCACTGAGGAAGATTGTTGGCCCAGAGGTCAAGTTCAAGACACACTCGGATTGTGAGGTCATTCTGGACCTTGTAAGTTATTGTTTTCAGCGCATATATGCACATTTCTCGACGCTGATGGCTTTTATAGTACAAGAAACATGACAAGGCGCTCTGCAATATGCTGGACGGCATGTTCTCCTTTGTGCTACTCGATGACTCCGTCACCCCTTCGCGCATTATTGCGGCTCGTGATCCCATTGGTATTACGACTCTGTACCAAGGTTGGAGCTCTAAAAAGCCTGGTGTCACCTATTTTGCCTCTGAGCTGAAGGCTCTCGTCGATGATTGCGACGATATCATCTCTTTCCCGCCCGGGCACGTCTTCGACAGTAAGACTGGGAAAACTGAACGGTATTACAACCCATCTTGGTGGGATACTGACATTGGACCTGTCCCGACTTCGCCTGTCGATCTCAAGCTTCTTCGCGAGTCCCTCGAAGCCGCCGTGCGCAAACGGCTGATGAGCGAGGTGCCATACGGTGTTCTCCTCAGTGGCGGGCTGGACAGCAGCTTGATTGCATCGATCGCTGCGCGTGAAACGGAGAAGGTTGCACAAGCTCAGTACGAATTTCGGAAACGCAAACTTGCGGAAACTCGGAGTGGTCCACCGACGCCGAAGGGCGAAATCGATGAGGAAGGTACGGCGCTGCACCCGAAACATCTTACCGAAGACTTATTGAATTTCTTTAGTAACACTTGCTTCGTGGCCACAACTACACTCGTTCTCCATCGGACTCGAGAACTCCCCTGACCTTCTCGCGGCGCGCAAGACTGCGCACTATCTCGGCACATTCCACCATGAGTACGTCTTCACCGTGCAGGAGGGTCTCGACGCCATCCCGGACGTGATCTACCACCTTGAAACGTACGACGTAACGACTGTGCGCGCGAGCACGCCAATGTATCTTCTCAGTCGCAAGATCAAGGCGATGGGCGTGAAGATGGTTCTCAGCGGCGAAGGCAGCGACGAGATATTTGGTGGCTACCTATACTTCCACGCAGCACCGGATAAGGAGTCTTTCCACCAAGAGTGCGTGAAGCGCGTCAAGAACCTCCACACCTCGGATTGTCTACGGGCCAACAAGTACTTTTCTCTGTATTTGCAATGCAAACTATGCTAATCGAAATTGCTCTAGGTCGACAATGGCTTGGGGGCTCGAAGCCCGCGTCCCCTTCCTCGATAAGGCATTTTTGGACGTTGCGATGAACATTGACCCTGCTGCTAAGATGTTCAGTAAGGGCAGTCAGCAGGAGGTCGATGAGGACGGCCAACCGAAGATGGAGAAAGTATGCAGGGCTTTACGTCGAACTTCATGTTTGTTTTTCTGACATTATTTGTAGTATATTCTCCGCAAAGCATTCGACTGTGCTCCCGATGGCAAGGTCAGTTGGATTTCTTTCTCTTGTATGCAGAAACTTACAACAATCGTAGCCCTATCTGCCACGATCTATTCTCTGGAGACAGAAAGAGCAATTCTCGGACGGCGTTGGCTACTCCTGGATAGACGGGTAAGTTCTCTATCCTTCTCCCCTTTCTATACCCTTATTCTCCCCTCTTGTGTTCTCACATAGTATGAAGGCTCACGCCGAGGCAACCATCTCTGATGCTGACTTCGGCAAACGCGCCGAGCGTTGGCCCGTCGACACGCCTGATACGAAGGAAGGCTACTTCATCCGCGAGATCTTCGAAAGTGCGTGTGGCTTACATCTCGATTGTCTCTTACGTGCTTTCCTCGTGTACTTATTCTTACTTCGCGTTTAGGTCAGTTCCCGACTGAAGCGGCTGAGAAGACAGCCGTACGGTGGGTTCCTCGCGGCGACTGGGGCTGCTCGGCCGACCCTAGTGGCCGTTCTGTCAGCATCCACAACGCAGCTTACACCGCCGACTCCGATTAGATTTGCCACTGATTCGCACTGGCACACTTGGGTATCGTCAAGAACAGGGATGTATATATGATTTTTATAGGCCGACGTGGCACAATATAGAGAGGAAGAAAGAAAAACAACGGGGTTTGTAATACACATTAAGCTAAAAAGTCTATCCCGGTGTACTGAGTGGAATACGCGCTGGCTTAGGTCGGTGAATAGAGGATATAAAAGGGTGTCGCGCGTGAACACATTCAGGTTTGCAAGACCCAGACAAAAGAGGCATCCAAAGGTAAAGGAGTGTTTGTATGTTGATATAGAGAGCAAGTTATAGTTTAGAAGGACGGAAAAAGAAAGCGAAGGAGTATAGCTTAAAGAATGTTGAGGACTCGAAAGGAAAATGATAAAACTTTGGAAATGATACAGAGGACGTAAGCATCAAAAGGAGTGTCGTACGGCGGATCGTAAACAAAAGAACGTGCTGGTATTGGGAGAGTGGTCGGATATCGATTTGAGATGAATTAGTGAAGAGGGCTTCAGGGGTAGTCAGAGGGTGAAAATTGAAAAGAACAGAGCATGAAGATAGAACATGGGAAATGATGGTAAAGACATCAAGACCAAGATCGAGAGGCCGAGAAGAGAGCAAAAGACACGGAGAGGGGAAAGTGGCGTATGCGATTAATGCGAGTGTAAAATTGGGCTAAACCTGAACCTAGACAACATTCAGCTGTGAATCTTGGGCCATGAGCTGGCGGTATAGACCGACTCCAGAATCTTCGGACGGTGCGGGAGATGCAAGGAGCTTGTTTGCAGCTGCTGCAGGCATCCGCGCTCCGCTCGTCTGTGATAAATTGCGCGCGCGCGTGCGAGTCGATGTCGGCGTTGTCGTTCCCGCGGAGCGCGTGCTGCCGTCCCACGCGGGCCGCGCCGCAGCTGCGCTTGTCACAGCCGACTTCGCTGACGCATGCCCGTCCTCAGAGTGTGCAGGTCGCCGCGAGGTTGGTGTGGCCTGAGTACGCCGACTTGCTGGACGCACGTGTGGGGGGTGATAATCACGGTGGTGCTGGTGCGGCTCTGGGCTTGTGACGAGCCGCGAACCAAACTTCGCGTTTGCTGACGATTCACGCCCGTAGCCCAGTGGCGTGAGCGAGCCCTTGCGATTCGTGGTTGCAGGCGTTCGGGCTTTAGGTGCGGGCTTATGAATGGTGACTTTGTCGGCACCCCAGTACGAGAAGCTCATCTTGCTCTTACGATCGGAGTCAGAAGAGTCAGCGCCTTCGTCCTCTTCTTCATCAGGAGGCATAAGCGAGGACCTCCCTGTCGGAGTGGCAGAGTGGACGGTGGCCCGCGAGCGTACGACACTGAGGGAAACGTCAAATAATGCACTACTGATGTAGGGGATAGTACGAACTCGTCCATTGCAATAACGCCCTGTTTCGGATCTGGAACACCAGCGATGGCCCAATTTTCAATCTATACGGCGCCAGAAGAGTCAGTTCGAGGCATCCAACCTACCCTATCTCTGTAGCTTACCTTGATGAATTTATATAAATTTCGTGGCTTGGTATGCGCGCCTCTACGACCCGTCGTTGCATACTTCGCTTTTGCCTGCAGGTCCGGCAACGAGTTCGTCCTCGAGTTCGTTGACGAAGCGAGAGGCAGTGAGGTGATCCCCGTCCGCTGGCATCGCAGCGCAACATCATTGAACACAACCAACCACAAGTCCTTCTTCCCACCAACGGCGTTGTGGCTGCTCTGCTGGAGCACATCGCTCAGCCTGCGGAATGACGACTTGCCCTTGACGTTCTTCGCTGCGGCGTTATTAGCAGCAGAAGGCGGCGGCGGGCGCATGGGCTGCGACTGGGTCTGCGAAGGCGTGACGAGAACACGTTCCTCAACGAGCAGGCGCGAGGGCTTCGGCAGCGCAAGTTGCCTAACCTTCTCGAGCCCTTCGATTCGCGCGAACGCATCACGGGTGCGGTCCCGCTCCTCCTTCTGAATCTTCTCGTCCTCTATGCTGCGCACAATATTCTCTACCTCCGCGACCATCAACAGCGTGCTCTCATACTCGAAGGTGCTCGGGTCCGTATGATAGAGTAAGTTTTGGAAGAGCAGCGGATATTTGAGCAGCCGCTGAAATGGCTTCGAGAGCGAGATAGCGAGCCCAGTCTCACCCTTTTCGACCGAGTCTTGTTCGAGTCGCTGAAGAGTCTTGCAGACCTTTACCCACATAGCCCCATCTTGATTTTTTGGTTTTTTCTTGTCACTTGCTGTGGATAAAGCATTGTCGACCTGCTCAAGAGCTCGCTCGAGATGAAGCACATATGTTGCATACTCGCGCAAGATGTGTGACTGCATTCCTTTTAGACAGACCAAATAAACAGGCTTAAGTGGGAGAAACTCACGCTAGAGACGAAAACATCTGCCAAGCTTCGAACAAGGGGGTATTGCTCCTCATATCGCTTTCTTAGGCCCTCGCTCAGCGCAATGTGGCCATTGAAAATGCCAGTCTCAATGACTTCCAAGCACTTTCGTAAGTCTTCAGGGAGCTGATTCGGAGGAACGGAGTCGCCAATGAGTGACTCCGGCTGGGGCGTTGTGCGCCTCAGCTTCTTCAGCACGCGAGACGCGGAGGACTTGTCCGTCTGCTGCGTCGCCGCGTAAGATACCTCGCGTTCGGGTACGGTGCCGTACACAGATTGGTGGCCAAGCGACGCGGATGAACCCTGCGGATCTACGCGCGGGGGCGGGGGCAATGACTGATGCGAGCGAGTTGGAAAAGGAAGTGCAGCCTTACCCTGCTTCATACGCTGCGCAGTAGTGTTATAGGGTGAACGTGGGTGATTGAGCTTCGCAACTGCGGCTGCAATTGCCGAGCCTCCATTGCCGTTTCGTTGACGCATGCGGCTCGAGCTTCCCCGTGCATAGCCCCTGCCAATTTGGTCTTGCGCCTCTTCATCATCGGAGTCGGGGGAGTCACCGTCAACATTGTGTGTGCCATCCTTGGCTGCTACAGGTGTTTCCGGGCGCAGGCCCGGGGTAGGGGAAAGGAAACGCGCAGCGATGGGAAGGTGATCGATGGACTCTCGCGGGGACTCGACGCGAGCAAAATAGTCGTCATTCTCCAATGGTGTAGGTGAACAGATGGGTGGTGCTGCATACGGATGCAGGAGAGGTTCAATGAACGTCTCCTTGAGCTTCGTTAATTCATTTACATATCTACTCGCACATAAGTAATAAATAAAAAAAGCACTTTGATCAGACTGGCCACTCACCGCTCTTCACTGGCTACGATCTCCCAAAGAACCTCCTGCCGCGTGCGTTCTCGGGGACCAAGGTTTGACACGAGATCCTCCTCCGCAGCTTCACTCCAGGATGCAGTCGCAAGTATGCGACTCGAAGACTGACTCGCCTGTGAATAAGGCGTGTTAGAGCGCATGGATGCATTCACGCTCATGTTGTCTCCAAAGTTCTTCTGCGAGGTAGGTGATATCGCAGTGCGTGTCGCAGTGACCGTTGCCTTATTTCCGTTGGCACCCTTTGAAACGTTCACCTTGGATGTTGACGCGTTGCCCGTTCCACGCGTCTCCGAACCATGCACAGCCTGGAAGCGCGACACAGTCGTTTTAAGTGGAGCAGGAGGAGTCTTTGGTGTTGCATCGCCGTTATTGCTGGTATTGCCGCCGCCGTTGGCCTTGGCGTGCCCGTTGTCATTTACTGAGGGATCTGCGCCATTTGCACGGCCAGACTCGGACTGGTTGCTGAGTGCACGTTCAAGTGGCGCAGGTGTCGGAGGCGGTGAAATAAATGCGACTTTCTTGTGCGCAGCACTATCTGGAGGGGAGCTACTATCCGTCGCCTTGCGGGCCTTATGCGAAGCTGCAGTAGAAGCGCCGTCGATGGAATCGTGGCGTGGCAGCTCGGTGCGGGTGACAGTGGCAGTGGCTCCGCGGCCATCGGACGACGGTGAACGCGAAGGTGGCCTTGCAGGAGAGGGTGCGGGAACGGGGGTACGGGTGGACGAACGGGACTCTGAGCTCGCCTGCGAGTTCGTGTGCGAAACAGAAATGGGTGAGCGGTCGATTGGCGGAAGAGGCTTAGTTGAGTTGAACGAGTTTGGCGATGGGTCCAGCGGTGTCTGCGAAGGAGGTGGCCATACGCGGAGCGGCGGTAGGTCAAGTTTCTCTCTGTCTCTAGTCGACGGGATGTTGGGGTCAGAAGCGGAGGGGGATAAGAATTTCTCCTTCTCCTTCTCCTTTTTGAACCGATGGAACAGCGCCTTCATCGTGACGGCGACAGTGTCGACAGCGTCAAAGATGACGACAAGGAGCTAGCGGACGATGGTGGCGAGGAGGAGGAGGAGGAGGAGGGACGGAGGAGAGAAGGCGTAGGCAACGTGCTGGAAAGACGCTTATTTGAACCTTTTAACTCAATATCCGCATTCGTACCGAGTACAAACTGGGTGCTGATCTTCCCTCGCCAACTGCTCGTCGTCAAAACGCACTCGACAACACTGTCACCGGCGACACCGACGATTATGCCGATGGCGGCGAACGATAAGGCCAATGCCAAAGCGCTGCCGGCTCACGAGACAAAGCACCTCCCTTTGCTCGTTTATCCCTTTCGCGACAATATCGTCTTCGAGCTCGCCCAGTCCGACGATGGCGCAAATAATGGCACCGCCCTCTGGCTCGGTGCACAAATACTCTCTGCCTTCCTCACAGACACACCAAGATCCCCGTGCATGCATTCGGTTGGCGACTTGTTGTCGTCTGCGCGCGTCGTCTGACTTTTGCTCTCTTTCGCTACTTATCGCTGGCGCTACGTCACCCACGCCTGCATTCGGTGACGAACACGTTCAGGCCGACCGTGCCCTGACAGCAGTATCATCTTCTATTCTAAGTTCGACGCGTCGGACGCGCAAACCGCGCGCCATCGAGCTCGGCAGCGGCGTCGGTCTTACTGCGTACGTTCTCTTGCTTTGCTTATTCAGACGAGGCTAAGAAAAACCAGTTTGGTCCTTGCTGCCCAAGGCTGGTCCGTCCTCGCAACCGACACACCTGCCGTCGTGCACTCCGTCCTCCGACCCAACGCCCTGCGCAACACTCAATATACGCGTTTTCCTGGAATTGTGCAGGTTCGCGCGCTTGATTGGACTGTCCCTCCGGAAGTTTGGGTGTGGAACGATCCGCTGAGCATTGCAAGACCTTCTCTAGATGATGAAAGAAAGAAGGAATTTGGAGGGGAGGAAGAGCTACTCCGCCCGCCGTTCGACCTAATCCTTACTTCTGACACTGTCTATTCCCCCGAGCTCACCGCGCCCCTCCTCCGCACATTGAAGCACCTCATCCTCCTCTCCTCTCCTTTACTCTCCACCCCTACGTCAGACTCTAAGGCAAATTCAAGCTCAAAACAAAAGAAATCACACCCTCCTGTTTATCTTGCCCTTGAAGCGCGCGACCCCGCTCAGATCGCCTCCTTTTTCTCGCAAGCACGCGATCTATGGGGACTAAACGCGCAGCGTGTTCCTGCACCGCGGGTCCGACGCGCGATGTCGCATACCGGACTTGGCAAGTGGAAACGGGAGGACTGGGAAGGTGTTGATGTTTGGCGAATGCACTTGCTTGACACTGAGTCCGATGTCTGTTAGATCTATTTAGCCTCTAGTGCACCATGTGTAGGCGAGATTGGATCAATTAATTCCTTCTGATACAATAATTTTGCCTGTTGGGCAGAGGATGTAGAGGGAGAGACAGGCAGGAGCACGTAAGTACATCGATCTAATGCTAGATACTAGGTCTACAAGTACGGGATTCCACGTACTGTGTACTTTGTTGTCTGTCATAAAAGGCATCGATAGTCATGATGGATAGGGAAAGGACAGGAAAAATGAAGGGGAAATGAACAGGCCGATCCAACAATAATGTAAGTGGGTTGTTGCGCGCGTGGTGTGTTAGGATGCGTAAGCCGGTGCAAAACAATGAGGAAAGGAGGGATAGGCGGGCGGAGAACACGGCTCGTCGCAATTGCAACAGTGTTTTCGCCGAGGTGCAAATAACTGCGGTTTCTTAGCATTGTGCACGAAGATACCAATTCGTCGTTCGTCAAAGACAAGAAAGCAATCATCGACGTGAACATCGTCACGGTACAGATGTCCGAGTTGGAGTGGTCTGTCTGCTGGGTCTTTCATCCGAACTTCGGGGGAAAATATTATGAAGCGGAAAACGTGAGATAAAGTACAAGCATGCCTTAGAAACGAATAGACGTACGAAAGTTCAACTTCCATGTCTTCTCTTCGCGTTGTTACGAGTTTCAAGTTGCGATCGAAACCATGGCTGAACTATGATTGTAAAACGCAGAGAAGAAAATCAATGGCAAGAAAGGACAAGGCATAACAAGGAGAAAAACGACTTACGAGATCCCTCCACGTCTCTTCCTCGTCACTTTCTGTCTGCAGTTGGTATATTTGCAAGAATCCTTGAAACCTGCCATTCTAGACATCAGGGCCTAGATTTCAATTCGCATACGGGAGAGAAACATACGTGAGGTACCCCTCTTCAGTCCCATCGAGCAATTCAAGCTCCTCTTTCGCCTCGTCGGGGAGAGGCGAGCCGTTCGTGTCAATCGCCCATTGGTCAAGTGCTGCGGGCGTAAAATACGCGTTTTCTGGTGGCACGAGGAGCTGTGCGTCCGTTCCTTTCGAATTGGAGGTAGGGGTGGCCGTAGGCGTGCAATATTTCGCAAAGATGTGCATCAGACAGCGCTCAAGCTGTTAGCAGTATGGAATGTTAGGGATTGGAGGGCGACGATGTAGAACCAGATTTAAAATTTAAAAAACAAACGTACCTTCTCGCTGATGGCACCCTCAGCGTCGAGGAGCTGTACGCTGACCTGCGCGTTCCTCCTGCCCTGCCTGACAAACGGCTCAGGCGTCTCGGCCCGCGGAGACTGCATGCGCGATGGATCATTTGAGTCGAAAAGGTTGAAGTAATACGACATCTCCAAAGGCAACGCGGGTGCTTGCTCTCTTAGGAGGACGCGACTAACAGACTCGAGGGCTGTACGCGGTCCAGTAAAGGCGCGACTCGACCACCGGCAAAGTTGCTCGTGCACGTGACCGCCGATCACTACCACGAAGTCAATCTTTCGAAAGTGACTCATAGTCCGCCACACCAATTCAAACTTGAAAGTGCTCTCAAGCCAAAACCCAATTAAATGGCACCAAAAAATCATGGGAAGGAGAAGGCGATCGGAGAGAGTGAGGAGGAGGACGTGCTGCAGGCCGTCATCCTTGCGGACAGTTTCAACAATCGCTTCAAACCGCTCACCTCCCGCACGCCGCGGTGTCTCCTCCCGGTGTGCAACGCGCCGCTCCTCGACTGGACGTTCGAGAGCCTTGCCCTCGCCGGCGTGCGCGAGATATTCGTCATCTGCCGCTCACATGCCGAGCAGATCAAGGCTGCCATTCGGTACGTTCCCTTATTTCATTCTGTGCGGCGTTCATTAAACGAGGCGCGCGGCGCATACAGCGACTCGAAATGGAGCCGCCCGAGTTCAGGCATCGTAATCACGCCCATCGTCACTGCAAAGGAGTCCTTCTCCGCCGGCGACGCGATGCGCGACATCTACACGCACGGAATCATCTCCTCGGACTTCGTGCTCGTCCATGGCGACCTCGTCAGCAACGTGTGCATTGACGACGTCGTCCGCCTGCACAAGGAGCGCCGCCGCGCGAACAGGGACGCGATCATGACCATGGTCGTCAAGGAGGCGGGCGCGGTACATCGAACTAGGTGCGCAGTCTTACTATGCTATGTGCGTATTGTAGGTTGTCGAGTTAAATTTATGCGGAACGAAGACCGAGGGGAGAAACATCCGTTTTCGTACTGGATTCGAATACCCAGGAGTGTTTGCATTATGAAGCTGTAAAAGGCTTCCCTCCTCAAACGCATGCGCACATACCACGCGAGATTTTCAATGAGCACCCTGAGCTCGAGATTCACAACGATCTCATAGACTGCGGCATCGATGTTTGTTCGCTCGAGGTAAAGCTAATTCGTCCCGCAGTATATACCTGAGTCATTAAATAAATCTCCAGGTTCCTTCGTTATTCCAAGACAACTTTGACTACCAGGACATCCGGAGCGACTTCGTGCATGGCGTACTAACCTCCGACCTACTCATGAAAAATATTTACTGCCATGTCATTTCCGACGGCTATGCGGCTCGCGTCAAAGACACCAAAAGCTACGCTTCTGTCAGGTAAATCGCCCCTCTTATCTTCAGCGATGATTGACACAACCCCGCATCCAGCAAAGACATCCTTGCACGCTGGACCTTCCCCCTCGTCCCAGACGACAATTATCCTGGTTCGGCCTCGACCTCTTACGAGCACACGCGAGGGAACAAATACCTATCAGTCACGTCTCCGCCGCAGCTTGCTCGCACGTCGCACATCGGTCCACTGACGTTGCTCGGCCCAGGTACGTCGATTGCCTCGGACGCGCGCGTAGCGCGCTCCGTTCTCGGCGCGAACTGTATTCTCGGCCAGGCCGCGAGTGTTTCAGACAGTGTGTTATGGGATGGTGTGCGGGTCGAGCAGGGAGCCGTCGTCGAGGGCAGTGTCCTTGGCAGGGGCGTCACTGTTCTGAGAGGCTCGCGGATAGAGCGCGGGTGCTTGGTTGCAGACGGTGTTGTAATTGGCCCTAAGGCGAGGCTGAAGAGGCTAACGCGCGTTTCGACCAAGAGCAGTTCTGCGGGGGAAGACGATAAAGAGAATGACTCAGAGCTCGAGGAAGTTGAGGCCGGTAGGTTTTGCTAGTGTTGGAGTTTTGTCGAACTGTTCTCATTATTAAACGTCCAGCGCAAACGGACGAGCTCCGAGCTTGTCTCGGGACGGAGTCAAATGGCATGATATGGCCCGATGAAACTGCAGAGTCGGACGAGGATGAAGAGGAGGCGGACGAGCGGGTGAACCAACGCCTACTCCGGTTGGGCGACAGCGCATCCGACCTCGAGCTCTCCGACGAAGGCTCGATCACCTCATCCTCGGACTCAGAAGCCGACTCCGACACAGACGACGGAATGGCGATCGGCTCCAGTGCACTTGGGCTCTCCCTCTCCTCTTCAGCGACATCCCTCGGCGCGGCCCTCGGAACAACGTCCGCCGTCGCGGAGCTCGCAGACGCACAGGCGGCGCGCGAGTTCCAGGCGGAGGTGGGTGCGTCACTCGCGCGCGCGTTTGCGGAGGACCATTCAGTCGAGAATGCAGCGGTCGAGCTCAAGACGCTGCGTATGGCGAGCAACGTGCCGCTGCGCCGCGTGCGCGAAGCGGTTATCGCCGGCGTCGTCGAGCTTATCCCGCTCGTGCCCGACTCGGCGGCGCAGCAGCGCGCGGAGATCGCGCGCGTCATCGACCGGTGGGGACAGCTTATTAACACCATCGGTGGTGTAGATGCGGTGGAGACCGTTTCTGTGTTACAGGTTCGTCTCGTTTCTCTTGATACATATACATTCACTATGGCATTTATTCAAACTCATGGTTTACTATCAGGAACACTGTGCGCGATCCCCCATCTGAGTCTCTTCGGACAGATCCTCGCAGCGCTGTACCAGCACGACATCGTCGAGGAGGACGACATCCGCGCATGGCACGCGCTGCCCGAAGCGCGCGGCGACGCAGCGGGCTCAGGGTCGGGCGCGGCGAAGGAGAACATGCACAAGTGCTGGCTCGTTGGTGCGAAGATGATCGAGCAGTTCGACGAGCAGGCCGACTCGGACTCGGGACTCGGATGACGACGAGGAAGAGGAAGGGGCAAGTGAGGATGGGAGCGAGGGCGACGATGAGAGCGACTAGCTACGTCTGTGAACAGCTCCGTAGATTGAAACTTATTTTTTGCAATCTCATTGCTTTGTGAAGGACTCCAGATGAGTTGACGAGTGGGTCCTTTGCTGTTAGGAGAAACATCTGAACATTTCCTGAATTACATCCGTTCACAACAGAAAGGTCGAATTAATATTGAGATCGAAAATGGTCCGCCGGTAGGGATGTCAGGACGAATACCTCCTCCAGGGCCGCTCTCCGGTTGCAAAAAAGAGAACTTAACTGAATTTCTGCCGAGTTGATGACTGATCGGAGACCAAGGGTTTCGAATTACATTTGCTCCTCACGGACTGTATTATTCCGGGTGAAAGGAAACGGTCACATATGCGACTTTGCATTACTACGCGGAAACGTTTGAAACTATTTCGTTCTCATCGTAGTTGTTTACTGTTTTGGAGAATGTACGAGTTCAAATTAGGATAACTACTACTTTAAGATTTGCGGCCGCGATGAAACGGCTAATTGCGGGCTTGTACCGCAGATTTACCAGAAACAGGCGATGCCGCGTACGTGCATGATTATTTCTCGCCGCACGAGAAAAAAATGGACGGCGTCGAGATCATAGATTCATACAATAGATGATGATTCAGTCCGTTCAAACGCCATTGATTGGTAAACCGTGCTTGCGCTATCACGCGAACAACGTTGCGTCAGAGGGGTATCCGTCGTGAATGACATTACGAGTCGTGTACTAGGTAGAACATGGTGTACAGGACGTTACGAGAGCGACAAAATGACGAGTCCAAGTCCGGGAGGGAAGGGGAACCGAATAAGCAGTCCCACGTGTACTGCGAGTGTGTCCGGCGCGTCGAGGCTAGTACTTTAGAATGATGTACAGCGCGTGTATGATTCCAGGGCTGAGGGCAAAAAAAAATAAGTACGATGAGGAGAGAGAGAAGGAAGAGAAGGTACGTACATATACCCGAGAATAGTCTTTGCAAGGGAAAGAATTGAGATGGATATACAAAGGCACTGGTAGAGATGGAAAACATACCAAAAGGATGTTGATAAGCTGTCGGGAGAAGTCAGTAACACTGCAATAATGGAAGAGATGGTGAACGTACAAGGTCAGCACCGCAGCCACGCTCGAGGAAGACACCGATAGGCGGGACGAAGATGGCGAAGCTAGAGGGAGGGGATGGTCAACGATGAGCAAGCGCTTCGCCTAAAAAGAAACATACATGATCTATGTACATCTGGTTAGCAAGGCACCAAACAGGAATGAAATACTCTGCGAACCTTGCAAATGTCTGATCCAGTGAAAGGCATGTTGTCGTATGCAAAAGTGGGAGAAATCGAGGGAGTAGACGGCGCGTTTATATAGGTAGCCCAAGGCCAAGCTTAGCCATGGGTCATGACGTAGTGTCACACCTCATCGCCTTGCAATTCCCATGTGGTGCAGAGAACTGCCATTTTTAGCCTAGCTTTCGTCATCTGCCGGCCTCTATCGGTCTACCCGGCCTACCCGCACCGCTGCTCTCTTCAAGTTGATCGCGATGTCGGACGATGTGCAGACCCGCGCCGACGTCGCGTATGGCCCGCTCCCCGCGCACAAACTCGACCTCCACATCCCCGCCCCGGCGCGTGCGCGTCCAGTAGATGCGCCCTTCCCTTTGATCGTCTTCATCCACGGCGGCGCGTGGCGCTCGTGAGTCCATCTCCATTTTGTTACCGCAGTCTACACTGTAATCCTGTACTTTTTCTGCACCGCTCGATACTCACCACATCTACTCCCGATCGTGTCCAGTGAGGACAAGGCACAGCATGCGCAGCTCGCGAAGCGCATCGCACTGCACACAGGATGTACTGTCGCGGTACCGAATTACCGACTCTCGCCGCCGGGTCCCGAGACGAAGCCGGAGGACGCGGTGCTGCATCCCGCACACGCGCAAGACGTCCTCCGCGCGCTCACCTTCCTCGTCCCAGAACGCGATCCCGAGTCTGAATCCGAATCCGAATCCGAATCTGATGGTAAACCGGTAGAAAAGCTACTCGCGCCGTACGATCCGAATCGCCTCTTCCTCGTCGGCCATAGCTGCGGAGCGCATATACTCAGCTGCATCTTCTTGGACTCCTCCGCCGTCACACCCGCGCTCACGCCTTCACCCACCTTACTTGCTGCGGCGCGTGGCATTGCCTTCTCCGAGGGCATTTTCGACCTCGATCTCCTCCTTAAGAGCTTCCCAACATACCGCGCCTGGTTCATCGCGGACGCCTTTGGCGAGCGGGCTACGTACGACGAGTTCGCGGCGGCGCGTTATCCACTCCGTGAGGGCGGGGAACACATCCACTGGTTTATCGTCCACTCATCTGGAGATACGCTCGTCGACGCCAAGCAGGCGGAGGCGATGTATGCGCATCTGAAGGAGCTTGAGGTGTATAGTGAGCACGGGGACACCGTACTGAAGGACTGGTCAACGATTACGTTGGAGCACAATGAAATGCTCAAGACGACGCAGTACAGTGACCTTATCGGCAACAGGATTAACAGTCTTCATTTCCACTGAGTTACCAAATTTAATCAGAAAATTATGAACTTTTTCAAAGATTTTAAATACAACAGTACTAGTTCAAACGGGAATTTTCCCCCTTCTGAATACGACTAAATTCCCGCCGCCTGTAGTTCCTCAAAAACACACTCGAGCGCTGCAGCTGCATTCTCGCAGTCCTCGTCGGTGTTGTACAACGGCACTGGCGCGAGGCGGATCACGTCCGGCTTGCGCTCGTCGCCTATGACGCCGAAGCTCTTCAAGCCATCGAACACGTGCTGCATGAGCCCGCGCCCCGGCGGAAGCACCAGTAATGATAGTTGGGCCCCCCTCGCTTCTGGATCCAGCGGTGTAATAATTGTGAACCCTAACCTCTTATCCCCCTCCGCGCCGTCCTCTTTCGAGGCTAAATTGGCCTCATCTCCATCTCCTTCTAGAGAAAGCAAGTCTGCCCGTGCACCGTACCTTCCACGTACATCCTGCACCTGCACGTACCACTTCGACTTCACAAATAGGTCCGCAAGGCGGCCAGTGAGGTACCGCGAGCGTGCACGCACCGCGGGCATCATCCCCGCCTGTCGAAACACTTGCAGGCTCCCCAGGAGCGCCGCAGCAGTCAGCGCACTCGTGTTCGACTGCTGGAAGCCCTGTGCGCCTCGGATCGGCGAGAACTTGGGTGGCATCGCGAAGCGCGTCGCGGGGTCGTGGCCCCACCACCCGGCAAGTCTTTTTAAGAGGGTTTCAGGTTGTGAGCTATCTCCTCAATCAAAGAAAGGAAGTGTAGGAAGTGCAGGAAGGGGATAAACAAGTTTTGAGGACAGGATAAATTTTACTGACATGGGTTTCTCAACCTCGGCCCATTTCTCGTGTATAAATAGGCCGGCGATACCTCCTGGACCAGAGTTAAGGTACTTGTACGAGCACCATACTGCAAAATCGACATCCCAGTCGTGTAGCTGCATTGGGACGTTCCCGATGCCGTGCGCGAGGTCCCAACCGCAGATGCACCCCTACATCACAAAAGGAAAGACACGAAGAATCCAGCAGATTCTGACGGTCAATCTCGCGATACCGTAACGAGAGTATGAATCACCGCACCCTCTCTTTTGCCGCGCGTGTGATGTTCTCCATCGGAAACCACTGACCAGTGTAGTACTGCACACCAGAAAAGAGCACGAGCGCGATCTCATGTCCCTCACGCGCGATCATCGCAAGGATGTCGTCTTCCCGGAGTGTGTATTCGCCGGGGCGTGGCGAGAGGGCGAGCACGGCGCTGGCGGGGTCGAGACCATGCAGCTCGGCTTGCGAAGCGAATGCGTACTACAGTCATTAATTTATTGATGATCTGCAGTAAGCGTATGGGTAAGGGGAAAGAGGTGCGGCCCACCTGGTCGGAGGGAAAGGCTTTCGCTTCACACAGGATTTTGTAACGCATAGCCGTGGGCTTATAGAAGGTACCCATCATGAGGTGGAGGTTGTTCGTCAGCCCGCCCATGCAGGCGATTTCATTTTCCTTTGCGCCTATGAATCCAGATCAGAATGCTAGTCGTTCGATCGAAAAAAAGGGATGGTGTTAGAGGAAATGTGTGGAAAAGAATGCGTACCAACCAGTTCAGCGAGCAGGGAATTGATATGATCCGTGATGCTCGTCCATGGACGTCCGAGTGGATGGTCAAAGTGGCCCTCCACGGCTCTAGAAAATCGAATAAAAAATACCCATAGAGGCCTTTAGCATTGAGGGCACATTTCGACAAATGCTGCCCCATTTTTGAACTAAATAACATAGCATGGCGACTATACTGACCTTGTCGCCCAGACGCGGAGCTCCTCCTCGACGAGCGTCTGTGCGCGCTTCGGCAGAGCGCCTAGTGAATTCCCGCATAGGTACGTACACGGCGCGTCCACTGTCAGTTCAAGCAAGGGTCAAACAAAAGCGCGGACAAGGTGCGATACACAAGATCGTCAAAGTCCAAAGAGGGGACCCCCGGAGAGGGGCAGTAGGCAGATTAGAGTGCGATTGCGATTGTCAGGATAGTAAAGAACATAACCCCCACTTCGCGAGATTAAATTCAAGTTCCACGCGCCAGGTTGAAGGGAAGGTCATGCAATGGCATCATGAGGTTGTAGGAGGGAGAAGGACGCCAGAAGGCGAAGGGGGGTGTTTTGGGTGAATAGAGAAGTTGTCGTTAGTGTACGGAAGCAGAGCCGGGACTCGGGTACTTAACGTTGATCGAGTGCGACTTTGCTGCCGCCGACGGCGCGGTTCGTCGGGAGCGTGAACTCTGCGCGCTGTAGGGCCGCCGCGACGTCGGCGACAGGGGGCTTCGTCTCAGAGGACGGGGGCATGGTCACGGTGGTCGCTAGCGAACCGACAGGCGCATACAGCCAGAAGGCCGATGCGAGCCGTCGATCGATATTACGTCGTGTGCTAAGCTCCGCGCGCTGACTACGACGGCGGGCTCATCTCTTGCATACCACTTGTCACAGACTACGATGAGTGAGAAGAGGGCGCGAAAGGCCGTCGTTGTCGGCGGGGGCCCTGTCGGTTGTCTCGCTGCACTTTCACTGGCCAAGATGGGCTGGGAAGTCGAACTTTATGAGGGGAGACCAGGCAAGACGGTCCAGCGGTTCTTGAAGCTACACCTTGTCTAAACTCGTTCTATCGCCATTTTTTATTGGTTGTGTTTACAGACATGCGCCTTCCGTCCTCAAGGGAAAGCGCATCGCTACGTTCTATCAATCTCGCCATCTCGGCGCGCGGGATTTCTGCAATCCAAGCAATCGACCCCGGAGCCGCTAGCCGCTTCCTCGAGAACGTCATACCCATGAAGGGCCGCATGATTCACGACCGTGGCGGCAAGCAACAGAGCCAAATATACGACCGAGACGGGCAGGTGAGCAGGGCGGCACATTCTTATTTAAAATGAAATGAAGTGAAAAGCTCCTTTAAAATGCTCACGCGCCATATGCGGGCAGTGTATAAATTCGATAGACCGAGGACTGCTGAACGAAGGCCTGCTGGAAGAAGTCCTGGCGCGGCCGGACATACGCGTGTTCTTCCAGCACAAGCTCACCACCGCTGACTTCGACTCGCGCGTTCTGACGTTCCGTGAGTCAGCAGGGGACAAAGACATTCAGGTCCGCTTCGACTTTTGCGTGGGCGCGGACGGGAGCTACTCAAATGTGAGGCGTCAGCTGATGCGCTCCGTGCGGTAGGTCGTTCATCCTGAGTCTATCTTTCACAACCACCAGGCAGTAATTTTAGTAATTGGGTGGCGTTAAACAGGATGGACTTCCAACAAACTTACATACCGCATGAATATTTGGAACTCAAAATGCCTGCAGGAAAAGACGCCGAAGGGAACGCGGCCTTCTCGATAGACCCCAATCACCTTCATATCTGGCCTCGTCACTCATTCATGCTCATAGCACTCCCTAACAAAGTACATAATTTAATTGTCTCCTGTGCTTCTCGGCACTAAGGAAAGGGGAGTCCGTACTAAACGATTCTTCTCACCTGCAGGACAAGTCGTTTACTTGCACGTTATTCGCCCCTACTGCCGATTTTGACCAGCTGTTGGACGCGGAACAGGCTCTGAGTTGGTTCCAGAGCCAATTCCCAGACGCGCTTCCTCTTATTGGCAAGCAAGCCATCTTGGAAGCTTTCCGGAATAACCCTCGAAGCCCCCTCATCGCCATTAAGGCAAGCCTTTTAGATCAGCGCGTGTGCGCGAGGGAAATTGTTTTTTATTTATTGAGCACCTCTCCTATTACAGGCGAACCCGTATCACTACAAGGACCGTGCCGTCATCATTGGAGATGCCGCCCACTCGATGGTCCCCTTCTTTGGCCAAGGCCTCAATTGCGGCCTGGAAGACGTGCGCGTTCTTGACGTGATTCTGCTTGGGGAGAAGGTAGATCCGGCTGACACCTTGAGCGCGCCGGCGGGTTCGGTGGACGCGAGACTTGCGGGAGCCTTGAAAAAATATTCTGAAACAAGACACAGCGATCTCGTCGCCATCTCGGACCTTGCTATGGAAAACTAGTGAGTCGTCCGCATTAATAGACGCGGGAGAAATACGCTTGCTGACCGTTCACGATTAAACTTCACCGGTAAACTTTACATGTGCGGATCCAAAATAAAGCGTGGAAATGCGCCACTCGGTCGCGACGCCTTCCTACCTCTTCCTTCGAGCTCTGAACAACTTGTTCTCTCTATTGACTTCGAGGTCGCAAATCACACCGTCCTCGGTCGTCCCGTTATTGTCTCACACGTCTTTCCCCTCGTCTTCTCCAGCCGGCTGGATACCCTTGTACACAATGGTCACCTTCCGCCCGGACATTAGCTACAGCACTGCAAAACAAAAGGCAGAGCGACAGCAGAAGATCCTCGCCAATCTCGCATGGTTGAGTTCGGCGGTGGGGATTTTAGGCGTTGGATTTTCGGCACTGAAGCTAGCCCAGCGTGCAAGATTTATAAGTTAGATTGTAAAATAGAAGGAAATATAAAGGGGGGAAATGCCGGAGAATGTCGTAAGCCTGGCCAAATGGCTCCCAGCAGGAAAAGTGAAATTTGATCGATAATATGGGGTCGGGGGACTTAAAATCCATCGAGAACAGGATGTGTGGAGATGAACCTACTTTTTCCTTTTATGTCCGTGTTGCGGTTGTGGACGAGTATTTGCGTCCGAGAAACCAACATCTCCAGTGAACCAATCAAAACGAGTTATGCCAAGTGCGGAAGAACAACATAGCATTCGGTCTCTTAAAAAGCTATGGAGACGTCGTTCGCAAATACAGATGGAACTAGCGGAGGCCCCAGCGCAGTAGAGACCGAGACATGTAAACTGTGTATAACAGGCGAAGCCAAATAGAAAGCTAGAAATACGCAAGAGAACGAGAGAGAGAGGAGAAGAGAGGGGCTAGGACGAGAGAGGGTAAAAGTGAATGTAGGTCATCGCGCGAGTCGTGAGGGGTTTGACACAATAAGACAGATATCTGCAAGACGGAGAGTTCGTGGTCCGAGGGAGAAAAGGTATCGCTGGCGAGCAGAAATGGATCGGAAAGGGATGCGCACTATTCCTTCGGCGTCGACGCGGGCCTGCCCCGTTTCTTCTTCGGGGGCTCTCCCTCCCCTTCGTCACCATCATCGTCCTCCTTTGCAGGTTTCGGATTCTTGGGTGGTCTCCCGCGCGGACGTTTCGGTTTCTGATCCCCCTCTGTCTTCGGCTGGTGCATCGGAAAACATCATTGAGTCTCGAGATGCACGGTATATGCGCGTGAAGGATTGCCTGGAGAGCTCACCTTGGGTGGTCTGCCACGCTTCTTCCTCGGCTCGCCAGAGGGGGTCGATGACGGCCCGGCAGCAGCAGGGGCCGACGCGGACGGTGCGTCGCCGGCCTTCTTATTCTTGCTGCCTTTAGGACGTCCGCGGCCGCGTTTCACGGGCGTCGTTGTCTCTAGTTAAGCAAGGGGGAGGTCGCGCGCGCGAGTGAGGATCTCGATAAGCGGGCGGAGTTGATGGAAATGAACTAACCATGTTCGCCCTCTGCCGCTTGCGCGTCGTCTGTCTGCTCTTCGAGTTGTTTGGCGACGGCGGCGTCCTCTGCAGTCGGCGAGACGGAGGACATTGTTGTTGCGGGGCGAGATGAACTAGAGAGGAGGGTTGGAGGCAATTGGGGTCTTTTATTCGCACAAGCTGACCGAAGATATCATAATAGGTCTATGGACCCCGAAGAACAGAATTGTTAAACAGCCCCTTAGCTACCGAATATTATATTCCCTTTCGCTACTTATTCTATAGCCGCTTTTTGTCAGTCCATTCGGGGATTATCCGACAAGTGAAATGAGCTGCATGGGATTTGACGGATTTTTGTTGGCCCAGGGAGCAAGAGATGGTCGACACGGTGGACAGGAGAGATGTCCGGCAAGGGATGTGCGTTCCCACGGCGTCAATTCCCTCGTAATTGGTGATTGAAATGAATCAAATTGGAGGACAACAAGGAAGCACCGAGGACAGATGCTCCTTTGTTCTCGTGACACACCCCATTTGATTTCTTTTTATTATTATTATTATTATTATTATTATTATTACCGTCGTGTGACAGCTCGCGTTATCTCGTCACACACAAGACACGTCGACGCGACGTCCGGAGTCGCTAATGCATCTTCATCTCCTCCCGCTCCCTCTGCTGGTCCTCTGCGCTTCAGCGGCGGCCGCTGGTCCCCATTGGTCACTGGCAGAGGATACATACGCGTTTCCAAAGTACCGTGTCACGTTCCTCAACGGCCTCCCTGTCCTCAACGACACCGCGGAAACATGGCTCGAGGTCGGACTTAAGGGAGGGGAACCAGAGTTCCTCGACCAGCCATGGCAGGAACAGGCTCACCAGTCGGTCGGCGCGCTACAGGGGATCGAGAGCGGCGATGCAGAAAGTGTAAATGTGCGTGTCCGTAAAGTTAATTGTGCTGTCTTAATGACAATAGACAGTCAGAGCCGCTTCAAGAAGCGGTCGATGCTCCTCACTCGTCTCGATACAAACTAGAACGGATGCAATTAGCAGGGAAGAGCCCATACATATGCTTGATACCGCCACCCGTGGAAAGCCACACGAAACCAATTGAGGAGCCTCAAATCGAAGCAAGCGCGGCGCAAAGTCTCAGTCTTCTGCAGCCCCTAGCAAATTCCTGCATATATGTGAGTCGCCCGCCTTCTTCGAAGCTCAATTTAAGTTTGATCTGAGCGTGTTACCGAAGCATCGTCAAGGATGGTTCACCTACGCATATTGTCACAATAACCACGTTCGCCAGTTCCGTGAAATGGCCCACTCGCATCCACACCATGCAGGTCGGTTGGCCCTTTTCTGCCGTAAACCGCTGATTAAAATCTTTTAATATAGGTTACGTGCCGGAGGAAGACCCAGATGTGAGAATCGTCACCCTCGAAGCTCACATGAAGTCATGCTCATAATTGTTTGCAGTGGGAAGCATACACACTTGGACAAGCCGCTACTATACCGAGCGAAGGTCGTGAATTGACAAGCGCCCAGCAAGAAACACTAGCTAACAGCGTGGATATCGTAAAGACGGCAGGCCATCGCTACCTCGTGCAGAAAATGGGGGACGGCACCATCTGCGACAAGACGGGGAAGCCCCGCGAAATTGAAGTCCAGGTGCGTCTGGACTTTGCGGTTCATCACAATTTCACTCTGGGATATCCAAGTAAATCACTTAATTTTGTTATTGTAACATGCAGTTTCACTGTTCACAGACTATGACGGACACGATCCTTTTTGTGAAGGAGACCTCGACGTGCCACTACATCATGGTCATCCACACGCCGCGCCTATGCGGCGAACCAGGCTTCAAGACGCGTCTCGAGCAGCGCGAGGAGGCACCCATTCGGTGCCGTGAGGTTCTCGACTCAGCCGAGGCCGTTGCCGCCGTCGACAAGACTTTACCCACCGCGGCGCACCCCTTCAAGCGCGCCGCACGTCAACCGATCCTCGACATTCCTCCACCTCCGCCCGCCGCGGCCGCAAAAGAGGACAGCCTACACGCAGGGCTCGACAAAAAGACGTCAGAGATGATCAAGGCCGCCGTCGAGGCTTTCATCTCTGGCAGTAGTGGGAAGGACTACCAGGCGCACGAAGGCGGGGACGCGATCCTCGTCGCTGGCGAAGACGGAGACGTGCTCATCGACATCGAGTTCATTGACGCGGACGACACGGACGACGCACTGGACAAACTCAACGGTCTCCTGGGAAAAGCCAGCGGAAAGCTCGAGCGATTGGAAGAGGCGCTTCGTGCGGCGGGGTACGACGTTTCCGCGATATCACCTGCTCATGCTGCCGACGCTTCAGAAAAAGAAGAGAAGCAAGACAAGAAAGCTCCCGAGGGCGAGAAGGGTAAACCCAAGCACGAGGAACTGTAAACCTTGTTTCCTTTCTTTCTTTACCCGACTCCTTATTATGTACTCGTATAGCGAATCCAAATGCATTTATTGTCCCGAACATGATATAGGATGTCGTGAGCGTGCGTTAGTATTACAACTTCTTCTACATCCATCACAAGTATGGTATGATAGTTTAGATTTTCTGCTAGCGCAGTTATATAGGTGTATGCAAAGCGCGGGAGGAGCGGATGGACAGGGAGAAGTGGGGCTGCGACAACGCCGCATACAGGATTTAGGATATCGGGGACCGCAGATGCATGAAAAAAATAAAGAACGAAGTGAAGGTAGAACGCACAAGACGTAGAGTGTCTACTAGCCGAAGGCATGAAGACTGCATGGATTAGCGATGCCACATCCTAAGGATTCAAAAGGCTGTCTTCGTTAAAAGAGCCGCTTCTTATTTGGCTTTTCTTCAACGATGACCTTGACGTGCGTGTGGTCCGTCACCTTGACGCCAGCTGAGCAGGGGACGATACTCTTCAGCCACTCGTCACCGTCATCCTCATCCTCAGGTTCGCAGCAGTGATCCGCGCAGTGTCCAGGACTATCCATACCCGACTCGCTGGCCTTGGGCCCGTTTGCGCTCGTGCAACCGCACAGCAAGCCACTCTGTTTGCCCTTGCCCTTCAGCAAATCCGTGAGCGTGCAGCGCGCCGTTGGCTCGATGTGCATCATACGCCGGATCGCACTGCGCGTCTCACGAGGGAGCAGGCGGAATATCGAGTCCGCACCGCCTGCGTGAGTCGTGACAACGCTGTCCGTCCGCTTCCGAAAGCGCGGGGATGACGGAGCCGGGTCGCCCTTGGCACCGATCTTGGGTGTCGAACGCATTTCTTGACGAGGTGCGCGAGAAATGGGGGTCGGTGCGTCATCTGAGGGCGTGATCGGCGTGGATGAAGATCGCGGCGGGCGACGCTCTGTCTTGGGCGTTTCAGTACAGTCAGACAATGTCGTCGATGAAGGATCATCAAACTTGGATTCGAGCTGCGTCGCACGGAGGACAGGCGACGCCGGTGCAGATGCAGTCACAGCAGAAGGCCGGGCGAACCTCAAATCAGACGGATCGAGTTCGCGAGGGCTCTCCGACTGGGCCAACGGCCGGTCGGGGACCAGCATGGCGGGAAGCGTCGCAATCGAGCCGCAAGGGTGATGCGCCTGTGCGTCGAGGATCTCATTCTTGTAGAGCGAATGAGAGTCGACGCTGCTGCCGCTATCGCTACCAGAATCTGACGTAGGTACAGTCATCACAGAGCCGCAGTCGCTTGATGCGAGCAATGATGACGCAAAGGTATCAGACGAGGCAACACTCGAGTCGAGGTCGGCAGAACCCCCGCTCGCTGATCTTGATGGCTGACGGAGCGAACCCTCCTTCGATGCAGCGTTTGATGCAGCATTAGGAAGCTCCTTCTTTGGTGGTTTCTCACACAGATCAGGATGTGCGGTTACGAAGTTGCGGAAGTTGGGGTCTGTCTTGGGATCGGGAAGCTTCCAGGGAAAGCGTCGCAGGATCATGCAAAGGAAGATCATTGCAACGCTCCAGACGTCCGTCTTACGAGGATCGTAATTTTCGTCGCTGAGCACCTCCGGAGCGAGGTAGGGATCCGAGCCCACAATACCAGTCGCCTTCACCTGCTGCTTGCCTGGATAGTGGAAGACCGTGGCCGTACCGAAGTCAATGAGCTTGACAACATTCCCTTCAGTCATGACGCAGTTATCGAGCTTGAGGTCGCGATGCGCAAGACCCATTGAATGCAAATACTCGACACCGTCACAGATCTGGCGGAAGACACAGTAGATCTCAGGTCGTGTCATCTTACCGGACATGACCACACTGAAGAGGTCGAATGGAGCGTACTCCATGACCTTTGTAACGTGAAAGGCCTATGATTAGCTGATGACAAAGTCGAAAACGAATGATCCAAGCTCGCCTCATAGTAATGACCGTGATCGCTGACGATGTCCACTGTTTCGATGATATTGGGATGATGCAAGGTGCTGCCAACGCAGAACTCTGCAGTCACCTTTTTCTGGTACTCCTTCTCCGATTCGCCATTACGTTTCGGGCGGAACTCTTTGACAGCAAAAATACGACCGCCATGTTTCGAAGAGGCTTTGATAAGGCGAACCGTACCGCCTGCACCGGACCCTAAAACCCGACCCCACTTGCCGTATTTCTTCGTCAAGTGGGCGTGCGTCGCATCCGATAGCGAGAGAATCACGTTTTGTCCATGATAGTTCTGCGCACCGTGGTGATCGCGGTTGTTGGCGGCGTGTAATGCATGGTGAAGGTGATTGAGGCTGATCGTGCTGTGCCCAGAACCGGAGGGCGAGGCTTGGCCAGATGTGCCAGCATTAGTATGCTTTGCACCAGATGAACGAGTTTTCTTCGTTGACGCGACGGACGAGGAATCATCGATAATGGACCCTTCTGGTCGACCTTTGGCATGCTTCACGACACCTTGTGTCACGGTAACATCACTAGCACTCTGCTTCTCCCCCATATTCTCTATCGAACTCTTCTCTGAGTCCTTCCGACAGAAGGCCGACATGGCGCGGGACTTTGAAGGCTGACGCCCATGCGTAGCTGTCGCTTTGCCGTTGGACGAAGGCTTAGACGACGGTTGCGGTGTGCTGTCCCCGCTATCGTGGATCTCGATATTCGAAAATGCAGGGCCGCGCGCTTGCATCGCTGGAGTCTCATGCAGTTCAGCAGGTGTGTGGATCGTCGTTCCAACCTTCGAACCGGTACTCGACGATGCAGAGGATGAGGCTGCCCGCTTTTGCACAGCGGACAAATGCACATGCGCACGGTTGTGATGGCCGTGAGGGTGAGGAATATGATGATTTAGGAAACGTTTAAGATCATGAAGCGGGTTTGAATGCTTCTGCTCCTGTTTCATCGTGGCAGTTGCTGTCGATGATGATGCACCCGCCGCCGAAGTCGAGGCTGTCGCCGCACCTTGTGGCTCGGCCGGGGATGACGGTCCAGTCGGAGGCGTGAACGGGGAGTGGAGCCCGAAGAGGCTTCGCCGCCGTGTAGGACGGGTGGGCCGCGTCGGGCTGGTCGACGACTGCTCGGCAGGCGTGAGTGCGGCTGAAGAAGCGGGGGAGACGGTGGGAGGGGAAGGTGGAAGAGAGATGGTGAGGTTGGGCGAGCGAACGGATTGAGGGACCTGAGTGAATTATGTGAATCAATGCGCATTGAACGGGAGGCAAAGGAGAGGAAAGTAATGACACAGATGAAATGACGGAAGACGGATTGGGACAGGATGAATGAGACATAGCCGCGGGCACGGTCGCATGTAATCCATGGCACTCTGATAACACACAAAGCATGCGAAAACTCACCTGCTCCTGGGCCGAGCGGCCGGCATCATCGACCTCGGGCACGGAGAGCAGGTTGGTCTGGCTGGCTCTGGCGCGCAAGCTCTCGCTCGGGGAGGTCTCCTGCGATGTATGCGAGGAGGGACGAGACATGGACGAGTGCGTCGAGACGTCGTCCGCAGAGTTACGACGGGGGAATGCACGCGGGACATTGGGACTGCCCACGGTGGATAGCTTGCGCCCGGAAGCGGTGACGATATGCAATGGGGCGGGGCCAGCCGCGCCTGAGACTGCACCGGTGTCGTCTGTTGACGGCGGCGACGACGCGGGGAAGGCGTACGCCACGGCCTCCATTGGCTTCGCGGAGAGCATGGCGTCGATGACGGCGGGGAGGGAGCTGTCGCTGTTGGCGGAGTGCGACGACTTGTTAGGTGATGGCAAGAGCAGAGGGAGGGACTTGGACCTAAACGCGATAAATGATATAAGCTCTGTGCCGTTCGGCATCGGCATCGGGCCGGGGGTCAACGAATCAGAAGCATCCGAGGACGGTTCTTCCGCCAGAGCTGCGAGCCGCAAGCCGCAGCCGCCAGCCACTGTCTGCCTCGGTACACATCCATTTCCCATAATTCGAGTTCCATTTTACTGCTTTGCCGCAGTCTCTGGCCCAACTTTGCCATGTTCGCCAGCACTAGTACTGCCGCCACATGACCGTGTCAACTCGTCGTGTCCCATCGCTGCGCTCAATTTGCTAGCCGTGCCAGCCACGGTCAATCGCGCTCGCAACAATTCACTCACCCCCGGCCTCGGCTCACAGCACCCCCAGAAATAGTCGCACAGCTGCGCCTCGCCGAAAAGTCGTCTCATGTTGCCTCTTCTGCTGCCTATCAACGCTCACTGCATATGCCCCGCCTCTTATGGTTACTGCGTCCCGTCACGGATCGTTAGAACCTTCATCGCATTGCATCTGATGCACTCCGAGTTCTCCCACTCAACGCTCGTCATTCTCTTGGACACCGTCCAAGCCTTCTCGTCTTCCTTGTCGTATCACCGCTATCATGAAGGCACGTTCGACCCAAAGCCAATCTCAATCTCAGTCGTCACTCTGAAAAACTCGTCTGCATGAGCAAAACAAGTCCGATTGTACCCCGCGTTTCGGCAGGGATTTGTAATGACTAAGTGCGGGTTATCTTAGCGAGCAGCCAATCGGCACAATACTGCCCCTTTTTTGATATATTTTTACCCCATGCCGCGGTGTGTGGTAAAGTTACAGCGCGTTCCTCGGGCGTTCTCCCCTCTATCGCCCTTTGCCTGTCTAGATCTCCTGCAATATACATGCATGCATGGAATCCGCAGCCTTGCAAACCAAGACAGCAAATGCGCATAGATGTGCATACAAGCACCATCTCATCAGGAAATGAAATCAGGCCCGTCGAGAAGCTTCGAGCGTCGGCAACGGCGGAGACGGCGCAGCGCGATAAGCACGCATAATCCACGCTGTGTCATGTGTCAGGCTTGGAGGTGTCCGAAAAAGGATTGCTGCCGGTCCGGCCAGCCTAGACAGAAATGCGGCTTCGGCAAACGTTAATCACCTCTGACTCTGAGAATGAGTATTACGGCATTCGGGAGTCCGCTCCGAGCGCTCGGGGAAATCGGTATGACGCATCGCATGCATCGGTGGCAAAACAATCCGCAGCGCATATATTCATGCCCCAAGCCTCAGCGCATTTACTCCTCCATTCTATTGTGTAAAACGTACTGACAAGAACTGAATTTAATTGCACCCCTCCCCATCCCCCATCTTATTTGTTGAAATGCAGGCGGGGCGCGGTTGAGGTTGCGCTGCCTCGGACTCTGACGTTAGAACGGGCCACGCCTCGAAGGTTTGAATGACGCCTCCGTCTGTTTCTCGTGATCCGTGCGCGGCGCAAGGACGGCTCGTAGCTAAAGGGCACCACCGCGGGAGATGACACGTTTGCCGAAACTCGCAAGACAAGCACCGGTCCGCTGAGCTCGCAGTGCATAGTTAAATACATCTTGGCGAACTCTGTCTTTTCGTTGACTGAAACTGTCTGAACTCTGAAACTGCTTGACGAGGTGTCTCGTGTCACATCTCCGTGTGTACCTACCAGGTCGCCCTCGTAAACCTAGCGCGCAAATCCACCGTGCGCTACGCATGTGCGTGAGCGTTTAGTAATCGATAACTTTCAGATAAGTGTACGTAGCTCTCGGCCGAAGATGGACGGCTTGCTGGCGTCCAGCGATCCGAGCGCAAATCTTCACAACAGTTTGCATCGAGCTCCGAGTCACCCCTTCGTCGAGCTTCTCTTCTTCGCCTTCTCGGATCGTCTTGTCTTCTCGCTTTTCACCCTGCATCCTGAGAAGGGGTGAACTCAGTTGAGCTTGAACTTGAGGCATTTGCGCAATTCTGAGCAAGAATTAGCATCACATACAGTCCTATCTGACAACGGGATGAACGGGAAACGCATTTTCCTCAGCTCAGTAAAATTATACGGCCCTGCAAATACTCCACGTCACCACACGCAGCTGCATCATACGAGATATTATTGCCAGATACACAGATCTATAAGACAAGACTCAAGAGGTACATATTACCCCCTTTATCATCCTTTATCCCAGATCCATCGTTGGCCAGAGATCTTTTGCATCAGCCCTGGTCCTCTGCATCGCGTTTCCTCTTCATCTCGCGCGAGACGCGTGCTTGTGCGGCCTTTATGAATGAACAAGCGGTAGTCAGTGATACGGACAGCGAAGAAAGCTCAAACCCTTTCTTTACCTCGTGTTTCGCCAGTTCTGGAGGTACTTTCGATACCGGGCTCTTGGAGATTTCTAGAAGCAAATGAAAGTTTCATGAATTTCTACTTCGATGGTATAGAAGAAATCCACTGGCCTTGACGGAGGTCGTACATGACTTCATCGTCATCATTGGTAAGGAATGTGATTGCTGTCCCGAGTTTGCCAGCACGACCAGTACGACCTGACAATTCATAACGGCTTGGCATGAGAAAAGATTATAGCTGCACGAATGGCACGCACCAATGCGATGGACATATGCTTCGATGGTGTTTGCCATTTGGTAGTTGATAACAAGGCTGACGTCCTGGACGTCGATACCACGTCCTGCAAGATCTGTCGCAACCAGTACGTCCGTGTCACCGCTGCGCAGAGATTGCAATGCAGCCTCGCGCTGCTCTTGGTTCTTCCCAGAGTGCAACGTCGTCGCACGGACCTGAATTCGTTCTAGTCAGTTCACGTCTATAGAAGCAGAAGTTAATGTGACCACTGACGCCTGCCCGCTGGACGTCCTTGCACACCATATCTGCCGTCTTCTTCTGGTTCACAAAGACAATTATAGGTGCTGCGAACCCGCCGTTATTGAGGATGTCGATCATGCGCAACCTAAAGGGCAATGATCAGCGATCCATTCCCTGTAAAGCCAAGAAAAAGGTGCAAAACAACGCGCCTCTTCTTTTCATCTCCGTTAATGAATTCGACGCGCTGCTCGACCGTGTCGACGGCGCGCCCGGCCTCGCCAATCGTGACGATCGCCGGCTTTTTGAGATATTTCCGTGTGAGGCGCTCGACGGCGGGCGGCATCGTCGCGGAGAACAACGTCGTCACGCGCGTGCGGCCCTTGTGCACCATCTCACCATCGACGTCCATCGTCATCCCCTCATCCTCACCCTTCAGCATCTCGGAAGGGAGCTTGTCCAGGATAAAAGTCAGATCCACCTCGAAGCCGAGATTCACCATACGGTCTGCCTCATCCATGACGATGTACGAACATTGCGAAAGGACAATGACGTGCCGCTCGATCACATCTTTCAGACGTCCGGGAGTGGCGATGATAATTTCCGCGCCCTCGCGCAGGTTGAATTGCTGCTCCTCCACAGCACGCTAAATATAGACAAGGTCGGTCAGCAGAGAAATGGCAATGAGCGATAGCTTAATAATAAACGCACTCCTCCGACAATTGAAACACATCGAAACCCTAGCGGCGACGCGAACTTGCGGGTTTCAGACTCGATCTGCTGAGCAAGCTCACGAGTCGGCGCCAGAATAAGTGCATACGGACCCAGATGCCGATTGTCATCAGTGAATGGTGGTAGATTGGATATGTACGTGAGCATCGGTATGACGAAGGCCGCCGTTTTACCGGAACCTGCACGGGTTGTAGAATGTTAGCGCCTCAATACTGCATGAGACTCGAGAGGACTCGCCTGTTTCCGCAATGCCAATGAGGTCGCGATTTTGCAGACCAATAGGAATAGCTTGCCGCTGGATAGCTGACGGCTCTTTGTAGCCAACTTTCTCAACGACATCTAGTATGGTCTGAGGGATATCAGACTCTGTCCACGAACGAAGAGGATGTGGTATTTGACCACCTGTAAAAGATACTTTGAGTTTAATTCAAGCTTTTTTTTGAGCGCATAACGGACCTCTAGCAGCAATGCTGAAGTCTTCTCTGAAGATTCTCCAGTCTCTGTCCTTCATCTCGCTCAGAGGCTTTTCAGTCCAATGCCTCTCATCGACTCCAGACTTCGAAGCCTTCCTCCTCTCCAGTGCGTCTGAGAATTTTGTTTCCCCGTTACCCGAGCCCCTTCGCACACCTCCACCGTCGTCCATTCCCGCCAAATGACCTCTACCGAACATAACTTGAGCGCCCTGTCTATTGGCACCCGCAGCCGTCGGCGAGTCCTCCACGAGCGTGTCGTCTTGTTCATCCCAATCGAACACGAATTTGCGGTCATTCATTTTGCGAATTTTGCGCTTCTTCTTGTCGACACCGAGGTAGCGCGAGCGGATGGCGCTCAGGTCGTTGTCATTCATCTGGGGCACGAAGTTGGAAGAGGCTTCGGCGAGCACAGAGGATCCGTTTACTGCGGGAGGAGGCATGGAGGACGAGGATGCAGAAGAGGCGGAGTGAGAGACTGGACCTCCCTTTCCGCGATCTGCTCGAGGTGCCGTAGGAACGTTCTGTAGACGAGAAGAAGGGGGCGGTGCGCGGTCCCTGTCCCTGTCCTTGTCGCGGTCGTCTCTTCTGCCGCCACGCTGGTCTCGCCGGCCATGTCTGCCGCCTCTTTCTCTATCCTGATAGCGGTCATCATCTGCAATAGAGATAGGGTTTACTGTTACCAAACGGACTGGAAAGAGATGAGATGATCGTTCACTGACATCGACTGCCTCTGCCATACCTGCTTCCGTCGTCCCGTGCTCTCTCATGTGTGCGCAGCGCCTCCGCCTCCCGCTCAAACACATCTCGTTCATGCTTCTGCAACTCTTCCTTCTCCTTTTGCTCTCTAATTTCCTGCGCTCGCTTCGCGATGGCGATCTTTGCGCGCTCATCCTTCGAGAGGAACTTAGGCTACGAATAACATTTTCAGTATAATGATTTGCAAAGGAAGTCAGACTACATACCTTTGAAGCCGCCTCTTTTTCCGCGCGCTGCTTCTCGAGCAGAGACTCGATGGAAAGAGGCTCTGCTTTGTTCATGGTTGGCGGTAGGATGACTGACGTTGCCCAAGGAAGGAGCAGACTCAACGCCTCGGCAAACCCATAAGGAAATTCATGACGCGCGTATCTAATCAACACGCCGATTGAGCGTGCGCAGTGCACTGCTCCTGCCTTCCAACCACCATGTCGACCGCCACGCAAGGCAGAACGCGACTATTACTGCGTGTCCAACTCACGCTTACTTGCATATCAATTGCAGCCAATGCGTCAGTTTTTAATTGCTAAAGCTTATCGTACAGACATGGTTCACAGTTGATTGTAGCCTGTGTGCGGGTGGCATATTCACTTTCCCACTGCTCTCGCCGAGTCTTGCGGAGCACCTCAAACTCACTCAGCCGCAGCTCACTACGATTGTCCTCGCGTGGGTGCTTCCCACTATCTAATATATCACTCCTAGTAGCTGAACCGCACTCAGTGGCATGATAGGCCAATACCCCTTTGCGGCCCTCGTGGGCAAGGCTATAGACAAGTACGGGCCTTGGTCGTGCTCATTGGCATCATCCCTCCTTTTCTCTGTGGGATTCGGTGCATTCGCGCTTGAGATTGCCAAGACTCCTGACGATATCACGCTCCCTTCGAATTCGTCTTTCGAGCGACTCACACTGTTCTTCTTCATGGCAGGCTTGGGAACAGTTACCTCGTATGTAGTTCCGCCTTCATTCTTAAATCCCGTCTGATATAAACGCTATCAGCTATTTCTCGTCGCTGTTCGCTGCCTCGAAGAACTTCCCTGAATATATCGGTATCGCCTCGGGTTCGAGTATGGCTCTCTTCGGACTGTCGCCGCTCTTTCTCTCGCTTCTTGCTTCGACGTTCTTTACCTCGGATGTGTCTGGTTTGGACATCACGCGCTTCGTCTCATTCATGGCTATCCTAGCCGGCATTGTCCATGTTATCGGAGCCATTAACCTAAGAACACCTGTTACAACTCCGACAGGCCAGATAGAGGCAGAAGAGTCGCAAGAGGACGAAGAGAACACTTCAGGACAGAGATCGAACGAACGAACGCCTCTCATACGGTCCAAAGCACAGCCAAGCGTGGACGTTTCAGTTATCCCTGTCGAACAGGATCAGACTGTATTTGACCTGCTCAAGGACCCGTACTTTTGGCTATTAGGGCTTACAACGCTTGTATGCCTGGGATCTGTGAGTATACCTGTATTCACAGTAAATGATAGACAAAACTTATCACTTGATGTACAGTGCGAGATGGTCATCAGCAACATTGGCTCAATCGTCACCTCGCTTCCGTCCTCTTCTATCGCGCCCTCCCTTCTTCCGTCCACTTCTGCTTCTTCTGTGACTTCAACGCAAGTACGTCTCCTTTCACTTTCGAACACGATCTCGCGGTTGCTGGTCGGTCCGCTGGCGGACTTCGTGTCCCCTGCAGCATCGTCGCTCCCGTGCGGAACAATTTTCTATGCCCGCAAGCATCGCGTTAGCCGTGTCGCATTCATCTTCGCCGCGAGTGCTCTGCTCGTGCTAACATTTAGCTGGATGGAACTCGGCGTCTCAAGTAAAGAAGGGCTCTGGGCACTCAGCATCGGTACAGGCATCGCGTACGGTGGGTTCTTCACCGCGCTCCCCGGCATCGTGTCAAGCGTGTGGGGCCTTTCGAACCTCGGCAGGAATTTTGGAGTCATCACGTATGCGCCGTTCCTCGGCACACCGATCTTCTCGTATCTGTACGCGTTCGTTGCGGCCGCGCACAGCGACGAAGGCGGCGTATGTGTGGGTGTCGAGTGCTGGCGACTAACATTTGGCGTCGCGATCGCATCTGCGACTACGAGCATGATTGCGAGTATCATGTTATGGAGGCGGTGGAAGGGGCGCGTCTGAGGCTTCTGCTCTCCTTGAGATGAGGACTTTTTTCGCCGAGTGTATTATGACTCCTTTCCATTTATCTATCTATCTAGGATACGCATATAATCGTTCGGGAACTACACGAGATACATACTTGTACTATTAGACTAGATTCGCTATGTCCACATCTTCATTTTCAATGCACAAATTACATATTTATCTTGAGTACCCGGCATCACTCGTAAAGAGGATGACGTTCCAGACGGCTTTGAGTGACCGAGTCTAACTCACGTCTATACTCAACTCAACTTTCACCTCGACGTTCAGAGTCTAAGATGTCTGTGAGGACGACAGGAGCGACTGCGCTACATGCTCTGGCCGTCGCCATCATGACATGGGGCTACATGGGCCTCGAGCATACCGTCATGCACTCTTTGATCAAGACGCAGAAGGGCGGGCACTTGCAGTTCTTGACCGTACAGGCGTAAGTGTCGTCGTGAAGATGATCACAAACAACTGACGGGTACTGACGTCCACCCTTATTTCTCTTTTGCGTGAAGGCTTGCCTTTTCGTGGTTCACGATGGTCCTCAGCTTGGGCAGTGATCTTCTTCCGACGTCTCAGCGTACGTATCCAGAATGAAATACCTATGTCAAACGAGAGCACCACTCAACCCTTTTCCCAGTGCTCAGACGAGCGAAACGCGCGGTCTTCATAATCGCTTTGCCAGTGCGTCGTCTCCTCTTATACCTCGCGATACCGAATCTAAACTAAGCACTCCATACAACCAGCTCTCCGTGGTGGTAACCTCGATCTACTGGTCGCTCATCACGCTCTTCCCTTCGCTTATTCTCCCACCTGCGCCCGAGCCCTCCGTACCCTCCTCCGCCCAGGAGTCCGACGGGCTCGTGCGCATTCCGCTGAGCCTTGACCTCGCTCTGCACGCCGCGCCCGCGCTCACGCTCCTTGCGGACTTCTTCTTGTTTGAGATTAGCTATGGTCCGCGCGCGGCGAACCTCGGTGCAACGGCGATGAGCGCCGCGTTTTGTGTGTGGTACTCGGTGTGGGTGGAGTATTGTGCGAGCTATAACGGGAATTGTACGTCTACTTCGTACTTTATTGGTGCTTGATTGCTTTTTATTGATGGATGCTTTTTTTGCTTTGTTGTCGTTTTTTTTTTTTGCACGCAGTCCCGTATCCGTTCCTCACGGTCAATCCTCTTCCTATCCGTATTGTAATTTACGTTGTTGTGACATCTATCGCGTTTCTGTCGTTCCGGGGCATAAACGCAGTACACATTCGTCTCACCGGACGTGATCCGCTGGTCAAGGAGAAGGCTACATGATGTGCCGTAGTTCAGTAATAGAGTAACGGATAGAGCACGCTTGCATGCATTTTATTTACTTTCTCAAGATCTTTTTGCTTGTCTAATATTATATATACACAAAGCTGCACACGTCCTACGTCATCATGATCGGCGCTCGCCTCACTCTCAATACCCAGCTCGACGCGTCCTGACCTCACACCCGACACTCATCGCGATGTTCAGACTCTCCAGGCCGTTTCAAAATCTATGCACCGCGTACAATGCACGCGCTCTTCATAACCTCTCTCCCCAGCCCGCGACGTACTCATCGGCAGTCAATCATGTCGTAAAGCGCGCTTCGACTTTTCAAGTCCGGACGCTGTCTGCGTCTGCTGCGTCCCTTCGAAATGCCTCATTCGCATTCAACGGCCGCCAAATAAGGTCAAGCATCTGGGGGTCGAAGGGCCTGGTAAGTGCGAGTGCACTGGCAGGGCTCGGATTCGGGTTGGCTGCGTTCCAGATTCAAAGACCCGCTGTGTTGTGCGAAGGTGCCATTTCCTTCACCTCTTCATTCAGACAAAACAGCCAGTTGACCCTGTCCGAAGCACCACCAACAAGCCCTGCGGCCGCTCCTCCGCACGCCAGCCCCACGCCAGAGCCCGCTGCACTCCCGCCTCCCCGCGCTCCTCGATCAAGGTTTACGAGCTCGGATTCGGGACCGTCGCGGGCATATGTGCGGGCGTGTTCATCAAGAAGGGCGCCAAGGCACTTGCATTTTTGCTCGGCGGGGTGTTCGTCATGCTCCAGGCACGTCGCTTTACTTTACTGGACAGGATTTGGCTCATTACGATATACACATTTCATAGTACTTCACATCGCTGCGCCTGGTGCGCGTCAACTGGTCGAGCGCCGAGTCACGCTTCCAGGACACATTCTGCTCGCGGACGACAGATGTTGGGGGGCAGGAGGTGCGCCGCCCGCCGACAGTGTATTCCCTCTGGCGTTGGCTCGTCGACTTCCTCACTGCGGACTTCCCGCCCCGCGCGACCTTCATTGCTGGCATGGCACTTGGTCTGCGGATCGGGTAGTTCCGAAGCATTCGAAGTGTTGTGAGAGAATGGTGTGCAATAGAGTACAGATGGCGGTAATTAACCGAAAAAATAAAGACACGCATAAGCAACGGGCATACATTGTTCTTGGATACTACATGAAGCGGAAGCGCATCAGCGTGCCAAAGAATGAAAGACCATAAGTCAACCCTACACCCTAGCCGACGACCATTCGTCCCTAGGAACCATTTTGACAAACCTCCGGAGTAAACGATGTAATGCTTAGAGCTTGCCGGCGGTAGCCGCGGAGAGTGTCTGTCCGGCAGCCTTGGCACGCTTGCGGAGCATCTGGGTGGACTTGTTGCCACGGACACCTCCACCCCACTGGCGGCGGGCCTCCTCGTACTTGTCAGTGCTGCGATTTCCAAGTTAGTGACAGAAGACAGTCTGACTATGCATGAAAGAGAAAGTCGTACAAGTTGGCCTTGGCGGCAGAGACAATTGTGTTAAGCTCCTTCTGGTCATCAGAGCGGACCTCCTGAACGGTCAGGACGGCAGCGGTCTTCTTGTGAACGACCGTGCCGAGGCGGGCCTTGCTCTTCACGATAACGTAAGGCACACCCATCTTGCGGCAGAGCGCGGGGAGGAAGATCACAAGCTCGATAGGGTCGACATCGTCGGCAATGACGACAAGCGACGCCTTCTTCGCCTCAATAAGCGCGACGCAGTGGTTGAGCCCGTACTTCACGAAGTGCGGCTTCTTTTCGGGCTTCTGCTCCTTATCCTCCGCGGTTGCGGTCGCCGCGGCTGAGAGGCGCGCCTTCTTCTCCTGCTTCGTCTCTGGACGGTACTTGTTGAGAAGCTTGAAGAGCTGTGTCGCCGTGTTTTTGTCGAGCGTGTGCGCGAACTGTGCAATAGCCGGGGGAACCTTGAGGCGCTGGTGTAGGATGACCTTCTGACGCTGCAGGCGCACGTACTCAGGCCACTTGACGAAGCGCGTCAAGTCCTGCTTCGGCTGGATGTCCTGGCCTGATAAAAATAGTCAACTTTCAGACTTTTCTATCCGCATGATGCGAAATAAAAATTTGACACACCGATACCAAAGTTCTTCGGGGTAGCCTCAAAGAGCGGATTCTTCTGCGTCTTCTGCGTCTTGGACGCACCAAAGGGCGCAGGGGCAGGCTTCTTACCGGACTTGGTCTTCGGCGGCTGGTCATTGAGACGAGTACAATCAGCGTCGTGCGTAAAGTATACACTCTACGACGAGACGACTCGGAGCTCTAGCGCCCACACCACATCAGGTGTGGGCCCAGCATAGAGCACGTCATCAGCCTGCACAATGGCACAGCTTCAATGCAAAAAGATGTGTGTGTTCATCTGGGAGGACATGGTATCTTGACGAAAAGTGAGGATCAACGGAAGACGACATCCAACGAGAGAACGTACCATCCATCCCTTTCCAGTCGGATTCCACACATCTCGCTGGTCTAGTCGAGCTCCGCACCGTCTCCTGCGTGCATCTCGACAATGAAACTCACCATTTTGAACAGCGACGGCGATGGAAGGGTCTTGGGGCGATCGGAGTGGGTGAGGGAAAATCATTGAAAAATCGGAGGAAATTTCAAGACTGGGCGATCACGTGCTACATTTTCGAAATTTTGGTAGTCCTTTCTGCACCTACTTATCAGCCTCAACTTCATTAAAATGGGCCGCCGTGCAAAGAACAAACAGGGCGTACCTGCACCTCTTTCAGACAAGAACAATCGTGACCTCGACCGTCCGTCGCCAAAGAAACTCGGAAAGCGCAAACAAAGCCCGGAGCCAGAAAACAGACCCACGAAGAAAGCTAAGGCGAAGGAGAGCTCCAAGTCGTCAGGCAAACATAAGGATCAGAAGCCGAAACCGAAGTCAAAGAAGCGAAAGGAGGAGGATGAGGAGGATGAAGGAGAGGAGAGTGGTTGGGAGGACATAGACGACGAGGGCGACTTGAAAGCGGAACAGAAGTACATTTCATTTGTTGTTTTACAAATGTATTTATCCTGACACTCTTTTGTAGAGCCTTGTTCGATGACAGCGGCGATGAGCAAATTGGCCTTGTAGGTGACTTGGAAGATCTCAGCGGTGAAGATGATGACAAGTAAGTTTATATTTTATGTGACTTTAGATTGTAATCTGAAACTAGTTTACAGCTTTTTAATATCGGTATGCATAGATACTACGCATGCTGAGCATCTCTGACGTTTCCTTTTCAAGCAGAAAGGCGCTGCTCAGGAGCTCGACCTCGGGTCGTCGTCTGAAGAGGTTGAAGTGCCAACCAAGAAAACCAAAATCAAGACCAAATCCTCCGCAAAAGCGCCCAAGGGACCCTCAGCAGCAGATTCAGACTCAGATGCATCCTCGGACGCCGACTCAGATGGAGGGCGTGTCACAGCCGCCAACTTCGAAGCCCGAGCCCGCGCTCTCGACGAACAAGCCGCGCTCGACGCGGAGCTCGACGCCGATGAGCTCCGGCAGGCCGCGCTTGGCATCGGCTCGGACGAAGAGTTCGACGAGATGGACGGTGAGCCTGGTGATGAGGATATAGATGAGACTGGGCAAGATGACGGCGACGGCCTCGAGCTTCCGACGGCTGAGGAGCGCGAGGAAGAGCGAAAGACGGATGCACAGGACTTGGGGCTTGTGCAGCGCAGGATGCGGCATTGTGCTCGCGTGCTCTCGAATTTCGGTCGACTAGGAGCAAAGGATCGGTATGTTGGATGCTTAGATCTCGAATTGTCTAGCTTATTTTTTTTCTAGGTCACGATCGGAGTATGTCGAACAATTGTTGGCAGACATCTCAAGCTACTACGGGTACAACGATTTCCTTACTGAAAAATTGTTCCAACTCTTCCCCGTTCTAGAGGTAATGCTATTGTCATGTTTACTCTTAAAAGCCAGCATCCTCACCAATGCTTCTGTAGGCAATCGAGTTCTTCGAGTCCAACGAGCTTCCACGGCCAGTGACCATCCGCACTAATACCCTTCGAACCCGGCGCAAGGATCTCGCACAAGCTCTCATCGCGCGCGGCGTCTCCCTCGAACCAATTGGAAAATGGACTCCCGTCGGGCTCCAGGTCTTCGAGTCCTCAGTTCCACTTGGAGCAACTCCCGAATACCTCGCTGGCCACTACATGCTCCAGGCCGCGTCCTCCTTCCTGCCCGTAATGGCGCTCGACCCGCGGCCGAACGAGCGCGTGCTCGACATGGCGTCTGCGCCCGGCGGCAAGTCGACGTACATCTCTGCGTTGATGCAGAACACCGGCATTGTGTTCGCAAACGATGCAAACAAGGCACGCACGAAGAGTCTGACGGCGAATGTGCATCGTCTGGGGTGCAAAAATGTCGTAGTATGCAATTATGACGGGCGCGAGTTCCCAAAGGTCATTGGCGGCTTTGACCGTGTACTGCTTGATGCGCCGTGTAGTGGTACAGGTGTCATCAGCAAGGATGCGAGCGTCAAAGTCAACAAGGTATGCTCTCATAAAATGCTTTAGCGTCCTCAAAAGTACATTAAATAAATATTCTCTTCAGTCCGGACGCGACTTCGCGCTCCTCTCACATCTACAAAAGCAGCTCATCCTCTGCGCAATCGACAGCGTTACCGCCGCCTCGCCCTCCTCTCCGGGGATTGTCGTCTACTCAACATGCTCCGTCACCGTCGACGAGAACGAGGCCGTGGTCGACTACGCGCTGCGCAAGCGGCCGCACGTGCAGCTACTCGACACGGGGCTCGCGTTCGGCCGCGAGGGCTTCACGCGCTTCCGTGGGAAGGCGTTCGACCCGAGCGTGAAGCTGACGCGCCGCTTCTATCCGCATGTACACAACATGGACGGTTTCTTCGTCGCTAAGCTCAAGGTTGGGCGCCCGCAAAAGGGCGCGCAGAAGCGTGCGGCGGAGAACGGGAACGGGAAGAAGGCGGAGGCGAGTACTGGGGAGGGGATGGATGTAGATGGAGAGGTCGTATTCGACGAGGAGGAAGACAAGCCATATCTCGAAGGTCAGTCCCGTGTTACGTGTTTTGTAGGTGTATGTGTTGCTAACCGCGCTTCTTTGACTAGCAAACAAGCGTAGACAGATGAAGGCCAAGGGACTGCGTGTTCCACCGCGGACTGCACCGGCGGCCAAGTCTGCAAGCTAGTGATATCGACGCTGCAGCTTTGTTTGTTCCCTTTTCCTTCCTTCTCCTCACGGTCTATCTTCACTGCCTTGGATCTCGATCGCAAAAAAGTACGGTGTATTCCTACAATCTAATGTGTTTCGCATCCAGGCACCTCTGGTCGGTTCATTGTGCAAACCGAGAAAGGTATATACTGTATATTAAAATTCGAGGTTCGTAAACAGTTCAGTAAACTTTCTTCCGTAAGAGTCAGTAAGTAATCGTCTAGTCCATTCAAAATCGGGGTATCATAAGCGTCCGACGGGGCGAAGTAGGCCTTTGAGTCTGACGCCGTCATAAAGTCGATTCTTGATTAGTATGTCTCTGCGTGTCTCCTATAGATTACATCAGTCCAGATCCTTGGGGAAGCATAGATGATTGGCCAATGCTTACTTGCGCCTGCCTCCCAAAGCAAAGATTCCGCAGCAAGCGCCGACACAGGAGACCCAGAGCAGGACGGCCGCAGCAAGCGTCATCCACGTCTGTCACCAGAAAAGAGTCAGCGATAGAAACGAGGCAAGAACCAAAGAAAGAAAGACTGGGCGTACACCGCTACCCCAAGTTGCCTTGACCTGCCCTTTCAACTCGTCGTTGAGCTTGTTCCGTACGACGGCCACGAATATGGCATCGATGAGGAAGACAATCGTCGTGAGTAGTGCCGCGAGGATGGACGCTGCGAGCGTGGCACCTGAGCAGAGACGCGTGCCGAAGCGCGGCGTCGAGCTTGTAAGCATGAAAATTGAGAGCACGAGTGCGAGGAAAGTCAGTCCGCAAGCTTTTTTTGAAAAGAAAAAAGAAAAAAATCATGAGTAAACTATATCCATAGCGATGTGGCAAGAGAGCGTACCGATTGGATGGAGAACAAGGACAGAAGTGAGAGAGCGTGTGAGATCGTCTGAAATGCTTGTAATGCCCGATACCTGACTGAAGGAGAGGCATTAACAACCAGTCCCTCACGGAAAGAGAAACAGTACACACAGAGCATTCTGGACCGTGCTGTCAAAAGTGAATCCCAAATGTGCTTTCGAGCACTGTCCCGCTCTGTCAAAGCTCTGCCCAGCGACTCTGCGGGAATTCGCAGTCGTCAAATAAATCTCTTTTAGACACAATGTCAAACACGGACTCACTTGGCATCGATAGCGCTGATGCAGTAGCCCCAGACACCGAACTTCACGCTTCCTGTAACATCAACACTGGCGATGCTGATGCCCTCACTGAGCGCAGCCGATAACTTAAGAAGGTCTATTGTCTTGATAATTGGCACGGAGAGTGAGACGAGTAGTAGGAGTAAGAAGGCGGCGAAGAGCAAAAGCGGTGTAATCGCGGCAGCAGCGTACATGGTGGCTACGGCAGAGAAAGACGAGAGACTAGTGGCGACCTTGTGGGTATGCTGCGGGGGGTTATAAGCTGTCCGGTTTGGGGGCCCGAGCTAGCATAAAAACAGCACGATCAAAGCTCGGCGCGAGCCTCTCCACTCTCATTTCGCAAAAAGCGTGGGCCATAGCTATGTTGTTGTGACGTATGCATGAGAATACAATGTTGCACAGGTCGTCTTTTGTTTTACCAAGACAAATGCATGCATACGGTGGCAGTTTTCATATGTTCAGGACGAGTAAATGCGCGGCCGCAAGCAAGCCTATGAGCATTGTAACGAGTGAAGGAGAGCAACCGCCACCATCACGAAAAAGTCGCGTCGCCTGTATTATGTGTATAGCCTTGTATACCTTGTAAGGTTATAGAAGTGTGTTAGTCAGCTTGTCATGTGCCTAAATGTCTTTGAGTCGGATACAAGCTTGTTACAAGAGTTTTGGTGCAATACAAGGCATATACAAGACAAATAGATAATTACAAAAAATATACTATACTTTTATCACTTTGTATTCTGATTATATGCCCTCTGAAAGTCTGATGTCTGAGCTGTAATGTGTTTATTCTACTGAGTATGCCTGACAATCAGGCCGGAAGGCTCTTCACAGGTTTATATGTTGGGTGTCAGCTCATTAGTATTATTAAAGGAGTGTAAAATAAATTTTGGCAAACAAATAATGCACTACAGGAATTTTTATTTATTATTTGTGCGGTGAAAGAGAATGTTTTTAGCTCAAGTGAGCAGGGTTCACGATTACAGAAGGAGAAGCCCACAGGTACTGCACTTAAAACCAAAAATGCAAAGTGTGTAACACTTCTTCCACCCTCCACCATCATTAATGTGCCTAGCACACGCACCTATCTGTCGCTGGCCACTGCCCTCCCTCCTTTCGTCATTGTGCATCCTCATGGATGGCCAAGGGACTTGTCAATGTCCATGAAGTGTTTGTGTGGTCTGGGCTAATTAGTAGTTATTAGTGGCCATGGAATCTATTTTTTTTTGCAAAACATTCTGTGTGTGATGGACTCACAAATCTCTCACTCTAAAGTACCTGCCTGCAAATGAAAAGTTCCAGTTCATGGTCTATGGCCCTGGTAAGACCGAAGTGCACAAGCAGGGAATGCAAAGAAACTCAGTGCTGATGGTTTCCTTAGTTACCAAGTAAGGCCACATTATGGTGTGTGGCCGCTCTGTCATCCAGCCAGCAGATACAAACACCACAATGTCCAAAAACTCAAGACCCATCACACCTCCACAATTACTGCATCAATAGCAGACAGTGGACTATCCCCCACATGATTGGTCCATGGAAAATTGGCAGGACAATTGGCAAGGGTGCGATGGGTCAGTCTCTCCAAAATATTCATTAATATCAACTACTTATTTGTTGATATTAATGTGAGGATTGCATGCCACTTGAAGACAGGTAAACATGCTGCCATCAAGATTATGTCAAAGATGCAAGTTGTACAAGTCCTGTCATTTGTTGAACAACCTCGAGGATGAAGCCAAGCACATAGTGCTTGCACTCGAGCATGTGATCATTGTCATGAAAGTTGTGGATCATCCAAACATCATGAGTCTATACAATGTCTGGGAGACTTCTGACAAGCTATACCTCATATTGGAGTATGTTGAAGGCAGCAAACTTTTTGACTACATCATAGAATGAGGTCGTTTTTCAGAATCTGAAGTGCTCAACTATTTCCAGCAGGAAAGTGGATCAGGATGGCTTAATCAAGCTCAGGGTAAGTTCACTGATTAGTCATCTTCTATTGTTTGCTAACATTGTTCAACGTAGGACTAGTGCCTTTCTGCAACCCTTGTATTGTACTTATTGTGTATCCCATATGATTTGTGACTCGGTTGCATCATAATACACCATACTTGCTCACTGTCAAGAACAATTTCAATGACTCACAAACTCTGCTATGAAGCTTCAATCTATAGAGTGCCAGGATTGCCCCAAAGTGATAAACTGAGCTCTATAGATCTACTACAACACCTATGCATACGTTAGTATACAGGCTGTGAATTTCAACTATCTTGGTTTTGAGTGGCTGTTTATTTGTTTTAACAAGTCTGCAATGAAATAAGATCTACAGTATAGCAAGAACAACATGAATACACATCAGGTGACATTTAGGATTACTGCTTGGCATCAACAAGAACCATAGGACACAGAGCAAAGCTACAAAAACAGTGCTAAGAGCAGAAATATATGTCTTGCTTGTAGCAATTTTAGAAATAATTTCTCACAGGCACTGCACTCAAAACACCATGGAGAATGCTGCAAACACCTTCTGCTCTCCTGTCATCAAACTTGTGCCTGGCACTAGTGCTAGTAATCAAAGCAATTGAACAGGTTGATCAAATACATCAAAAGTCAAAAACCAAATAGCAAGAATGTCAAAATGTGTAAATGCCAATCAGCACTAGTTCAAAGTGCTAGATTGGACTTAATGAGAAATATAGACTCATAGTAACATTGAGGTGGTTGTGGAGCACTTTTTCGATAGAGAGGCATATGCCTTTGATGATGACAATGACAATGAAGATATGAATGATGCAGAAGAAGATGAGTTATCTGTTAGTATTATATGCAGAGAAATTATTCTAATTCATTTTTGTATATCTATGATTCATAGACGATAGTCCCATCACAAGCTCGTCTCACCTTCCTGGTCCATCTATCACCCATCTACCCTTTGATGACAATGCTGAAGCAATCATGGAATGCCTCAAGAAGTGTGCATGCATGTATGAGGCTGACTCAAGCATTACACATCCTGTCCTGCAACCATTAATGTGGATGAGTCGTTTTCCACAGGAGTCAGGCATTGATGACTCAAGATATTTACTTCTGATGATTTGGGTTTCTGTAAGTTCACTTGTTTTGTTGTTTGCTGCATGTAACTAATACACTTTGAAGTCTGGTTTGGGGAGCCGTCTTGTTTCCCTGGCGAGTGAATGGCTACCATGCCATTGTCTCTCATTTATCATTCCTACGCTTCCTCACTGAATATATGTGTGGTCCCCCAACCAAAAAACAGTATACAATGCATTTGAGAGGTGCTCCCATCCCATACAGTCTCAGCAATTGAGCATTATCCCTCGAGATGAAGTGAATGAAGTGTTCAACTGGAAGGAGGGATGGCGCACACTAGACTTTTGTGTGGGGAACTGGGTTACTGTGCAGCATGGACTGTATAAGAATGATCTAGCCATCATATGGCATGTTCTGGAAGGCAATGGTTTGGGTCTGGCTGTTGTCCCATGCATAGGCATAGACACACCCTCCAGGTTGACACGTCCAGAGAAAAAATTGGCATTTGCAGATGTTTTGGAGAGGCAGTATCCCAACAATCAGGTCATTCATATCTTGGAGAACACATTTTCTTTTTGAGGCAAGCGATATGTTGATTACCTCCATATGCTGACTGTCCCTGGGCTTCATTCGGTCAAAAAGGCGTCCCCCACACTGGAGGATGTTTTTTATTTTTGCACACACTGATCTGGGCGAACTAGAACTCATTGAGCCCTTTCTGTGTTGGTTTGATGTTGTGGTTATCACCCAAGGACAGTATCAGAGTATGGCTGGCACGGTATCATCAATAGACAATGAATTTTGCATCTTAGCTCAATCCTGCTGAGTTGACAGATTCATCAGAGCTTCTGTGGAACAGGGCAACAGAAAGGTGCTGCAGTGTCTAGTTTCTTGTTCACAAGTCAGGCATATACAAGACACCTCACCAGACTTACTAGAAATTATGGTCTCTTGCAAGGAAATACACAGGTTATTGTCCATGGGGGATCACATCATTGTGAAGGTTGGACCTCGAAAGGGAACTAAGGGCATAATAATGTCCATCAATAACAAATCTATCTCACTGTATATCAGCAACTCTAATGACTTTGTAAGTCTTTCATTTCATACTATACTATCATAGCTAATATAAATCATTAGGTGGACATATGACGCATTTGGGTCAAAACAAAGGATGAAGACAACAGTCCTGGACTTTGTAGAGCACAGCCAACTGATGTATACATCAACACACCTGTTATTTTAACAAAACTGCCTTTCAAAGGTCAAACAGGCGTTGTAATGGCAATGGAGAATGAAGCGGTGACTGTCTTACTATTCAGTAGGAAGAGAATGGAAGTAAGTATAGATTTCAGTATATACAAGACAAAGCTGTCACTTACAGGCTTCTGTAAGGTCAAAGAGCACATGAGCGGCGTGCAAGTCATCCTCCCATATACAGATGTCAATGCTGTGTTGAACGACTTGGCTATGTTCTTGTTGGAAAAACGTAGCATGTATGTTAGTATGCCTATGCTTATTTGAGGCAATGAAGGAGTGGCAAGACATACAAAGGGACTGATAGGCTATGTCCAGCATGTCAACAGTACTGCGAAGAAAGCCCAAGTCTCCTATGGTGACACTAATAAAGTGTCTATGTTTTCTCTCTCAAACCTTGTTTCTCTGTGAGGTTTTTGTATTTCTTGTTTAGCTTGAAGATCACTGACATAGTACTTGCAGCAATAACTACCAATGCTTGGATGAAGCACGCCCTCTCTCAGCAGTGGAGGTAGATGACCTGACAGCACAGTTCTCCAACCTACGACAGTTGGGACCTGTACCATGCCCGTTAACTCTACTGCCACTCCCATTGTCCTCTCAGGATGCATGGTTGCTGACAGAAGAGGAACTTAACAGCAGTCGGGAACCACTTGGGCCAATTACAGGTGAGTTACAATACTAATTAATTCATGTGCACTGTCCTAATAATGCACTTGCAGATTTCACTTCAACAGGCATGTGGATTTTCTCACCAGCTTTACAGACTATTTCATCTCAATACAAGGTGTTGGTTCATCAAATAAATGGGAACTGGTCTGGCTTTGTTTAGTATGACCTCCCTGACTTTGAAGACTATCTGATCTGCACAGAGCGTAAAACCCATTCATCTTGCTGTGTATGTGTGGATGTAGATTTGGGCCATAGGGCATCAACAACTCTATCATTTGTCTCAGATCTCAGTATGTGCACTCCCCCCCCAAAAAAAGGAACTTTGCACACAGGTCATGGGAGCTGCAGGCTCAGTTAGGATGATCTATACAGTTGCTGGCCTTCCGCTAACTCGCAACAGAGGTGGAAAAAAGTCACAGTTTTCTTACCTGGTACCAAGATGGTTAAGGACCTTCCCGCCTTGATCCTGATGGTTGTCAAACCCCTTAGATGCTGAATATTGCATAGATACTCAGTTCACTCATGTAGATTAAATTATTGCATAAATTATTGATTTCATGGTGCATTTATTCAGTCGGCTGTAAGTCTTTACTGAATATCCTACAGGCCAGATTCAAGCATGTACATATAGTAATTCGTGTGCTCTTTCCCATCATTGTGTGATACCTAACATATCTGTAACCAACACTCCCATATGTAAATACTTTCTAATGTATCTGAAGCTAAAACTCCCATCCATAAATACTTTGGAGAAGGGAATTCAATGAATGATAAGGCTCCTTTGTGCTCACTGCTCCGCATAGTTGCCCACACCATAATCCAGTGTCTTGATTAGTCTCTGCTGCATACACACTCACTTGTCTCCACTGACAGCTGCCTGTTCAAAAACCCGAGTCGCCCCCTACCATGTTAGTTTCACTCACTCCCAGTGCAACTCTGGACACCGATAAGCATGTCACAGTAAGGATCAAACAACTTTATTTTCACCTGGCTCCGTTCATTCATTCCTTTATTTTTCAGAGTAACGCTGCCACAGCAGACTGCTAGAAGGACAGGGAGACTGGGGACGCCCCCCTTGTAGCTGAACAAGCTTGTCTACACTAGGACCAACACACCATCTTGCGACTGATATGCTGTCAGGCCAGGAATATGTTTGGAAACAACTAGCAATAACTCTACACAGTAGGATCTAGCTGAATAGCACAGTATCATGAACACCCCTAATGCTCACATACACACTTGCATTATGGTCATCAACTAGGCATTTAACATGACGCTCATGACAAATCATCTAATGACATATCCCCCAAATCCCACCCAAGGCACAATCACTCAAGTGTACCTGAATAATCATTAGCCATGTAAAAACTCTAACTAGAAATAATAATTATGGTCATACCAAATAGGCCTCTGGACAAGCCACACCACTTCAATCATAGGAGCCCAGTCTACCTCCACCCAAATAGTCATCTCAACCAGGATACTGAAATAATATGCAGTCAGATGGTCTGACCCAAAAGAGGAAAGGATAATCATTACCTAATTGGCTCCATCTGGCAGTATCCATCAGACTGGGTAGGTCTCAGAAAGGCCATCAAGTGATTAAACAAGAGGTGCAGGTAGGAGTGTATTTTGGCACAGCTCGACATTATAGAGGAAGACATTTAGGGAATTGCATACCAGGTGATGACCTTTTTACAAAGATATTTGACTATCACAGTACTCAGATATTGGATATGAAGCCTAGCAAGGTCCTTGATCAAAAGCATTCAATTAGTCAGTTGCAGAAGAAAAGAGGGTACACCTCTTATTCAGTAGTCATGGCTTCAGGAAGTTGCACAGCCTCACCCATTTTAGTGTGGGAAAGGAAGTCAGAAAGGATGGAAGACCAAGGTCTAGGCTAGTCTCTCCAAATGGAGAAAGCAGTATTCATGATGATCAGCAATGAGTCATAAACTGTCACAATAGATCAGTGATCCCATGTAATCATAATGAAGTAGTCAAAATGAGTCACAAGGAGTCAGAAGGGATAGTCAGAGAGTGTCATGTGTCATCATATGTAGTCATTTGTGGAATCAGGACCCTAGTAGTGTAGTACAGCTTTATATCTGCCAAAAGGCATAAATAGAGCATGTTTTGCTGCCCTAAAACTCAATATACATTTCTCCTCTAGATCTCAGAAGCACAGAACCACCAGGGTTCTTAGTTAGACTACAGTTAGGAACTCAGCAGTTAAAACTGTCACTCTGTTATATTCATTACTACCAATTAGTTTGATACCCTATCTAGCACAGCCTAGATTCATCAGCAAGACAAGCTTGCAATCTCCAACAGCCACACACAGCTATCACACCAATCTCTGTCCCTCTTTACTGAACACCTAGAAAGGACCCATTTAGATAAATAGACTGGTCAACTCAGTGGAAGTGCCATTGGATTCATTTTACACCAGAATATTATCATCCCCACTTCCAGCAAGACAACATGTTGCTCTATGGTGCCTGTTTTTCTGAGGCAGAGAAATGCAACCAACTCAAAAGCTTCACATCACAGCTTACCCATCTCTATATCCTGCATTTCACCATTCAAGAAGCCAATGAAGATAGTGGGTGGAACTACCATGTGTTTGAGCTAGCCTCTTACCCTGAAGGTCGCCCCATCATCTTTGTGCAGTTACTCGACATCAACGGCTCCCACTTCGAGATTGGGAGTTTTGCTGGATGGTTTTGCCCCCTTTGTCTTCCTGCTGTCCAATATGATGGATGTGTTGCTTTCGAGGACCACCTCCAAACAACCCACTGGCAGCTCAAGTATGACTGGAAAGGCATTGGAAACATATGTATGTGCTTTATTTTTTTGTGCATATACTGACTAGTCTTCAAGGTGGATCACTGGGGTGCTGACAGAAAGTACTTGCTCCTGGACCTGAAGATCCTAGGTGACCATGAAGTCTAACTGTTCAGTTCTGGTGAAGGAGGGTGATGCTCAGATCTTTGCTGATAAATTTTGAATGGGATACAGAGGTATAACCAAGTCTTTGTGCTGTTTTTTTTTTTCTATACTTGAATTGGAATTGGAACCTGTCTGTATGCACATTGTAAATGAAAAGTTATATAATGGATAGTCCATGACATTGTCCATAGTGAATCTGTGTGTTTTGTAATGCTAGGGGTTTAAGTGAGCCATGTCAAATGAAGGTTTGACGTGCTTCATAGATGCTATGCTTGTGATCTACAAATTACTCCTTTCGGAGCCTAAGGAGCACTGTCAACTTGTATTATGTCATTCTCAAACTCAAGATCGGCAATGATGTAGCTACAAGTGCACTGTGTCATGTCACATCGCGTCCTACCTTCTGTCATTTCCTCACTCCACCCACAACAGTGCCCAGAAAATGTCAACCAAGTCAACCAACCAGTACACAGTTCTGTCTAGGTGGATAGAGGCCAACTTTCTCGTCCATACATTTGTCATTAATTTTACTGTGTATTATTGACATATATATATATCTAGCTGGTCTTTGACATAGCCATCTCCTTCGAGTCCAAGAGCATCCAAGTCACCATGGAGCTCCCTGGGGTCAAAAGAGAGAATGTTGAGGTCTCTGTGCTAAACAATCTCATTATTGTTGGTGGCCAAAAAATCATTTGCATACCCATCAACAAAGATGAAATTGTGCATAGTGGCTGTCAGGGTGGCCGCTTCTCATGCATCTTCACAACTGAGTCTGCCATTCAAGTAAGTCCTTCAGTAATCTTGTTTACTTTGTTGATATCAATTGAACTACTCTCAGCCATCTGACATCAAATGGGACCTGAAAAATGAAATATTTACCATGATTTATCCAGACGCTGGAGTTGCTTTGCTGATGCAGAAGGGTGGCGATAAGGAAGGAGAGAAACAGTCTCATAGCAATGCTAAGTAAATACATGCTTTGTTCCCATGTACAATAAGAGCAGTAGCCAAACAAATGATAATTCATCTCCTCACTGTATGCATCCAAAAAACAGAGAGTTTAAATTTGTTCACTTTATAAACTATTTTACAACTCTGCATATCCTTCAGACTCGTCTCCATTGTGCTCTTCATCATCTTCATCAAGAAGTGCAAGCTCATCATCTAGATCCATTTCTTCACCCTCTCCATCGCCATCCTCCTCTTCTTCTGAATTCTGAGAGTTGTTCGCCTCAATTTCATCTTCTGAATTCTCCTCCAATTCCTTTGCCTGTCTGTCTGGTTTGCTATTGCTGATGTCCAATCAAATATCCTTCATCAGGGTGTTGTTTAGGTGCCAGGTTGATTTATGCCCTATTTCTCCACCTTGATGCCTCATGAACATATCTCGATCAACAAATCTTTGTAAATCCTGTTAGATAGATGGGGGAAAAATACATGATTAATATGTTAGGTGGAAGTCTGGGAGACGGCTCAGACTGGGCAGGCCTCAGCTGACTGTCATCTGGGACGTGCTACACTTGAGCGGGGACTTGGGACACGCTGGACTCAGGCTAGGTTGTTGCAGAGGTAAGAGGATTAATGCAAGTCTAAACTAATACAAGGAGGACAAGTCTCACCTAGGTCATCGCAGAGGTAAGAGGAAAAGCAGAACAAGGGGTTCATGCGATTCCTGAGGCCTCTTATAGTGGTGACTGTAGGACTATATTATCTAAGATTACATAAAGGGAGCGGAATGGAACGAATGAAGGTCAGGTGCAAGGGAGTGTGGGAAATGATTGAAAAGACAGTTAAATATAATGAAAAAAGGGGGTGATTAAAGTAAAAGAAATGGTAAAAGGAAAATACAAGAAAAGATGAAAGTTCGAGTCCTAACATTACCCCCCCCTCAAGGTTGGGCATCCCAACCAACCAAGGTCATGGTCATCTGGCTTGGTGTCGATGTAGATCGGACAGAGTCGTTGATGAGGAATGTTGAGTTTTCAAGGTGCGCCAGGGTGTTTTCGATAGAACTCTGTGATCGCCTCCTTTGTGTTCTCGCTGAAGTCCATCTCAGGCTGCCAAGTCGGTTCATTGTAGCCTACCCACTTGACGAGGTACTGTAGCTTCCCTTGGTGTAGGTGTGAGTCTAGAACCTCCTCAATCTTGTACTCCTCCTCGTTGTTGACAATGTCAGGCGGAAGCAGTGGCAGTTGCTTCTGGCTTTTGAAGGATGGCTCGATGGTGGGTTTCAGCAGGGCCTCATTGAAGACAGGGTGGACCTTTTTCCATTGCTTCAGGAGCTTGAGATTGTATGCGCTCACTCCTACCTTGTCAATGATGTTGAAGGGGCCATACCATTTGTCGGCAAGCTTCTTTGTTGGCGAATCTGTGCTGATGTTTCACCTGTTGAGGAAGACCTTGTCTCCAGCTTTGTACTCCATTGATGCCCTTGCTGTCCAGTCATGGTAGCACTTCATGTCCTCCACTGCCTTGACCAGGTTATCCTTCATGGCATGATGAGTCTCCTTTATATGCTTTGCGAATTCTTCCGCTGACATGTTTGTGGAAGAGGTTTGTACCAAGTCAAAGCTCAAAGGGTGATGTCCTGTGTTCACATAGAAGGGGGACATCTTTGTCGCCGAGTGTTCACAGTTGTTGTATGCAAATTCTGCAAGGGGGAGCCAGTCTTTCTAGTCTGATTGCCGATGGTCAACAAAGAGTCGAAGGTACTGTTCGAGCTCTTGGTTGACGTGTTCCGTTTGACCATCCATCTGCAGGTGGTATGCCATTGATGGATTACCCTCAATGTGTAGGAGTTCGTACAACTCCTTCATCATTGAGGCATCAAACTGCATGCCATGGTCGTGGATGATCTTTTTGGGTAGGCTGTGGAGGCGGAAGACGTAGTTGCAGTATAACTGCACCATGCCTTCCACTGACAGTTTCATCATCATTGGGATCGCGTGCATTTGCTTTGAGAACCTATCCATGAAGATGCAGATCACGTTGTGCCCCTTTGAGTCTGGCAGCTCTCTAATGAGATCGACTGTGACAATTTCCCAAGGACCCTCAGGAACTGCATTCAGATGGAGTGGCCTCGACCTTGATGCCCTAAGCACTTTCGTCCATTGGCAGCAATTGCAGCCTTGGATGTACAATCTCACATCTGAGAACATCAAGGCCCACTAGAAGTTGTGACGTATGAGCTCCACCATCTTCAACACTCCTGGATGCCCTGCCAGAACAGAGTCATGGCATTCTCATAGCACCGATTCTTTTAACATTGACAGGATGTATACTTTTCCTTTCATCTGCCAAAGCCTGTCAACTTCTGTCAGTCCCGTCAGCCTCTCTGACTCATCCTGCGCCCTCTGTGCTTCACCCACTTGGTCCAACACTTCATCTTGTGATGTCCTCACCACTCCACGATTCAACCACTTCTCTTTGATGAACACAATGCTGTTGTTGTCATCCTTGCCTTCATTGTATCCCACCTTGCGTGACAGCAGGTCTGCCTTGCCCATCGTCTTTCCCAACTTGTGCTCAAGGTGGAAGTCGAATTCCTCAAGCTCTGTTTGCCAATGAGCTTGATGATAGCTCAGCTTCTGTACCAACCTGAAATACATGAGGTTGGCATGGTCGGACCAGATTTTGATTTTGTGACGGGTGCTGATAATGAGCAACTGTGCATGCTGTAAGTGAAGTATGCCACAGGCAGGACCCCAATTGCCTCAGGCAAGGTGCAAGTGTCTCCTTGGAGCAAGAGGGGCAACAGACAGACCAACTCCGGTATGCAGAAGCAGTACAGAGGCACACCAAGTATGAAGAGGAATGCTCTGAATGTTTCTGCATTGGACCGGTGGTCAACCAAGAGCGACACACTGTTAGGACTCAAACTATTCCCTTACTTTTATTCTCCCTTTTATCATTTCTTTTCTTTTAATCACTCCTTTTCACTATATTTAATCATCTTTTCAACCATTTCTCACACTCCCTTCACATGACCTTCATTCGTTCCATTCTGCTCGTTTATGTAATGTTAGGTAATATAGACCCATGGTCATCACTATAAGAGGTCTCAGGAATCGCATGAACTCCTTGTTCTGCTTTTCCTCTTACCTCTGCGACGACCTAGGTGAGACTCATCCCCCTTGTATTAGTTTAGACTTGTATTAATCCTCTTACCTCTGCGATGACCTAGCCTGAGTATAGCGTGTCCTGAGTCCCTGCTTGAGTATAGCACATCCCAGATGACAATCAGCTGAGGCCTGCCCAGTCTGAGTTGTCTCCCAGACTCCTGCCTAACATAAAAGCAGAACCCCACCCAGGCTCATCCCCAGTGTACGTCGTCACTGTCGACTCGCCTTCACTTGGTCTAGAGGAGCACTCCCCTCAATGGACTTGACGTGTAAACCCCCTGAACGATGTGGAGATCCTGATGCCGCTAGCCTCAGAATTGGCTCTATTAGGTTCGACTCGACTCAGGACAGTCTTACAAGTATCCCCGATGCATTTTGGGACACTTTCAGTGTTTGGCAGGATTAACTCAACGCATACAGCTTGGTTCTGCACCAGTGAGCCACCAAAGTCTGTTTTCGGTCAGGTCTGGTATTGTTCCAAGCCTCCCAAAGCTTAATTACTCATGTGCCTGAGTTCTGGCTCTGAGTTCCAGCTATTTGGTGTTGTTTCACTAGAGCCTCCAGTCTGTCTTTGTGTCCTTTGTACGCCGCTCAGAGGCTCAACCCTCTGTTGGTTATTTAAACACTCATGTAAATGTCTCAAAAATAAAAGTTTAGTTCCCCCGAGTCAGTCCCAGTCTTTAGTTCTCGTCTCCGTCGCCATTCAGTGTCGTTCCGTCCGTTCCGTCCATTCCGTCTCGAGTCTTGTTTTCGGCCAAATCTTGCTTTCGCTATATCGCCCTCAGTTCTTAACCGATTCTCGAGCTCTCTTCAGATTCTTAATCTCGTCGAAAATCGCTTTCGAACACTGTCTTTTCTTGCACGATTCCGAGCCCACATCGTAGAGCTACAAAAATAGCTTTTGGTTCCGGGAGTTCCGTGCGTTCCGCCAGCTGCAACCAGTGCAACTGCCATATCTCCGTCAATTCTGCACCGCATCTCGAGATCTTTTCAGATTCAGAATCTTCTCGACGAATCGTTTCGATTACTGTCTTCACTGGCGAGTTTCCGAGCCCGGGTTGTCAAGATCGTAGTTGCTCTTTGTTCTCCAACTGCATTTAGGCACATTTTGCCAGTCATCCTTTGTACTTGTGTCCCCGAGTCAACACCTAGTCCCGAGTATTCCCCTACACTTCCCTACACCTCCTGACACTATCCCCTCCACCAGACACACTAGAGTGAACCCCCAGTGGCCGAACTCAACCAGGTCCGAGTCTGCCAGTAGACCGTACTGTCACCTTTCAACGACAACCCTCAACCCTGCCCGGACATTTTTGGATGTTTGTGTACTATGTAAATTTCTCAACCAACCTTTCCCGACCCTGGCGCTCCACATCAGCCTCTGGTGGAGCACACATCTAACGTGGACGTAGGTAACCAGATGAGTACAAGTGTCGTCAATGCTATCATTTGTTGTCTCGCTTGGATCCTACCACCTCATCATCAATTTTGCTGACAAACCTGCTCAACGTTGGTGTAATCCCCGATCAAATGAACAACCGATCCCTGTTCCCCCACCATCCTAGACAAGATAGATATCACCAAGGAACAATGTTGAGCCCTCCCTTCGTCAGCACGGTGGGACCCAGATTGACCAAGTTACATCACAACTGACAATAGCGGCATCATACACGAGATCTGGTACAGTGATATCAACAAATGTTGGTACTTGATGACAGCAGAAGGGAAAAGAGCCAGGTGGTCCCCAGCTGTCCCTCCATTGCCCACACCATCAACATCAACTGTGATGCTACCATTGACCCCAGGTCCATACCACGAAACCCATAGGGACTCATCACCACCGACACCACCTGAACCTTCAACGCTGACGCCCAAAACAATGTCAACAGGCTTCAGCCAACAGCAGCTAGAGCAGATCACAGCAATTGTCACTGGTGCGTTCACTGCAGCTGCAGCAAACACCCCAGTGGGTCAAGGGGCCACCCCGACCCCCAATATCGATGTCACCCAACCATGTGAATTCACTGGTGGCAATGACTACCTGGACTTCAAACACGAAGTCCTCCTTTTTGTCTCTGCAAACCTGAACAGATACCCCATGTCGGAAAGCAAGATCTATGTTGCCCTCTCTTACCTAAAGGGCAGCAATGCAGCAACATGGGTGCAAAACTACGTGGAGGAATCAATGATGGCCAGTGTCGTAACCTTCACCGATAGTTGGATCAGGTTCCAGGAATGCCTGGACGCCTCGTTCGATGACCTGAACTGGAAGGAAAAGGTGCTAGCGGAGTTCCAAACCAAGGTTCAGAAGGACCTCACCACTGACGAGTTCTTCCAGAAACTCGACATTGTCATCACAAGAGCGGGGCTGATGGACGACAGCATCATCTGTGACCGCCTGAAGCATGCGATGAACATTGAGATGGTCTGTGGAGTACTGAGGTTGACGCCAGTCCTGACAACGTATGACACCTGGAAGAAGAAGGCCATTGAGATTGACTGAGGCGAACAACAGATCTGGGCCATCCAACGAGGTCGCACGTTCCTGACTCCACCACGCCTGCAGCAACAGCAGGTGCCCCCGGCTCGCTGTCCGGCTGCAGTCCCACACATTGACAAGCATGATGCAACAGGCATCACTTTTGGAGGCACTGGACAACCAATGGACGTCTCGATGAATGAGGCGCAACGACGATGGGCATGCTGGATCTGTGGCCAACTGGGTCACTTCAAGGACAGGTGCCCGCAAGGAAAGGGGATCGTGCAGTGCATGCTGCAGATGATGGCGCCAGGCGAACGTTGCCTCCTCACCGATGAGCTAGGTGCGATGAAGGAATCAGCATTCGAGGAAGTTGTAGACACTTGAAGGTCGACAGTGGAGGACTACGTGGAGGAAGAAGGAGACAATGAAGAGGTCATCGACTTGCAGGGTTTTGCAAGTGGTCAGGCATAGCCATTGGGGCGACTGACCGAGAGGAACAAGGGACTTCAAATCTGGACTTGATAAAATATAGTCAACCATCTGTACAATACCTAGATGCAAACAACGTCGATGACTTTTCCAATTATGAAGTCCCCACTGGTGTGAATGAAAACAACAAGTACGAGCAGCTATTCATGAGGGGAACTGGCAGACACCAGCTGGATCTCCTTCTGAACCTCGGACATAGTGTAGTGGGTGAAGAGAGAGAGGTGGATGCACACGCCCTCATAGATTCAGGGTGCACGGGATCCTGTATCAATGTGAGATTTGTCGAGAGGTATGGGTTGGAAACAAAGTGCTACATTCAACCCCTCACGGTGCTCAATGCTGACGGTACGCACAATGAGGCCGGATTGATCAAAGAATACGTCAATGTGGAACTCATGATTGGTCAGCACAAGGAAAGGATCGTCCTTGTGGTAACATCCCTGGCATCGTCAAACATCTTCCTGGGCTACGACTGGCTTCGACGCCACAACCCAGAGGTCAACTGGAAGACGGGTTCGATTGAATTCACCTGCTGTCCAGAAGAGTGCATGATCAAGAAGGAGATGGTGGAAGAGATGAGGAGGGTGCAAGAGGTGCGAATGGACAAGGTGTCCTGGCCTGCATATCTCGATGACTATGCTGACATCTTCTTGGAGAAAGGATTTGAAAAGCTACCGGAACACCGCCCCTGGGACCACGTCATCGACCTAAAACCCGACTTCAAACCCAGCGACTGTAAGATCTATCCGCTGACGCCAATGGAACAGGAGTCGCTGAAGGATTTCCTTGAGGAGAACCTGAAGTTGAGCTGCATACGAAAGTCAATCTCACCAATGGCGTCACCTTTCTTCTTCATCAAGAAGGCTGACAAGTCCCTATGCCTAATCCAGGATTACCAGAAACTCAACAAGGGTACAATCAAAAACAAGTATCCCCTCCCCCTCATCGATGAACTTGTCGACAAGGTCAAGAAAGCGAAGTTCATCACTAAGCTTGACCTTCAGTGGGGATATTACAACATCCAGATTCGTGAAGGTGACGAGTGGAAGGCAGCATTCTGCATGAACATGGGTCTCTTCGAACCAACGGTGATGTTCTTTGGTCTCTGCAATGTGCCAGCGACATTCCAGGCTTTCGTCAATCATATCTTCAAGGACCTGATCTATGCAACCCTAATCATTGTTTACCTCAACGACATCCTGATCCTCTCAGAGACCATCGAAGAGCACATCGAGATGTCAAGACGCGTACTTCAGATCCTTCGAGAAAATGGCCTATATCTGAAACCGGAGAAATGCAAGTTCAATGTCAAGGTCGTAAAATACCTTGGCCACATCATCGGCAATGGTGAACTTAAGGCTGACCTAGCAAAGACAGAAGCGATCACTAGCTGGCCTGCTCCACGCAACCTGAAGGAACTGCAAAAGTTCCTCAGTATGGGGAACTGGCTAAGATGGTTTATCAAGGACTACAGCAAGGTGGTCCAACCGTTAATGTCGCTGACAGGAAAAAAGGGCTGGGTATGGGAGACCAAACAGCAGGAAGCATTTGAGGAGCTGAAGTGTCGCCTCAGCTCACCTCCAGTCCTGGCGATCACCAATGACGAGGGCCCTTTCCGCGTAGAGGTGGACTCATCAAACTTTGCACTTGGAGGCATGTTGTTGCAAAAGCAGGAAGGCAAGTGGAGGGTGATCACCTACAGGTCAGAAGTGCTACTGCCTGCTGAACGAAACTACAAGATCTACAACAAGGATATGCTTGCAATTGTTTTGGCACTCAAGGAGTGGAGACAGTACCTTCTTGGTGCCCATCACAAGATCGAAATCTGGTCCGACCATGCCAACCTCACGTACTTCAGGTCAGCACAAAAGCTGAGCTACCATCAAGCTTGCTGGTGAACAGAACTTGAAGAATTCAACTTCCACCTCGAGCACAAACCAGGGAAAACGATGGGCAAGGTGGACCTGCTATCACGCAAGGTGGGATATGATGAAGGCAAGGATGACAATGACAGCATTGTGTTCATCAAGGAAAAGTGGCTGAACTGTGGGGTGGTGTGGATGTCACGTGATGAGGTGTTGGACAGAGTGGGTGAAGTGCAGAGGGCGCAGAATGAGTTGGATAGGCTGATGGGTATGATGGAGGTCGATGGGTTGTGGAGAATGAAGGGCAAGGTGTACGTACCGTCAACAGAGAAGGGGGCCATATTGCGGGAATGTCACAACTCGGTCCTGGCCAGACATCCAGGAGCATCGAAAATGGTGGAACTCATGCGTCGTGACTTCTGGTGGGCCTTGATGTTCTCAGATGTGAGAGCATACATTCGAGGATGTGACCAATGCCAATGAACAAAGGCTTTGAGAATGTCGAGGTTGAGACTGCTTCATCCAAATGCAATACCGGAAGGCCCTTGGGAGATTGTCACCATCGATCTCATTGGGGAGCTCCCAGACTCGAAGGGACACAATGCCATCTGTGTCTTTGTAGACAGATTCTTGAAGCAGATGCATGCAATCCCTACAATGATGAAACTGTCAGCAGAAGGCATGGCGCAGCTGTATCGGGATCATGTCTTTCAGCTACATGGTCTACCCAAGAAGATCATCCATGACTGCGGCACGCAGTTCGATGCCTTGATGATGAAGGAGTTGTACAAGCTCCTGCACATTGAGGGCAACCCATCAATGGCATACCACCCACAGACGGACAGTCAGACGGAATGTGTTAACCAAGAGCTTGAACAGTACCTTCGGCTCTTCATCAACCATCGGCAATCAGACTGGAAGGACTGGCTCCCCCTCACAGAGTTTGCATACAACAACTGTGAGCACTCGGTGACAAAGATGTCTCCCTTCTACGCAAATACAGGACGCCATCCTCTGAGCTTCGACACGACGTGAACTTCATCTGCTAACATGTCAGTGGAAGAATTTGCGAAACACATCAAGGAGACTCATTGCATCGTGAAGGACAATCTGGTCAAGGCAGCGGAGGACATGAAGCGCTACCATGACCAGATGGCAGGAACTTCAGTGGAGTACAAAGCTGGAGACAAGGTCTTCCTCGACGGACGAAACATCAGTACGGATTCACTGACAAAGAAGCTAGCCGACAAGTGGTACAGCCCCTTCGACATCATTGACAAGGTAGGAGCGAGCGCATATAAGCTCAAGCTCCCAAAACAATGGAAAAAGGTCCACCCTGTCTTCAATGAGGCCTTGCTGAAACCCACCGTTGAACCGTCCTTCAAAAGTCAGAAACAGCCACCACCACCACCACCACCCGACATTGTCGATAATGAGGAAGAATATGAGGTTGAGGAGATTCTGGACTCACGTTTGCACCGAGGAAAGCTACAATACCTCATCAAATGGGTCGGATACAATGAACCGACCTGGCAGCCCAAAACGGACTTTGGTGAGAATGCAAAGGAGGCGATCGCTGAATTCTATTGAAGACACCCTGGAGCTCCTCGAAAACTCAACATCCCTCGCCAATGACTCCATCCACTCTTTGTCAACACTGAGCCAGATGACCGCGATCTTGGTTGGTCAGGACACCCAACCTTGAGGGGGGGGGTAATGTCAGGACTCGAACTTTTTCCTTTTCTTTTTATTTCCTTTTACCATTTCCTTTACTCTAAGTCGCCCCCTTTCTAGTATATTTAACCATCTTTTCAATCATTTCCCGCACCCCCTTGCACATGACCTTCATTCATTCCATTCCGTTCCCTTTATGTAATCTTAGACACTTGGGCAACCGGTTCTCACGAGGTGATCACTGTATGTAAGGGAGAGGAATCGCATCTGAACACCTGTTCTGCTTTTCCTCTTACCTCCGTGATGACCTAGGTGAGACCGCATCTTAATCCTCTTACCTCCATGATGACCTAGCCTGAGTACAATGTGTCCTGAGTCCCCACTCGAGTATAGCACGTCCCAGACAACAGTCAGCCAAGGCCTGCTCAGTCCGAGTCGTCTCCCAGACTCCCACCTAACACTCGGCTCCTACCGCCTCACACTCGGCTCCTACCGCCTCACACTCAGCTCCTACCGCCTCACACTCGGCTCCTACCGCCTCACACTCGGCTCCTACCACCTTGTCATCAACTTCACCGATGAACCAGTTCAACGTTGGTGTAACCCCGGATCAAACACACAACCGATCCCCGTTCCCCTGCCGTCATCAAGATAGATCTCACCGATGAACAACAACGGGCTCTCCCCACATCAGCTCATTGGGATCCAGACTGGTCAGGCTACGTTGCAATTAACAATAGCAGCATTGTATACGACATCTGGTGGAGCGAGATCCGGCATAGCTGGTATTTGACGAATGAAGAAGGAAGAAGAGCTAGGTGGCCTCCAGCTACACCGTCGTTACCTGCAGCATCAACATCTACTGTCCTTCTACCTCTGACTCCAGGGCCGTACCATGAGACCCATAGAGACCCATTGCCGCCAACCCCCCCTGAACCCTCAATGCCCATGCCAGAACCAGTAATGTCGATAGGAGGTTTCAGCCAGCAACAGCTGGAACAGATCGCAGCCATCATCACGAGTGCCTTCACTCATCAAGCGATGCACGCCCCTGCCGCCCTGAACCCCAATATTGATGTTGCCCGACCACACGAATTTGCTGGTGGCAACGACTACCTTGACTTCAGATGCAAAGTCACTCTCTTTGTCTTGGTGAACCCTACAAAGTACCCCTCGTCATCGAGCAAGATCTACCTCACCCTCTCCTACCTCAAGGGTGGCAACACGTTGACGTGGGCACAGAACTACATCGAGGAATTCACGATGAATGGCATCATAAGTTTCATGGACAGCTGGACTAGGTTCCAGGAATGGCTGGACACCTCATTCAATGATCTGAACTGGAAGGAAAAAGCCTTGGCGCTCTTCCAAACCCAGGTCCAGAAGGACCTCTCTGCCGATGAGTTCTTCCAGAAGCTCAACATGATCATTATGATGGCAGGTTTAATGGATGACACCATCATCTGCGACTGCCTGAAGCGCACGATGAACATCAAGGTGGTCCATGGAGTATTGAGGTTGACACCAGTCCCGATGACTTATGACAACTGGAAAAAGAAGGCGATCGAGATCGACCAGGGTGAACAGCAGATCCATGCAATCCAGCAAGGTCATGCATTCCCACTACCACCACATCAACAACAACAACAGGCACCATCTCCTCGCTGTCAGATTGCAGCCCCCCACGTTGACAAGTGTGATGTGACAGGTGTCACCTTCAGAGGCGCTGGCCAGCCGATGGATGTCTCGATGAATGAGGCACAACGATGACAGGCATGCTGGATCTGTGGCCAGCTGGGTCACTTCAAGGATAAGTGCCCACAGGGGAAGACAATTGTGCAGCGCATGCTAGAGATGATGGCGCCAGGCAAGCGTCACCTCCTTGCCGACAAACTGGGTGCAATGAAGGAATCGGCCTTCAAGGAAGTCATAGACACTCAGAGGTCGACAGTGGAGGACTATGTGGAGGAAGAAGGAGATGACGAAGAGGTCATCAACTCGCAGGATTTTGCAAGTGGTCAGGCGTAGCCATCGGGGCGACTGACCGAGAAGAACAAGGGACTTCAAATCTGGACTTGATAAAATATAGTCAACCGTCTGTACAATACCTAGATGCAAACAACATTGATGACTTTTCCGATCACAAAGCCCCCACCGGTGTGAATGAGGATAACGAGTATGAGCAGCTGTTCATGAGGGGAACTGGCAGATGCCAGCTGGACCTCCTCCTGAACGTCGGACATACAGTGAAGGGTGAAGTGAGAGAGGTGGGTGCCCATGCTCTCGTTGATTCAGAATGTACAGGATCGTGCATCGACGTGAGGTTCATTGAACGATACCGGTTGGAGACCAAGTGCTATATCAGACCCCTTGCCTTGCTCAATGCGGACGGCACACACAATGAGGCCAGTTTGATTGAGAAATACGTTGACGTCAAACTAATGATCGGACATCACAAGGAAAGGATCATCCTTGCAGTGACATCCCTGGTGTCATCAAACATCTTCCTTGGCTATGACTGGCTTTGACGCCATAACCCAGAGGTCAACTGGAAGACAGGTTCGATTGAATTCACCTACTGTCCAGAGGAATGTGTGATCAAGAAGAAGGCCATGGAAGAGATGAGGAGGGTGTGAGAAGTGCAAATGGACAAGGCATCCTGGCCTGCATATCTCAATGACTACGCCAATGTTTTCTTGGAGAAGGGATTCAAGAAGTTGCCAGAACATCGACCATGGGACCACGTCATCAACCTGAAACCCAACTTTAAGCCTAGTGACTGTAAGATCTATCCACTGACACCGACAGAACAGCAGTCACTGAAGGATTTCCTTGAGGAGAATTTGAAGTCGGGCCACATATGAAAATCAATCTCACCAATGGCATCGCCCTTCTTTTTCATCAAGAAAGCTGACAAGTCCCTACGCCCAATTCAGGATTACTGGAAACTCAATGAAGGTACGATAAAGAATAAGTACCCTCTCCCCCTCATTGATGAGCTCATCAACAAGGTCAAGAAGGCAAAGTTCATCACCAAACTTGACCTTCGCTGGGGATACTACAACATCCGGATCCATGAAGGCAATGAGTGGAAGGCAGCATTCCACATAAATATGGGCCTCTACAAACCAACGGTGATGTTTTTCGGTCTTTGCAATGCACTGGCGATGTTCCAGGTGTTCGTCAACCACATCTTCAAGGACCTGATCTATGTGAACCTGATCATTGTCTACCTCAATGACATCCTGATCCTCTCAGAAACCATTGAGGAGCACATCGAGACGTCAAGACGTGTACTTCAGATCCTTCAAGAGAACAGCCTGTATCTAAAGCCAGAGAAATGCGAGTTCAACATCAAGGTTGTTAAATACCTTGGCCACATCATTGGCAATGGTGAGCTTAAGGCTGACCTGGCAAAGACAGAAGCAATCGCTAGCTGGCCCGCTCCATGCAACCTGAAGGAACTACAAAAGTTCCTTGGCATGGGGAACTGGCTAAGGCAGTTTATCAAGGACTACAGCAAGGTGGTCCAACCACTAACGTCGCTGATGGGAAAGAAGGGCTGGGTATGGGAGACCGAACAGCAGGAAGTGTTCGAGGAGCTGAAGTGTTGTCTCAGCTCACCTCCAGTCCTGGCTATCGCCAATGACAAGGGCCCTTTCCACGTAGAGGTGGACTCGTCGAACTTTGCACTTGGAGGTGTGTTGTTGCAGAAGCAGGAAGGCAAGTGGAGGGTGATTGCCTACAGGTCAGAGGCACTCCTACCAGCAGAACAAAACTACGAGATCTACGACAAGGAGATGCTTGCAATTGTTTCGGCGCTCAAGGAGTGGAGACAGTACCTTCTCGGCACCCGTCACAAGATTGAAATCTGGTCCGACCATGCCAACCTCATGTATTTCAGGTTGGTGCAGAAGCTGAGCTATCGTCAAGCTCACTGGCAAACAGAGCTCAAGGAATTTGACTTCCACCTTGAGCACAAGTCAGGAAAGACAATGGGCAAGGTGAACCTGCTGTCACGCAAGGCAGGATATGATGAGGGCAAGGATGACAACGATGGTGTCGTGTTCATCAAGGAGAAGTGGTTGAACTGTGGGGTGGTGAGGATGTCGCATGATGAGGTGTTGGACAGAGTGGGTGAAGCACAGAGGGCACAGAACAAGTCGGAAAGGCCAACGGATATGACAGAGGCTGACAGGTTGTGGTGGATGAAGGGCAAGGTGTATGTACCGTTGATGGTGAAGGAGGCTGTATTGTGGGAATGTCACGACTCGGTCCTGGCAGGACATCCAGGAGCCTCAAAGACAGTGGAGCTAGTCCATCAAGACTTCTGGTGGACATTGATGTTCTCCGATATCTGAGCGTACGTTCGAGGGTGTGATCGCTGTCAGTGGACAAAAGCTCTAAGGACATCAAGGTCAAGGCCACTCCACCTGAACATGATCCCTGAAGGTCCCTGGGAGATCGTTATGGTTGACCTCATCAGAGAACTCCTGGACATCAGGAAAACAGCAAAAACCTATAGTTGGCTATAGTAGTATATAGTTATATAGTAGGATATAGCATGCCATAGTTAATGTAAAGTTGCATAGTACATAGTGATAGAGTATTGTATAGTGCATATAGTTTTATATAGCTCATAGCCTCTCATAGTCATGTAAAGTTGCATAGAGCATAGTGATAGATTACTATATAGTACATATAGTTTCATATAGCTGATAGCCTCTGATAGTCACATAAAGCTATATAGCTCATAGCTCATAGCCTCTCATAGTTATGTAAAGTTGCATAGCACATAGTAATAGAGCACTATATAGTACATATAGTTTTATATGGCTCATAGCCTCTCATAGTTACATAAAGCTATATAGCACATAGTTATATAGTATCAATAGGCATATATAACTGCAATAGTATTTTATAGTAAGTGTCTATAAGGACACTAAGTAATGAATCTTAACATGTATGAAAACCAACCTGAGATCACAACTGAATCATGCCTTGCATGTATATTCTGTATCTATTAATCAGAGAAACATCTGCATAGAATAGTTACAGTTAGAAGATCATTTTTGGCTGCTCCCAAGCCTGCATTATATCACTCATTTGAAAATCAAATATAAAAAAAATGCAGCAGAGAGTATAAATAAATACTATATATTCATCACAATTCATGGGCTCAGTAAATACAAATGAAAGTTCAGAAGGTAAGAAAGAAGATATCAAAACAAGCTAAATGTTAGAATACGAACACATACTCAACAATCACTTAGCCATCACACCTACAAACAACGTAGATGGAGGCTGAGCGATGTAGGAACCGGCGATCAGCAGACACAAGGTGAAGAGGGGAGGAGTCAAACACACAAGTATCGCAGATGATGATATCAAGAGTAAGCACAGTAGATTAAATGAATATCGAGGTAAGGGGCAATACAGGCGAACGAGCTACCTATATACTCAATGGCTGTGCAATTGTACTACTATAAAGAGGACGACATTCCTGGGAAATGGAATATGATGGAACATTGCAGAACATGATGAGTAAGGAGTGGACAATGTCACCTGCAACTATGTGCAAGGGTCACGTGATTGACAATTCAGGTGATGTCAACAAATGAGCAGCAAAGGGAAGAGTCCAGTGAGGGAGGGGGAAGGGATGTCAGCGAGGGGGAAGGGATGTCGGCGAGGATGATGACAATGAAAGAAAAGGAAAGAAGGGTGTACACACTTGGGATCCTAACACTAAACAGAAAAAGACATGTGGAATGAAAACTGTACAACAAGCATAAGTGAACATGTGGAGATTGAGTATAGAGAAGCTAAGAATTTCAAGGAGTTGAAATAGATGGGTGATGGGTCCAGGACAAATGATAAACAGCGAAACAATGGAAGAGAAAGAGGAATATAGTTATAGTTATCCTTCAAGTCAAAGTAGACATTGTGCTTTCCAGAGATGCTCTCCTTGTTGGTCTGACATCCAATCTTGACACATTGGTTGTTAAGGAGGTAGGTGTGGTTCAGGATGAAGGAGCCACTGAGCAGGTGTAGGTAGGTACTACGAAATTGTCATGGACGCTTTTTAAATTATCTTATCTTATCATTTTCTCTTATCTTATCTTATCATATCTTATCCATCCATCACTAATCACGCTTATTCCTGCTTACTCATTATTCATTACGCTCCTTCTCGCACTATCCTTACTCGCTGACCGATCCTATGATTTCATTATTCTATGAAGTTCCACGACGTTCTATCATCTATCCTTATGTAGTAGTTAATTCCCTGGTCCGTGCGCAGCCGCTGAAGGGTATATAAGTAGGTAGTCCTCCTGTACTTATCCCCTAGTTTCGACCTGGTCAATTCTACCTGGCTACGTCCAGAAGCTGCTCCCTATCTCCGCGCTGTGTCAGTTCCCCTGCCCCACCGCTCTCTCTTGTCTCCCTCCTCCTCTGACTGAGTTCCGCGTGACCCGGCTACCATTTGTGTACCCGTAGTCCGTCGCTGACACAAGGTCGAAACTTACCCCTACCGCCTCGCGCATTCTCAGTCACCAACGCCAAGCTGGCTCTGAACGTTCGCATCTCCTACCGACAGCAATCTCTTTACCGCGCTACCATCTATACCTTCACCTGTACCCCGCAAATCACTCTCACCATCGAACTCTTCCTACTATCTATCATCATCACTCTCAACCCTCATCTCGTCCAACAAACTCAAAACCAACCACTACCTGTCCGTAACCCCGAACTCTAGACCAACATTCTCATCCGACGCGTCCGACGACTTGGACTGCGACCCCGACTACAATCGCTTCGACCCACACCTATTCTTAGATCGATCTTACGTGCATCGATCAGGCCGATACGTCGTTAATTCCCTACCTTCATTATTAAACTCACTCGTTTCACAACCCGCCGTCCTCTTTCTATTCGATCAACTAGCGCTCGTTTGAGAGGGGGTAACGTTGAGTCCGACCCACTCGAGAGTAGCTACCAGGCCTTGGGGGTGATCTTCGGAAAGGTCCCTTGGCGCCCGTTGGAGTCTTCACAGAGGAAGATCCGGGTTTGATCAGCAAGTGAAAGTCGACCACCACATCCGGAATTTTGTTACAGCGCTCAATCAGACCCGCAGGCGTCCGCACCACCTGTCGGCTGGCAGTGTTGTCTCTGATTTGAGCTGGCTCCACACCCGTACAGTCGACCGTCTGGATCAGCGGCACAGCGTTGGAATACACCACCAGAAGACACTGCCGACGCTGTCCTCGCACAACTACCACCACTGACCGACGACGACCTAGTACGCCTAGACGACGAGCTAGGAGCCCACCAACCACCCCACCCATCACCAACACCACCGCCTATCATGGCAGAACCCCAAGCCCCAGCTGCGCCAGCAGCCACAACTCCGACGATCTCAAACGACATGATGCAGGAGATCATCAACGCGCTACACGGCCTGGGATTACTCGCAACCCCCACGCCAGCAGCTGCAGCCGCACCTGTCCCTCCACCAACAAACCGCAGTGGAGGAAGACATATCGCCAAACCCGAGACGTTCAACGGGCGAGACTACAAGAAGTTCGAACGTGCCATCACCCTTTACGTTGAAGCTAACGCAGAGGACTTCATGAACGACAAGGACTACTTCCTTTTCGTGTTGTCGTTCATGACGGAAGGCTCAGCCGCACTCTGGGCACAGAACTTCCTGGAAAGCATCAAGATGGACGGCTATCTGATCTTTTCGCTCGTCAGTCGCCAGAAGTTTAACGAACAGCTGGAAAAAGCGTTTGGAGATCCGAACGAACGCATGAACGCCATGCAAAAATTGGATAGCTGGAAGCACACCCGAGACATCACAGCCGACCAATTCTTCCAGCAGTTCAACATCTATCGCCGTGCGGCAGGATACAACGATGACACAAAGAATGACGACACCCTCATCCACAAACTGACGAAAGCCTTGGATAGAGAGATCGTATACCGAATCGAAATGAGTGACACGGTCCCAACCACGTACAAAGGCTGGCAAGAAAAAGCCATTCGATTCGACAACGCTAGACGTCAGATGAAGGCCATCGAACAAATGCGTGCTGCCCCGTCCAGACCTCAGGTGCTCCCACCAAAACCTACCCAGACATTCACACCGAGAATCCCCGAAAGGCACGACGCCACTGGAGTCACATACGGAGGCATGGGGAAGCCGATGGACGTCTCACTCGAAGAGCTGAGGAAAGCAGGACTCTGCTACTACTGTAAAGAATCAGGGCATCTGCAGAGGAATTGCCCAAATCGGAGGAAAACGATAAGGGCTGTGTTGATGGGGATGGAACCCCGAGAGAGAAAAGTCTGGGCAGACGAGACCGCGACGCTCAAGGAGTCAGACTTTGCGGAGGAAGAAGAGGAGGCGCTCTTTGAACGGGAGTTGGATTTTGCGGAACCCCAGCAGTGAACACGGCACTGACTGGGATAGGTTCAGTTTCAGTTTTTCAAACGGCCATTTTTGATAATTCTATGGACTCTGTAGATAATTTAGATAAAATACAAAAAAATGTAAAAAGCAATGTCACTCACAAAAATATTCCTTCTGTCCCTGTACCAGTAGCTAGTAGTATAGATATGCCTATATGTAACAACACGTCTGCCGCATCACCTCGTCCTACTCCTGTGTCAAAAAATCATGTAACACACTGTTCCGAATCTTTTAATTCTATTTCTTCCTTGGCCGGAACTGAACCGAAATCCGTGAAAAATGAAAACTCGTCGAAACAAGCTGAGAGGAAGTCCTGGAGAGATCGCCCTGTCCCCTTTACGGCCCCATGGGTAGTACGGCGTCTCAAAGAGGATAAACTTGAAAGTGCTTTAACGACTCTCCGAGTGTGGATGAAACAGCAGAGGCATGCTGAAGCGAATGAAGAGACGGTGCGTCAAATCATTGCGCTAGAAGAACCAGATGCCGTGGCAGCTGTTAGGGACCTGAGGGGTCCGAAACGGTTCGTAAGAGGGTCTCGGGGGCAACAGCTCATGGTACCGATTCTCCTTCAAACGACCGACACCGGTAACCAGTTCAAGGTAGACGCCCTACTGGACAGTGGCTGCACTGGCTCGTGTATCAACCGATCCTTCGTCGAAAAGCATCAGATCCGGACAAAAAAGACACCCATCCCAATCCGAGTCTATAATGCTGACGGCACGCTCAACAAGGACGGCTCGATCACAGAGTTTGTGGAAATGCGCATGACAATTAAGGATCATTCAGAGCGCATCCACTTCGCAGTCACAGATCTAGGGAAAACAGATGTGTTCATCGGACATGAATGGTTAAAGCTGCACAATCCCAACATCGACTGGCAAAAATCAACGATCAAATTTGATCGATGCCCCGATGTATGCGGCTATATCCGTAGTCTAGAGGACATTGATGCAGACCCCGACGAAAACCTTGATTTGGTGGAACTTGAAGACGGCGATCAGCTCTTCCTCTTCGATTGGGACAGGTACATTAAGTCCGATCCGAGAAAAGCGCTGAAGGTCAGACAACAGGTGCTCGAGGAAGTCCCAAACTATGTCAAAGAGTTCGCGGACGTCTTCAGTGAACAGGAATTCGATCAGTTACCAGAGAGACACCCTTGGGATCATGCTATTGAACTCAAGCCGGGATCAAAGCTCTCTGACTGTAAAATCTACCCGCTCAGCCCATCCAAACAGGTGGCACTGGACGAATTCCTCACCGAAAACTTGAGAACTGGCCGTATTCGTAACTCTCAATCTGAGATGGCATCCCCCTTCTTCTTCATAAAAAAGAAGGATGGCAAGCTTCACCCCGTACAGGACTATCGCCGGCTCAACGAGATGACGGTTAAGAACAAATACCCGTTACCTCTAATCCAAGAGCTCATTGACAAAACGAAACAGGCGAAATTCTTCACGAAGCTTGACATACGTTGGGGTTACAATAACATTCGGATTCGAGAGGGCGACGAGCATAAAGCCGCCTTCAGGACAAACTGCGGTCTATTCGAACCAACGGTCATGTTTTTCGGTCTCACAAACTCACCGGCAACCTTCCAAGGATTCATGAACGAGATCTTCCGAGAACTCGTCAATGATGGACACGTCATAGTCTACATGGACGACATCCTGATCTTCGCACGAACTCGCGAACATCATGACAAACTCGTCCGACAAGTCCTGGAAGTGTTGCGAGCAAACAAGTTGTTCTTAAAGCCAGAAAAGTGCAGCTTCGCTCAAGAGACCGTGAACTATCTTGGGCATATCCTCGGCAACGGACAGATTCGCATGGATCCAGCCAAAGTGGCGGGTGTAAAAGATTGGCCAGTGCCTAAGAACAAGAAAGAACTACAGTCTTTCCTTGGGTTCTGCAACTATTACCGCCGCTTCATCCTAGCATTCAGTCACTATGCGAAGCCCTTGACAGTGTTGACCGGAGATGTAGAGTGGAAGTGGGAGGTGGAGCAACAGGAGGCCTTTGAACGTCTGAAGCAGAAGCTCTGTGAAGAACCTGTACTCACAGTGCCTACTGATGACGGTCAATTTCGGGTGGAGGCTGATTCGTCGCATTTCGCTAACGGCGCCATTCTGTCCCAATTTGTTGACGGAAAGTGGCATCCAATCGCATACCGATCGCAAGCGCTTAGCCAAGCAGAGCGCAATTACGAAATCTATGACAAAGAGATGTTCGCGATCATGTGCGCACTGGATGACTGGCGACAATATCTTCTAGGGGCAACGCAAACCTTCGAAATCTGGTCGGATCACCTCAACCTCCAGTATTTCCGAAAACCCCAGAAGATTAACCACCGACAAGCGAGATGGCTACAGGAGTTAGCGGACTACGACTTCAAACTGTTCCATAAACCAGGTGCCCTGATGACTAAGGCTGACCTCCTCTCGAGACGAGCGGATCATGAGAGGGGGGAGAACGACAATATCGACATTGTTTTGCTCAAGCCGGACTTATTTGTAAACGAAACACTGCTAGAAGCGCTGGATGCAGACTTCGTTAAACGAATTAAAAGGGTACGAAACAACAGGGACAGAGCAGTTGTGAAGGCGTTAGAGCGGAAGGAACGAGAGTGGGAGGAAGAAGAAGGGTTGTTGATGTGGAAGGGCAGGATCTACGTGCCGAAAGACCATAAACTCCGAGAAGACATCATTCGAAACCATCACGACAGCACGCTCGCAGGACACCCAGGATGCTACAAGACCCATGAGTTGATCACACGCAACTACTGGTGGCCGGGAATCCAACGAGATGTTCGAATGTATGTCGAGGGATGTGATGCGTGCCAACGTATGAAGGCACACAGAGCGAAACCGCACAATCCTCTGAACCCAAACGAGATCCCGAAAGGTCCTTGGGAAATCGTCACAGCAGACCTGATCAGCAAACTACCCGAGTCCAATGGACATAACGCAATCTGTGTCTTCGTTGACAGGTTCAGTAAACAGGTGCATGCGATCCCTACCTCAGTGAGCATAACGTCGGAAGGAATGGCGAGGCTCTACCGGGATCATGTCTTCAGGCTACACGGCATACCGCGCAAGTTTATTCATGACAGAGGATCACAGTTCGAGTCCAAATTCATGAACGAACTATACCGGTTACTGGGCATCGAGGGAAACCCGTCAACGGCATATCACCCACAGACAGATGGTCAGACAGAACGGATAAACCAAGAGATTGAACAGTACCTTCGTCTCTTTGTTAACCACCATCAGTCGGACTGGGCGGAATGGCTTGCGCTAGCGGAATTCGCGTACAACGACAAAGAACAAACGTCGACAGGAGCGTCACCCTTTTTCATCAACCATGGGAGACACCCATATAAGGGCACGAATCCTAGACGCGAATCGACCAATGAGTCCGCTAAGCAGTTTGCCGACCGGATGGCCAAGATCAGGGAGGAAACCGAATCGGCATTAAAGCATGCAGCCGAAACCATGAAACGCTTCTATGACAGGACGAAGGGAGAATCCATCGAGTATAAACCTGGGGAAAAGGTCATGCTCGAAGGAACTCACTTAAAGACAGATCGTCCTATGAAGAAGCTGGGAGATAAACGTTATGGGCCTTTCATTGTCGAAAAGAAAATCGGCACGTCAGCATATAGACTTAAACTTCCACGTACATGGAAAAAAGTCTATCCGGTTTTCAATGAAGTGCTCCTCTCCCCATACCACGAGCCGCAGTATACGTCGCAAAAGCAGGATCTTCCACCCCCGCCCGAAATCATTGACGATGTGCCGGAATATGAGGTCAAAAAGGTTGTCGACTCCAAACTTGTGCAAGGGAAGCTCAAATACCTCGTACATTGGAAAGGGTATCCGAACGAAGAACGCACCTGGGAGCCAATTGAGAATTTGACGAACTCTCAAGAGGCCATTGACGAATTTCATAAATCAACTCCCAGTGCTCCTCGCGCCCTCAACACCCTAGAGATGTCGCAGCTGAAGTTCCGACCCGTGTTTGAAATGACGGAGCCTGAGAGACAGAAAGGAGTGGCACAGTGGTGGGCCGGTAAGTTCCAGGGTAGGGAACAAGGGCGATCGGGACGCTCGCCTTGAAGGGGAGGGTCATGTCATGGACACTTTTTAAATTATCTTATCTTATCATTTTCTCTTATCTTATCTTATCATATCTTATCCATCCATCACTAATCACGCTTATTCCTGCTTACTCATTATTCATTACGCTCCTTCTCGCACTATCCTTACTCGCTGACCGATCCTATGATTTCATTATTCTATGAAGTTCCACGACGTTCTATCATCTATCCTTATGTAGTAGTTAATTCCCTGGTCCGTGCGCAGCCGCTGAAGGGTATATAAGTAGGTAGTCCTCCTGTACTTATCCCCTAGTTTCGACCTGGTCAATTCTACCTGGCTACGTCCAGAAGCTGCTCCCTATCTCCGCGCTGTGTCAGTTCCCCTGCCCCACCGCTCTCTCTTGTCTCCCTCCTCCTCTGACTGAGTTCCGCGTGACCCGGCTACCATTTGTGTACCCGTAGTCCGTCGCTGACAGAAATTGAGATGTGTGAAATTCACCCAAGTCCAAATTCCCACACCTCTGCTCGCACATGCACACGCATGTGCGAGCAGAAGGTGTGGGAAATCAGTCACGTGTATGTTGGTTTTTGACGCGGGGTGCCATTGCCAACTTCAACTTCTAAACTTCACCACCGTCACAGTCACCTCCCATTCTACTGTCTTCCTCTCTGGAATTGACATTGCTTCATACTTGCATGCTCTCGAAACCAGGGAGACCAAGCTTTAGATCTTGTGGAACTCAAGACCAATGCTGCGGCGCCTGCTGCACCTATGTCTGCAATTGTCACCCCAGAAAAGGCAATGAAAAGTGAGGATCGGCGGCGCGGTGAAGATTGCTATAGGTGCAAAGAAGGAGATCGACTTTCCGGGTTGGACTACGAAGGTGTGCAGATTGTTCTATAATCCCTCACTTTGTGCTGACAAGTATTATAGGCGCTGATCAAGGTCAATATGCTAGACTACTACAGTGTTAGTGGATGCTATATTCTTAAGCCCTGGTCATACAGCATCTGGGAAGCAATCCAAGGTATTTAAAAAAACAAGCATCTGTATATCAGGTTCTTACTTGCCACAGAATGGTTCAGCATGAGAGTCAGGGAGATGGGTGTAGAGAATGCTTACTTCCCAACATTTGTCTCTCAAAAGGTGATTGAGTGTGACAAGGACCACATTGAAGACTTTTCTCCAGCAGTGGTGTGGGTGACCAGGGCGTACATGTTCGAATTTTTTTGATTTCTGCTCGATGTTGACATGCGTCTTCAGAGGGAGCTCCAAGCTTGAGGAGCCCATAGCAATCCGTCCAATTACAAAAACGGCCATGTATCCCTACCACGCCAAATGGATCAAGAGCTATTGCGATCTACCCCTCAAGCTCAACCAGTGGATCAGTGTTGTGCACTGGGAGTTCAAGGGCCCCCAGCCGTTCCTCCATACGTGCAAATTCCTATGGCAGGAAGGTCACACTGTGCATCTCACGAAGGTGGCTGACACTGAAGTATGGGAAATTCTCTACTTATATCATTGTGTGTACGAGGAGCTGCTCACTGTACCCGTCATCCCAGGCGTCAAGTCTGAGAGGGAGAAGTTTGCTGGTGGTCTTCACACAACGACTGTGGAAGGCTTCACTCCGACAACCGGTCATGGCATCCAAGCTGCGACGTCGCATTGCCTTGGCCAAGCTTCTCGCTGCCAGAGATGTTCAACATGTGGTCAAAGACCTGGACGATCCACAGGGTATAGGTCCGAACGGTGGCTAATTATCTGCGTGGTAGAACTCATGGGGCCTTAGCACGTGCATCATTGGATTCATAGTCATGATTCGTGGTGACAACCAGGGTCTTGTTCTCCATCACGCATCGCTCATGTCCAAGCAATCATTGTCCCCTGCAGTATCGCCGTGTGCACTAATGAGTAGGAGCTATATGACTGCTGTGAGGAGCTCGCGAAGACGCTCAGGAAAGCCGGTATCCACATGGAGGCGGATGTATGGGACGGCTACACTCCTGGCTACAAGTTCATTGACTGGGAACAGAAGGTGTGAAAATACAATTATTCCTTATTCCTTGGTTTGTCTGCACATCTCAAGACTATCCAACAGCAGATGTTCGAGCACGCGAAGGCATTGTACATGTCTCGCCTGCGCGTCGTGACCAATGGGACGATGTCATGCCGACATTGCTTCACACTTGCGCGTTCTCAAAACCGGGGAGACCAAGCTTCATGAAGTAGATTTTGTGGAACTCAAGACCAATGCGGCAGCTCCTGCGGCGCCCACATCTGCAATTGCCGCCCAGGAAAAGTCAACGAAAAGCGAGAATTGGCGGCGCGGTGAAGATTGCTATTGGCGTGAAGGAGTCGACTGTACGGTTTGGTATACGAACGTGTGTTGATTGTTCTGTAATCCCTCACTTTGTGCTAACAAGTATTATAGCTGCTGATCAAGGCTGACATGTACGACTTACAGCGTTAGTGGATGCTACATTCTTAAGCCATGGTCATACAGCATCTGGGGAGCAGTCCAAGGTATTTAAAAAGACAAGACTGTGCATCTCAGGTTCTTATTCACCACAGAATGGTTCAACACAAGAATCAAATATTTGGGTGTACAGAATGCTTACTTCCCGGTGTTTGTATTTCAAAAGGTGCTCGAGGGTGAAAGGGATGACATTGAGGACTTTTCTCCGGAAGTGTCATGGGTGACCAGGGTGTACATGTTCAAATTTTTTGATTTCTGACTCAATGTTGACATCTACATCCTGAGAGGGAGCTCCAAGCTTGCGGAGCCCATAGCAATCCATCCGACCTCGGAAACGACCATGTATCCCTACTACGCCAAATGGATCAAGAGTTATCGTGATCTGCCCCTGAACCTCAACCAGTGGAACAGCGTTGTGCGCTGGGAGTTCAAGAGCCCCCAGCCGTTCCTCTGTACGTGCGAATTCCTATGGCAGGAAGGTCACACTGTGCATCTCACGAAGAAAGAGGCCGATACTGATGTACGGGAAATTCTTGACTTATATCGTCACGTGTATGAGGAGCTGCTCGCCATACCCATCATCCCCGGCGTCAAGTCCGAGAAGGAGAAGTTCACTGGTGGTCTGTACACAATGACCGTGGAAAGCTTCATTCTGATGACCGGTCGTGGCATCCAAGCTGCGACGTCGCATTGCCTTGGCCAAAACTTCTCGCGGCCAGAGATGTTCAACATGTGGTCGAAGACCTGGATGATCCATAGGGTACAGGTCCGAACGGTGGCAAATTATTCATGTGGCAGAGGTCATGGACAAGTCAGGGAGATGAGTAGGCAGTTGGAAGTGCTATACCACTAGGGTAGTAGATATCCAATGTATTTTGCATACGATAATATATAAATTTTGCAATCTGCCCGCTATCTAAACAAATGTGTAAGGTCATGAGCTACCCTAGCAGGTGTTACTACCTGCTGCTAGTGCAGCTTTAAGCAACTATGTGCTGCTTTACTACTACAGAGCTACAGCCTTTTACCAGCTATTACCAGCTATAGAATGCTACTGGACACTATACTACTATGGACTATGAAGCTATTCCCAGCTATAGAACACTACTGAACACTATATTGCTATGGAATATGAAGCTATACTCTACTATACATTACTATATAGATATGAAAATATGCACTATGGGGAGCTATACAGAGCTCTGAACTATATGTTGCTTTACAGAGCTGCATAGTGGGGGGGTAATCATAGAGTACTATGGAGCTTTACAGAACTATAGTCACTATATAGCAGTGTATAGCAGTGTAAAGAGCTGTAAAGATCTGTAAAGATACTTCCACTTTCCTGATGGACTTGAAGGGGCATAACGCAATCTGCGTCTTCATAGATAGATTCTCAAAACAGATGCATGCGATCCTGACAATGATGAAATTGTCAGTGGAAGGCATGGCCCAATTGTACCATTGTGGAGATCCCGATGCCGCTGGCCTCGGAATCGGCTCTATTAGGTTCGACTCGACTCAGGACAGTCTTACAAGTATCCCCGACGCATTTCAGGACAGTTTCAGTGTTTGGCAGTATTAACTCGACGCATACAGCTTGGTTCTGCACCGGTGAGCCACCAAAGTCCGTTTTGGGTCACATCTGGTATTGTTCCGAGCCTCCTGAAGCTTAATTACTCATGTTCTCGAGTTACGGCTCCGAGTTCCAGCTATTTGGTGTTGTTTGGCTAGAGCCTCCGGTCTGTCTTTGTGTCCTTTGTACGCCGCTCAGAGGCTCAACCCTCTGTTGGTTATTTAAACACTCATGTAAATGTCTCAAAAAAAACAAGTTTGTTTCCCCTGAGTCAGTCCCGGTCTTTAGTTCTCATCTCCGTCGCCGTTCAGTATCGTTCTGTCCATTCCGTCCGTTCCGTCCGTTCCGTCTCGAGTCCTGTTTTCGGCCCAATCTTGCTTTCGCTATATCGCCCTCAATTCTTAACCGATTCTCGAGCTCTCTTCAGATTCTTAATCTCGTCGAAAATCGCTTTCGAACACTGTCTTTTCTTGCACGATTCCGAGCCCGCGTCATAGAGCTACGAAAATAGCTTTTGGTTCCGGGAGTTCCGTGCGTTCCGCCAGCCGCAACCAGTGCAACCGCCATATCTCTGTCAATTCTGCATCGCGTCTCGAGGTCTTTTCAGATTCAGAATCTTCTCGACGAATCGTTTCGATTACTGTCTTCACTGGCGAGTTTCCGAGCCCGGGTTGTCAAGATCGTAGGCGCTCTTTGTTCTCCGACCGCATTTAGGCACATTTTGCTGGTCGTCCTTTGTACTCGTGTCCTTGAGTTGACACCTAGCCCCGAGTATTCCCCTACACTTCCCTACACTTCCTGACACTATCCCCTCCATCAGACACGTTAGAGTGAACCCCCAGTGGCCGAACTCAACCAGGTCCGAGTCTGCCAGTAGACTGTACCATCACCTTTCACCGTGACCATGTCTTCCACCTCCACGGATTACCAAAGAAGATCATCCATGACCGAGGCACACAGTTTGATGCATCAATGATGAAGGAGCTGTACAAACTCCTACACATTGAAGGCAATCCGTCAATGGCATACCACCCACAGATGGACGGTCAGACAGAACATGTCAACCAAGAGCTTGAACAGTACCTTCGGCTCTTCATCAACCATTGGCAATCAGACTGGAAGGACTGGCTCCCCCTCACAGAGTTTGCATACAACAACCGTGAGCACTCGGCGACAAAGATGTCCCCTTTCTACGTGAATACAGGATGTCATCCTCTGAGCTTCGACACAATGTGAACTTCATCCGCTAACATGTCAGCAGAAGAATTCGTGAAGCACATCAAGGAGACTCATCGCGTTGCAAAGGAAAACCTGGTAAAGGCAGCTGAGGACATGAAATGCTACCATGACCGGATGGCAGGAACTTCAGTGGAGTACAAGGCTGGAGACAAGGTCTTCCTCGATGGGTGAAACATCAGCACAGATTTGCCGACAAAGAAGCTAGTCGACAAGTGGTACAGCCCCTTCAACATTGTTGACAAGGTAGGAGCGAGCACATACAAGCTCAAGCTCCTGAAGTGACGGAAAAAGGTCCACCCTGTCTTCAATGAGGCCCTGCTGAAACCTGCCATCGAACCGTCCTTCGAAGGCCAGAAGCAACCACCACCACCGCCACCTGACATCATCGACAACGAGGAAGAATACAAGATCAAGGAAATTCTAGACTCACGCTTACACCGAGGGAAGCTACAATACCTTGTCAAGTGGGTTGGCTACAATGAACCAACTTGGCAGCCCGAGATGGACTTCAGCAAAAACACAAAGGAGGTGATCACTGAATTCTATCGAAAACATCCCGGTGCTCCTCAAAAACTCGACATTCCTCGCCAATGACTCCATCCACTCTTTGTCAACACCGAGCCAGACAAACACAATCTTGGTTGGTCGGGACACCCAACCTTGAGGGGGGGTAATGTTAGGACTTGAACTACAGTTGAACCTGTGTATAAGCATTGACCTCGGTGGACACGTTGGCCAATGCTTATAGACAGTAATGCTTGTCCGCATTGTTGTATAATAAACAAATAAAGGTATTTCCATTTATGGAATGCTGTCTCACACAATCCAATGTCAAGACCCACACGTGCAGGTGAAGACATTTACATTATTTTCAGCTGTTAAATAGTTGAAAAGGACACTTTAAGAGAAATAACTACAAATATCAGCCTGGTTTAGACCCTTGTTAATCTCCTTCTGAAGCTCCCATTGCAGCTTTGGTAACAGCTTGCGTGCCTAACTGAACTCTGCACCGGTCCGGCTTTGAAAAAGCGCATTGAGCTGTGAGAGCACATGGCAAGCCTCTGGGAGGCTCATGAGTGGCTCTGGTTCTGGTTCTGGAGGTTCTAGCTCAGGAATGTGCTGGCCTTCCACCTCCATTTGGTTCAGCCTAACCTGTGAGATAATTTTGTCGTCCGTCCACTCAGCCTCTGTGATTTTCTCACCCTCCACATCAAGAAGTTCTTCAACCTTCTGCACGTCCTTGGTTCCAGCTTCCATAGAAAGTTCCTTCAGTGCTTCTTCAAGTTCTGTAACAGCCTTCTCGACTCCGACATCCTGGTTTATAGTTCTGACTGCCGAGTCAGATGTGCCTGTGCTAAGAATACCTGCATGCTTCCAGCAGTTTGCAACAGTTTTCAGTGTTATTAGGTCCCAAGCTTCCATAACAAGACACATTCCCTGAAGCTGATCGATAAAATATATCTTTTCAGCCCCTTCTTCGTAATGACCGAGAGCACCAAGAATGAACAAGCGCTGATAATGTGCCTTGAATGCATGAATAATCCCGGCATCCATTGGCTGGATGTGTGACATCATATTTGGGTCAAGGAAAATAACCTCTGTGTTTGTAAGCACCTTTGGATTGAAAATGTGAGATGGTGCATTGTCGATTGTGAGGCAAATCTTGTGCTCCTGAGTGCGCATATCTCTGTCAAGGTCCTCAAGAAAACTTGATAAAGTTTATTATCAATTAATGGATAAGAAATAAAATAAATTTTCACTCACATCTTGAAAACTGAGCCTGTCATCCACGCTTTTTTATTCCAAAAGTAGTAAAATCCAAGATCAACACCTTCTTTCTTCTGGAAGCACTGAGGTTTATGTGCATGGCCTAAAAAAAGAGGAGCCCTAATATCTGATCCATCCGAGTTTGTAATTAACCCAAACGTAATTCGTGTTTTGTCCCCTTTTCCACCAGAAATCTGCTGTGTAGCGAGTGTGCGATCTGGTGGCATCCTATAATAGAGGCCTGTTTCATTGAAATTGTATATGTCACATGGTTTGTAACCCAAAAGAGTGGTCTGGAGATGCTTCCAAGCAGCTGCGACATCATCAGGGGAAATAGAAGCGGCCTCACCATGAAGCCGGATTTCTCAAAGCCCATGTTGTTGCTTGAATGATTCAACCCAGCCATTGGAAAGGGAAAGGCACAGATCATCCAGGATTCCAAGCTGATTAGCAAATTGCTCAGCTTTGACTTTGAGAACCGCACTCGTAATATTGATTCGGCCTTGAGCAGTATTAACCCAAAATGTAAGTGCTTCCTCCAATTGAGGAAGTTTCACAGTCTGGGGCCATGAAAAAAATACAAATTGGGGATCCTCCTGAGCTGCTTTCCGTAATTCATTTCGCTTTGCCACGATATCGTGTATGGTAGACTGGTTAAGCTTGGGCCATTTAAAATGGAAATGCTCAGCAATTTTGTGCTGCGGTAGATCCTTCCCAGGACCTTCGGCGAAGTTGAGAATTTCAAGCTGATCACCATTAGTGTAGGAAACACGCTTCTGCACTGGGTGAACAGTGTCTGTAATAGACCGCTTTCCGAAGGTCTTAGGCTTTGCTATTTTCCCATGTGATGGCTTCTTTGGTGGGGCATCAACTTCAGGAAGTGAAGGAAGTGCAGGTGTGGGAAGTACAGGAAGCACAGGAAGTGTGGGAAGTGCGGTAAGTGCAGTTGGCTCCAGTCCAGGGCCAGTGAGAGGTATAGGAGAGCTGTCGCGTGAGTGTGACCATTGGATTTCACTGGCATCCTTCAAGGTGCCATCTGGGTTCTGAGCACAACCTAGCTCCTGAGACATGGTGAAGATAGAGCAGTAAGGGTATCTGACAGGTGTTTTTTTTTTTGCTTATCTATCTACTTTCTGCACACCACGAAAATCATCGCTTGCCAAGCCGCAGCCCATCACAAGAGCATCCATATGGGGGTATATGATCACCTGATGACCTCTAGATAAGCATTTTCGGTTTAAATTTTTGTTCAAATCTTAATGTCAAATGCTTATGGGGATAATGCTTATAGGACCCTGAATTCTCCGCCTACCGAGTTCGGTGGATCAAAAAATCAATGCTTATGTACAGGTAATGCTTATGCACCGGTATGCTTATACACAGGTTTGACTGTATTCTCTTACTTTTATTTTCCCTTTTATCATTTCTTTCCTTTTAATCACTCCTTTTCACTATATTTAATCATCTTTTCAACCATTTCCCACACTCCCTTCACATGACCTTCATTCATTCCATTCCACTTGTTTATGTAATGTTAGGTAATATAGTCCCATGGTCGTCACTATAAGAGGCCTCAGGAATCGCATGAACTCCTTGTTCTGCTTTTCCTCTTACCTCCGCGACAACCTAGGTGAGACTCATCCCCCTTGTATTAGTTTAGACTTGTATTAATCCTCTTACCTCCACGATGACCTAGCCTGAGTATAGCATGTCCCGAGTCCCTGCTCGAGTATAGCACGTTCCAGACGACAGTCAGCTGAGGCCTGCCCAGTCCGAGTCGTCTCCCAGACTCTCACCTAACACACACCCTGTCCGAGTGGTTTCCGGGCGTGATGAGGGTGAGGGGAACTAGTCTGAAGCACATTGTCAGTTTGTCTGAGTATAGTTTGGGAGGGTTCCAGATTATTGGTTTGGACTCGGTGTAGTCACACTGAAGAAATCTAGTCTGAAGGGGAACTGCCATTCTTTGTCTATGGGTGTCTTTCCTAAATACATATTGGGGCTACCAAGTCATAATCTACTGATCCCGAACCACGTGCTCAGTCCCACTGAGATACAGTCTTGTCACCCCACATCTGAGTCAGGAGAGCAGATACTTCCTAGCGAGATCACATATTTGTCTGCCCAGTCCTTTGGCCTCTTATGACGTGCTTTAATTGCCTGGACACTCAGCTCCTGAGACAATGCACCGGCCTTGTAGTCATGGATTTGCATCCAGACCCTTTTTCCCCACATTTGGGGTAGTGGGTACCAGTGCCCGCATTCAGGGGTCCCGAGTCGTCTTGGATGTTCGCTCGGGAGATGCTTCGGTGCTCGTCCCTTTGGAGTGTGTTTTCCTGGATGCCAGATCAGGGGTAGATAATGGGAAGAGATGAGGGAGTAATGGATGCTGCTTCCAGGGGGGGAGTGCAGGCACATAGATATATCATACTGGAGACTCAGAGCATGTGTTCATTGGAGGGGGTGCACTAGTAAGGGCACCCTCCGTACATCTCCCAGGGTCTTGAAATTGTGATCGTCCTTGATCACAGCTTTGGTTGGGGTTGTCCTATATGAGTTATTGGTGCTGGGGTGCATGACTGGGTGTGTGGGGCTGGGAGCCACCTAATGGTGTCAGTCCCTGTGGAAGGGGCTTGGGGACGCTTTCATGGTAGCTGTCTGTGTGCTCTGGGTACCATTTAGCTGGGTGTTGAGCTCGTTGATCTCAGTGATGAGGTTCAGGACAGCATCCTCTCCTTCAGTGGCCCGGTGTTCCACCTCTGTTAGGTCCTTCTTGGCGACCACCAAAAGGTCCAGGGCATGGTCTGCCTGGACTGTCTGCATCTGGACACAGTGGGCCTCGGTGTCACATTGTAGTTCAGCTGCTGATGCTTGGAGGTTGTGCTGTGCTGCCATGTCGGTAATCAGGGTGAGCTGATGCTCGAGCTCGGTGACCCTGTTAGTGTCCTGTGTGCAATGGGATAGCATGTCAGCCCAGACATTGTTGAACTGTTGGATTTCTGCATTCTGAGCAAGGAGGGTCTGAATGTGTCTGGTGATATGGTGGTCAAGTGTGGCTACCCGGTTGGTGAGATAGGTGCACTCGGCCTCTCAGATCATGCATGTGAGTGCAACCGATGGGTGAAGGAAGGAGAGAGATAGTGCAATACTCACTCGGAAGATGGCTTGAGCTATCTGTGCCACCTCCATTCCATTGGGCCAGGAAAACACCAGTGTCCAGGCTCGTTTCAGCTTGATCCAATAGTTCGCAGTGTCCAGGTCACCAAAGTGGAGGTATTCAGTTCCAGCTGCAATAGCGAACTCGATGAAGTCTCCACTAGTGAGGGCAGGTAGGGTAGACAGGCGAGCCTGGTCTGCCAGAGATGCATGGTCAAAGATCCAGCAGATCAGTAGGTCATTGTTGCCATCCAGGTTGACAAATGAGAAGATAACCGAGCAGAAGTAGAGGCTGATCGTGAGGTCGCTGGAGAACCAGGGCTCTGGGGTAGTGAACCTGGAGTGGACTGTTCTATCGTTCAGTTCAACTTCCTCGTTGGAGTTGGGTGCATCAGCAGGCTGGCGCAGGAGGGTAGCATATCCTTCATCAACGAAGTCAGTGTTGTTGTCGGCCATTGTAGCAGATAGTCCGGGTTCATCTTTTTTCCTCCCCTTTTCTGAGGGAATTTGTGGGGTTTTAAATGTCGTGAAAAATGGGAGGGCTCAGGCAGGCTTGGTCTGAGCATCGTCATTGGTGTGAGCATTGGGTGGTGCATGTTTTTCACTGGGCCTATATTATGAACTGGGTTGGTGGTTTGGGGGTGTGTGTTTTGGTAGTACAGCTTGTTTGCGATTAGTCTTGTCGGGTATTTTTATTGAGGTTTCTTTGGTAGATGTTCTGGAAGGAAGTTTTGGTTTTCCTTCTGGCAATGGTCAGGGTCGGGGTTGAATTGAACGGTCCAGCAGTGGACAGTGTGGTTTTTGATTGGGCAGCTCAGTCGGGTGGCGGCATGTGATTCTTTTGTTTTGGTGTCCTCTTGGTGAGGCTGTTTCAGTAGTGGTGAAGTCAAGTGGCTCCTTGGCAGGCAGCAGGTGAGGTAGAGTTTGAGTGTTTTCTGGCATCTCCCCCCTTTTTTTTCTAATCTCCGATCGGCTGAGATGATGTGCGGCAGCGGTCCCTTTTGAGGGATCGACAGTTTAGAGTGTGTGCTTCTGATGGATCTATTTTGGCCCAGATTGCTTCTGGATTGGCATGCTTGTTCTGGGTCGTGAACTGGGGCAGATCTTTATTTGAGTTTGTTGAGTGTTGATGGTCCATGTGGATATGCCGCTAGTCCGGCATTGGTCAGGGTGGTGTTCGGTCCAATGATATATGACAGTTTGTCAGTTCGAGGGCTTAGTCCGGTAGTTCGGCATCGGTTTCCGGTCAGGGTTTCTTGATTACAGCATGAAGCATCTGCTGGACTCCCTGGTGTTCTATCGAACACTTCTGTTTAGGGCCAGGAATGTATCTGTTCCTGGTGGACCTTGTTCTGTCCTACCTCGGAATTCCGCTCTGCCCTGGGATTGGCGAGCTTCAGTCTGAAGCATGGGGGAGTGCGCCTGTCCAAATATTGTTCCCAGTTTTGTCTCCTGTCTTGGCCTGTGGACTATTTTCAGTGATTATTGTGCCAGTCGGGAGCAGCTTTATTCGATTGTCCGTGCTGATCGAGAATTTTTTGAAATTCTGGTCCAGTAATCAACATTTTTGTTATCTGATCAGCATGTGACTGGGGTGCTGGTTTCGGTGTGTTTGCTGAGCTGGTGTAAGGTCTTAGGCAGGCAATAGGGGTTTTGCAAGTCTGCACGTCTTGACTCCCCCCTTCACCATGGCCCCCCAAGACCAACAAGAGGACCCCCGCCCCATTTATCAGTGAGCCCCTGTGCATCACTATGCTGTCATATGCCAAAACTGTTTGACTATTCAAGACTAGCCTCACAACACATGGATCAGATGGCCATTATTCAAATATTTAATTCTAGTTGCTTAGAATTCACATGGCAGAATTACCCCAGATCTCAGAAAATTTAATTAATTCAAAACAATTCATTGCTAACCAGGGGTATTAACTACTGCAAGGCACTAGAATGAAGATACCAAATAGGCAATATAAATCTAGATACATGGCAAGGTCCCCAATCAAATTAAACCAAAAGAAAATATGAAGGTTCAGAAGATGAATAGCTGAAAGAAATAAATGACTCTGTTACCATGCATATTGTTGCATGGATATGTCAGCATTCCCACAGAAGTTTATGTAATATTATGGAAGGGAATAACAAGGAATAACAAATGCAAAATAATGGAAAGGCCTAGATCACATTCATAATGAATCTAGAATGTAGAGAACTTAGGTTTAGATCACTCTCTAATGGAAATTTGGAAGGATCTAGAAACAAAGGCTGTGCATAGATTTGATTGGTTCAGTCTAGAACACAGTAGAATCCTGGCTTAAAGTAGGCCAGAAACATATGGAAAGATCTAGTTATGGGAGCTAGAATATATTAGAATGTACCAGAACATTTTGGTGGTGGTCTGGAATGATATGTAAAGGTTGAGAAGGTTCTGGAACAAGTATGTCCAGACTTCTAGACCTATTTATAGAACACAGAAAATAGTATAAAGGAAGGGCCTCAGAGCTGCTAGCAGAGAAGAGGGAGATGGAAATTCCCCAATAAGACAGACAGCCAAGTGAATTGTCACTCAAGAGAGATACTCACTGGAGTATTCTAATAAGGTAATTCTCAGCCAACTGACAACAAACTAACCCTCTATAGCTAGCTAGTGACCAGGTCCAACCTAATTAGCCAAACTCAAAATCTAAGTGTGAAAATCAGCAAGTAGTTGCTTGAGTTAAGGAAACTCAAGTATTTAGTAAAAGAGACTCAGTGAAAGTCAAAAGTAAAAGCTGGAAATCCTTGGTGGATTACTCAAGATCTTCAAGAAAGGAAATTGGTAAAGTGAATTAGAGTATCTTAAACTGCTAACTTTTACAGGTTACAATCTATCAGTACAAGAAATCAAAATCCCTAGTAAAACAAACAACTGGGAAAAGTTTTGACTTAACAACTAGTCCATTCAACCCCAGTGGAACTGCAATCAACAAGATTCACTATTTGATCTTACTTGCAGTACCAGCAAGACAATGCGCCACCCAACCAGGCATGCCCCCGCCATCTCCCAGGAGGCTAGTGGTGGCTCATCTGCCACTAACCCTCCCCCTTCCCTCACCCCCTCGGTCTCTCACTTGGGAAGTGGAGATAGTGGGAGGGAGTCATGGGGGCACTCAGCACCCTCCCCGGTGGTGATGGGGCTGCTCCAGAGGCATCTGGATGAGGCCTGGGTGTTCCTCAATGACTACCGGCTCATCTCATCACTGGGTGGTGCAGAGGAGTTGGTTGGGAACAGTAGGGTGCAGCTGGCCGACTTGGAGGTGAGTGTTTCCAACTTCCATCACTGTCTATCATGCAGTCTTGCTCATCTTGCACCTAGCGCACTTTGTCTGCTGCTCGCCAAGGCCTCTGAGGCTTCCCAGAACAGGACGCCGAGGTCACATGGCTCATCACTGAGATACAGGGGGAGCTCATGATGTCAGCCAGGACCACACTGCCCGAGTCTGCCCCTAGCACATCAGTCCGGTCCAGCCAGGCAGAGGAAACGACCCCTCGCGCCAAGGTGCAGTGCTTGCAATCTCATTCCGGACACCCCCTGCAGCGCAGTGGTGCTCCCATCCCAAACCCTAACTGGAAAGACGATGTAAGTTAGTCATATTTGTTGGGCGGAAAACATCATTTGCTGATAAATCGGCTCTATGTGTTCAGTTTTTGTGTGTAGTATTGTCGTGAGCTTGCTGCTTTCAGAGATGACACCCGGGCACTGGAGGAGCCATGCAAAAAGTGCACCAACCAGATGGCGGCAGGGTACGCATCAACATCTGCATGGCCGACCCAAACAGTGCATGTGACACATGCTCGACGAGCAAAGTTGGCTACTCCCACACGAACTGCGCTGCCCGGTCCACCTGGCACTCGCAATCCCCCCCCCCTCCAAAACAATCTCGGAGGGGCTCACCGGCTGCTATGCAGCCTTCTACATGTTCTCGGAAGGGGAAAGCAACAGACGAGATGCTGTCTGTCACTCCTGCCCCTAGTCTCTCTAAGTGTCCATCTCACACTTCGGGCTGATGCTCCAGCCCTCCCCATCAGGTGGTGCTGTTGCTGTTGCTAGCCCGAGCATGAGCACAAGTGTGGGTCAGGTTGGTCAGCAGACCTCCCCACCTGCCTTGCCCTTTTTCTCCCACTGCCCCCTACATCGCGATGAGAGGGGGGTCCCCATTCCCGACTCGAATACCACTCCCAGTGTGGTATGTGGTTTGTGTGCACTCTGGGATGGGTTGGTGGAGAGCATCCACGCTGCTGAGCAGGCACGGTCCAAGAGCGAAGTATCCGCCACCGCCCTCACCAGGCTCGGTGGGCAGCACCTCGCGCTCGCTGAGGCCTGCGAGGCTGCGCTGTCAGCCCACTGGAGTGCCACCAAGGTGGTTGCTCAATGGACAAGCAGCGAGTCTCATGCTCAAGCCGCCCTTGGTTCACTCGCCATTGGTCTCGCCACTGCTGCCTCTGGTGTCGTTGAGTATGCAGCCACATTTGATGTCAACCTGGAGCATCTGGACGACCAGGACAGTGAGATGGATGGCTCTCTGGCTTGATCCCAAGACCCAGAGATGATTTGGTTTCCATTTGGTGGGTAAGCGAGTCTTCGGGCGTGAATTTTTAAAGAACTGTTTCGGTAGTTTCCTTCCCCTTTTTGTTTTTGTTTTTGTTTTTCTTTCTTGTATGAGTATTGGATGTGTCTATGCACATCCTGGGGTGCTTGATGCACTCCAGGATGTAATATTTATAAAAATTCAGTTTTCTTGGCAGAAACTAGAGTGACAGAGGCAAAGTAAATTTGGGATGCAAAGTTTCGTTTGTTCAAAAGTAAGGGAAACAAGGCAAGATGGGATTTGTAGCATTGGTGTCACCCCCAGGAGGTTGAGAGTTCAGCTGGATTGATGTTTTGGGTATGCCAGACATATGGGTGCTCTTCAGATATGGACTGGCCTATATATGTTTCTGTTTTTACAGGTCTGGGTTGGTCACTACCTCGGAGCTATCTGATGTTTCCATTTAGTGCCTCCAGTCTCTTCTTTGTCCAACTCATCCGAGTTGCTTTCATCAGCAAGTTGGTTTAATGCCTCTTCCAGTTCTGAGGTGAAGAGTGTCGGTGGGATTTAGATCTGGGACCTCGGGTGGTATGATATTACTCATGCTGCACCAAAGCGAGATTTCAGGATGGTTCCATCCATTTCAGCGAGCATGTATGATCCTCCCTGTGTTTGCCGAATGATGAAAAATGGACCAGAGTATCATTCTTTTGTTTTCCCACTTAATTCCATCTTGGCTCGGGAGTTCCGGGCAACTACCAGGTCTCCCATCTTGAATTTATGGTTGGTGATTGTTTGTTGGTATTTTTGCCTGAATCGTTTGATCCCAATTTCCCGAGAGGCAACTACCTTGTGGTGGTAGGCAGATAGGTCTAGCGCTCGTCTTTTGAGTGCCTCTCCTCTTGCTGCCAGTAGTTCCAGAGTCATCATTGGTCCTTCCAAGTCAGGTGAGATGTATGTGGCTTCTGCTAGGTCCATTGGGAGGATCAGTTCACAACTGTGTACCATGTAGTAGGGGGATCAGCCGGTTGTTTTGAGGGTGGTGATTCATTCTGCCCAGAAGGCATATGCTGTGACCGTGTGCCAGTGTGACTCCTCCCCCGGCACATTTTCATGATGGCCTCCCAGACATCCTGGTGTCGTCATTCTACCACTCTGTTGGCTTGTGAATTGTAGGGGGATATCTGAACGTGTTCCACTCTGTATCGCTTCTTCAGTTGGTCCACCACCACAATCATGCCTGGCGCATTGTCTGATACAATAGTAGGGATACCCCACCGGCATATGATTTCTTTGAACAGGAAAGTCGCAATTGCATTGGCATTTTCCAATTTGAGTAGTTTGAACTCAGGCCATGCTGTAAGAGAGCATCAGGCTTGGATAATGTATTGGTACCTACTGGCTTGCGGCATGTGCATGATGTCAATGTGTGCCCGACTAAATAATGCTGCCAGTGTGGTGATTGTGGGTGGTATTCAGAGGTATTTGTACTGCCGGTGTTGGCATTCGTGGCATGTTTTTAGATACCACTTGATATCCTTGTCTATGGCTGGCCACCAGAATCAGTCCCATACTTGGGCTCGGACGGAGAAGAAGCCTTTATGTCTGAGATTGTCATGCACACTTCAGATGATCTGTTGCCACTTCTCAGGGTTTGGTACCTGTTGATGCATGCCTCCTTCCATGTACTGCCATAATTGGTGATCCTGAACGAAGAATTTAGTGACATTCTGTATGAACTGGTGTACTTGGCTCGCTGAGATTTGCTCTGGTGCCCTTGGTTCATTGGCTTCCAGAAATGTATGGTAGCTTCTGAGGTGTTCTTCTTGGACCTGGGTGTTTTGGGATCGTGGGATTGGTTCCTCATCTGAGATTGTTGGCATAGCTAGGCATAGGAGGAAACAATGAGCATCATCTATCCACTGCTCTCGTTCATCCTCATCTTCTTCCAGGGGGTCTTCTGGTGCTTGCCATCAACAGGACAGGCCATCGGGTCCTTTGTGAATGGTGGCCGAGACATGTGTCAGTTCGAAGGTAAACAGGAGGATCCCTGTGATCCATCGGTTGATGGTTGCATTTGGTTGCATGTCCGGGTTGTTGATCATCCCTTTTATGTATTTGGCATCCACCTTGACAATCAGGTTGTGTTAGGTGGGAGTCTGGGAGATGACTCGGACTGGGCAGGCCTCGGCTGACTGTCGTCTAGGACGTGCTATACTCAAGTGGGGACTCGGGACATGCTATACTCAGGCTAGGTCATTGTGGAGGTAAGAGGATTAATACAAGTCTAAGCTAATACAAGGGGGATGAGTCTCACCTAGGTCGTCGCGGAGGTAAGAGGAAAAGCAGAACAAGGAGTTCATGCGATTCCTGAGACCTTATATAGCAACGACCATGAGACTATATTACCTAATGTCACATGAGCAGACGGAATGGAATGAATGAAGGTCATGTGAAGGGAGCATGGGAATGATTGGAAAGATGATTAATTATAATGAAAAGGGGTGATTAAAAGAAATGAAATGATAAAAAGAAAAATAGAGGAAAGGAAAAGTTTGAGTTCTGACAGGTTGTTGTATCCAGCGATGAATATTCGGGCAGCCTGGAGTGCTCGAAAGAGCCCATATAGTTTGACCTTCAGTTGGGAGTAGTTTCGCTCATGTTCATTCCATACCCCGCTCATGAACTGGGAGATGAAGTGTTCTTTGTTTGGCCTGAGTTGGATGATGATACACCCATACCTGGTGTTAGAGGAGTCTACGCATAGGATAATTGGTCATCCGCATGTGTAGTCCAAGGGTTTTATTGTTGAGGAGTTAACAACTGCTTCCTTCAGGTCATCCATCACAGTTATCTGTGGTTGTCTGAAGTTGTACTCAATGCCTTTCCCAGTGAGTCATACCAGTGGGTTCACTCTTCTCGCAAAGTTCTGAATAAAGATACGGATGACCCCAACAGTGCCAAGGAACTGCCTGATTTCTGATACATTTAGACATGCCGGCCAGTCTTTGATTTTTTGTACACGTCTGGTATCCAGAACCCATCCTTCCATGGTGCAGATGTGCCTGATGATCACGCCCATGGGTTCAGCCACAAACACTTTCTTTCTGGACAGTGTGAGGCCGACTACTCAGAGGCATTGGATGACTCTGTTCACATCCTGAAGGTGTTCCCATACAAATCGTTGGATGTCCAGGTTTTCCAGGATTGTTTCATATTCCCCGTTGTCTAGCAGATACTGTGTCGTTCTGCCTTTGATCGGGATGTCATTGATGAATGGGAGTGTGACATGTGGGATCTCATCTTGGAGAATGAAGGTGACATCGTTATGCATGATTTGTTGTGAGTTGGTGTAGCCCATCAGGATTCTGGTTAACCGATACGTCCTGAGTGGTGACTGGAACGTAGTGAGGTCCCAAGACCATTCGTCAATCATTCGCTGGTCAAATGCCCCAATTAGGTCCAAAGTAGTGTAGATGGCTTGCCCGGCGAATGACTCTGCCAAATGATCTACCATCAGTGGTACTGCCAGATCTCAGATGGACACAGCATTGAGGGGTTGCAAGTCGTGAACTAGTCGGAGTGATGTCTTGTCTTTCTTCATAATGCAGAACCATTGGGATTGGTAGGATGAGTTTGATGGTTCATAGATTCCACCTGTGATTTTGTCTTTAATGATGGAAACGACCTGATTGAAGATTGCCAGGGGAATTGGGATGTTTTTGAGCTTCCACAGGATGTGTTCTACCATCAGGATGATTATTGGTGGGAAGTATTCAGAGTTCATCGACCCTTTCTCGCTCTCTTCCCATGCAAAAGCTCCTTCCTGACGTAGAATTAGTTCATACACAAGTGCTTGTTCAGAGGGGGTGAGGAACCCTTCTGGGTTGACTTTTAGTTTGTCATGCCTTTCCTGGGTAAACTGCATGCCTGGTACAAATGGTGGGGGATGCGTTGGCAACTCCAGGAGGGTTGCCATTGGGTCCGGATGCATGTGCCTGATAATTCGGTGGTGTTCTGGGAGCATAGTAGCTACCGGGAAGACTCGGTTGGCTACCTTTTTGTATGCCAGACAGAGTGCATCAGGTATTTTGGATGCGAGGATATTATGAGCAGCAAAGAAAAGAGAGCCAAGGGATGAGATTGGGGCTTCAGCTGGTGGTCTTGTTTTTGTCTTTGATTTTTTGGTTATTTTGTTTTGGGTTTTTAAAGGTGTTTCAAAGTGTAACTCGATAAATAACGGATGCGTCTCAACTTGGATTTCTAGTTTGGTATCCACCAAGTGAGTATGATCTGGGGTTGTTCTACTGTCCTCTTGATTGTTCATCGAGCCCCGAACAGCTAAAAACCTGATGTCGCATGGAGCGGTCCGGACATCGGGGGCAGGTTGTTTAGTCCTCTTGGATATGCTGGGAGTCGGTAGCATTCTGTGGACTCAGGATCGGTGACTATGACTGTGCATTCATTTGAGAAATTGATGATGGCTTTCGTCTGTGTTAGGGTTGGGCGAATATTCCAATTCTTTAACCACAAAGGTGTTGCCTTCCAGACTGTATGGTCCTCTGAGTGGTGTATTACCGAGACAACTTTACTTATCTTCAACCGGTCCCATAACCAGCTTCTCCTTCACTGCCCTTATTAGGTGGAACCTGAGGTTGGTATTGAAAGCACTTAGTTACAGCAGATAGGGGAGGTAATGCCCTAGAGGGTTGAGAGACGTTCGGTTATGCTGCAATGTTGTCTAGGAGGCAAACTGCAAGGCTTGGTGTAGCTGAGATGCACTCAACCAGACTTGGTTCTGTGGACAAGGAGAGGAGCCTTCTAAGTGTGGCATAGCTGAGGGTCTACTCAATCAAAGTCAATCCTTATTCAACTTGGGACAAATCCTCAACCCAGTATGGGGCGGACTCGTTATTCAACCAAGGAGGATATTACACAGTGGTAGTTATAGAGGTAGAGGTAGGGGTAAGAAGTAGCAGTGTTCTGTAACCTGTGGAGGTCACTTTGAAAACCTTGAAAGCAATAGAGAATGGGGACCTGGGGTGCTAGTTACTCAGCCTTATATAGCCTACTGAATTTCTAATTTCTTTACATTCTGTCTAACCAGATGCCCTTCTGTCTCCTTCCTATGTTTCAGGTGGCCGCAGCACTTGGCTGCTGTGGTGGGGATGTATGCACATGTACTCCATCCAATGGTTTGCTTGTATCTGCAACTTGGACTGTGGGTGTGAGTCACGTGATGTCATGACCCATGCACTCGGGTGAGTACATCACTGATTTGGTAGTCAGGCTCCCACATTCTTCACATGCTTTGGTTTAATTAACTTCCTGCTTCTCCCGTGTGCTTCTATATCAGGGCTTTACTTCCCTGCTTCTCGAAGCGTCTTCCTCAGTTGTGGCACTGCATAGCCTATCGGGTGGCTTTGCTGCACTCGGGTGTTCATTCCTCCCATTCAAATCCATTGGGGATAACCATGTGGACCCATGGGTTATTCTTGGATTGCCACTCAGTGTCAGGTCCAGTCAGTGATAGGGCTGCTCCGCCAAGGCATGTCTCCATCATAAATGGTGGGTCATGTACTCCTAGGGCTAGAGTGATCCTGAATGTACATCTCCCTGACACGTGCTCGAATTTGTATAGCGTAATTGTGCCTTGATGCTTTATGTCCCTGAGGTATGCCCAGCAGTGCTTGAGTGCTGTTGTTATATGTATTGGTATGTTGTTCCCTTGTACTGGACTCAGGGTAGGTATTTGTATCATCATCTTGCAGTTCCTGCATTCTTCATGTGGCTCCTTATTGTATTGGATCACTGTATCCCATTTGTAGTTCTCCATGCCATGTTCTTCTTTACTGATATGGACTTTATATGTCTTGGCATCTTGATAGTAGATTGCCTGTCCTGTTTCAAAGTATGGGGATTGGCCTTCCCACTTGTGTGCTCGTAATGTGACGTCCTGGTCCATTAGTCCTATTGTCTTTAGGAGTTCTGGGACCTTCTGTGCTACATTCTGTAGTAGCATGCACTTTGTGCATTGGGGGTCAACCTCCATGGGGTGTCCTTTGCTTTCTTGACATTTGTGTGCCATGTCACCAGGTGTGACAGTGTAGCGTGACTGTGACTGACGGATTTTTGCCTGGGCAAGTATCTGTCAAGATCAGGTGACCACGTAACCATGTGTATGATCAACAATGATCTGCCTTGATCGACGTTTCCAAATGTGCGAAAATTTCCTTTCAGTCTGTATGAAGAAGGGCTGTTCGAGAATGAGATGGCACGGCCTGTCCAACACGACATGAACATTGAAACACATTTTTACCCCCCCCCCCCAATAGTAAAGGGGACTAGTTCCATGAGTCTGTATGGATGGTGGGAGGCCCCGTTCATCCTGAATATGTTGATCAGATGGTCGTTCCAACAGCTCTGCCTGCATAGTTTCCATACGTCGGCATGTAGACAGGTGAACAAACTTCCCATATCTATAATCGCCTCAACTTGAACCTTATTCACTACTACCACGTTGAGAGCTTGGAGTGGCCCAAGATCTGCTTCCTCGGGAGGGATTGTGAGTCTCCCGGTGCTTGGGTCTGTGGAGTAATTTCCAGTCACAGACAGGAGTTGTTCCCCTTCCACTCGTATTCCTTGTGTGCTTGGCCCAGACTCTGTGACAAATGCTATTAGTTGTGGGGCATCTGGTACGTTGTTGCCTGATGCATCCCCCACAAATGCAACCCGGTGTCCAGTTGTCTGCTCCTTCATTTTTCAGCACAGGGTATCTGATACTGCAAATAGCTCACCTGTAGTTATCATGATTGGGGCATTGAGTAACTTGTTGAACACTGTGTCTATCGCATCTTGATTTTCAATCAGCACCACAGTTTTGTATTGACAGGTGGCCGATGCTGGTGGAAGACGGGTTGCCATCTGTCTCTCCAGTAAGTTATGTTTTGGCTTTGGCATGTCCAGTTGAATAGGAGGGGGGATAATGAATGGTGAATGCTTTGTAGCGGGTGCACTCATCTTCTCCAGCTCCATTTCCTTCTTTTTGGCATGCCCCCTGGGTGGTCTGAACTTAACTTTGGTTGCTCCTTCATTGTCCCCCCCTTTTCAGAGTAACCTTCTTACTGGGATTTCCACACCATCAAATCAGGCTTTGGATGAGTGTCCTTCTCTGATGAATATTGGTGCTTCCTGCAGGGATTCCTCCTTTAGTTTGTCTTCCTCGGCGTCCCAGTATACCTCCAAATTCGTTTCCCCAATTTTGGATGGGTCCTCATATCCGTCCTCTAGTTCAGTGATGAAAGCTTCCACCAGTGGCTTTTCAGAGACCTCCCCTTTTGGTGGGGGAGCGTCTGAGGTTGCTTTTGAGTTCAAAAACATCAGTGCCGAGAGATCTTGTTTCTCGGTACTCGGTGACACGAAGAAGAGGGCTGCAGGAGCAGTTGGTACTGTTACTGACAGTGCCAGCGGTTTTGCGGCATAGAAGATTGTGATTTTATCCTCCAACGTTTGACCAGGTCCAGCCCAAGATAGGTTGGTCCCGTTCGGGAGCTCGAGTTGCCCGTTTGCATTTCGCTGGATCCTTCAGTCCCGAATGTGTGCTTCTACCTGGCTGCAGGAGCTGGCAAAGTGGCCTTCTTGCCCACAGAATCAGCAGTCCATTCGGGAGAATCCAAACCCACTTCTTCCCTCCAGATATGCTCTCTGTTCCGACATCATATTCTGGTTCGAGTTGGACATCAACCTGGGACTCAGGAACCCGGGAGCCCTCCCTCAGTTCTCAGTGAGGCTCTGAAGTGCACTTCAGAGCCTGCTGAACTCCTTCTGTAGTAGCTGCATCATGTCTGCCTCCTTCTTCATTCCTCCACTGTAGTCTGGTTTGTTGATAGTGGGTAGTTTTACCTCCTCCTTTTTTCCAGTAAGTATTTTGAAACAGACAGAGTAGAGTTCTGAGAATTCATAAGTCAGGTCTGTGCTGTGATCATCATGCTTCACTGTGAGCCTTAGTTCGAGGTTCATTTTTAGCTCTCCGGTGATAGCTTAGGTGAATGCTCGGTTCAGGTCAAAGTCTCCAATTTTTCCATCCCTTTTTAGTTTCAAACCGATTCATCTAAATTCCCTGTTGAATGAACTGAGGGTTTCCTGCAATTGTATACCATCCTTGGCATACCGGGCAACTACTCCATAGAGATCCCCAGTTCCATACTTCAGGATAGTGTTCGGATACTGTCATGGATGCTTTTTAATTATTTTATTCTCTTATCATTTTCCCTTATCTTATCTTATCATATCTTATCCACTCATTACTAATCACACCTATTTCGACTCACTCATATCCATTACGCCCCTTTCTCACACTGTCATTATTCGCTGACTGATACTATGACGCTATTGTTCTATGAAGTTCCACGACATTCTTTCATCTATCTCTATGTAGTAGCTAATTCCCTGGTCCGTGCGCAGCCGCTGCAGGGTATATAAGTAGGTAGTCCTCCTGTATTTATCCCTTAGTTTCGACCTGGTCAATTCTACCTGGCTACTTCCAGAAGCTGTCCCCTTACCTCTGCGCTGTGTCAGTTCCCCTGGCTCACCGTTCTCTCTCTCTTCTCCCTCCTCCTCTGACTGAGTTCCGTGCGACCCGGCTACCCCTTGCGTACCCGTAGTCCGTCGCTGACACAAGGTCGAAACTTACCACTACCGCCTTGCGCATTCTCAGTCACCGACGCCAAGCTGGCTCTGAACATTCGCATCTCCTACCGACAACAATCTCTCTACCGTGCTACCATCTACACCTTTACCTGTACCCCGCAAATCACTCTCACCATTGAACTCTTCCTACTATCTATCATCATCACTCTCAACCCCCATCTTGTCCAACAATCTCAAAACCGTCCACTACCTGTCCGTAACCCTGAACTCTAGACCAACATTCTTATCCGATGCGTCCGACAACTTGGACTGCGACCCCGACTACAATCGCTTCGACCCACACCTGTTCTCAGATCGATCTCACGTGCATCGATCAGGCCGATACGTTGTTAATTCTTTACCCTTCATTATTAAACTCACTCGTTTCATAAACCGCCGTCCTCTTTCTATTTGATCAACCAGCGCTCGTTTGAGAGGGGGTAACGTTGAGTCCGACCCACTCGAGAGTAGCTACCAGGCCTTGGGGGTGATCTTCGGAAAGGTCCCTTGGCGCCCGTTGGAGTCTTCACAGAGGAAGATCCGGGTTTGATCAGCAAGTGAAAGTCGACCACCACATCCGGAATTTTGTTACAGCGCTCAATCAGATCTGCAGGCGTCCGCACCACCTGTCGGCTGGCAGTGTTGTTTCTGATTTGAGCTGGCTCCACACCCGTACGCTCGACCATCTGGATCAGCGGCACAGCGGTGGAATACACCACCAGAAGACACTGCCGATGCTGTCCTCGCACAACTACCACCACTGACCGACGACGACCTAGTACGCCTAGATGACGAGCTAGGAGCCCACCAACCACCCCACCCATCACCAACACCATCGCCTATCATGGCGGAACCCCAAGCCCCAGTCGCGCCAGCGGCCAGAGCTCCGACGATCTCAAACGACATGATGCAGGAGATCATCAACGCGCTACATGGCCTGGGATTACTAGCAACCCCCACGCCAGCAGCCGCAGCAGCACCTGTCCCTCCACCAACAAGCCGCAGTGGAGGAAGACACATTGCCAAACCCGAGGCATTCAACGGGCGAGACTATAAGAAGTTTGAACGTGCTATCACCCTTTACGTTGAAGCTAACGCAGAGGACTTCGTGAACGACAAGGACTACTTCCTTTTCGTGTTATCGTTCATGACGGAAGGCTCGGCCGCACTCTGGGCACAGAACTTCCTGGAAAGCATCAAAATGGACGGCTATCTGATCTTTTCACTTGTCAGTCGCCAGAAGTTCAACGAACAACTGGAGAAAGTGTTCAGAGATCCGAACGAACGCATGAATGCCATGCAGAAATTGGACAGCTGGAAACACACCCGGGACATCACAGCCGACCAATTCTTCCAGCAGTTCGATATCTATCGCCGTGCGGCAGGATACAGCGATGACGCCAAAAATGACGACACCCTCATCCACAAACTGACGAAAGCCTTGGATAGAGAGATTGTATACCGGATCGAAATGAGTGACATGGTCCCAACCACGTACAAAGGCTGGCAAGAAAAAGCCATTCGATTTGACAACGCTAGACGTCAGATGAAAGCCATTGAACAAATGCGCGCTGCCCCGTCCAGACCTCAGGCACCCCCACCAAAACCTGCCCAGACATTCGCACCTAGAATCCCCAAAAGGCGCGATGCCACCGGAGTCACATACGGAGGCATGGGGAAGCCGATGGACGTCTCACTCGAAGAGCTGAGGAAAGCAGGACTCTGCTACTACTGCAAAGAATCTGGGCATCTACAGAGGAATTGCCCAATGCAGAAGAAGGTGATAAGGGCTGTGTTGATGGGGATGGAACCCCGAGAGAGAAAAGTCTGGGCAGACGAGACCGCGACGCTCAAGGAGTCAGACTTTGCAGAGGAAGAAGAGGAGGCGCTCTTTGAGCAGGAGTTGGATTTTGCGGAGCCCCAGCAGTGAACACAGCACTGACTGGGATAGGTTCAGTTTTGGTTTTTCAAACGGCCATTTTTGATAATTCTATGGACTCTGTAGATAATTTAGATAAAACACAAAAAAATGTAAAAAGCAATGTCACTCGCAAAAATATTCCTTCTGTTCCTGTACCAGTAGCTAGTAGTGTAGATATGCCTACATGTAACAACACTTCTGCCTCATCATCTTGTTCTACTCCTGTGTCAAAAAATCATGTAAAACCCTATTCCGAATCTTTTAATTCTATTTCTTCCTTGGCCAGAACTGAACCGAAATCCGTGAAAAATGAAAACTCGTCGAAACAAGCTGAGAGGAAGTCCCGGAGAGATCGCCCTGTCCCCTTTACTGCCCCATGGGTGGTACAGCGTCTCAAAGAGGATAAACTCGAAAGTGCTTTAACGACTCTCTGAGTGTGGATGAAACAGCAAAGGCATGCTGAAGCGAATGAAGAGACGGTGTGTCAAATCATTGCGCTAGAAGAATCAGATGCCGTGGCAGCTGTTAGGGACCTGAGGGGTCCGAAACGGTTCGTAAGAGGGTCTCGGGGGCAACAGCTCATGGTACCGATTCTCCTTCAAACGACCGACACCGGTAACCAGTTCAAGGTAGACGCCCTACTGGACAGTGGCTGCACTGGCTCGTGTATCAACCGATCCTTCGTCAAAAAGCATCAGATCCGGACAAAAAAGACACCCATCCCAATCTGAGTCTATAATGCTGACAGCACGCTCAACAAGGACGGCTCGATCACAGAGTTTGTGGAAATGCGCATGACAATTAAGGATCATTCAGAGCGCATCCACTTCGCAGTCACAGATCTAGGGAAAACAGATGTGTTCATCGGACATGAATGGTTAAAGCTGCACAATCCCAACATCGACTGGCAAAAATCAACGATCAAATTTGATCGATGCCCCGATGTATGCGGCTATATCCGTAGTCTAGAGGACATTGATGCAGACCCCGACGAAAACCTTGATTTGGTGGAACTTGAAGACGGCGATCAGCTCTTCCTCTTCGATTGGGACAGGTACATTAAGTCCGATCTGAGAAAAGCGCTGAAGGTCAGACAACAGGTGCTCAAGGAAGTCCCAAACTATGTCAAAGAGTTTGCAGATGTCTTCAGTGAACAGGAATTTGATCAGTTACCAGAGAGACGCCCTTGGGATCATGCTATTGAACTCAAGCCGGGTTCAAAGCTCTCTGACTGTAAAATCTACCCGCTCAGTCCATCCAAACAGGTGGCACTGGACGAATTCCTCACCGAAAACTTGAGAACTGGCCGTATTCGTAACTCTCAATCTGAGATGGCATCCCCCTTCTTCTTCATAAAAAAGAAGGATGGCAAGCTTCACCCCGTACAGGATTATCGCCGGCTCAACGAGATGACGGTTAGGAACAAATACCCGTTACCTCTAATCCAAGAGCTCATCAACAAAACAAAACAGGCGAAATTCTTCACGAAGCTTGACATACATTGGGGTTACAATAACATTCGGATCCGAGAGGGTGATGAGCATAAAGCTGCCTTCAGGACAAACCACGGTCTATTCGAACCAACGGTCATGTTTTTTGGTCTCACAAACTCACCGGCAACCTTCCAAGGATTCATGAACGAGATCTTCCGAGAACTCGTCAATGATGGACACGTCATAGTCTACATGGATGACATTCTGATCTTCGCACGAACTCGCGAACATCATGACAAACTCGTCCGACAAGTCCTGGAAGTGTTGCGAGCAAACAAGTTGTTCTTAAAGCCAGAAAAGTGCAGCTTCGCTCAAGAGACCGTGAACTATCTTGGGCATATCCTTGGCAACGGACAGATTCACATGGATCCAGCCAAAGTGGCAGGTGTAGAAGATTGGCCAGTGCCTAAGAACAAGAAAGAACTACAGTCTTTCCTTGGGTTCTGCAACTATTACCGCCGCTTTATCCTAGCATTCAGTCATTATGCGAAGCCCTTGACAGTGTTGATCGGAGATGTAGAGTGGAAGTGGGAGGTGGAGCAACAGGAGGCCTTTGAACGTCTGAAGCAGAAGCTCTGTGAAGAACCCGTACTCACAGTGCCTACTGATGACGGTCAATTTCGGGTGGAGGCTGATTCGTCGCATTTCGCTAACAGCGCCATTCTGTCCCAATTCATTGACGGAAAGTGGCATCCAATCGCATACCGATCGCAAGTGCTTAGCCAAGCAGAGCGCAACTACGAAATCTACGACAAAGAGATGTTCGCAATCATGTGCGCACTGGATGACTGGCGACAATATCTTCTAGGGGCAACACAAACCTTCGAAATCTGGTCGGATCACCTCAACCTCCAGTATTTCCAAAAACCCCAGAAGATTAACCACCGACAAGCGAGATGGCTACAGGAGTTAGCGGACTACGACTTCAAACTGTTCCATAAACCAGGTGCCCTGATGACTAAGGCTGACCTCCTCTCGAGACGAGCGGATCATGAGAGGGGGGAGAACGACAATATCAACATCGTTTTGCTCAAGCCGGACCTATTTGTAAACGAAACACTGCTAGAAGCGCTGGATGCAGACTTTGTTAAACGAATTAAAAGGGTACGAAACAACAGGGACAGAGCAGTTGTGAAGGTGTTAGAGCGGAAGGAACAAGAATGGGATGAAGAAGAAGGGTTGTTGATGTGGAAGGGCAGGATCTACGTGCCGAAAGACCATAAACTCCGAGAAGACATCATTCGAAACCATCACGACAGCACGCTCGCAGGACACCCAGGACGCTACAAGACCCATGAGTTGATCACACGCAACTACTGGTGGCCGGGAATCCAACGAGATGTTCGAATATATGTCGAGGGATGTGATGCGTGCCAACGTACCAAGGCACACAGAGCGAAACCGCATAATCCTCTGAACCCGAACGAGATCCCGAAAGGTCCTTGGGAAATCGTCACAGCAGACCTGATCGGCGAACTACCCGAGTCCAATGGGCATAACGCAATCTGTGTCTTCGTTGACAGGTTCAGTAAACAGGTGCATGCGATCCCTACCTCTGTGAGCATAACGTCAGAAGGAATGGCGAGACTCTACCGGGATCATGTCTTCAGGCTACACGGCATACCGCGCAAGTTTATTCATGACAGAGGATCACAGTTCAAGTCCAAATTCATGAACGAACTATACCGGTTACTGGGCATCGAGGGAAACCCGTCAACGGCATATCACCCACAGACAGATGGTCAGACAGAACGGATAAACCAAGAGATTGAACAGTACCTTCGTCTCTTTGTTAACCACCATCAGTCGGACTGGGCGGAATGGCTTGTGCTAGCGGAATTCGCGTATAATGACAAAGAACAAATGTCGACAGGAGCGTCACCCTTTTTCGTCAACCATGGGAGACACCCATATAAGGGCACGAATCCTAGATGCGAATCGACCAATGAGTCCGCTAAGCAGTTTGCCGACCGGATGGCCAAGATCAGGGAGGAAACCAAATCAGCGTTAAAGCATGCGGCCGAAACCATGAAGCGCTTCTATGACAGGACGAAGGGAGAATCCATCGAGTATAAACCTGGGGAGAAGGTCATGCTCGAAGGAACTCACTTAAAGACAGATCGTCCTATGAAGAAGCTGGGAGATAAACGCTATGGGCCTTTCATCGTCAAAAAGAAAATCGGCATGTCAGCATATAGGCTTAAACTTCCACGTACATGGAAGAAAGTCTATCTGGTTTTCAATGAAGTGCTCCTCTCCCCATACCACAAGCCGCAGTATACATCGCAAAAGCAAGATCCTCCACCCCCGCCCGAGATCATTGATGATGTGCCGGAATATGAGGTCAAAAAGGTTGTCGACTCCAAACTTGTGCGAGGGAAGCTCAAATACCTCGTACATTGGAAAGGGTATCCGAACGAAGAACGCACCTGGGAGCCAATTGAGAATTTGACGAACTCTCAAAAAGCCATTGACGAATTTCATAAATCGACTCCCAGTGCTCCTCGCGCCCTCAACACCCTAGAGATGTCACAGCTGAAGTTCCAACCCGTATTTGAAATGACAGAGCCTGAGAGACAGGAAGGAGTGGCACAGTGGTGGGCCGGTAAGTTCCAGGGTAGGGAACAAGGGCGATCGGGACGCTCGCCTTGAAGGGGAGGGTCATGTCATGGATGCTTTTTAATTATTTTATTCTCTTATCATTTTCCCTTATCTTATCTTATCATATCTTATCCACTCATTACTAATCACACCTATTTCGACTCACTCATATCCATTACGCCCCTTTCTCACACTGTCATTATTCGCTGACTGATACTATGACGCTATTGTTCTACGAAGTTCCACAACATTCTTTCATCTATCTCTATGTAGTAGCTAATTCCCTGGTCCGTGCGCAGCCGCTGCAGGGTATATAAGTAGGTAGTCCTCCTGTATTTATCCCTTAGTTTCGACCTGGTCAATTCTACCTGGCTACTTCCAGAAGCTGTCCCCTTACCTCTGCGCTGTGTCAGTTCCCCTGGCTCACCGTTCTCTCTCTCTTCTCCCTCCTCCTCTGACTGAGTTCCGTGCGACCCGGCTACCCCTTGCGTACCCGTAGTCCGTCGCTGACAGATACAAGTCCACCACTGCCTTTCAGAACACATTCCAGTTGTCTCCAGTGTACTCCATAAGTCCTTTCCATAGCTCTTCCTTGGATACCGGAGTCCAACATACTACGTCCTGGATAGCTTGGTCCTGCCCAAGGTGAGCATCTTGGGCTACCACCTCGTAATTGTCAAAGAACTGGATCACATTTTCCCCATTCCTGTCGAATGACATGTCGCGTCATTCACCTCGTCTCGGCATGGGTACCGGTATGTGTCTGGGTTCAGGAGTGAGGAGGTTGGCCATTCCAGACATTTCTTGCAATGTCGATCTGGGGAGCAGAAGGATTGGGGTGGTTAGATATGGTATTGGTTCTGTTGGGTCGGACCTGGATGAGACAGTCGAGCTCCTACTCCTTGTGGACAGTGTTAACAGTAGTGACCTGAATGATGACGGGGTTTCTAATAGCGACCCCGACAAGGTCTGGGATATTATTGTTGAGTGTATTCCTCTTGGTGCTGTTCCTAGGAGGGACTGAGCTATTTCGGTATCATCTTTGGTGGAGTCTGCTGGATCTTCAGAAAGTGTCGAGGTCTCAGTGGCATCTTCAAATTTGTCTATCTCCTCTGACTCGGGGTCTGAGGATACCTTTCTGCTTCGCTGGGCACATAGGGTAGTTTGTCCAGATGATCAAGAGGTTGGTGCAGTGGATCCACTCGGTGTGGTGTGCTGCCTTAGCTTGTATGGTGCTCAGGCGAATCCTTGAGTACAGGGTCATTTTGCAGGTGATCCTGTGTGAATACTCGATTGCTGTACTGCAGGTGGTATGATTTCTTCATTGCTGTTCGTGGCTGTGGAGGATCATCCTCAGATTTGGGATGCAGCTGTGCTTTTCCTGATACTGGAAATGGTGTCTGTGAGACACTAAACCCCCCTCGCGGTGGGCTCCAGATAATGAGCAACTGTGCACGCTGCGAGTGAAGTATGCCGCAGGTGGGACCCCAATCACCTTGGGCAAGGTGCAAGTGTCTCCTTTAAGCAAGAGGGGCAACAGACAGACCAACTCTGGTATGCAGAAGTGGCACAGAGGCACACCGAGTATGAAGAGGAATGCTCTGAATGTTTCTGCATTGGACTGGTGGTCAACCGAGAGCGACACACCCTGTCCAAGTGGTTTCCGGGCATGATGAGGGTGAGGGGAACTAGTCCAAAGCACATTGTCGGTTTGTCTGAGTATAGTTCAGGAGGGTTTTGGATTATTGGTTCAGACTTGGTGTGGTCACACTGAAGAAATCTAGTCTGAAGGGGAACTGCCATTCTTTGTCTATGGGCATCTTTCCTAAATACATATTGGGGCTACCAAGTCATAATCTACCGATCCTGAACCACGTGCTCAGTCCCACTGAGATACGGTCTTGTCACCGCATCTGAGTCGGGGAGCAGATACTTCCTAGTGAGATCATGTATTCATCTGCCCAGTCCTTTGGCCTCTTATGACGTGCTTTAATTGCCTGGATGCTGTAGATCCTGGCTTAGGGGTGTCCAGGATCAGCGGTCCTTTTGGGGACGTGATTGCGTTGTTCTGGGAGGTTAGGGGTTGACTGCGGAGGGATCACTCGATGTACCGGTACGCATCGGTACGCTTCGGTACATGCCGGTACGAGTTGATATCGAGAACCAAGGTCAGGAACTCCTGTCGGGTCTGTACTTGACCGGTATGGGGTCGGTATGCACAGGTAATCAACACCGGTACGATGTGATCACAACAAGCGATGAGGTTCGAGTTACGGAATAAGAGACTAGAGATGGTTTCGAGAGATGAGATGCTAAGACGAAGACGGAATGACTATGAGGTATACGAGAACTAAGACGGATCGCACTCAAGTTACCCTATCTGAGGGAGACTCTGCAGTAGAACTGACTTGTCCTCTACCTATGACATGGGGTGCATATTTATACTAAGTCCAAAGATCTATCTACAGTTAATAAATTCCATATGGGCATAATGTGCATATCAGTCGAAACATAGAGACATCGAAAGGAAAAGTCATAGGTCATAGAGGCGCGCATAGAGAGCATAGAAATCAGAAGAACATAGGAAAAACATAAATCATAATGAAGAAAAAATGTCCGCATCGTGTCCAACCATACCGGTGCTCCACCAGAACTCAGATCGTCCAATCGGTACGTGGCTCCCGTCGTCAGACAGCAGTCTGGTACGTGTCTTGGCTGTATGCTCCATGTGACCGCATCCCTAATCATCCAGATAAGATCTCTGGTACATTCCAATATGCATTCGGAGGTCTCGGAACGTGTTGCTGACATGATCGCGGGGTTCTGATTTGAAACCGGACCGATCGGATTCAGTCCGGTACTGATTGGTACACGTCAGAACCAGTTCTCGAGTGCTTCTGGAGTGATCAGTGGTGATGGGACGACCAGCACGGCTCTACAACGCTCAGCCCCTGAGACAATGTGCCAGCCTTGTAGTCATGGATTTGCATCCAGACCCTTGTTCCCCACGTTTGGGGTAGTGGGTACCGGCACCCACATTCAGGGGTCCTGAGTCGTCTCAGACATTTGCTCAGGAGACGCTTTGGCACTCGTCCCTTCAGAGTGTGTTTTCCTGGACGCCAGATCGGGGGTGGATAATGGGGAGAGATGAGGGAGTAATGGATGCTGCTTCTGGGGGGGGAGTGCAGGTGCATAGATATATCATACTGGAGACTCAGAGCATGTGTTCATCGGAGGGGGTGCACTAGTGAGGGCGCCCTCCATACACCAAGAAGGTACTGTCTCCACTCCTTGAGTGCTGAAATGATTGCGAGCATCTCCTTGTCGTAGATCTCGTAGTTTCATTCTGCCGGCAGGAGCGCCTCTGACCTGTAGGTGATCACCCTCCACTTGCCTTCCTGCCTCTGCAACAACACACCTCCGAGTGCAAAGTTCAATGAGTCTGCCTCTACGCAGAAAGGGCCCTCGTCATTGGCGATCGCCAGGACTGGAGGTGAGCTGAGGCGATGCTTCAGCTCCTCGAATGCTTCCTGCTGTTCAGTCTCCCATACCCAGCCCTTCTTTCCCATCAGCGACGTTAGTGGTTGGACCATCTTGCTGTAGTCTTTGATAAACTGCCTCAGCCAGTTGCCCATGCCAAGGAACTTTTGAAGTTCCTTCAGGTTGTGCAGAGCGGGCCAGCTAGCGATTGCTTCTGTCTTTGCCAGGTCAGCCTTAAGCTCACTGTTACCGATGATGTGACCGAGATATTTAATGACCTTGACATTGAACTCACATTTCTCCAGTTTCAGGTAGAGGCTGTTCTCTCAAAGGATCTGAAGTACGTGCCTCGACATCTCAATGTGTTCCTCGATAGTCTCCGAGAGGATTAGGATGTCATCGAGGTAGACAATGATCAGGTTGGCGTATATCAAGTCCTTGAAGATGTGGTTGATGAATGCCTGGAATGTCGCTGGTGCATTGCAAAGACCAAAAAACATCACCATCAGTTTGAAGAGGCCCATGTTTGTGCAGAACACTGCCTTCCACTCGTTGCCTTTGCGGATCTGGATGTTGTAGTATCCCTAGTGAAGGTCAAGCTTGGTGATGAACTTCACCTTCTTGACCTTGTTGACAAGCTCATCGATGAGGGGAAGAGGATATTTATTTTTGATTGTACCCTCATTGAGCTTCTGGTAATCCTGGATCAGGTGTAGTGATTTGTCAGCCTTCTTGATAAAAAAGAAGGGCGACGCCATCGGCGAGATCAACTTTTGAATACGGCCAGACTTCAGGTTTTCGTCAAGGAAGTCCTTTAACAACTGTTGTTCTGTCAGCATCAGCAGATAGATCTTACAGTCACTAGGCTTAAAGTCGGGCTTCAGGTCAATGATGTGGTCCCAGGGTTGATGTTTTGGTAGTTTCTTGAATCCTTTCTCTGAGAAGACATCAGCGTAGTCATTGAGATATGCAGGCCAGGATGCCTTGTCCATTCGCACTTCTCATACCCTCCTCATCTCTTCCACTTCACTCTTCTTCATCACACACTCATTCGGGCAGCGGGTGAATTCAACTGAACCTGATGTCCAGTCGATTTCAGGGTTGTGTTGTCAAAGTCAGTTGTAGCCTAGGAAGATGTTTGATGATGCAAGTGACGTCACTGTAAGCACAATCCTCTCCTTATGGTGTCCTGTGATTAATTTGACATCAACGTATTCCTTGATCAGGCTAGCCTCATTGTGTGTGCCATCAGCATTGAGCACTGCAAGGGGATGAATGTAGCGCTTCATCTCCAGTCCATATCGTTCAATGAAGCCTGCATCGATGCATGATCCAGTACACCCTGAATCTACAAGTGCATGCACATCCACCTCTCTCACTTCACCTGCTACTCCTTGTCCGATGGTCAAGAAAAGGTCCAGCTGGCGTCTGCCAGTTCCTCTCATGAACAACTTTCCTTCCACGTCACATTCATTCACACTGATCAGGGTTGCGTAATCAGAAAAACCATCGATGCCATTTGTATCTACATATTGTACAGGTGGTTGGTTATATTTTAGCGAGTCCAAACTTGAAACCCCTTGAACTTCTTGGTCAGTCTCCCCGATGGCTACACCTGACCACTCACAAAACCCTGCAAGTCGATGACCTCTTTGTCATTGTTCTCCTCCACATAGTCCTCCACTGTTGACTTTTGAGTGTCTACAACTTCCTCAAACGCCAACTCCTTCATTGCAGCAAGCTCGTCTGCAAAGAGATGGAGCTCCAATGGGTCCATCATCCTCAGCATTCACTGCACGATCAGTCTGCCCTGTAGGTACTCCACTCAGTAGTGGCCTGGCTGTTTACAGAGCCAGCACGCTCCTCGTCATCACGCCTCGTTCATCAAGACGTCCATTGGTTGGCCAGCACCACCAAAGGTTACACCAGTCGCATCGTGCTTGTCGATGTGAGGGGCATTGGGCTGTTGCTGGACTGGGGGTGGACACACAACTTGTTGGTGTGGAGGCGCCTGTGGCTGAGGATGGTTGAAGTGTCCTTTCTGAATGTCGCGTACTTGTTGCTCAATGTGATCAATCTCGATGGCCTTTTTCTTCCATGCCTCATGGGTTGTCAGGACTGGCAATGACCATAGGACTTCTTGGACCACCTCAAGGTTTAAGGCCTGCTGTAGCTGGATGCAGATGTCAAAGTTGTGTGTGGTGTCTGTCATACCGGCCTTCATGCACAGAACATTGAACTTCTGGAAGAATTCATCCGCTGACAGTCCTTTCTGGGTCAACGTACGCATCTTAGCAAGGGCCTTTGCCTTGCGGTTCGGGTTGTCAAATGACACATCCAGATGCTCCTGGAACCTTGTCCAAGTCTCCGTCAGATTTACTGCACTGTTTGTCATGAATTCCTCAATGTAGTTTTGCACCCACATTGACGCATTACCTCCCTTCAGGTATGAAAGCGTGACATAGATCTTGCTCGCCAACGTTGGATATCTGCTCGGGTTTGCTGAGACAAAGAGAAGGACTTTGTGCTTGAAGTCCAAGTAGTCATCACCACTAGCGAATTCATGTGGACGGGCGATGTCAATATTGGGGGTTGGGGCGGTACCTTGACCAACCAGGGTGTTTGCCGCCTGTGCAGTGAAGACACCTGCAATGATTGCTGCGAATCTGTTCCAGCTGTTGTTGGCTGAAGCTGGTCGACATCATGGTTACTGTTAGGACCAGTGCCAGAACAGGTGACTATTCTGTCTGACGTACCAGAACTAGTAGACGCCCTTCTCAAAGACTCAAGGTAAGTGTTCTAGAGCTAGTCGTATGGAGGGGTGATTGGCTTGTTGAACACTTGGTCTTTAGCAGGAGAATAACAGTAATAGCAGCGAGCTGTGGGCTCAAGCTGAACTAGTATTGAAGGCGTGTCAAGGGCAGAAGAATTTTGCTGAGGAGACAAGGGTGCTCCTGCTCGCCTCTTTATAGAGTTTGGGTCCTTTGAACCTTAGCTCCACAGCTAACCTAATTCTAACTAGTCGGGGAAAGGCTTCTCCACTTCTCCCGTGATCTGCAGTAATTCCTAGAACCTTCCACTCCACTATGACATTGTTGTGTGCTATAAATAGCCACTCACGTCACTTGCTCCAAAGTTCCTGTGCTTTACCCCACTGGTGTGGAGTATTGCATCATGATGATGTCACTGTGCTGTAAATAGCCACTTGGTTCTGAGAGTCTCATTTATTCCCTTTCCAGAGATGAGTCATCCATCAGTTAGTCAGTAGATTCAGTGGTGCCTGTCTGGCTTCCTCCTGGTGCAGGGACTGGTAGTGGGTTTTCAGCACTTCTGTCATCCACTAGTCTGGTCACTGCTGTTAGGCGCTCTTCATAGACTCAGGTGTATCCCATTGTTAGGCTGACCTCGCTGGGTGCTACATCGATCCCGATTACCACTTTGAGTTGTACCCCATAGTAGGTTTGGGTGGCATGGCGGTCTACTGTTAAGTAGCCATCAAAGCCCCTTTGCCATGTAGTGATGAGATCATCAAGGATTTCATCCCTGAGTTCCCAGAGTTCATGGTGGGCTTCCTGTTGTGTCTGGTGGGTCGTGATTGGCCAGTCAAAGAGTATTGCCCATCGGCCACATTGTCAGTGGTGTTCCCTTTGTGTGATCCATACTGTAAGGCCTGCTAGTGCTGCATACATTTGTTCATCTGCTAGCCACCATTTGAGTTCATGCATGTATGTGGTACTCGTCCTTCCTTGCATAACTGGCTCTTGCTGTCGTTCACTGAGCAGCCTGTGTTGTGAGGCAATGAGCATTGTGTTCTGTATGGATACCACTTCCAGAACATGTAGGAAGATTCGTTCATGTGCTGCCCATGAATAATGGTATAGCTCCTGGCAGAAGTTGCACAATTCCATGGTTTCAGGTAGGTGCATCTTATCACTTTGGCGTGGCCATGCTGTTCAATATGCTTCTTGTGCTTGCTTCCTGGCTTTGTCATAAGTTGCTGGTGCTTCTTGGCCATATGCTGCCGGTGCTTCTTGGTGGAACCCTGGCTGGTAGGCGAACTGATTTGTGGTCGATCCTGTTGATCCCATGTCAATCTGTCGATCCTTCCCAAAATAGCAATTTCCTGTAACAGTTACAGATGTGGGTGTCAAGGGTTCAGAGGGGGTTGGTGGTGACGGGTCCCTATGGGTTTCACAGTAAGGACCTGGGGTTGGAGGAAGAACGACAGATGTCATTGATACTGTGGGTGACGATGGGGTTGCCGAGTGCCACCTGAATCTGGTCGTACTATCCAGCTCTGTTGAATACCATGCCTTTCAGATATCACTCCACCAGAGTTCATAGGTAATGCCTTCCCTTGAGGTTGCGACATACGTGTGTCATTCTTTGTCAAACCGACTTGTCAAAGGTAGGGCCCAACACTGTTCCTCTGTGAGATCTATCTTGATTAAGATGGTGGGGGAACAGGGATCAGTTGTTCGTTCAAAGAGGGATTATGCCAATGTTGAACGGGTTTGTTGACAAAGTTGATGACAAGACGGAAGGACACAAACGAGATGACAAATGATAGCATTGATGACATCTGCACTCATCTGGTTACCCATGTCCATGTCAGATGCGTTCTCCACCAGAGACTAAGGCAGAGAGCCAGGGTCAGGAAAAGTTGGTTGGAAAGTTTTATGTAATACACAAACATCTGAAAACATCCGGGCAGGGTTGAGGATTGTCGTTTTAGGGGGTTTACATGTCAAGTCTGTCGAGGGGAGCGCTCCTCTAGACTGAGTGAAGGTGAGTCAACAGTGACGATGTACACTGGGGATGAGCCTGGGTGAGGTTCTGCTTTTATGTTAGGCAGAAGTCTGGGAGACAGCTCAGACTGGGCAGGCCTCAGCTGATTGTCATCTGGGATATGCTACACTTGAGCAAGGACTCAGGACATGCTGGACTCAGGCTAGGTCATCGCAGAGGTAAGAGGATTATTACAAGTCTAAACTAATACAAGGGGGATGAGTCTCACCTAGGTTGTTGCAGAGGTAAGAGGAAAAGCAGAACAAGGGGTTCATGCAATTCCTGAGGCCTCTTATAGTGGTGACCGTAGGACTATATTATCTAAGATCACATAAAGGGAGCGGAATGGAACAAATGAAGGTCAGGTGCAAGGGAGTGTGGGAAATGATTGAAAAGACAGTTAAATATAATGAAAAAAGGGGGTGATTAAAGTAAAGAAATGGTAAAAGGAAAATACAAGAAAAGGTGAAAGTTCAAGTCCTAACATAATACGTACATGTTCACATAGTAGTAGCAGAAGTCTTCATCATTTTCTGATGGCAGATGAGTGAGAGAAAGAGGGAGGAAGTCTCGAGTGCAACCTTGAGCAAAGCTAAGGATTAAGTGAGCACCTCAAATAATCAGCTTGGGATCCAGGAATCCAAAGGCATCAGGTTCAGAGTGATGAACAAATTGGACTTGAGGGAGGTGCTTCACAGCAAAGCCAGAAGGTATGCTTGAATCAATTTGAAACCACTGGACCCAGACAATATTGAGTCTCTTGAAGTTCTGAGCAGACGATCCTGGGCCGCTATAAGCAACATCCACATAAAAGAGGCCAATGATTTGTGCATATGTGTAGGGGTGCTCAGACTGAGAGTCCAGAGAAAGTAGCATAATATCTGCTTGAGTTTGTGGATTGAGGGAGTCCTGCAATCATCTAATATCATACGATGTATAGTTGATCTGTAACACCTTGTGTCGATATATTTTGTCATTCTTGATATGTAGACCATTGATTTCATCTGGACTGAAGATATTGTCTTCACTTCTGGAGAGTAGTCAACTGAGAATATGAGGCCAAAGATCCTCTATAAAATTCTAGCAATGATTATCAGTGTGTGGACCTGATCTAAAATAAACAGAGCAAACTTTGAGTGCCAGATCGTGTTCATTTTCATCAAGCCATGAGGATAAATTGAACAAGAATTTCTTCGACATTGCCATCTGATAATGAATATCAGGAGATGTTTTTGGGAGAGGCTCAGAAGCAGCAGAAGAGAGCAAAGGATTTCTGATTTTGTCAGAGCATTTAGATGCCTCCACACAAGCAAGTCAAGCATGTATTTCATGCAACTGACATTCACGGCCTTTGAGTTTCATGATATCTTTGGCGGCATCCTTCTTATTTGTCCTTCCAAACATGCATTTGACTCGTCTGTGTTGCGCTTTGCCCTGTTGATGTCAGTTTAATGAGCAAGCAAAGTTCAACAAAAAAAAAAAAGGACATACATTTTGTGTACTGAATGAGTTGGATGTGCTGAATTGTCGAATCGCCTCTGCATAGCCACCAAGAACATGAAATTTAGGAGTGTTTATGTTGAGCTCCTTACATTTTGCAGTAATCTTCATCGACCTTTCATCTGGCTTGGTAACCCCCTTCTTGACCATGGCTGCTTGGCGACATTCTTGAGCTGCTATCCCTTTTGGTAGCTCCCAGGTTTCATATACTGCACATATAGTCTTCTTGAATAGACAAACTTGCTGTCCTAGTGCTGTCGTAGTCTGTTCAAGAAGCTGTATAGTTGTATCCATATGAATATGGAGCTTCATGTAGGTATGCCAGGTTGCTGTTAGGCAGGAGTCTGGGAGATGACTCAGACTGGGCAGGCCTCTGCTGACAGTCATCTGGGATGTGCTATACTCAAGCAGGGACTTGGGACACGCTGTACTCAGGCTAGGTTGTCGTGGAGGTAAGAGGATTAATACAAGTCTAAACTAATACAAGGGGGATGAGTCTCACCTAGGTTGTTGTGGAGGTAAGAGGAAAAGCAGAACAAGGAGTTCATGTGATTCCTGAGACCTTATATAGCGGCGACTGTGAGACTATATTATCTAATGTTACATAAATGAACAGAATGGAATGAATGAAGGTCATGTGGAGGGAGTATGGGAAATGATTGAAAAGACGATTAAATATAATGAAAAGGAGCGGTTAAAAGAAAAGAAATGGTAAAAGGAAAATAAATGAAAAGGTAAAAGTTCAAGTCCTAACATTACCCCCCCCCCTCAAGGTTGGGCGTCCTGACCAACCAAGATCGAGGTCATCTGGTTCGGTGTCAATGAAGTGTGGGTGAAGTTGTTGGCGAGGAATGTCCAGTTTTTGAGGAGCGCTGGGGTGTTTTCGATAGAACTCAGTGATCACCTCCTTTGCGTTCTCGCCGAAGTCCGTCTCAGGCTGCCATGTCAGTTTGTTGTATCCAACCCACTTGATGAGGTATTGCAGTTTTCCTCGATGCAGACGTGAGCCGATGACCTCCTCAACCTTGTATTCCTCCTCATTGTCGACAATCTCCAGTGGTGGCGGTGGTGGCTGCTTCTGGCCTTCAAAGGATGGTTCGATAGCGGGCTTTAGTAGAGCTTCATTGAAGATAGGGTGGACTTTTTTCCATTGCTTTGGGAGCTTGAGCTTGTATGCACTTGCTCCCACCTTGTCGACGATGTTGAAGGGACCATACCACTTGTCCGCAAGCTTCTTTGTTGGTGAATCTGTGCTGATGTTTCGACCATCGAGGAAGACCTTGTCTCCTACCTTGTACTCCACCGACGTTCCTGCCGTTCAGTCATGGTAGCATTTCATGTCCTCAGCTGCCTTGACCAGGTTGTCCTTCACGACGCGGTGAGTCTCCTTGATGTGCTTTGCAAATTCTTCTGCTGACATGTTGGCAGAGGAGGTTCGCATCATGTTGAAGCTTAGAGGGTGACGTCCTGTATTTGCGTAGAAGGGGGACATCTTTGTCGCTGAGTGTTTGCAGTTGTTGTATGCAAACTCTGCGAGGGGGAGCCAATCCTTCCAGTCTGATTGCCGATGGTTAACGAAGAGCCTAAGGTACTGTTCGAGCTCTTGGTTAACGCGTTCCGTCTGACCATCTGTCTGCAGGTGATATGCCGTTGACGGGTTGCCTTCAATGTGCAGGAGTTTGTATAGCTCCTTCATCATCGACACGTCAAACTGCATGCCACGGTCATGGATAATCTTCTTCAGTAGGCCATGGAGGCGGAAAACGTGGTTGCGGTATAACTGAGCCATGCCTTCCGCTGACAGCTTTGTCGTCGTTAGAATTGCGTGCATCTGCTTCGAGAACCTATCCACAAAGACGCAGATTGCATTATGTCCCTTCGAGTCTGGGAGCTCTCTGATGAGATTGACCATAACAATTTCCAAAGGACCCTCAGGGACCACGTTTGGGTGGAGTGGCCTTGACCTCGATGCCCTCAGAGCCTTTGTTCACTGACAGCGATCACACCCTCGGACATACGCTCAGATGTCAGAGAACATCAACATCCACCAGAAGTCTTGATGGATAAGTTCCACTGTTTTTGATGCTCCTGGATGCCCAGCCAGTACTGAGTCATGACATTCCCGCAACACAGATTCCTTTATCATCGATGGAATGTATACCTTGCCTTTCATTCACCACAAACCATCGACCTCTGTCATCCCTGTCAGCCTCTCTGACTTATCTTGCGCCCTCTGCACCTTACCCACTCATTTGAACACCTCATCACGTGACATCCTCACCACCCTGCAGTTCAGCCACTTCTCCTTGATGAAAACAACTCCATCGTTGTCATCCTTGCCCTTGTCGTAGCCTGCCTTGCGCGACAGTAGGTCTGCCTTGCCCATTGTCTTCCCTGACTTGTGCTCGAGGCAGAAGTTGAATTCTTTGAGCTCTGTCCGCCAGCAAGCTTGACAATAGCTCAGTTTTTGTGCCGACCTGAAGTAGGTGAGGTTGGCGTGGTCGGACCAGATCTCGATCTTGTGACAGGCAATGAGAAGGTACTGCCTCCACTCCTTGAGTGCCGAGACGATCGTGAGCATCTCCTTGTCATAGATCTTGTAGTTTTGTTCCACCGGCAGGAGCGCTTCTGACCTGTAGGCGACTACCCTCCACTTGCCTTCCTGCTTCTGCAACAACACACCTCCAAGCGCAAAGTTTGATGAGTCCACTTCAATGCAGAAAGGGCCCTCGTTGTTCGTGATGGCCAGGACTGGAGGTGAGCAGAGACATCATCTCAACTCCTTGAATGCCTCCTGCTGTTTGGTCTCCCATACCCAGTCCTGCTTGCCCATCAGCAACATCAGCAGATGGACTACCTTGCTGTAGTCCTTGATGAACCATCGCAGCCAGTTGCCCATGCCAAGGAATTGTTGCAGCTGTTTGAGGTTTCGTGGGACTGGCCAGTCAGCGATTGCCTCCGTCTTTGCCGGGTCAGCCCTGATCTCACCATTACTGACAATGTGACCGAGGTATTTCACAGTTTTGGCGTTGAACTCGCACTTCTCCAGCTTCAGGTACAGGCCATTCTCTCACAAGATCTGAAGGACAGACCTCGACATCTCGATATGTTCTTCAAGAGTTTGTGAGAGGATGAGGATGTCATTGAGGTAAACGATGATCAAGTTATCGTAGATCAGTCCCTTGAAGATGTGGTTGACAAATGCCTGGAACATCGCCAGTGCATTGCAAAGACCAAAGAACATGACCATCAGCTCGAAGAGACCCATATTCATGTGAAAAGCTACTTTCCACTCGTTGCCTTCACGGATCTGGACGTTGTAGTATCCCCATTGGAGGTCAAGTTTAGTGATGAACTTTGCCTTCTTGACCTTGTCGACAAGTTCATTGATGAGGGGAGAGGGTACTTGTTCTTGATTGTTCCCTCGTTAAGCTTCCGGTAGTCCTGTATCGGGCGTAGGGACTTGTCGGCCTTCTTGATGAAAAAGAAAGGTGACGCCATCGGTGAGATCAACTTTCGTATGCGGCCTGACTTCAGGTTCTCTTTGAGGAAGTCCTTTAGTGACTGTTGTTCCGTTGGTGTCAGCAGATAGATCTTGCAGTCGCTAGGCTTGAAGTCAGGTTTCAGGTCAATGACGTGGTCCCAGGGGCGGTGTTCCGGTAGCTTCTCGAATCTCTTCTCCAAGAAGACATTCGGCATAGTCGTTGAGATATGTGGGCCAGGATGCCTTGTCCATTCGCACTTCTCTCACCCTCCTCATCTCCTCCACAGCCTCCTTCTCTATTGTGCACTCTCCTGGACAGCGGGTGAATTCAATCAAACCCGCCTTCCAGTTGACCTCTGGGTTGTGGCGTCAAAGCCAGTTGTAGCCAAGGAAGATGTTCGATGACGCTAGGGATGTCACTGCAAGGACAATCCTTTCCTTGTGACTTCCAATCATCAGCTCGATGTCGACATATTTCTCGATCAAACCAGCATCGTTGTGTGTGCCATCCGCATTGAGCACTGTGAGGGGTCTGATGTAGCGCTTGGTCTCCAACCTGTACCTTTTGATGAACCTCACATCGATGCACAATCCTGTACACCCCGAATCCACGAGGGCATGTGCATCCACCTCCTTCACTTTACCTTCCATGTTGTATCCGACATTCAGGAGGAGGTCCAGCTGGCATCTGCCAGTTCCCCTCATGAACAGCTGTTCGTACTCTTCATTTCCATTCACACCAGTGGGGGATTCATAATCAGGAAAGTCATCGACGTCGTTTGCATCTAAGTATTGTACAGACAGTTGACTATATTTTATCGAGTCCGAATTTGAAACCCCTTGTTCTTCCCAGTCAGTTGCCCTGGTGACTACGCCTGACCACTCGCAAAACCCTGTGAGTTGACGACCTCTTCGTCATCGCCGTCTTCCTCCACATAGTCCTCCATCATCGTCCTCCGAGTGTCTACGACTTCCTCGAAGGCCGACTCCTTCATCGCACCCAGCTCATCAGCGATGAGATGATGTTCACCTGGTGCCATCATCTGTAGCATGCGCTGCACAATCATCTTTCCTTGCGGGCATGTGTCCTTGAAGTGACCAAGCTTGCCACAGATCCAGCATGCCCATCGCCATTGTGCCTCATTCATCGAGACGTCCATCGGCTGGCCAGCTCCTCCAAAAGTGATGCTGGTTGCGTCATGCTTGTCGACATGGGGGGCTACCATTTGACGACGAGCCAGGGGTGCCTGCAGCTGCTGCTGGCATGGCGGAGGTGGGAAGGCATAACCTCATTGGATGGCGCAGATCTGTTGTTCACCACGATCGATCTCAATCACCTTCTTCTTCCAGTCATCGTACGTCATCGGAACTGGTGTTGACCTCAACACTCCCCATACCACCTCAATGTTCATTGCTTGTTTCAGGCAGTCACAGACTATGCTGTCATCTGTTAGGTCTGCTCTTGTGATGACGACATCGAGTTTCTGGAAGAACTCGTCAGCTGTGAGGTCCTTCTGAACTTTGGTTCAGAATTCTGCCAGCGCCTTCTCTTTCTGGTTCAGATCATCAAACAAGGCATCCAGCCGTTCCTGGAACCTGGTCCAGCTGTCTGTGAAACTCACGACACCATTTGTCGTGAACTCCTCGACGTAGTTCTGCACCCATGTTGACGCATTGCCTCCCTTTAGGTATGAGAGCACGATGTAGATCTTGCTGTTCGATATCGGGTACCGGCTCGGGTTTGCTGAGACAAAGAGGAGGACCTCGCATTTGAAGTCCAGGTAGTCATCACTGCCAGTGAATTCATGTGGCCGGGCGACATTGATATTGGGAGCTGGGGCTGCAGGAGCAGGGGCAGCCAGAGCGTTTGTCACGTGATGGGCAAAAGTGCCTGCAACGATCACTGCGATTTGCTTCATTTGCTGTTGGCTAAAACCTCCTGTCGACATTGTTAGTTCAGGCGTGGGTGTCGAAGGTTCAGGGGGGGTTGGCAGCGACAGGTCTCTATGGGTCTCGTGATATGGCCCTGGAGTCGGGGGTAGAAGGACTGTAGATGTTGATGGTGCAGGTGATGATGGAGCAGCTGGGGGCCACCTAGCTCTCCTTCCTTCTTCGCTTGTTGAATACCAGCTGTGCCAGATGTCACTCCACCAGATGTCGTATATGACGCCGCTATTGCTGGTCGCGACGTAGCCTGGTCGGTCTGGGTCCCAACGTGCTGATGCAGGGAGAGCCAGACATTGTTCCTCAGTGATATCTATCTTGTCTGAGATGGTGGAGGAACAGGGATGGGCTGTGCATTCAATCTGGGGTTACGCCAACGTTGGACGGGTTTGTCGGCGAAATTGATGATGAAGTGGAAGGACGCAGCAGAGATAACAATGGACAGTGACGTTGACAACTACACACATAACATTACCCACGTCCAAGTTAAGTGGCTCCTCCACCAGAGTGCGAGATGGAGAGCCAGGGTTGGCAAAGGTCGGTGAGTGGTAACCTTCAGTCACAACGCTCTAGACACTGATGGATTCGTCGGCATCTGCCTCAAGTTAGCACTAAGCGCACTCAGTAGGACTTTCGGATAGGGTCGGGAAAGGTCGGTTGATGGTATTGTGTAATACATGAATGTCCGAAAATGTCTGGGCAGGGTTGAGGGTTGTCGTTTAGGGGGTTTACACATCGAGTCCTTCAAGGAGAGTGCTCCTCTAGACCGGGTGAAGGTGAGTCGACAGTGACGACGTATGCTGAAGATGAGCCTGGGTGGGGTTCTGCTTTTATGTTAGGTGGGAGTCCAGGAGACAACTCAGACTGGGCAGGCCTCTGCTGACAGTCGTCTGGGATGTGCTATACTCGAGTGGGGACTCAGGACACACTGTACTCAGGCTAGGTCATTGTGGAGGTAAGAGGATTAATACAAGTCTAAACTAATACAAGGGGGATGAGTCTCACCTAGGTCGTCGCAGAGGTAAGAGAAAAAGCAGAACAAGGAGTTCATGCGATTCCTGAGACCTTATATAGCGGTGACCGTGAGACTATATTATCTAATGTTACATAAATAAACGGAATGGAATGAATGAAGGTCATGTGGAGGGAGTGTGGGAAATGATTGAAAAGACGATTAAATATAATGAAAAGGAGCAGTTAAAAGAAAAGAAATGGTAAAAGGAAAATAAATGAAAAGGTAAAAGTTCAAGTCCTAACAGTTGCCAGAATGAATGTCAGATCAAGAACAATTCTATTGTGTTTTCCTGGAAGCAGGTCCTCAAATACTGGAAGAGTGCACTGGAAAAAAGACATCAAAACTGATATCTGTTTGTGAAATAATAATAGACACCTTACTTGCAACATATCCTCAAAATTCCGGGCTGCGAGCTTTTTCATGGTGGCAGTGTTGTCCATAAAGCATCAAATTTTGCCCACACCAAACGTTGGGACAAAGTGGTACCTTTACAGAGTTTTAATTAGTCCCATATCTGCAACTGCCTCCATGTAGTCACCTTCTGTTGAGAATGGATACTATATCACCTCCTTGTGCAACAAGTATGTGCATCAAATGAGTGAAAATTGACTTTCATACACTGAGTTCAAACTTGTGCAGGAGATCAGGGGTGAACATATTGTGAAAATTAAATCCATGTCTTGAAAGCATTGAGAACGCATTCTATTATAAGTATAATATAGAATTGTTACAAGTGCAACTCAAGTGGAAGACATTACGCTCACATTAAGGGGAATGAGTGAGCCTTCCTTCAGTACGTTCTTTACTTTTGTAGATTCGACTGGTGTGCCAAGCTCAAAGATCCATTTTCATGTCTTAGCAATTCTTTCCTGTTGCTAGGAGTCATTGATGTGTCTATGTGCTCATTGCTGCTTATTGACCATTGTGCCAAGCTGGTGAATGTGCTTCAAGGGTATTAGGCATGATGGGCATGGAAATTGACCCAGAACCTGAAGAGTAGTGATGAGCATTCTATTAAGAGAGTCAGTATAGTAGCATGATAGATTATACAACTGACCTCTCCAGGTAATCTGCTGAATAAATTACAATTCTTGGAAACAGTCTCCAGAGTATCTGATCTGAGCAAAGGAACATAATGCCCAACTTGTAGGCCTCGAGGAAATCTGGGTGAAGGAGAACTAAGGACAAAACTGCTTGCATCAGTTCATGCTTGAGATGTGTGAGGAGCTGGGATGAGGCAGAGTGATCATAAGTGTCACTATATGTGTCCTGGATCAAAGCTGGTAGCTAGAAGCAAGATACGAGGTGTTTAAGAAAAGGTATGAATATAAATCTGTGTAACGTACCGATGGGATATATGCTAAATGATGGCAGGTGGGTTCTGTAAATTTACAGTGCATATATTTTGATTGCCTGCCCAGATACATGTAGAGCAGCCAGAGCGAAGCAGTTCCAAAGCTTGCCAGATGAGTGGAGTCAGAATAGAGCATTATAGAGAGTACGCCATTTTTTACTTTGTCCTCTTTCTGTAAAGTTTGTATCTCCTCATGCACATCAAGCCAGGCATTGGAAGAATAAAGCTCTCCATATACATGTTCCAGAGTGGAGCTGTGATTGGGTTGCCAGTACTCTTTGTAGGGCATGTAGTGAAAGGGAGGTGCATCAGAGTCATCTAGTGCACAGTAAATTGTATCCATCATTGACTGGTGGTAAACTCCTTTGATCTCACACTCTGGAGCATTCGCTTCACCACCAGCATGTTTTTTCTCATCTTCTGCAGGTAGTTTGATCATAACAGAGCCTTCACACCAGCCATCAGTAGAGGAGGAGCTTTGCCCTTCTGACTCATCTCTGTGGCCATCAAGCTGATCATTCTCCCGTTTTACACTATAAGGCTTCAAGTCATCTTTTCAAAACTCTGGATGGAGTATTACTTCATGAACTAGCTCATCCAGCTCCTCATTAGTCTTTCCCCTGACCTCACAGTTTGCCCAGGCAGTCAAAAGGTAGTTTGTCGCATTTTTAAAGAGGTCGTAGATATTTGTAACAAAAGAAGGCAATTGGGGATTCCAGGAGTTCCTCTCAGGCACAGAAAGGTTAGGTGAGTCACAAAAGTCTTTGAGGTCAAAACTTTTGTCAGGGTCATCGCTCAGCTTGTCTGGACAGACACAAAACAGGGCATAATCATTTGAATGCATCGTAAGAGGCGTGCGAAGATTACATGGAGCTGGAACCAGCACGAGAGAAGGTGCAGGAGCAATATTGGGTTCAGAAGGAGGGATGAGTTCTAGGAGGTGAGGTAGTGATGCTGATGGAAACACAGTTGAGCTCGAGCTTGTGGGCAAATGGTCTATAAACCGTTTTGACAGTCTCTTTTTCCTCTTGGTTCCAGGAGGAAGTTCCAGAGGGGTATCAAATAGGTGGAAGGCACCTAGGTAGTGCCAACACTTGAGCCCACAAGACAGACGGGACAAAACAATCTTTGTTGCTGTCAGATAGACTAAAAGTACATACATGAAAATTGTCTACTCACCTTTGTTGCTGTCAGATAGACTGAGGCAACAAAGGCGTCGGAAAGGGTTCAAATAGGAGGGATTATATAATATGAACTATACAGTACCAGTCCGAAAGGAATCCGTTGAGAATTACTCTCGGAATACGTAACTCGGCATTTGGATGCCGAAGGATCGCTTGACTCGGTGCGAGTGCGTATGAGCATTGGACGAGTTCACATTAGCTTCGGACGGGTTGGGGAGTGAAGGGAATATGAAAAGGATATGAATAGAATATAACGTGCCATGCTCCGAAGGTCCGGAGGCTATGCTGCCACCGAGTTTTGGGCTCAGACTCAGTGTTCCGGCTCAGACTCGGTACGTTCGCAAGACTCGGCACTTGTGCTCAGACTTGGTATGATCGTGAGACTCGGCACTCAGGCTCAGACTCGGTATGGTCCTGGGGTAGACTCGGTACTCGGAGTCATGACACAATGTCTGGACAGTCGGTGTCATGTCGGACGTGGTAAGAATGCTCTGGCGGGCTTACAATAGGGCAACTGGGTCTAGACTGTACAGGTCCATTGTGACTTCTTGAGGTTCAGGAGGAAAGGGCAGCTGTCTTTTTCCATCTATATAATATTTATTATTCAGTTATTGAACATTGTGACAGATAAAACTTGCCCTTCAATTCCTGCTTTTACCTAGCCTCCTTAACAGCCTTGATGTGTCTAAGAGTGCTCGTACAACTACTCTGTTTGCCCATTCCTTTGCAGGTATTTTGATGCATTGCAAGTCCTCGATTCACATGAAATTCTTTGCCACAGTCTTCACAGACTTGCATTGACATTGTGAGCAGAGTTTGTTGGACTTGGCAAGTGTGTTTGCATTTAAGAGGGTTCATTTGATGCACTGTTTCTGTCAGACCGAGTGTTATTGCCAGAGATAATGAATAGTGTGGAGGCAATGACAGAAGTAAGCGAGACGTGCCCTACTCGATGCGTCGAGATCAGGCACACATGACCAACATATACTATTTAAGGAAAGTGCATGGGAGTCCCCCCCCTCCTGCAGTCTCTGCTCCCTACTGTCATCCCACTGCCCAAAATGCCTCCTGCTGCCTTATACAATAACCAGAACAGACATCACTGCCAATTGATAATGCCGCTGCCTTCTGACCCACCTGTATGACCCAGCTTGGACATGCCTTTGCAGGACTCATCACTGACCAACAACAGTGAGGACGCCCCTCCCCCCAAGCATCGAAGACTCATAACTGACATTACTACAGTTAGGAGGGGAAGGAATAAGGCTGCCATGTAAGTCTTTGTTTCTCCGTTTTGAATCTACTGATATGTGAGTACATACACAGACGGAAGGATTCAACGGTGGCACGCATCCTCCAGCTCGCTCAATTCATCAAGCGTGGCATCAACCTCTGGACACACATACCTCAGGCTATCAATGTTGGAATGGCCGCTGAGCTCTTGGAGCAATACAAGACCATGGACCTGTCAGACAATGACTACAATGAGGATGACAAGAAGGATGCTGAACTAATTCTTGAGAACTGGTGAGCTAGAATCTCACTATATGCATGATATCTGACTACCATTTGCTTTCTTATGTAGCTCGAAGGAGAAGGACACACTCATCAAGGCTTTTAAAGGCATCATGGCATTGTTTTCGACGCATATCAAATATATCAACACTCTGAATGACAAAGAAGCAGCAGACCTCTGGTGCCAGGTAAGTGATTTGCCAGAGAGGTGTCTTCTTTTATGACTCTTGCATCTACGTTACAGGTCAATATGGCTGCAGAGCAAGGTTGTAACAATGACATGGCAAGTATCAAGGCCAAGACGCACAAATATGTGCTCAAGAGTGGCCAGCCATTCCCACTGATCGATGACGACAAGTCAAAGTATGGTACCAGTCATCCACAGCTTCTGTGGATGATTGTACCAATGTTAATTCTTCACAAAAATGAGGCAGACACAGAGTAAGCTGATTATATGTGCTTAATTCATCTCTGATTTTTGCTGTAGTTTTGAGGCTGATGTAAAGGCCAAGAAATACAAGATTGATCACAAGTCCATCCTAGCTTTTTTGTTTGATGCTGATTCATGGAACCCTCACGCTCCAGATGGAGGGTTGCTCAAAGGGCACTTCATCATACATGTAAGCCAATTTCTTACCTTTGCTATTGTTTTAGCACATGGCACACTGATATCTAACTTGCTCCAAGTCCTTCATCACATCCTTACTGGCCCATCCTCTGCAAAAACAGAACCTGGCAAAAGAGGTAGGTCGACACAAGCAGGCAATGCAACTATTGCCAGGCAGACTGAAGTCACACCCAAAATGATTGCATATGCCTGCATTCATGTAAGTTTCACACTTATCAAACTGTTAGTTGTTGTTAACTTCTACTACAGTAGGCAAAAAAAGTATTGCATCACCTGTTACTTTTTTCTTCTTGCACTAGTTCTGAGTTAAAGAGAGTAGTTTTTACTCTAATTAATATATATATGTGTACCCTAAACCTCAACAAAAAAAATGGTATAAATTCTCCCAAATTGCATAAACAGCTAGGGAGAAAATGAGGTTGCACACGTGACATGGCATGCTTGTGTCAGTGAACGCGCGTGTTCTTGATACAACGACTCTCACAGCTCAGCATGCAGTGCACATTTCCCTTTCCTCTTGCATTCCTTGCCATCTGTGCCTTCAATGGTCGCATTCAAGCATACAACACCAACAACATGCCACACAATAGTGGTTGGGAAACAGCAGGGCTGCTCTGACTGCAGTATTGCCCAAGAACTCAGCCGTGCACAATCCACAGTGTCTCGCATCAATGTCAGGTACCAGTACTCAAAATACTGGTATAGCAAGACTCCAAAATCAGGCCGTCCATCAAAGCTCACCCAGAAGGACAGGCACTATGCAGTTTATCTGCTTGCCAAGGGTGCTGCCCGCAATGCCACTGAACTTCAACATGAATACTTCCCACATGTCACTGCACAAACCATCTGCAATGCTCTGAAGATTGAGGGACTCAAGGCCCATGTTATGTACAAATAGCCATACCTGAACCGCAAAGCCAGACTGAGGAGGTGGTTTTAGGCACACATGGTCATATTATGGACTGTGCTACGTTGGCGGTGAGTTGTGTTCTCAGATGAAGCAAAGGTGGAGATCTTTGGGTCAGATGGAATTCAATGGTGCTGGAGGAGGAGGGATGAGGAGTTCCAGAGCTGATATTTGCAGAAAATGGTCAAGTATAGAGGGGGGTCAATTTTAGTTTGGGGCTGCGTCACGAAATTTGGGTTGGGTCATCTCATGCACATCGAAGGTACAATGGATCGCTTCAAGTACACTGATATTTTGAAGGAAGGCCTCCTTGGTACCTTGCATGATAAGGGCATCAAAAAATGCGGCATGCTTTTCCAACAGGACAACAATCCAAAGCACACTTCAAGGCACGCAATGGCCTGGTTTAAGAAAAATGGTATCAAACTTCTCCCTTGGCCATCCCAGAGCCCTGACATGAACATCATGGAGCATGTCTGGTCTAAGCTCAAGCACCAGATGCAGCATAGGCACAAATGGCCCTCAAACAAGGATGAATTATGGAAGGCTTTGCAGGAGGAGTAGGCTAAAATTGGGATGGGGTTTGTGGACAAGCTATATAATTCTATGCCTAGACGTGTGGCTGCTCTGAAGCATGTAAAGGGTGGTAACACTAAATACTAGACAATCTATCTTCAGGCTATGATTAAGAAGAAATTTCAGGAAACAAAGTGATCTGAGTGATTTGACTGAGAAATGGTTTGCCTTTTTTAGATCTTTTACACTCAAGAACTCAACCATTTTTCACAGAAATTTGTACACTTGCTCAGTAGTATACATAGTATAGTATGCATGCTTATAACTTGGATCTTGTATTACAGTTGTCTGGGAACATGTAAATCTGTGGGTGATGCAATACTTTTTTTGCCTACTGTATATAATAGGCTTGTCACTTTATCTTGAAGCTCAAAGTATTCAGCGAAACCAATGAGCAGTTCAATGTAAAGAAATTTTACTATGATATTATCAGGCTTTTCAACAACAGGGAGTCCAAGTGGGTTAAGGATACTCTTGCTTGGTGGAATGAGTATGTACATCATCTAATCTAATTCTCACTCTAATGCCTTTTCCAGACAGGTTTTTGGCGCTGGTGCAGAAGATGAGGATGAAGAGGAAGACAACAACATGGACAAAGATGAAACCTCCTTTGCAAACATCCTAGCTATGCAAGAGGCCTGCAAAGCTCAAGAAACAGTGCCTAAAGAGCCTGTGATAAGTCAAACTCAGCTCGACTCTCAGTATACTCAGGATGCATTTCCTGACCTCCACTGACTGCCCCCCCCCCCTCTCTCTGGTTATGTGTATTTCTGGTCCCTGTTGCTTTCATGCTCCTTAGCATCGTCTCTGCTCAGCTCACTCATCGCAAACTCAACATTTCTTTCACTCACCTGTACTTGATGTATTCTCACTCTCGTCTCTCTTGCCAAACCAAGCAATACACTGTCATCACTATTACCTGGATGCACCACTATTACCATTCACTGCATTGCTGAAATATGAACTGTAGAACGGATAGCACTCATGTATCATCATAACAGAAATACATCATTATTATACTATTTAAATGGTGTGATAATGAACCAGTAGACTTTTGGTCTCATATAACAACTTGCAGACCTTATATAAGAACTCTACCAGACACAACAAGAACCACAAGTAAGATTATCCCATGTCATTTTGAAGCTGTGCCGTATTCTCTTCTATATTTCTTCAGGGCCGGTCATTCTTGTAAGTGATGATCAGTATGACCTAACTTGGCAATATGCATTAGACTTGCAGCGATCTTGTGGCAACTTGTACATTTCTGATCATTTTGAAGCTGCGCTAGATTCTCTTGTACATAATATACAAAATTTACAAAATTTACTATCTTCTACGGCTATGTAAGCCCGTGCAAGATTTTAGACTTTTTCGTGATGACTGACACATGATGCACTGGCACGTTACTTTAGCAATAGATAAGATAAAAGTTAAAACTGTTAGGCGGGAGTCCGGGAGATGACTCGGACTGGGCAGGCCTCGGCTGACTGTCGTCTGGGACGTGTTATACTCGAGCGGGAACTCGGGACACGCTGTACTCAGGCTAGGTCGTCGCGGAGGTAAGAGGATTAATACAAGTCTAAACTAATACAAGGGGGACGAGTCTCACCTAGGTCGTCGCGGAGGTAAGAGGAAAAGCAGAACAAGGAGTTCATGCGATTCCTGAGACCTTATATAGCAACGACCATGAGACTATATTACCTAACATTACATAACGAGCAGGAATGGAACGAATGAAGGTCATGTGAAGGGAGTGTGGGAAGTGATTGGAAAGATGATTAAAGATAATAAGAAAGAGCGGTTAAAAGGAAAGGAAAAGGAAAAGGGGAAATAAAGAAAGGGTAAAAGTTCGAGTTCTGACATTACCCCCCCCTCAAGGTTGGGCGTCCCGACCAACCAAGATTGCGGTCGTCTGACTCGGTGTCGATGAAGTGTGGGCGAAGTCGTTGGCGAGGAATGTCGAGTTTTCGAGGGGCACCGGGGTGTTTTCGATAGAATTCAGTGATCGCCTCCTTTGCGTTCTCGCCAAAGTCCATCTCGGGCTGCCACCTCGGTTCGTTGTAGCCAACCCACTTGACGAGGTATTGTAGCTTCCCTCGGTGCAGACGTGAGTCTATGACTTCCTCGATCTCGTACTCTTCCTCGTTGTCAACGATGTCAGGTGGCGGCGGCGGCTGTTGTTTCTGACTTTCGAAGGACGGTTCAACTGCGGGTTTCAGCAGGGCCTCATTGAAGACCGGGTGGACCTTTTTCCATCGTTTTGGGAGTTTGAGCTTGTACGCGCTCGCTCCCACCTTGTCGACGATCTCGAAGGGACCATACCACTTGTCCGCTAGCTTCTTCGTCGGCGAGTCTGTGCTGATGTTTCGCCCATCGAGGAAAATCTTGTCTCCAGCTTTGTACTCCACTGAAGCCCCTGCTGTCCAGTCGTGGTAGCGCTTCATGTCCTCTGCCGCCTTGACCAGATTGTCCTTTGCTACACGATGAGTCTCCTTGATGTGCTTCGCGAATTCTTCCGCCAACATATTGGCAGAAGAAGTTCGTATGGTGTCAAAGCTCTTAGGGTGACGCCCAGTGTTCGCGTAGAAGGGTGACATTTTCGTCGCCGAGTGTTTGCGGTTATTGTAAGCGAACTCTGCGAGAGGGAGCCAGTCTTTCCAGTCTGATTGCCGATGGTTAACGAAGAGTCGGAGATACTGTTCGAGCTCTTGGTTGACACGTTCCGTCTGACCATCCATTTGTGGGTGGTACGTGGTTGACGGGTTGCCTTCGATGTGCAGGAGATTGTACAGCTCCTTCATCATCGACGCATCGAACTGCGTGCCTCGGTCGTGGATGATCTTCTTTGGTAGGCCATGGAGACGGAAGACGTGGTCGCGGTATAACTGAGCCATACCTTCCGCTGACAATTTCATCGTTGTCGGGATCGCATGCATCTGCTTTGAGAACCTGTCCACAAAGACACAGATCGCGTTGTGTCCCTTAGATTCTGGGAGCTCTCCAATTAGGTCGACCGTGACGATTTCCCAAGGACCTTCAGGGACTGCGTTTGGGTGAAGTGGCCTCGACCTCGACGTTCTTAAGGCTTTCGTCCGTTGACAGCGGTCGCATCCTCGGACGTACGCTCGGACATCGGAGAACATCGATGCCCACCAGAAATCGCGACGGACGAGCTCTACTGTCTTCGATGCTCCCGGATGACCGGCGAGTACCGAGTCGTGGCACTCTTGTAACACGGCCTCCTTCATCGTCGACGGAACGTATATCTTGCCTTTCATCTGCCACAACCCGTCGACTTCCATCATGTTCGTCGGCCTCTCTGATTCGTCCTGCGCCCTCTGCGCTTCACCCACTCGTTCCACCATCTCATCGCACGATGTTCGCACTACCCCACGGTTCAGCCACTTGTCCTTGATGAACACGACGCCGTCGTTGTCATCCTTGCCCTGATCATAGCCCGCCTTGCCCATCGTCTTCCCCGACTTGTGTTCGAGGTGGAAGTCGAATTCTTCAAGTTCGGTTCGCCAGCGAGCTTGACGATAGCTCAGCTTCTGTGCTGACCTGAAGTAGGTGAGGTTGGCGTGGTCGGACCAGATTTCGATCTTGTGGCGAGCGCCAAGGAGGTACTGCTGCCACTCCTTGAGCGCTGAAACGATTGCGAGCATCTCCTTGTCATAGATCTCATAGTTTCGTTCCGCTGGTTCGAGCGCCTCTGATCTGTAGGCGATCACCCTCCACTTTCCTTCCTGCTTCTGCAACAACACGCCGCCGAGTGCAAAGTTTGACGAGTCCGCCTCCACGCGGAAAGGGCCCTCGTCGTTGGCGATGGCTAGGACTGGAGGTGAGCAGAGATGTCGTCTCAGCTCCTCGAACGCTTCCTGCTGTTCGGTCTCCCATACCCAGTCCTTTTTGCCTGTTAACGACGTCAACGGTCGGACCACCTTGCTGTAGTCCTTAATAAACCGTCTCAGCCAGTTTCCCATGCCGAGGAACTGTTGCAGCTCCTTGAGGTTTCGTGGGACAGGCCAGTTCGCTATCGCGTCCGTCTTCACCGGGTCAGCCCTGATTTCGCCGTTGCCAATGATATGACCGAGGTACTTGACGACTTTGGCATCGAATCCGCACTTCTCCGGCTTCAGGTACAGGCCATTTTCTCGGAGGATCTGGAGTACGCGCCTCGACGTATCGATATGCTCCTCTATGGTTTCTGAGAGGATTAGGATGTCATCGAGGTATACGATGATCAGGTTAGCATAGATCAGGTCCTTGAAGATATGGTTGACAAAAGCCTGGAACGTGGCCGGCGCATTGCAAAGGCCAAAAAACATGACCGTTGGTTCGAAGAGGCCCATGTTCGTGCGAAATGCTGCCTTCCATTCGTCACCCTCGCGGATCTGGATATTGTAGTACCCCCAGCGAAGGTCAAGCTTAGTGATGTACTTCGCTTTCTTGACCTTGTCGATGAGTTCGTCGATGAGAGGAAGGGGATACTTGTTCTTGATCGTACCATCATTGAGCTTACGGTAATCCTGGATCGGGCGTAGCGATTTGTCGGCTTTCTTAATGAAGAAGAAAGGTGATGCCATGGGTGATATCGATCGTCGGATGCGACCAGACTTCAAGTTTTCATCGAGGAAGTCCTTGAGTGACTGTTGCTCCATCGGCGTGAGCGGGTAGATCTTACAGTCACTCGGTTTGAAGTCGGGCTTCAAGTCGATGACATGATCCCAGGGTCGGTGTTCAGGCAGCTTCTCGAAGCCTTTTTCGCTGAAAACATCGGCATAGTCATTGAGGTACGCGGGCCAGGACGCCTTGTCCATTCGTGTCTCACTCACCCTCCTCATCTGTTCCACCACCTCCTTTACCTTGCCTAGGTCCTCCACCGGCTCTCCCTCGATCGTACATTCCTCTGGACAACGAGTGAATTCAATTGAACCCATTTTCCAGTCGACCTCAGGGTTATGACGTCGAAGCCAGTTGTACCCCAGGAATATGTTTGACGACGCTAGGGACGTTACTGCAAGGACAATCCTTTCCTTGTGGTGGCCGATCATGAGCTCGACTTCGACGTATTCTTCAATCAACCCAGCCTCGTTGTGCGTGCCATCGGCGTTGAGCACTGCTAGCAGTGTTGTCGTCCCGGCGGGAATTGATGGTTCCCATTCCCGGCGGGACATGGGATTCCCGCCGGGATTGATGGCATCCCCGGGGGACAAGGGGAATGAACTCGGTAGAATTCTACATAGAAGTTCGGTTATATATGACTAAGAGCATTTATATGGCAAGTGGGATAATCAAATAAAGTTAACACGGCTATACAAATATTACTATTTACTGCATGAAGCTCAGCGTGCATGTAGTGGGACTGCTTACTAATCTTTGCATCCCATTGCTTCTTCCCATCCCATCCCATCAATCCCGGCGGGATCCCGGCGGGATCCCTTCCATCCCCGGGGGATCCCCGCGGGATTGGACAACACTGACTGCTAGGGGTCGGATGTAACGTTTCGTTTCCAACCCATACCGTTCGACGAACCTCACGTCGATGCACGATCCTGTACACCCCAAGTCCACAAGAGCGTGTGCATCCACCTCTCTCACTTCGCCCGCTATGCTTTGTCCGACGTTCAGGAGAAGGTCCAGCTGGCGTCCACCAGTTCCTCTCATGAACAGCGGTTCGTACTCCTCATCTTTATTCACACCGGTGGGGACTTCGTAATTGGAAAAACCATCGACGTCGTTTGCATCTACGTATTGTACAGACGGTTGGTTATATTTTAGCGAATCCAGATTCGAAGTCCCTTGTTCTTCTTGGTCAGTCGCCCCGATGACTACGCCTGACCCTTCGCAAAACCCTGCGAGTCGACGACCTCTTCGTCATTGTCTTCTTCCTCCACATAGTTCTCCACAATCGACCTTCGAGTGTCTACGACTTCCTCGAATGCCGATTCCTTCATTGCGCCAAGCTCGTCGGCGAGGATGCAACGTTCGCCTGGCGCCATCAGTTCCAGCATGCGCTGGATGATTGGTTTCCCCTGCGGGCACTTGCTCTTGAAGTGGTCCAGCCCGCCGCAAATCCAGCACGCGTGTCATCGTTGCGCCTCGTTCATCGAGACATCCATTGGCTGACCAGCACCTCCAAAGGTAACGCCAGTTGCATCGCGCTTGTCGACGTGGGGGGGTGCGAACGGATGGCGGACGGGCGGCGCCTGCTGGACCTGTGGGCGTGTGGGGGGTAGTGCACGGCCTCGTTGGATGGCGCGGATCTGCTGTTCACCACGATCAATTTCGACGGCCTTCTTTTTCCAGTCTTCGTACTTCGTTGGGACCGGCGTTGACCTCAGTACTCCACGGACTACTTCGATGTTCATTGCACGCTTTAGGCGATCGCAGATGACACCCTCGTCTGTTAGCTCCACTGCTTTGATGACTACATCGAGGTCTTGGAAGAATTCGTCAGCTGAGAGGTCCTTCTGGGTCTTTTCTCAGAACTTCTTCAACGCCTTCTCCTTTCTGTTCGGGTCGTCGAAGGATGCATCCAGTCGTTCCTGGAACCTTGTCCAGCTATCCATGAAGCTCACAACACCATTCGTCGTGAACTCCTGAACGTAATTCTGCGCCCACGTCGACGCGTTGCCGCCCTTGAGATAGGAGAGTGCGATGTAGATCTTGCTCGACGACGAGGGGTACCTCGTGGGGTTCGCCGATACGAAGAGTAGAACTTCGCGCTTGAAGTCGAGGTAATCATCACCGCCAGCGAATTCGCGTGGCCGGGCGACGTCAATGTTGGGGGGTAGAGCATTCGAGGTTTGCGCAGCAGGGGCATTCGCCGCTTGTTGAGTGAAGGCCGCAGCGATTAATGCTGCGAGCTCTCGTTGTTGTTGTTGAGTAAAGCCCATAGATGTCGACATTGTTGGTGCGGGCATGCGGGACAGATGTTCAGGAGGTGTCGGCGGCGATGAGTCTCTACGGGGTGTACGATAACCTCCTGGTTCGCTTGGAAGGACGACCGACGAAGTTGAAATGGTAGGGGATGCTGGGGCGCGAGGGGTTCGAGGCGCCCACCGAGTTCTTTCGCCTGATGGGTCAGTTGAGTACCAGGCGTGTCTAACGTCACTCCACCAGAGGTTATGGGTGACGTGGCTCCTATCGTTGGCTACGTACGACTGTCGTTCGGTGTCGTAGCGTGACGAATGAGGGAGAGCCCACTGTTGTTCCTCGGTAAGATCTATGTTGACTAGACCGGGGGGGGGACTGGGAGGGGCTGGTTGTCTGGATGAACGTTACGCTGGCGAAGGACAGGTTTGTCGGCAAATTTGATGACCAAACGGAAGGAGGCGGTCGAGAGCACAATCGACAACGACGTCGAGGACTGTACACGGTGTGTTACCCACGTCCAGGTCAGATGGTTCCTCCACCAGAGGGAGAGGCGGAGAGCCAGGGTCGGGAAAGGTCGGGTGTAGGTTTATGTAATACACGAACGTCCGAAAACGTCCGGGCAGGGTTGAGGGTTTGTCGTTTAGGGGTTTTACACATCAAGTCCGTCGAGGGGAGCGCTCCTCTAGACCGAGTGAAGGCGAGTCGACAGCGATGACGTACGCTGGGGATGAGCCTGGGTGGGGTTCTGCTTTTATGTTAGGCGGGAGTCCGGGAGATGACTCGGACTGGGCAGGCCTCGGCTGACTGTCGTCTGGGACGTGTTATACTTGAGCGGGAACTCGGGACACGCTGTACTCAGGCTAGGTCGTCGCGGAGGTAAGAGGATTAATACAAGTCTAAACTAATACAAGGGGGACGAGTCTCACCTAGGTCGTCGCGGAGGTAAGAGGAAAAGCAGAACAAGGAGTTCATGCGATTCCTGAGACCTTATATAGCAACGACCGTGAGACTATATTACCTAACATTACATAACGAGCAGGAATGGAACGAATGAAGGTCATGTGAAGGGAGTGTGGGAAGTGATTGGAAAGATGATTAAAGATAATAAGAAAGAGCGGTTAAAAGGAAAGGAAAAGGAAAAGGGGAAATAAAGAAAGGGTGAAAGTTCGAGTTCTGACAAAAACACTCTTTCACATGAAATTAAAATAAAAAAAGGAAAGGTAATATTAATGCTTAGTATACAGTGCACAAACTACATCCATATAAAAGATCACAATGAAAACGGCGAAAAACTATTAGAGTCTAAGCATAAATGTAAGTTCCACAGTATTCACAAATTCTCGGAATAGCTTCATCATCTGAACCATCACCACCTCTGTCTTCCTCGTTAGAGCCACCAGACAGACTGAACGGCCCTGCACTTGACCCACGCTTCGACATCCCCATAAGAGAGTCATCCTCGCGTCCACTACAAATATGGTCTGGAACAAGTCACATACGTGAGTATCACAATAAACCGCTGGATGACAAACAACTCACCTGGCTCTTCCTGGCCCGAACTAACTCTACTCGAAACAAGTTCATCCCTGTCATCCAATCCGGAGCTGACGGGATCACCCCAGTCCTCAGACTCGGAGGCTCTCATACCAGGGTCTTCAGGGTAGACAGTCCCTTCGGACCCGTATGGAGAGCCTCCAATAGACCCGTCCGAATAAGGTTCAGAAAGTGGCCTTGAGTCAGGATTATCGCTTTCAGCATACCCTTCCCCCTCTGTGTAGGATTGAGAGGCTGACCTTGAGTCAGGAATATAGCTCTCATCGTATCCTCCGGAGTAAATGTTGGACTCGGTGCCGGTTCTCTCTGTGTCTGAGATATCTCTGTCATTTTCTGAATCGTAGGCTGATTCACCTGTAAGGTCTCTGTCTCCGTCTTCATCGTAGAGCTTATCTCCTTCAGAGTGTACGCTTGAACGACGGTCAGAGGGTTCTGGAGACAATCCTCCTTCACTCGGAGTAAGGGGGCCTTCCTCGTCTTCTTCGCTGAGATCTCTGTCTGCATCGGAGGCCGGTAAAGAAGCTCCTGGCTCCGTTGTATCTCGCAGGTCTTCTGAGCCCTCATATTGACTATCTGAATACACTGGTTCACTTTCGGAGTAAACTGTGGAGTTAATGTTGCTTCTCTCTGCGTCTGAAATACCTCTGTCATTTTCTGAACCGTAGGCTGATTCACCTGTGATATCTCTGTCTCCGTCCTCATCGGAATAGCCCTCGTCCCCTTCAGAGTATACGCTTGAGTGACGGTCTGAGGGTTCCGGAGACATTTCACCTTCACTTGGGGCAAGAGTGGCTCCCTCGTCTTCCTCGCTAAGTCCCCTGTCTGAATTGGAGGCGGGCAAAGACGCTTCTGTTGCTGTGGTATCTCGCAGGTCCTCGGAACCTTCGTATTGGGAGTCGGAATATTCTGGCTCAGTCCTGGAGTAAACAGTGGAATCGGCGTTGCTTCTCTCCGCATCTGAAATATCTCTGTCGTTTTCTGAATCGTAGGCTGATTCACCTGTAAGGTCTCTGTCTCCGTCTTCGTCGTAGAGCTCATCTCCTTCAGAGTGTACGCTTGAACGACGGTCAGAGGGTTCTGGAGACAGTTCGCCTTCACTTGGAGTGAGGATGGCTTCCTCATCTTCGCTGAGACCTCTATCCGCATCGGAGGCAGACAAAGAAGCTTCTGGTTCCGATGCATCTCGCAGGTCCTCCGAGCCTTCGTATTGACTGTCGGAATATTCTGGTTCACTTCCGGAATAAACGCTAGACTCAGTGCCGGTTCTCTCTGCGTCTGAGATATCTCTGTTATCTTCCGACCCGTACGCTGATTCGCCTGCCAGGCCTCTGTCTTCATCTTCACCAGAATAGTTTTGCGGGTCTTCACTGTAGCCCTCGTCCCCTTCAGAGTATACGCTTGAGCGACGGTTTGAGGGTTCTGGAGACAGTTCATCTTCTCTTGGAGTGAGAATGGCTTCCCCGTCTTCGCTGAGATCCCTGTCCGCATCGGAGGCGGGCAAAGAAGCTTCTGGATCCGTTGTATCTCGCAAGTCTTCTGAGCCTTCGTATTGACTGTCGGAATATTCTGGCTCAGTCCTGGAGTAAACGGTGGAATCGGCGTTGCTTCTCTCCGCATCTGAAATATCTCTTTCGTTTTCTGAGTCATAGGCTGATTCATCTGTAAGGCCTCTGTCTCCGTCTTCGTCGTAGAGCTCATCTCCTTCAGAGTGTACGCTTGAGCGATGGTCAGAAAGTTCTGGAGACAGTTCGCCTTCACTTGGAGTGAGGATGGCTTCCTCATCTTCGCTGAGACCTCTATCCGCATCGGAGGCAGACAAAGAAGCTTCTGGTTCCGATGCATCTCGCAGGTCCTCCGAGCCTTCGTATTGACTGTCGGAATATTCTGGTTCACTTCCGGAATAAACGCTAGACTCAGTGGTAGTTCTCTCTGTATCTGAGATATCTCTGTTATCTTCCGACCCGTACACTGATTCGCCTGCCAGGCCTCTGTCTTCATCTTCACCAGAATAGTTTTGCGGGTCTTCACTGTAGCCCTCGTCCCCTTCAGAGTATACGCTTGAGCGACGGTCTGAAGGTTCTGGAGATATTTCACCTCTTGGAGTGAGAATGGCTTCCTCGTCTTCGCTGAGACCCCTGTCCGCATCGAAGGCAGGCAAAGAAGCTTCTGGATCCGTTGTATCTCGCAAGCCTTCCGAGCCTTCGTATTGACTGTCGGAATATTCTGGCTCAGTCCTGGAGTAAACGGTGGAGTCGGCGTTGCTTCTCTCCGCATCTGAGATATCTCTGTCGTTTTCTGAGTCATAGGCTGATTCACCTGTAAGGTCTCTGTCTCCGTCTTCGTCGTAGGGCTCATCTCCTTCAGAGTGTACGCTTGAACGATGGTCAGAGGGTTCTTGCGACCACTCTCCTTCACTCGGAGTGAGAGTGGTACCCTCATCTTCGTCGCTGAGACCTCTATCTGCATCGGAGGCGGGCAAAGAAGCTTCTGGTTCCGATGCATCTCGGAGGTCTTCAGAGTCTTCGTATCGACTGTCGGAATATTCTGGTTCAGTGCCGGTTCTCTCTGCGTCTGAGATATCTCTGTTGTCTTCCGACTCGTAGACTGATTCGTCTGCCAGACTTCTCTCTCCGCCTTCATCAGAGTAGTTCTGTGGTTCTTCATTATAGACTTCGTCTCCGTCAGAATACACGCTTGAACGACGATCAGAGGGCTCTTGAGACCATTCGCCTTCAGTCGGAGTGAGAGTGGCTCTCTCGTCCTCTTCGCTGAGTCCTCTGTCCGTATCGGGTTCATCAGAGAAGTATCCTTCAGAGCTTCGTCGCGACACGGGCTCTTCATCCGTTATGCTTCGACTTTCCGGTTCCTCTTCGTACGCCTCCTCGACGTCTGACTCGGCATCGCGCGGCGAGTCTTCGGCGTACTCTGACGTGTAGCGCTCAGAAGGTGTCCTTGAGCCAGAATATTGAGATCTACCGTCGTCGGTCATGTCCCTTACACCCTCAGACCCGGAATATTGCGAGACATCGTCATAGCCAGAGGTGTATTCTTCATCTGTCATGCCTCTGCTTGCATCATCAGATCGAGAAGCGTATCCATCGTATTCATCGTCTGAGATGCCCCTGCTCGCATCGTCTGAGTGAGATCGGTAGTCGTTATCCGAACCTTCATCTTGCGAGTAGACTTCAGACCCTAAAGGAGAATCCAGCCCACGCTCAGACTCGGTCCGAGGATAGCGAGATTCGACTTCGGACTCGGCGTAATTGGAGGCGGGCACAGAAGTATCTCGCAGGTCTTCCGAGCCATCGTATCGACTGTCTGAATACCCTGGTTCACTCCTGGAGTAAATGCTGGAGGCGGCGTCGCTTCTCTCTCGGTCTGAGATATCTCTGTCGTTTTCTGAGTCATAGGCTGATTCACCTGTAAGGTCCCTGCCTCCGTCTTCGTCGTAGAGCTCATCTCCTTCAGAGTGTACGCTTGAACGACGGTCAGAGGGTTCTGGAGACAGTTCGCCTTCACTTGGAGTGAGGATGGCTTCCTCATCTTCGCTGAGACCTCTATCCGCATCGGAGGCAGACAAAGAAGCTTCTGGTTCCGATGCATCTCGCAGGCCCTCCGAGCCTTCGTATTGACTGTCGGAATATTCTGGTTCACTTCCGGAATAAACGCTAGACTCAGTGCCGGTTCTCTCTGCGTCTGAGATATCTCTGTTATCTTCCGACCCGTACGCTGATTCGCCTGCCAGGCCTCTGTCTTCATCTTCACCAGAATAGTTTTGCGGGTCTTCACTGTAGCCCTCGTCCCCTTCAGAGTATACGCTTGAGCGACGGTTTGAGGGTTCTGGAGACAGTTCATCTTCTCTTGGAGTGAGAATGGCTTCCCCGTCTTCGCTGAGATCCCTGTCCGCATCGGAGGCGGGCAAAGAAGCTTCTGGATCCGTTGTATCTCGCAAGTCTTCTGAGCCTTCGTATTGACTGTCGGAATATTCTGGCTCAGTCCTGGAGTAAACGGTGGAGTCGGCGTTGCTTCTCTCCGCATCTGAGATATCTCTGTCGTTTTCTGAATCGTAGGCTGATTCATCTGTAAGGCCTCTGTCTCCGTCTTCGTCGTAGAGCTCATCTCCTTCAGAGTGTACGCTTGAGCGATGGTCAGAAAGTTCTGGAGACAGTTCGCCTTCACTTGGAGTGAGGATGGCTTCCTCATCTTCGCTGAGACCTCTATCCGCATCGGAGGCAGACAAAGAAGCTTCTGGTTCCGATGCATCTCGCAGGTCCTCCGAGCCTTCGTATTGACTGTCGGAATATTCTGGTTCACTTCCGGAATAAACGCTAGACTCAGTGGTAGTTCTCTCTGTATCTGAGATATCTCTGTTATCTTCCGACCCGTACACTGATTCGTCTGCCAGGCCTCTGTCTTCATCTTCACCAGAATAGTTTTGCGGGTCTTCACTGTAGAAATCGTCCCCTTCAGAGTATACACTTGAGCGACGGTCTGAAGGTTCCGGAGACATTTCACCTTCTCTTGGAGTGAGAATGGCTTCCCCGTCTTCGCTGAGATCCCTGTCCGCATCGGAGGCGGGCAAAGAAGCTTCTGGATCCGTTGTATCTCGCAAGCCTTCCGAGCCTTCGTATTGACTGTCGGAATATTCTGGCTCAGTCCTGGAGTAAACGGTGGAATCGGCGTTGCTTCTCTCCGCATCTGAAATATCTCTGTCGTTTTCTGAGTCATAGGCTGATTCACCTGTAAGGTCTCTGTCTCCGTCTTCGTCGTAGAGCTCATCTCCTTCAGAGTGTACGCTTGAACGATGGTCAGAGGGTTCTTGCGACCAGCCTCCTTCACTCGGAGTGAGAGTGGTACCCTTATCTTCGTCGCTGAGACCTCTATCTGCATCGGAGGCGGGCAAAGAAGCTTCTGGTTCCGATGCATCTCGGAGGTCTTCAGAGTCTTCGTATCGACTGTCGGAATATTCTGGTTCAGTGCCGGTTCTCTCTGCGTCTGAGATATCTCTGTTGTCTTCCGACTCGTAGACTGATTCGTCTGCCAGACTTCTCTCTCCGCCTTCATCAGAGTAGTTCTGTGGTTCTTCATTATAGACTTCGTCTCCGTCAGAATACACGCTTGAACGACGATCAGAGGGCTCTTGAGACCATTCGCCTTCAGTCGGAGTGAGAGTGGCTCTCTCGTCCTCTTCGCTGAGTCCTCTGTCCGTATCGGGTTCGTCAGAGAAGTATCCTTCAGAGCTTCGTCGCGACACGGGCTCTTCATCCGTTATGCTTCGACTTTCCGGTTCCTCTTCGTACGCCTCCTCGACGTCTGACTCGGCATCGCGCGGCGAGTCTTCGACGTACTCTGATGTGTAGCGCTCAGAAGGTGTCCTTGAGCCAGAATATTGAGATCTACCGTCGTCGGTCATGTCCCTTACACCCTCAGACCCGGAATATTGCGAGACATCGTCATAACCGGAGGTATATTCTTCATCTGTCATGCCTCTGCTTGCATCATCAGATCGAGAAGCGTATCCATCGTATTCATCGTCTGAGATGCCCCTGCTCGCATCGTCTGAGTGAGATCGGTAGTCGTTATCTAGACCCTCATCTTGCGAATAGACTTCCGACTCTACAGGAGAATCCAGCCCTCGCTCAGACTCGGTCCGAGGATAGCGAGATTCGACTTCGGACTCGGCGTAATTGGAGGCGGGCACAGAAGTATCTCGCAGGTCTTCCGAGCCATCGTATCGACTGTCTGAATACCCTGGTTCACTCCTGGAGTAAATGCTGGAGGCGGCGTCGCTTCTCTCTTGGTCTGAGATATCTCTGTTGTAATCTGAATTATAAACTGGTTCATCCGTTAGGTCTCTACCTCTGTCGTCATCGGAGTAGCGCTGCGGATCATCATTGTAGATTTCGTCTCCTTCAGAGTATACACTCGAACGGTGGCCAGATGTTCCTCGAGACCATTCGTCTTCACTGAGTCCTCTGTCGGCATTACGATCATCAGAGAGGTATTCTTCAGAGCTTCGTCGCGACATAGGCTCTTCATCCGTTATGCTTCGACGATCCGGTTCCTCTTCATAAGCCTCCTCGACGTCTGACTCGATGTCCCGCGGTGAGTCTTCGGCGTACTCTGACGTGTAGCGCTCAGAAGGTGTCCTTGAGCCAGAATATTGCGAGACATCGTCATAGTCTTCATCTGACATGCCTCTACTTGCGTCATCAGGTCGATAAGCATATTCATCGTCTGTTATGCCCTTGCTTGCGTCGTCTGAGCGAGATCGGTAGTCGTCATATGGACCCTCATCTTGCGAGTAGACTTCCGACTCTACAGGAGAATCCAGCCCACGCTCAGACTCGGTCCGAGGATAGCGAGATTCAACTTCGGACTCGGCGTAATTGGAGGCGGGCACAGAAGTATCTCGCAGATCCTCCGAGCCATCGTATCGACCGTCTGAATACTCTGGTCCACCCCTGGAATAAACGCTGGAGGCGACATTGCTTCTCTCTCGGTCTGAGATATCTCTGCTGTAGTCTGAGTCGTAGACTGGTTCATCCGTTAGGTCTCTACCTCTGTCGTCATCGGAGTAGCGCTGCGGATCATCCCTGTAGATTTCGTCTCCTCCAGAGTATACACTTGAACGGCGGTCAGGTGTTCCTTGAGACCATTCGTCTTCACTGAGTCCTCTGTCGGCATTACGATCATCAGAGAGGTATTCTTCAGAGCTGCGTCGCGCCATGGGTTCTTCATCTGTTATGCCTCGACTTGCAGGAACCTCCTCAGTATACCTCTCCCTCCCAACATCTGACTCGGAATTCCACGTTGAATCTCTGGTTCGCTCCGATCTATCGTCCATATCACGCGCTTCCCTAGAACTAGAATCGTCATCATAGTTGTCCTCCTTCTTGTGCGAAGGGATGAAAAACATGTCTTTTAAAGCCTTCTTAGCATTATTCCCCGTCACATGTCTCTTCCAATTATCATCCTCTGAATTTGGATAGGAATCTTCGCTTCGTACATTTCTTGGGACCGATGAGGCGTATATTACGTCTGTGGAAGACGGGACGATCAGTATGTTTCTTCTAGCATGACATGCACGATGAGGGATTCTGGATTCCTTTGCTCACCATCGGTGCTTCTGTTTTTGCGAAGGTCCTCGGAGCTGGAATCATACGGCTCGGCTTCCCGCCTCGAACCGGAGCCGCTCATATCACCAAGCTCGATATCCTCCTCTCTCTCATCCCTATCCCTGTCCTTCTTCCTTCTCAGACAAGGACAGCATGCCGCGAAGAATCCCGGCGGTTTTTCTTTTTGCGAGGGGTCATTGTCGTACTCGTCGTCTGCATCGAAAGAGCTCTGCGAGCCTCTGCCAGAGATCGAGCGCCGTGACGGTTTGCCATAGGTAGTCGTCGAGCGCCATTCGTCATCCTTGGCGTGCGACATGCTCGCCGCGCGGGAATGCATAGAGTATTCGGACGGTTGCCTGGAGAAGGAACTACGCACAGATCGCGTACGAGAATCATCCCTGCGGGAATATGCATCGGAGTCCGATGCGGAACCGTTGTCATCGTATGCTCTCCTGTCCCGAGATTTCCTACTACAAGAATCAATGTCAACTAGGTTTTGTCTGAAAATGCAGGAAGACATTCGCATACACTAGATGGGTCATACAAAGTATGATCGTGACAACCCACAGTACGGCTGCGGCGATGAAACTCAACCATGCCTGGACGAACATTGCAATAAATACGAATTTCAAGGCACAGAGAGAAGAATGCTTACTATCGCGCCCGTATACGCTTTCATATTTCTTGCCGTCCCCGTCGCTTGACTGACACGATTCTTAACCTCCACAATAACTACCACGTCTATAATAAATGCGGCCGACGTGAGTATAGCTGCTACAAGTGTCAGTGTCGGCGAGACGAAATCAAAAGAGGACTTTCGTCCCAATTTTGCGGATAATTTGCGCTGGAATGAAGGTTTGGAGACGAAAGCTGTGGTTAGAAGGAAGAGTGCGAAAACACTGGCCGTCACTATGGACGGTGCGTTAGCTATTAATCGCAGGAGATAAAGACGGATTGTTGGACATACTAAAAGGATGGATAACAAGACTGCCTGTGAGGCGCGAAGAAGTCGAATTTTCAAGCCCAGTGAGCGTAGGTCTGCGAGCTCTCGAAATAAGTACACGCGGAGGCGGAAAGCTTATTGATTGAACGCACACATTGTTAAAAGTCCAGCCAACTTCTGGAACCGTACACTGAGGATAGCCATCGACGCTCCGTCTGCAGAGGACCACATCGGGTTCACTATTTCATCTTCGATATTTTGAAAAATGGTAACTCACGATAAGCAGTATCCCCAGAGTCCGAACCTAATAGACCCTCCAGTGCTGTGATCTACGAGGGTGAAGAGGCGGATTCCTTGCGCGAAGGGGACAGATACGCATGTAAGGAAGAGGAGGACGAAGGCTAGGAGGATAGCGGCAGGGGCACTATACAGATTGCTGGATTGTCGACGCATGTCGCCTCAAGTCAATTCGGTTCTCCAAAGTATTTGTCGGATCGGTGGATCGATCACTCCGGCTGCCCTCACGCTCAGAGATAGAATACAGAATACGGAGCCGGCGACGCAGGAGGACAGAAGTTTGCAGTTGACGAGGGCCATCGACGATGCAGAGGCACATTATGACCATGGGTCGAGCAAAGCAAACTTGATGCAAAGCTTGCTGCAGCCAGGGTTCGACTGCGAATGAGCCAAAAGGGAGACGATTTACGGACGAACTTTGCATTTTCTGGGGGATTCGGGAGGGATGGCACATTGCACACAAGTAATAAAGATGTATCAAAAGGCGGGTGTGAACGAAAAGAAATGAGGGTGGCCAAGTAACTGGACCTATAGAGACTGAAAATAGAAAAAGATACATCGAAAGAAGACGACGATTCATATCGAAGATCGTACTTTGCGCGCCCGAATTCCAAAGGGAACGTCGGTGCGGAACCCTGAGCCCATTTGTACCGGACAGAGCCGCCACCGCCGCCGGATGAACTTCGCTGAGACGACGCCGGAGGAACTAGCGTTTAATATTTTGATTAGTATTATCTTGAGAAAGGGCAGCGACAAGCACGCGAAGGAGACAGGTTATGGCGCGGGAGAAGAGAGAAAGCTCGTGACTCGACACGAGAGTCGCGTAACAAAAAGGAAGGTTATCTGCATTCTACGGAATGAATCGTTCAAACTCCGCCAAAACCGATCCCACCCGTGAGAACGTCCATTCTCCCGAATAGGGGTGGCCAAAGTGCGTGAATGGGCACAGGAAAACAGGCTCAGCGACGAGCGAAAGGCGTTAAAGGGGCACAATGGGCGGAAGGAAGCACAGCGCGCAAGCAGACGGAGTGATAAATTGGCGTGACAGATATGTGTGACAATTTCTTTGTTCCAAATAGATACAGTTCCCCAGAAGAAGCTTCAGTTTGGGCTTGTTTGTAGCGCTTAACCGTGTTTAAAATCGCCGTTGATAGGAGAAATGCAGGCCATCCCTTCTTTTCCCTCCATCCCTCACAGGCTGCGTCGACGCGCCCTCGCTCCCTTCCTCTATCTAATTTTCCCTAGGTATGTCTGTCTTCATATACGTGTCCGACACCTGTCATCGCGTCCCTCACCCGCGACGCGTCGTCTTTTTCACGCGCGCCTTTTATCTTTTTCGTCTCCTGTCTTTTGCTGACGTGTTTTTCTCTCTTTCTTGCCTACAGTTTCTTTTTGCAACCGTAATGTCTGCCCCGACCGAGACTGCTGCTGCCCCTGCCCCGGAGGTGAAGCCTGAAGAGACCGTCGCTGCTCCCGTCACGGAGGTGACCCCTGCTGCTGAGCCCGTTAAGGTTGAAGAGCCTGCCCCTGTTCGTTTCCCTTTCTTCGCATTTCATCTTACTCATCGTTTGTCTTTGAAAATATGCTAGGAGGCCGCCAAGGAAGAGGTGAAGGCTGAAGTTTGTTGCGCCACTTGTATTCATTATTCGCGAGATCTGACTCGATCTTTTAGGAGACCCCAGCTCCCGCCGCCACAGAGGCTGCTGAGCCTGCCGCTGCCACAGAAACAACGCCTGTGCGTCCAAATAGAGATTTTTTCCAAAGGGTTTTCTCAAACTTCTCACGTCAGGCGGTTGAAGAGCCTGCTAAGGACGACGCGACTCCCGTAAGTGGCAAATCTTCAATCTATTTTTCCCCATTGGGCTAAAGTGGGCACTTAAGGCCGCTGCTAAGACCACGGAGGCCAAGAAGGAGGAGAGGCCGAAGAGTCCCAGCCTTCTGTCCAAGATCCTCGCTCCCTTCAAGGAGCTGAAGGTGAAGAGCCCTAAGAAAGAGAAGGAAAAGAAAGAGGTGGAGGTGCGTTCTGAATCACCATAGTTACTGGTCATTATCATTCATCTGTTTTATATGCAGCCGGCCGCTCCCGCCGCCACCGAGGAGCCGGCCAAGGATGAAGCTGCACCCGCAGAGCCGGCTAAGTCTGAAGAGACGCCTGCCGAGCCCGCGCACGAGGCGTGCGTAATTTCAAGTTGATCCGTTGATTAAGCCTTTCTGATTTATTTTTTCTTTGCAGTGAGGCTGCCCCTGCCCCCGTTGAGGAGACTCCGGCCGCTTCTGAGCCCGCCAAGGAAGAGGTGAAGGAGGACAAGAAGGAAGAGAAGGAGGAGGAGAAATCTGATAAAGTGCGTGTTTCATTGTTAATGTTTCATTGAATAATAAACTAATTAGGGTTTTCAGGAGGAGGAGCACAAGAAGATCAAAGCTGCGAAGGTTGGCCGTCGCCTTTCTGCCCGCGTCGGTGCTCTCTTCAGGCCGAAGTCACAGAAGGATGAGGTCTCTCACCCTGCGAAGGTGGATGAGAACCCGCCAAAGATTGACGAGCCTGCCCCGGTCGCTCCTCTTGAGAACCCGGCGAATGAAGGTGAGGCCGCTGCCCCGGCTGCTCAGGAGGATGCTGCCCCTGAGGAGCCCGCGAAACCCTCTGAGCCGACGCCCACGCCAGTTGCCGCTGCCGCCTAAACGACTCGATAATCGTTTACATTTGGACGAGCCTCACGCTGTTTATGTCTTTACCCGCCCTTTGTCCCGTTCATGATGTTTTCTTTTCACTTCATCTCGAAGTTGGTTTCGTGTGTGTGCAGCATGGTCATGTCTCCTGCGTTTTTTTTTCCTTCTTTCTTCACATTCCCATAACGTTCGCTAATACTCCCATCTCTCATCTCTATTTCTTTATTCCATGCCCTGGAACTTGATACCATTTTTCATTGCTCTTTCATAGCTACACCATGTAATTGATTTCGGTATGACCTGGTTATATGATTTTTCGAGATCTTTTCTGGCTGAAACACTAGCTAGTACTTTCGAGTGACGAGTGCAATGAGTCAATCAAAATCTTAAGTTTATTTTTGTAGATCTTTTCGGTGATCTTCTGCTACGTCTCGTGAAGCAGCCTTGAAATTTGATGCAACCACTGATATGGCAGATCAACCTACGAAGCAAAAACTATGGGGGGGCCGGTTCACTGGCAAGACTGATCCCTTGTGAGTCGCATCTATTCAGCAACACCAAATGTATGCTAGACAAATAACTTAGGATGCATGAGTTCAATCAGTCTTTACGATATGACTGTCGAATGCATGCCCAAGATATTCGGGGCTCCATCGCATATGCAAAAGCTCTTGCTCTGAGAGGAATCTTGACGAGAGATGAGGAACAAAAGATCGTTGATGGTCTCACAGCGGTTGGCAAGGAGTGGGAGAACGGCCAGGTAAACGTTTCAAAGTATAGATGCGTGGTTGTGTTCTGACCGTTGAAGCACTTCAGTTTAAGATCGCGCCGGACGATGAGGACATCCATACGGCGAACGAGCGCAGACTGAGCGAGCTCATCGGACCGTTGGGCGGCAAGCTGCACACTGGACGGTCGCGGAACGATCAGGTCGCGACGGATATGCGGTTATGGTTGCTTGACGAAGTCAAAGAGATTGAGGCGGGTTTAAAGGCGTTGATCTCTGTAATGGTGGAACGTGCAGACAAGGAGAAGGGTATCCTCATGCCTGGTTATACACATTTGCAGGTACGTTTGGTCATCTTTTATTTTCCGGACGCGCATTCACTCTACATTTTGCACTTTTATTCAAAACTTGAAGCGCGGCCAACCGATCCGCTGGTCGCACCTCCTTCTCTCGCACGCGTTTTCATTCCAGAACGACCTGCAGCGCCTGCAGCAGCTCATCCCGCGCGTGTCCGTGCTCCCGCTCGGGTCCGGCGCGCTTGCAGGCAACCCGTTTGCCATCGACCGCGAGTTCCTTCAGCGCGAGCTCGGCTTCGCGAGCATTGCGGAGAACAGCATGTGGGGCGTCGGCGACCGCGACTTTATTGTCGAGTTCATGATGTGGGCGAGCCTTGCAATGACGCATGTGAGCCGGATGGCGGAGGACCTCGTCATTTACTCGACGGCGGAGTTTGGCTTCGTTACGCTGAGCGATGCGTATAGGTTGGTCTATTGTGATGCATCATTTTCATTTAGGTTGATTGTAACCGCTTAATTTCATAGTACGGGCTCGAGTATCATGCCGCAGAAGAAAAACCCAGATTCGCTAGAGCTTCTGCGAGGTAAAAGCGGCCGCATCTTTGGCAACGTTCGTCGTCCTGGTTGCATGTTGCGCGCTCTTTGTTGACAGTCTTGAGGACAGATGGCGGGCTTTGTGATGACCTTAAAGGGCCTGCCGTCGACTTATAACAAGGATCTCCAAGAGGACAAAGAGCCGTTATTCGACACCGTTGACAACGTCTCGGCCTGCTTCCGCATCGCGGAAGGCGTGGTCGCCACGCTCGATGTGCGCCGATTGTGGTATTCACTGGAATTCAACAACGTGCTGATCACAGTCTGAAAATAGGTACACAAGGAGAAGATGGAGGCTGCGTTGACCATGGACGTCCTCGCCACGGATCTGGCAGACTATCTCGTTCGGAAGGGGGTGAGTGTTAAAACTGACATAGCCTCCGAGGCTGATCATTCATGCCTCTCCATTAGACTCCGTTCCGAGAGACGCATCATATTTCAGGGCGAGCAGTGGCCCTCGCAGAGTCCCGCAAGTGCCAGCTGAATGAGCTGACACTGGTGGACTTTAAGGGCCTCAGCGATAAGTTCTCGGAGGATGTGCACGATGTGTTCGACTTTGAGGCGAGTGTGGAGAGGCGGAACGCCATTGGAGGGCCCAGTAGAGAGATGATATCTCGCCAGATAGAGGTGCTCCGCAAAGCTCTGGCGGACTAAAAATGTGCATTAGGATCTTTTATTTAGAGACGGGGCTTACGCCTTGAGTTTAGGTTCGAAAATAAAGTAGTCCTACGTGGTGTAGTAAGCGTGCCGACACGTTTCGTATTCGTGGGAAAATCTGCGTTGGACCGACATCGTGTGCTCGAACGAAAGCGACACACTCCTAACACCGCCTTAATTCACAAGACGCACTCGGTGCTCCTGCTTCAGCGCCTTCCTCCTCTTCGTGCGCAGCAAACTCGCCACTGCCCATCTATCTTTGCGCTCCTTTTCTCCTCGCTACCTCCACCCATTATCTTTTTATTCCTATTCTGATCTTATATTGCCATGGCGCGCGACAGACTCGCAGCGATGCGGGTGCGTTTATCAGTTGTGTTTGCCTCACAGATGCACACGCTAACGTGAAAAACGGAATGGGCTCATAGAACCAGCAGTCACAGCAAGGCGTGGACCCGTACGGAAGGTGCGTAGGTTTCGAATAAGAAGGGATGCGCATGGCGTGATTCTCGTTTCTCATTTTTCTCTCACCAATCCTAGCCCACCCACGACGCGACAAACGCGCCAGAACCCGTTCGACCAGCGGGATCAGGGATACGGCCAGCAGAGCCAGTACGGGAGCCAATACAACAACAATTCGTACCAGGTGCGTTCGCGTTGGTGATACTACAACTTTGCTGCGGGGAATTGAAACACTTGACTTTGCAGCAACCGCAATATGACCAGGGCGGCCAGGGGAACAACTATGAGCTCCAGCAAGTCGGTAACGGTGGCGGCTACGGGAATCAATACAACGATGTGCCGGTCGACGATATGACAGCGTTCTATAATGAAGTGCGTACCCGCCACTCTTTCAATAGTTACGGGCACTGAGAATTTTTGTCTTAGATTGCAGCCATTCAGGATGAGATCCGCAGTTTCAATGCAAATGTTGACCAGATTTCGCGCCTTCACTCATCGCTACTCTCGAACGTCGAGCCAGGCAACAGCAGGAGCAACCAGCAGTTGGAGAACATGATGGAGGAAACGCGCGGGATGAGCGTTAGCTTGAAGAACCGCATCAGGGCACTACAGATGCAGCCAGTCGACGAGAAGGCGGCGAACATGCGGAAACCCCAGATTGACCTGGTCCGGTCGAGATTCATGGATGCTATCAACAAGTATCAGGGCGAAGAGAAGCTATATCGTGATAAGTACAAGGAACGGATGGCTAGACAATTTAAAATCGGTGCGTCTCGTCAGTTACGCGGGCGATATTGTACCTGAGACTTGCCGCAGTGAATCCGAACGCAACCGATGCGGAGGTCGCGGAGGTTGTCAACGGTGACCAGAATGTGCAGATCTTTGCGCAGGCCGCAATGGGGAATAGATACGCAGAATCCCAGAGCGCGTATCGAGAGGTGCAGCAACGCCATGAGGAGATCAAACGCATTGAGAGGACTTTGGTCGAGTTGGCTCAGCTATTCTCCGACGTGCGTTAGGCTAAGCAGCTTTTCTTCGGAGTCGGGACGTTTGCTTACACTATTTCTCCAGATGAGCCTGCTTGTCGAGCAGCAGAACGATACCATCAATGTCATTCACTCGAATGCTGAGAATGCCGCAGTCGATATAGAGGCCGGGTGGGTGTTTTAGTGCAATATGAAGTCTACCGTCGGCGTGCTAAATCTCCGACCTTTACAGAAAAGGATATACGGACAAGGCTGTTGTTTCTGCCCGCGGGTATCGCAAGAAGCGCTGGATATGCTTCTTCTTGACCTTGATCATACTCATCATTGTCGGTGTCGCAGTCGGTGTCGAGGTCTCGAAGAATGTGAACAACAATAACAAGAATAACAACAACAACAACAACAACAACAACGGTCAGTAGCTCAACGAGTTCTAGCTGTATACTTCCGAGATTGTTGTTTTCCCTGGCGATCACGTTCGTTGTTGGACAGCAACGAAGAAGACATACCTGGTCCGCTTATGATTCCTTTTTCGCATTCTAATGTACATGTTTATGGGACGTTTTCTTCTTACCTTCCTATCTTCATCGTACTACTCCCGCCTCACACTCGTTTCTATCCAATTCGTTATCCTCTCATTCACGACTATCTATGTGCTGCTTAGGCGCCTGAATTGCAAGGCCTCCAATAGACTATGGAACAACTAATGGGAAAACATCGTTCAACGTTCAATGCTGTGTTTGGTCGTCGGGCATGGCGTGGCTGCGGTTGAGTAATGCGAGTCGCGGCGTCGGTAGTCGGGACCCTCGGACGTCGATCGTCCGGGCCGGAAGAAACCGAGCCGTCGCAGACTCGCAGAAAGCTTTGTCTCGGCCATGGACAAAACGAACATCGTCAAGAATCCAAGTCAAGGGCGACATTGCGCATCGTATTGCATGTATATGTGCCCTACAATACCTTTGTACACCTAGCCGCAAAAGTAAACGCAAAAGTAAAAGGGTTTGTTGCCAGCAATAGACGGAAAAGGGCAATGGAAACCACGTGACCTACTCTTTGAGGGCCGCGTCAGCTCCCAGCCTCCTCGTTTTAAAGGCCCTCTCGCAGGCTGTTCCACACTTCTCCGCCTCCGACCCCCTCTTCGCCTATCCGTACAGCGACCCCTTGCTATCGTATGTACCCTGGCTCGTCTCCTTATACCTAGTCTTCGTAACTAACTGTCAATCACCTGCAGCTCGCGCTTACACTCTCTTCCGCGTCGTACCCCACACACACCCACACTTCAATGGCCCCTAAGAAGCGCTGCCAGCTCAAGTCCGGTGACGAATCCATATGCAACTCTGCTGCCTTGCGCTTCGCTGGAGAGTGTCCCCATTGCAGCTGGTGCTTCTGCAGCGATGTGAGTTGCCCCTCGTTCTCCTGCTATCGCTAAATGTGTGCGACGCTGATTCATGTCTGTCATCTTTTTCTCTCTTGCTTCTTTGTCGTTCGTCTTGTAGCACCGTTTGCCTGAGCATCACAACTGCAACAAGCTCGAGGATTGCCGACAGGCCGCGTTCCAAAGGAACAAGGACAAGCTGGAGGCGGAGCGTACGGTTGCCAATAAGATGGCAGTCGCATGAAGTCGTGTGACACCCCTTCTCTGCGTCCTCCCCTCCTCGTCCTTTCTACCCTTTCCATCCTCTCCGGCCCCATTTTTATCTATCCGCTGCTTTGCTGTGAGTATCCACACTTCTATTCTGCTTCTCGTCATGCTGGACGCGGTTGCTGATCTGTGTATTATTTGCAGAATTATCCTCCGGTCGTCGGACTATTTTCCTATTGCTACCTCCCTTGCCTACCATGTCTTCCTCGCGCTTGTTCTATAGACATACGTCGGCATTAATGTATCCGTGTCGCGGCCTGTGCAAACGGGCCTGCGCGGCACGACTTTTCTCTCACTCTTTCGTTTTGTATTTTCTCTCACTTTGGGATGTGTTTATATACGCACTTATGTCCGGTGGGCACGGCCTCTACTCTAACAGCTTCAATTAAATCGGCTGGACTCGGCTGGTGTAAGAGGTTTGGCTTGGTGCTTAATGCTCTCAGTTGAGATGAGAACGGACGACACATTAATATTCAGTAAAAGGAACGCTTGCGCTCCGGAACCGTCCTCTTCGGGCTTTAGCCTCGAAGGCGAATGCCTAACCCTTTCCTGCAGTCAACGACAGCGTGAATTATGCACCTTCGCGAGAAATTGTAAATACATGCCATGATCATGATCAGTTCTGCTCGTGTTAGGCCGGAACGTTTTGGACGCGGTCGGAGGTTGAGCGGTGGCGGTGGAACGCGGGTTGCTACTTGATTAATATTAATTGGTTATAAGGAGGAAGGGAAGAGCTCTGCGCTCTACCTCGACATCTCTTTCTCATCTCAAGTCTTTCTACCTGGGTGACTTACTGCCGATTCGCCGCCGCGTCTTCACGTGAAAGCTACCACTGCGTTCCCGTCTTCCGACAGTCCAAAGTAAGCGCACTACCGAAAACACAAGCAAGCCTCCGTGCGTTTCTCTCCGCTTATATTTATTCACCGCTGCGGCAACTGTGGCATGAACTAAAGAAAAGAGCTGACACGATGGCGAGCAGAACTGAGCAGGTGTACGAACACATCGCAGGTTCACGAGCGAGTATGTCGACTTCCGTAGGTGCGTCAGTCAATGCGCCGTCAGTTATTTCCAAAGCTCATGGTGCGGCACGTTGGACAGATCCATGGGTTTCTGTCGCGCAGGCGCCACCAGACAGGTCAGTGCCACGTTGCTGTGTATGAAAACGAGGGGAGATACTGATGAATGGGATGCAATCGATGCACGTCGATATATGCGCGATGGATAATCCAGCATCTTCAAGCTTACCGCGGCATACAAGGCGGACACGTTCCCGCAGAAGGTCAACCTTGGCGTTGGCGCGTACCGCGATGACAACGGCAAGCCGTGGGTCCTGCCTGTCGTGCAGAAGGTGCGCTGGGACGTCATGACTCATTACATAGTAGCTAATTGACGTTCAATGAATTTCGGAAATGGGTGTTTAGGCGAACGAGATATTGCTGAAGGACACGTCGCTCGATCATGAGTATCTGCCCATCACTGGCTTGCCTGAGTTCACGTCCGCGGCGGCACAGCTGATGTTCGGCTTGGACTCTGCGGCGTTAAAGGAGAGTCGTATCGCGAGGTGTGACGGCCAGCTCAGATTTGTGAAGCGCTAAGATCTCACGTTATGATGTTTGCAGCGTTCAAACGATATCTGGAACAGGCGCGAACCATCTCGGCGCGATTTTCCTCGCCAAGTTCTACCAGTGGAACGGGCCGAAACAAGTTTTCATCAGCAATCCTACCTGGGGTACTTACTTCGAACCCGTGGTGTGCTCTTCCAAGCATACACTAACTCCGTGATCTTCAATCTAGCAAATCACAAAGCGATTCTGAAGAACGTTGGCATCGAGCCGGTTGACTACCCGTACTACGATCCGAAGACGATCGGACTCGACTTCGCCGGGCTGCTGGGGTCGCTCTCAGAGGCGCCGGAGCGCTCGGTGTTCCTTCTGCACGCGTGCGCGCATAACCCGACGGGCGTGGACCCGACGAATGCGCAGTGGGAGAAGATCGCGGACGTGGTGCTCGAGAAGGGTCACTTCGCGTTCTTCGATTGTGCATATCAAGGCTTCGCGAGCGGTGACCTCAATAGGGATGCGAGTGCGGTAAGGTATTTTGTGCAGCGCGGCGTGCCGATGCTTGTCTGCCAGGTCAGTATACGAGTTTCATTATCGATGCAACGGTAATTAATAGCACTGGACAGAGTTTCGCTAAGAACGCGGGATTGTACGGAGAGCGTGTGGGCGGCCTGCACGTCGTTGGAGCTACGCAGGAGGCGGCAACGAAGGTAAAAAGCCAGCTGTCCGTGCTGCAGCGCAGCGAGATTAGCAACCCCCCAACATACGGCGCGCGTATTGTACGTGGTCTGCATCTGCATTTTTGTATCCACACTCACGCGGGAGCGGGTAGATGGCACTGATCATGAACGACGCGGGCCTGTTTGAGGAGTGGAAGCGAGACATCAAGACGATGGCGGAGCGGATCATCAACATGCGGAAGGAGCTGTTTAGATTGCTGACGGAGGAGCTGAAGACGCCGGGGAACTGGGATCATATTGTGAACCAGATTGGGATGTTCAGGCGAGTGCTAGTGCCACATCTTTTCTGATACAAAGAGCAAAGTGTTGATTGCATTTTCGTGTAGCTTTACGGGGCTAAACAGCACGCAGAGCAAGGCGTTGACGGAGAAGGCGCATGTGTATCTGACAGAGAACGGTCGGATTTCGATGGCTGGACTGAACAGCAAGAACATCGGATACTTCGCGAGTAATCTAGACAAGGTTGTCCGCGGAGAGCTGTAGAGTTTTCCATCATTAAATGTAATACTGGGAAAATGAGCAGAAAATAAAATGATAAAATAGAGTTTAGGAGGTGCGAAGCGAGGGCAACGTTAATGGCTACGTCATTGCAAAATTGAGTCTTCGCTGTCGTTCCTGATTCTCGTCCAACAACTCGGCCGCATCCCTCTTTCAGAGTCGAGTAACTCAGTAAGCCATCTCCTCATCATCCGTGTCGAGCTCACACCTCTCCTCATCGTCACTCTTATCGCCGCCGTCGTCGTGGACGACAGCGTGCTCAGACATTCAGTGGGTCGGGTGTCGGAAGGCGGTCTTCAGGTGTTCTCGCCTCGTGCGACCTCGCCTCTTGCGTCAGTCCCTTCGTTTTTGTTTCTCGCCCGCCAGATTGCAGTGACCAACTATAGGCATGGTGCAGGTCTAGCCTCTGTCCCACTCCCTTATTGGCATCTCCCCGGCGCCCATATATGACAATCCCTGCCGTTGTGCGAGTACGTCCCCTCTCTTGATGCTTCTAGCAACCCATTCATGAATACACAGACTAAATATGGGCATAATAGTGTCCTGGATCAATACCGCCTGGGCGATCGCTGACGCCCAGCTGACCGACCAAGACGACTCCGGCCAAGCAGAACGCACAACCCTCCTCACTCCGAACCGCGACCGCTCCTTCGACATTGGCAGCGACGATGCCCATGCCCCCGTCGCGCATGCCGACCAGCCTGCCCCGCCGACTCTGACGGATCCCCTCGCCTCCCTAGCCACCGCTGTTCCCTCTTTAGACTCTTCAGCCCCACCCTCCCCCCGGGACCCTGCCAGTGCTTCATCAGCGTTCCCAGCGCCTGCAGCTGCAGTTGCAGATAATAGACAGCACCTCCTTGTTTCCTCGGACTATACCGAGCGCACTCGCGCCGTCGCTATGGTGGAAGACTCGCCGTTAGTCGACCCCAGCAGTGCTGGACGCCCCGCTCCTTCCGGCTCACCGCCACCACCCTCTCTCCCGGGCCTGCGCATCGACGTCGCAGCGGCTAATGACCCTACTATGGACCATGAGATGACGGACGCTAGCTTTGCGAATGCCGCCGGGGTGCCGGACGCCTCTGCGGACCTCTGCTTCGACGACGAAGGCCTCAGCGCCCTCGAGAAAATTTACCTCTTCGCGCGCAGCAATGCTTCGTTCCATAGGTATGTCTAGTCCGCCTCGTCAGAGGAAAGTTACGTCATGCATGATGTTTTGTTATCCAGAGTCTTCATTTCCCGCTCACTTCCCGTGTTTCTTCCGGACGTGCCGCCTTGCGAGGCGGTAGAATATGTTATTCCGCTGATGAACGGTCTTGCCATGGACGAAGGTCGGTGTTTTTTCTCTTTCTTTTTCTCTTTCTCGCTCCCTTTTTTCGAAAGGTCGAAAAGTTTGCCGCGAAATTTGACTGATGTATGACGTCTAGATGAGGCTGTGAAAGAGGCCCTCGTTGAAGATCTAGTCTCGAGCCTATGGTGGTTCCTTACGGTACGTCTACTTCCCAATAAACTGGTATTCCCACTAATCGTCCAATAGCGCTGTCAAGTCGTCGATTACGAGGTTCCAGAAGGCGCAGAACCGCGCGAAGTCCCATTGCTTAACGTGCAGTCATTTACCCCCCTTCTCGGAACATTGTTGTTAAATCCGAGCGCGAATGTCAACGCTCCTGCGAGACATTGCATCGTTGACCTATTGACACGGATACGCGACGCCGAGTCTGGCGATGCAGGATTCTTTGGACAAGAAGAGCGCAAGCTCTTCGAACGCGAGCTTATCCAGCAAGTGGTCATTGGCATGGCTCACTTAGACACAGGCAATGGCGAGCTTCCTGTCGATGAATCAGGAGGGGCTAATTCGTTCCACCACGAGTCGACGGGCGAACATTTGGGCACCTCTTCATTTGATGCGGACGTCATGAAGAGCCCTCCCCCGCCGTCGGCTGCAGATGACGAAGTCTTACTTTTAACTCTCACGTCATCTGCACATGCACTTGCTACAACACAATTTCTGACCCAGGAAGAGCCTTCGCCTTCCTCGCGTGCGGCTGCACTCGCAGCTAGCATCCAGCGTCCTCCATCACCGATTCCCACCATCCATGCCATGATTCCCATCTCAGAATATGAGCCCGAATTTGCGCATCTGATATCACAGCCAGCGGCAGACGAGACTTCTACTGCGGAAGAGCCTAAAGAGGGTTTTTCGCCCATGAAAGAGGTTAGTCCAGCGCCTGCGTGGGCCGCGGAGACCTTGCAGAATGGAGTCTCTATTCGTGAACATGGCATGCAAGACTTGTCGCGTCCGGCCATTCAGTCTCCACATCCTGACCATTTGCCCGAATCAAATGCGCAGACTGTGATGGGTGAGGTCCCTCCGATGCAGCCCGGCGCAGATGGCGGAGAGATGAGCAGTGACTTCAACGAAGAGCAGGCCGCCATCGGGAAACTCGCCAGCATGAGTTTGATGGCTGCCGTCACTGCGAGCGGTGAGTTGATCTAGCATCGCCTCCTTCGATTTGTCACAATGACGTCTGATTTTTCACTGGTTCTAATAGGTCCGTTAGACCAGGAATTCCAATTCGCGTTTGTCAAAGAAGTTGAAAGAGCTGGACATGACTCTGTTTATTGGGTAAGACGAGAAGCAACTTTTGCTCTTGGAGCGCTCGCGAAAGTAGTACCCGAAGAACTCCTTTATCTTTCTTTAGTGAGTGCCTATCCCTCAGCGTGGTATTGCGAGTGATATCTGATTTTCCCTTTTTTCAGCTGCCTTTATTTGATGCCTTTTGTGAGGATTCGGTTTGGAACGTCAGGCAGTCGGTCCTCTTTGCCCTCCCGGCGATTCTCTCCCGGCTGCCTCTCGACTCACGAAGAACTCAGACGCTACGAACTATCCAGAGACTCTCTGTTGACCCTGCGCCGCAGGTCCGGACTGGGGTATTAGAAGTTCTGGGAGAGGTGATTTATTCATTTCACGAGGACGAAAGAGGACCGCCGGACGAAATTATCCGTCTTTTTATCGGCGAAGAAGGCCGCGACTGGCATGGCCCCGAGTCTGCTGCTCTCAAGACGTTCAACACTTTCCAATCACGCGGTCCGTGGGCAGACTCTGTATTCCGCTCGCGCTTCCCTGCAGCTTCGAGTGACATGTTTGGGCTCGCTCCGCGCTCGTCCCCAGTATCGCCCGTCCCCTCGCCGATTAATCCGACACCAGACTCTGATCCGGCACGGCCGCTCATCTGTGCGTTCAATCTGCCTGCCGTCGTGCTCACCCTCGGCCACGCGCGCTGGCCCGAGCTCCGCGGGTTGTACGTCTTTCTGGCACGGACGGGCGCAACGAAGGTGCGTCAGACACTTGCAGCGAGCATTGGCGAGGTCGCGCGCATTATTGGGCCGGAAGATGCACGGCGCGACCTGATGTACCGCTGGTGGGATTTTGCGCGCGGGCGCGATGCTGCGGTTCGTACGAAGGCGCTCGAGGCGCTCGAGGCGTTCCTACTGGTGTTGGACCCGGCGGACCGAGCGCGGCTTATCGGTAGCCTTGAGGAAATATGGGATAACCATCTGAAGGGCTGGCGGGAACGTGAAGTTCTGGCAAGGAGTCTGGATCGGTTGGCGCCTCTGTTTCCAAGTAACGGCGAGGCGCTGCGGTCACTGCTTAGGAGAGCGCTTCGAGACAACACGGCTGCAGTACGAAATGCAGTTATAGAAGCGGTGAGTGCTGTTACAGTTCCCTCTAAATTTGTTCTGTACTGATAGGGTGGCTGCAAGTATCCACAAGTTTACGGGTGCGTTCTCTCGCATCCTGAAGTCTTGAAATTGGTCACGGAGGAAGTATCCTCCCTGGCGCACGATGAATCGTTTAAGAAACGCTTAACGTGAGTGATGTTTTGATCGCGGTGTATTCGGGAAGTTCATTAGGACTTAGCTACGTGGAGTGTGTGAAATCTCTCATCACGAACAATCCGAACCACGATCGTTTCATGGACGAAAGTTTCTGGCACTCGACGGTTGTGCTCGCTTCAGACAAGATCGTGGATGTAAGGATTGGCGTGGCTCGGTTGCTGAGTATCATTTGTGGTGCGTGTACTTTTTTCTACGATTGGCTTGTGTCCTAAACTCTAAACAGACAAGATCCTGTCGAAGTCGCGTACGCTTCCCGGCGGTGTGCTTAACATTGTTCGGAATCTCAGCGAGGACTCAGTTAGCGATGTACGGGCCTTCGTCTCGCATATCCTTGCTCCAGATCTTCGCCCGCCGATGGAACTCATGTACGGGTATGTTTCAGAGAGCACTCCTTCGATGGCCACCTTCTCGCGTCCGCCACCAAAGAGGGAGCCGAGAACTCTCGTTGCAGGTATCAGGGACATGAAGATTTCCGGCGTGTTTCGCGAACAGGAGCAATACCGTCAACCTATGGTGAGCGTCTATGTCGAGTCTGCATTTTTAACGGATCGTTAAGTGTGCTTCAAGCTACAGGACCGAGCGATAGGATGATCCTCCACGATCGTGCTCAGCGGCGGCAGTTTGCTGGACCCGGCTCGCATAGGCCATCTCTGCTTTTTGCAGCCGCCTCGCAACCTGTGCAAGGCGAGCTGGGTGGCCATGTGTCCTCAGCGTGCTTGCCTGCGAATCTCCTTAGGTTCCCCTTACGGGACAGCTTGCTGATCTGAGGGGGCCGAAGAGACCACGAGCAGGCCACCGAAGGCTCGAGGGGACCGTGCGGGCCCGGGCTCGCTGATCTGACGGGGGCGTTCTTTCTCGGCGATTTTTCCTTGTATATATGTATATAAAGGAGGCGTAAAGTTATTTGGTGATCGATGATTATACCTAATTAATGTATTTAGCGGAATGTACTTTGTGTTTTCTTTTCTTTTCTTCTGATGCAAGCATTGTTTTTCTGCGCTTGGATGATGGTGTGGCTGAAGAACAAAGGTCTCGGCTGAGCTACAGTACCTATAAAAGTGTGTGATTGAGGACGGAGGCGACTAGTACTGCCGTCACGGTCATCAAACTAAACGTCTCGCGCTGGACGCCCATTCCCTAACCTTCTGCTTTCCCGTCTCAGTCCTCTTCTTCTCACTCCATCTGTCCGTAGACCGGCAACCACTCTCTTACAAATAACTCCCTCCTCCTTTTCCTGTGCATCCTCCCTCGCCGCCGCCAACGCATGTGGTCCTCCTTCCTCCTCTTCCGCGCTGCAACATTCGGTCAGTATCGATATCTTGCATTACAGGGAAAAGTAATTGACATATTAAATCCTTTTTTCTTGACGAATTGCTATAACGACAGCGCTGTTTATTGCTTGCAATGCAGTCATCTGCAGCGTTGCAGCATGGAACTTGAGCTTTGCTCAAACGCAGGATCTAACAACCCTCGGTCAGTTGCGATCGATCCGATTTTCACGCCTTTTGGGTGCTCATGTCGTGTCTTTGCTGCTGCTGCATAGCACATATCGACAGCTTCCTACTTTTTGCCGGCGCATTTGGGCTCGTTGTCATCTTTCCTGTGTAAGTTATTCTCGCAAACATGCGCTGAATTTGTACGCGTCTGACGCGCTATGCTTGTACCTAGCATCTTTATCGAGGTCTTCCGGAGGGGCGCAACCTCCAGTCGGGTGTGGTTCGAGGTGGCCTGGCTGACGCTCTTCTGGGTGTTTAACTTCGGTACGTGCTCAAACATAAATGATTATGCGAACCGATGGGTGGCTGATCATCGTCATTGCGAACAGCTGGGGCAACAGCTATCACGGCGGTCGCGCCTGGCAAAATGTGCAGCTTCAAGAGTACGCCCTTCGTGCTTCTCTACGTACATCAACTTTGCCTGATCTTTCTTCCCTTCCCCCCCTTGCTGTCCAGGCGACAAATCTCACAGTTCGGGCTCTGCTTGCACGTCTGCGAGAGTCCTGATCGTGTTCTCGTGGCTGAACACGGGCTTCCGTGCGTCCCTTCTGCCACTGTTGTCGGCGTTAAAACGGCCTATTATTGTTATTTTTTCTGATTCTTCCCCTCCGCCAGTTTTCCTGTACTTCTTCTTGCTAACGGTGTTCGCCATCATGCACCAGAAGGAGGACGCATCTGTCTGGCGTTCCACGGTGTGCGACTTCCCGTGGTTCGAGACCAAGCAATGTATCAGGAGTGCCCCGAACTCCCCCATCATTGCGCGCTTCGCGAAGTCGAAGTCGCCCTCCCTCGTCGTTCCCAAGCCACGTCGTGCGCCCCCGCCACCGCTTTTCATCCACAGCCGGGCGGGTCTTGGCTCGCGAGTCGAGATTGAGCATCTGACGGATATCGCAACCCTCGAGGAGCAACCACTCCCGCCCGTGCCTGCACAGGCGGTCGCGCCTCCGCCAGCTGCGCTCTCGCTCTACCCGCAGCATGTGCAGTCGACGATACAGATGCCTAACGCTCCGACAACGTACCAGAGCAATTCGTACTACTCAGCGGATCGCGGAACTTCCCCTCCACCGATTCGTAACTGGCCGCGCCCCATCGTCAATGATGCAGCCTCCAATCGGCCAGTATCCGAACGTGCTGCACAGAAACAGCGCGCGCCGGCAGTACCGAGACGCTCAGGCTCTGATGCGTCTTCGACCTCCCAAAGAGGTGGGCGTACGCGAGTACCCCCACTTCCGCCCTTGGCTCTGGAACGCACAACGACGAAAGAAAGCGTGACTGCGTCTTCTGCACAGAATTCACCGTCGCGCTCGCGACCAACTGGGCCGCGCACGCGCTCGGGATCATCGGCGTTCGTCCGTCCCCGACCACCACCGCTCGACCTGACCCGAAACGGCTCGACGCCGAACGTCCGTCGATAGCATATCGCCGCACAGACGAATACCCACGTCTTCCCTGCCTGCTATTGTTATGCTAATATGGACACGACGAGCTGCTACGAATGGTCCCCCCTGCTGTACGATCTGCTGTGATGCGCTGCGCGCTGCACATCCACTCCTTTGTATCAAAAACGTCCTGTCTTTTAGTCAGACCTGGCCGCAGACTCTGTTGTGTAGATTTATCAGGTTTACATGTTGTTGCAACATGCGGTTTCCTTCTTTGGGGATTGTGTTCTCAACTTATGTGCCATATGGCATTTTTTATGTTGTTGTTTCCGTATCGTTGTGAGCTTGTTGTGATAATATGTGCTCAGAGACAATGATGAAATATATTACACTAGAAGGGTGCTGTCATTATAGTCATAAGTACATGTCGGTGGTGAACAGATCCACGCGTGAGTCGCAAGGTGAGTGTTCCTATACATAGATTGTGAAGTAAGTCCGTTATGAAATCGATGTGCAAGTCGGTGAGTATTTAGAATGTCCCTTCGGCTTCCATGCCGGCCACGGAGACAGAGGTGTCTGCAAGGCGTGCACGCAGTTTGGCGTTCTCATCCTCGAGGTTTTCCACGCGTGTGCGCTCTTCGCGTAGGAGACCCTCCGTTTCGGCGAGCTGGTTGGACAGCTCCTCTTGTAGCTCGCCCGCGCCGACGGCGATACCTGTGTGAGTCATAATTGTAGTTAGGTTTCAATCAGAGAGGACAGATATTAGTGCAGGATGAGAGAGAGCGATCCAAATTTAAAGAATGACGAACCGCCGACGAGCTTCACGAGGCGCCAAAGACGGAGAAGGATGAGCAGGCCTGCGAGCTCGGCCTCGCGTCCACGAAGCACGACTTCGAGGATGAACGTCGCGAGTACGACGAGCGCGTCGAACAGGTGCAGGGCGGCATACGGGGTCCCACCTCCACCACCACCACGCTTTGGGAAAGGGTTGTAGAAGGAAAGACCGAAGCACCACAGTGCGAGTGGGATTTCGGCGAGGAAGAGTGTGTTGATGGCGAGGGAGATGTGTGCGAGGACGGTCAGCCAGACGGGTTCAGCGTCTTCGATGAGAGTGTGGAGGAGAGAGGTAGAGGAAGGAAGAAAAAGAGGGGGTGGCACAGTCCCGCTCTGGGGAGAGGAAGGTGTAGGTGAGGTCTGCGAGCACGCAGCTTGCGTCAATAGCAATCTGGAGAAGAGGATGGCGAGCATTTCTGGTTAGCAGAGTGCGGTGCTCACTGGAGCTGGAGCTGGAGTTGCTCACCAGCACGATGATCGCCTTGTGCGTCGCAGGCGCTTCGAGCCTCTCTGCCGTCCATTCTCTCCAAGTCGGCGCCTCACATCCGCTTTCGCCACGTTCGAGGTCGTCTCGCACCTCCGAGTGCTCAGGCTGTGGCGCGAGGTTGGCAAGCAGAGGCCGCCGTTCCTCCGTCTCAGTTGTGTCCGGCATTCCCCTGTCAGAAGTTGGTCTTCTAGTTCTTTGCTGGACAAGTTCAAGATGCAGCACAGTTCGCAGTCGCTGAAGAGAGATGACACCCTCGCGCGGCAGAGGCAGACAGACGTTTACAATTCAGCGGCTAGTCCGGCGACAACGCCAGCGCCGATCAATGAATTTGATCAACAAAGCTTGATCGTCACGCGCAATGACGCGTTGCTAATTGAAAAAAAAAGGAAAAGTGAAGCATCGTCCAAGCTCTGTTCTGCTACCAGCGTACGCTATACACCAACAAAACACGTACATAATAGACAGCGAGGAACCGATGCTCAGGGTATAAATCAATAACATGGACACTCCATACAAGGAATGGGGAAAGAACTTGAAATTTAAAAAAAAAAAAAAAACACAATAGCAACCAACAAACCTCATCAAGAATCTGCGCAAAAGGAGCATCCGTGTCCTGATATCTCATGCAGTACTTTTGGAAGCGTAAAGGACAACAAACCCCAAAATTTCAGAACAGCGGAGTGTGAAAACGTACAAGGGGATATCAATGGTCCATCAGACCAAAAGGCCTTACAACACCAGGAGGCTGCCAGCGAGGGCCAGACCGGCACTGATAAACATGGGCAAGGAAGGAAACTCACCACCGAGCGTGCGCAAAGCAGCACTCGATGATGAGCCAGACGAGGCGGAGCCAGTCGCTGTACCGGTAGACGAGCCAGACGCGCCAGACGCGCCGCTGCCACTAGCTGAAGTAGCCGTCGCTGAAGCAGATGCTATAGAGACAGAAGCAGGAGTGGCTGAAAGGAGACAGAATTTTTTAAACGTAGGTTCGTCCGCGATTTGTTAAATTTTACGTACTGCCAGGAGCCTTCACATCGAATTGCTGAGAGGAGGCATAAACCTGCTCCGGGTTGCTAACGTTGACGAAACTGACAGTATAACCTAATTACGCGGAAGGTTAGCATACATTAGGCAGACTAGAAGCTGTGACTCACCAGAGGCGACCACGAGGGTGACGTTCGACACGATGAAGGTGCCATTGCTCAGGTCAACGAATTGCGCGATCTAATGCCTCCGAGCGCAGTGAGAACAGAGCTCGCGGAGAAAAGTATGACCGCACGCACAGAGAAGTTACCATTCAGGAAGCTCGAGTTCGAGTTCGTCACAATGATGCTAGTTAGAGACCATCAGCGACTGAAGGATAGATGTGAGCGTGGTGAAAGCTCACTCGATGGGATTAGGGTCGCTTGAACTGAACGTCCAGCTAATGGTATTGGAGGTGTTCTGAACCCTACAGCGCGTAGTCAGCCATCATAAGACACTCCTACCGCTCGCTGTCAGCGCGGGACGTACCAGAAACTAGACGGCGACGGAGTATTGATGGTAATCGCTGTGGGCGTCGACGACGTGGAAAAAAAAGATTGAGCATTTAATTTTGGCAGATGCATGAGGCATGGACACACCGAGCGCCGAAGAGGCAGCAGCGAGGAGCGTAAGAGCTGTCTTTGCAAAATGCATGGCTGAAGGGGCAGAGGAGGGAGGGAACGACTGTGCTTGCGCGCGTTGGGAACTTGGGGAAGAAAAAGAAGAGAAACAAACCCTAGATGTTTCTTAGTGTGAGATCAACCGCATTTATTGGAGCGTTAGATCACGTGTATCGCGCTTCTGCCATTTTGATGCATGATGCGCTTATATAAAAGAACTCGTGCCGATATTTGCGCTCTCAATATACTGCCTGCTAGCTCGGCAGCCAGCATCAATATTCTCCACCTCTGCATCGCCGAGCTCTTCGTCATTTCTCTCCCTCCCCCTCCCCCCCTTCTCTCTGTGTGCAAGCAAACAACAGTGCCAGGATCATCTAAGTCTCCAAGCTGGTGGTTCCGACGCAGCGACCATCAAAGCTAGGCTTCCGATTCACCTTTACCTTGTCTTTCTTTGGCCTCTGCTTTCGCTCAGCATCGCCAGCGCGCTGGGCAGGTAACCATGGCCAGTTCTAGCTCATGGGATCCGGCGCGCGTCAAGGTATATTAATGTCTTTCTCCTTTGGAGTCTCCCGTTGAACGCAGTTCAATTGCGTTACAGGCACAACTCCGTCTGACCGCACAGCGGCTCGGCCAGCTGCAGGACAGGAAGGACTCCCTCGCGCAGATCACGAGCAGGGACATCGCGACGCTGCTCGGCCAGCGCAATGTTTCTCTCGCACGTGCCAAGGCACAGAACCTCATGAAGGAGGACGCGGTCAGCAATACGATGGAGGTACTTGAGATGTACTGCGGAGTCGTGCTGGAACGGTTCGTGGAGCTGGAGAAAGAGTAAGTGGCTAATTTCTCGAGAAGTAATATACTCTGTTCAACTGGGTACACTGCAGCGAACTCAAACTACACCCTCCTACGATTGAAGCAGTCGCGAGTATTATTTATGCTGCGGCATTCACAGAATCTCAAGGTACGTCCTTGTCCGCTTGTTATTCCGTGCTCCTAGCTGAGAGAATACACCTAGACCTAAACCTCGTGCGCGAGATGCTCATTCAGCGACTGGGGCCCGACTTTGCCCAATCCGCGCTGCACAATAGCGACGGCCATGTCTCCCAGCGTGTGAGAAGTTTCTCGGCGGCCAAAATTCATTGACCACTTACTCTCTTTTTGGCGAATTGAAAGATACTCCGTTCGATGCATTGGACGCCCTCCGCGGATGATATTGACGGGTATCTTCAGAATATCGCTCACAAATTCGGTGTAGACTGGAAACCTCAGATGAAAACAGATGATAAGTGAGTGGATACTGAAGTTGTGCACGCTATAAATGTCTTTAATCGGGCGCAGATTGGCTATTCTCTCTGAGATGCTAGATGCATCTGATATCATGGGTACAGTTGACTTACAGAAGCTCAGGATGGTTACTTCATCGGGTCAGTGCATTTTCAGTTAGTCTATACTTAGAACATACGACTGAATAGCTTTAAACCCAGGCATTCCGGTCAATCCCTCATGGCTCAGACCAAGAGTATGGAAGTGAGCAAGATAGCTCATCATCTGAATAATTATGTTCTAACAGCCGGTTAGATTACTATTAGGAACGACGCCGCTGATGAAGGTGCACTGGGAGCTTGATTCTCAGAAAAACAGGGAAAGCTATTACGTGAGTCGGTACAATCAAGCTCTCTCAACTATTTACTCACCACTTAGAACAGGACCTCATCCGTCGCCTGCTGGCGAATATAGCATCCCTCCCTCCTCCGACAACGCCGCCTTCCACTTCGGACAAATCTCTGCTTGGGATAATCGAATCTTTAACTCGGGTCCCTTCTTACTTATTTCATGGCCTCGAGGATGAAATTGAGCAGTTGCCCACTTGCCCACTCCACGAGTCTGCGTCGGCTAATGTTAAAATCGACTGCACCTTCTCATTGGATGCACGGTTGCAGCTGATCCAGGACGAGTCCTCTGTCGAGGAGAAAGACTCGTTCAGTAGCACACCGGAGATTCGACTAGATTTCGGCAGCGCACCGTCATCTCCTCGGGAGGACTCCTTTGATCTGTCGAAGATAGCACAAGGAGATTTTCAGCCGCCAAAGACGCTCTCTTTGTCCAATGCCCTCGCGCCTAAAGTTTTCAGGAGCATTTCCGCGCACCCTTCGCACGTCTCTGCGCTCCTGCGCTTGTTATATGTACACAAGGCGCTAAATCCCGGCGCAGAGTCCCCGCACCTCGCATCTCTGCTCGTGCCATTATACGCAGTAATGAATCAGGAAGCTGAGCCTGCTGAGGTCGCTCATGCGGAAGCGGACACGTTCTGGTTGTTCGAGGCCTTGATCCGGGAGGTTTCGGAGCTTGAAGAGGCTGAAGGTGGTCTAGTGTGGATGAAAAAGTTCAGGGAGCGCCTAGCTTTGGTTGACAACGAACTCCTGGAAGATCTCGTGAGTGTTTGACGTGTTCATCTCCATGCTTCGACATGAGCTGAGACTTGAATTGTCTAGACTCTCAAAGGACTAGACCCCGCCTTACCACAGTACTCATAGTAAGTAAGCTTAAGGAAACATTCGACAACCGTACTGATTCCGTTTGTAGCCGATGGCTTGCTCCGGTTCTGTCACACACACTGCCCTTGCCCTCTGTCTTGATGGCCTGGGATGCCGTTTTCTCCCAACCTGAAATCTCACGACAATCCAACCCCAAGTTGGAACATTTATTGGATATTTGCACTGCTATGCTCGTGCGGGCGCGAGCTCGGTTATTATTGTACGTTGTTCATCAGTCCCTCAGTGTCTAGTATTAACTGCTTTATTTGAAGATTGGGGAAGGGGGGGCGGAAATCGCCTAGCTTATGGGATATGGACCCATCTGGTATAGAACGTCAAACACTTCGTCCGTGGGAGCTGGGCAATGCCTTCATGGAGGGCATGACACTCTTGCAAAACTATCCCATCGAGGAGGCTGGTGGCATGGAGCGCGTGTTGCAAGTTGCGGGAGACATCTTTACTCAAAGGGAGCAGCTGGCAAAGCCGCTGCAGACACAGACCGCAGGATTGGGAGCGATAATCCGCGACACTGTCTGGAGAGGAATAACAAACCAGACAATTGAAGAGGATAAGTCGCCGGAGGACAGCGAGGAAGAAACGGAGGACGAGACAGAGACGGAAAATGAGCAGGCGCAGCCGAATAGCGTTGCTCGGACATCTTCCAGTGGTTCAGGCTGGGGTTCCTATCTAAAGAGCACCGTGATACGGGGTATCACAAATGAGAGCGCAATGGATGATCTACCTTCTCCTGCCGTTTCCCCTGGTGTTTCACCTATACCCTCGCCCATTCTCTCGCCCTCACGCTCCTCTCGAGAGCCTTCTCCTCAGCCTCCCTTGTCACCAGTTGCTGAGGAAGAAAAATCTTCTTCACTATTATCCCCTCCTAGTACAGGCTCTAGTCTTTGGGGCTATGCCGAGAAGCTTCGGCAGTCCGACATGGCAGCGAAGTTGGCGAAGGCTAGAACGAATCTCTCAGCGAAAGCCTTAGATGCCTGGAGCGCGCGAAGCGCACCGGCCCACGAAGTCCAAACGTTTGAGAAACAGCGTGAAGAGTCTATGGCTGGTACTGCAACAGGCCGTCGGATGGCGGAACACGCCAGGGAAGGGTTCCAAAGGAACTCAGTACCAAACATTGACCGTTCGGATGTTTACTCTCCGCCACCGCGCCCTGCATTCTTCAAGCCTCCAAGGGATACGCGACTATTCACGCCGGATGAGATGAATTCTTTGGCGTTACCGGACAGCCCTGAGTCTAGTAATTCTTCTCTTTACGCCTCAACTCTCTCGGCAGGGGGGCATAGTAGGGCAGAGTCGTTTGCCTCTGTCTTACCATCCTGGTCTGGAATTCAACCCAAGTCTCCTAAGCCAGCAAAATCTGCCCCGCGGCCGCTTCTGTTGAGTGCATCATCCCTCGTCGCGACTGGTCCGGCGAGCCAAATATCCAGATCAGCGAACAGCACGCCTACTCCACACAATTCTGATTGGTCTGAGGTCATGCGCAATAAGGTGCAAATGTCACCACGGCACAGAGACTCCCAGTTTTCCCAGTCGTCCGTGTCTTCGCGAAACAGCAACCCCACTGCGTCTCCTAAAGACGGAAAGAGCGGATGGGACTCGGATCCATCTGTCAGTCGCGTTGTGCGGTTGAATCGCCAGTCTATATCTCCGATGGCACCGGCATTCAGAGCTTCGCGTATTAGTAGTAGGAACACGTCTGTTTCGTCTCAGTCCGAGTTCGGCGCACTTAACTATAAAACAGCATCGGACAGCTCTCCAAGGGAGGCGAGCGGAAGGCTCCATGACGAGTCTCGGTTGGGGCGCAGTTGGGAACGAGTGTCTCCGGACTCGCCTTCGACGTTGCCATCCTCGCCTCCTCCCCGGACGCCCGTAACAAATACCGGTCTTATGCAATCTCCCGTTCGGGTAGCCAACACCGAGCGTCAGCGCGGCTCGATGGTTTTGAGCGAGTCTGGAATTTCTAGCTTCGACCCTCCTCCGCAAGGCAAGAAAGCCCATCGCAAGCCTTCTTCGCCGACGGTGGATACTGTAGGGGACACGTCAGACTCGTCCATGGCTCATATGTTGCCTTTGAATAGAGGTGCCCCTCGTATCCGTACGAAACGTTCTAATGGACCCCAGGCGCACCCGCCTCCCCTGCGCACTCGAGACTCGGCTGCGTCGCCTGAGCTAGGCAGCGCTCCTTTATCCATCTCGAGTACAAGTCCAAGCTCGCTCGCCGCGCCAGACTTTGACTCTGAGCTTGAAGTAGCCTCGACTCCCAAAGCCGCGCACTTCCCGTCGACATCTCCGACAGACACACATGTGCGCTCGCCGCGTCGCGGCAAGATCTCGATGGAGGGTCCGGAGCGCCGACGAAAGCTTTCGGGCGAGACTAACAATACACGTACCCGGAAGATTTCGGGCGAGTCAAGACCTACGCGGGTCAGAAAGACATCTGGGGAAGGCCATGGTAGGCGCGATAGCCACGCTCACGATGGCGACGATGAAGGATACGACGAGCTTTTAAGTGCGTATGAGAGCGAAGAGGGTTCAAAATACGAGTCTGCATCATCGGAAGCGTGAACAGGTTTCACGGACTTCGTATATTATTCACCTCATGATATCTGGTTCTCTAGTTTCCTTGCATAGATTTCTTTGTACATCGCACTGCCATTCCTTTCTATCGTGCTTTGTAAATTTATCGCTCTCGTTTCAACGCTTCATTTCTATGCACAGGTTACGATTTCGGTATATTGACGGTTACTAAAATAATGTTATTCATTGGAACGCTTTTTCGTTGTACAAGGATTGAATGACCCCGTGATACACTTCCAGCAAGACGGGAAAATGCGGCAATGTATTCTGTGTGCATCGTTAATAATAGAGATGAAGAAATTTAGGATAAGCTCACCTCGAAGGCAACAGCGAGTTCTCGATTCTCTCCTGGTAGGGCGACGATTATAGCGAGATAATAGCGCACGTTCCAACGGCGAAGCGCCTCGTTGATTATTATATCTTGAATGTACACCGCAGGAATGAACCTCCTGGAAACGAACAATGGTTTGAAGGGACCTCTATGTGTTTCTAGCTGCACTCCGTGTGGGGGTATTACGATTACAGACTCTTGGGATATCCGTTTCAGTAAAAATAACTGGAGGACTGGATGGCAATATTTTACCATAGATAATTCCGGAACACCTCCAGAATACGTATAGAAGGAAGACACCTAGGACGGCAAGGAGGCACCACCGGTTATCTTGGCTCTCCAGAAGAGTCAGAGTAAACACACACAACGTGAACAGCACGCGTACCTCATACCATGAGTAGGATATCAATGCAATAACCACTGCATCCAACCATACGCCACGACTTACGAACGGAATACCATCGAGACTAGCATTTCGCCTATTGGTAGATGCTCGAATGGTCTTATTGCTGTAGTAGCGGTATTCAGTGTAGTAACTGTCCGAGATCACTTCGAGCTGAGGATGCGGAGAAGATGAGCCTGTCGGGTCCATAAATCGATGTTGCGTTTCTAAAAGGATATGGTAGCATGGCAAACCAGGAAGTACATGCGCAGACGGGCTGCAAGTATGGTTGTCTTGGGTATCTTAGCTGGGCAAGTCGGTGCGCGGAACGACTAGTACTGGCAGAATCGCGTTCCACGTGTATTTCACGTGAACCTGTGGCATGTCGCTACTAGTACTTCAAGTAAGAACGCGCTTTCAAGTTCGTACCTGGTCCACGGATGTTTGTTTGAATGCATTCGATATGCCGTTTCAGACCGACTCGTAGTGCTTACGGGCTGCACTTTAGCCGGACTGGACTCCAACACGGCTGACGACAGCAAGCGTATATTATTCCAGGCTGACTGCGTCTCTGTTTATTCTTTCTTCCACCATCCACACTCACGGGCAGGTACCCGCAACTCCTTTTCACCATCTGTCTATCTATATTGGCCAGGAGCCTCACATTCCCTTAGTCCTCTAAATCTTTGTGTTGCCAGCCAGTGCAACAAACCCGCTTTCAACCATACTTGTTTTGCTCTGCTTTCTTCGCCATGCTTCTGTCCTCCCAGCAAGTTGCTGCCCTCCTAAAGGCTCTTGGGCTCACCCAAAGCATCTTCAAGCCTATTCCGGACCTTGTGGGCAGTCTTACCGCTCCTCTAGATGGTATTGTCAGCTCAGTGGATGGTATTGCGCACGGCCTTGGACTGCCTGGCCTCACGGATTTACCTCTAATCGGCCCCATCCTTGAGGCACAGAGCCCTTTGACCAGCCAAAATTTGTACAAATCTCTCTCTGTTGCGAATAATCAGATCCTGAGCAACGATGGCTCTTGCGACGTCAAGCCCTACGACCCACCACCTGTCCTTTCTCAGACGTTTCCACCCTTTGACCGTGCTAAGGCAAACATTTTTCGATATAGGCAGCAGCAGGCGGTCAATCTCGGGTCATGGTACGTCAGCCGCCTCTTGCAATAACAATTATGTTTGTCGACCGTGAATCTAAATGCCAGGTTCGTTCACGAGCAATGGATGACACCGTCGTTGTTCACCTGTGCGTCTGGCCCGCAGTCTGCAGAGATTGACCTCGCAACCGGCTGGGGTAACACGACCGGCGCTCGAGCTGTTCTTGAATATCATTGGGATACCTTTATCAAACAGTCCGACTTCGAGTACCTAGCTTCCATCGGCATCAACACCGTACGCCTGCCTATCGGTTACTGGAGCTTGGGACCACTCTACTGCCAAGGAACGCCCTTTGAGCCTGTCGCAGATGTCTACACTAATTCCTGGAGTCGGATCGTTCGCGCAATCAACTGGGCTGGTGAAGCCGGAATCGGTGTGCTTGTCGATCTTCACGGAGCCGTCGGAAGCCAGAATGGCCAATCTCACTCAGGCATCTCGGATGGACAAGCCAACTTCTTCAACAATGCGGCGAACATGAACGCGACGATCAATGTCTTGACTTTTCTGGCTGAGGAGCTTGCTTCGGTGACGAATGTTGTCGGGATTGAGATCTTGAACGAACCGAATGACGACCCTACCCTTCCTGATTTCTGTGAGCCTTTATTTTTCTCAGTCTACTTCTCGTTGCTGACTGTATGCCTTCTCAAAGACACGAGCGCGATCACTGCCATGCGCCAGACATCCGTGGAGGCTACGGCTCTTCCTCTGTACATTCACGATGGATTTAATCTCGAACAATACATAGATTTCGTATCTTCTCGAAAGGATTTCGTCGTCGAAGACCATCACTCCTACTTTGTCTTCGGCTCTGACGATGCCTCTCGTGATGCTACGCAAGAGACACAGGAAGTCGAGGGCAGTGTTTCCGGGCAACTTCATTCTGCCTCTCGAAAGGAGCGCCGCAACCTCATCGTCGGCGAATGGTCCTGTGCTCTGATAGCGGACAGTCTGTCGAATGAGAAGGACCCTATGCTCTCTCGTCAGCAATTCTGTCAAGGCCAGGAGCAGGTATACTCTAACGCGACTGCTGGTTGGCACTTTTGGAGCTACATGAAGGAAGGTTGTGACACCGACCTCGACTGGTGCTTCAAGAACGCGGTGGGGAAGACGCTGCCTGCCAGTTTCTTTTCGTACAACTCTACTCCTGCCACCTCACCCGATAAGTCATTGTTCTTGGCGCGAGCTGTTGCACAGATGGACTTGCCGTCGATGACGGAAGTCCTTGATCAGGCGAACTCCCAGCCTTCTCCTTGGACGTCCTCAGGCGATGCGACAACGGATGCCTCGGGAGCTGCGTCCACTAGTGCATGTTCAGACACGCCTGTTGCTTCCGTCACGGCATCACAGGATTTCTCGAAGAGGGACCTAGGTGCTCATCGTGAACGCTTCTTCTCCGTTCACTCTCGCCGGTCGTTCCTCTCGGACATCTCGAAACACAAGAAAGATGGCATCCCTTCGCCGCTTGCAGGCCTGACTTCGGCGGAGCGCTCCATCACAAAAGGTTACTCGGACGGTTTCTTGACTGCGAAGATCTTTGCGCAGTATGGCATGTCTAAGCTTGGGTTCACTGGCCAGTACGTTTCCGACAGTATCGCAGCACTTGGTCCGCAGGTTGTTGCGCCCGGGACGGAAGAGTACTATAGTGAATGGTTCGCTCGCGGTTTGGCAGACGCGGAGGCACAAATTAGAGCCAGTGTTAAAATGTAGTTAGTTTTCGTTGTTGTAGTCTGTGTCACTCTGTGATACCAATTTGCGCTGGAAGCTTTTGAACATCTTGCTTAAAGCTGGATACGGTTATAGCCGGAAGACGCGTCGCGATCGTGACGACTCAGCGTGTACGCAGTACAAAAAAGTTGAGCTGCGCCCTCGACAGCGAATTTTGTTCCTTTCGACTCTCTTCCATCATATACTTGGAAGGTCATATCACATGTGTTATGGCAAACTCTCGCAGCGACGAGATTGTGAAATGGACTCATAGACTTCTGACAGACCCGGCTTATGGGTGGATGCTAGCGTCTTTGGTCGTTCTTGGAGATGCGGCCTTGACCCAGTTGATTATTCGTTTTGTACGATGTGAGTCTTTCGGTCTCATTCATTCAAGGAGCATCTGCTTAGCAACGTAGATACGGAGATTGATTGGGAGACGTACATGTACCACATTGAGCTCTACCTCAGTGGTGAACGGAACTACTCAGCCATTACTGGGCCCACAGGACCTCTCGTGTCAGTTACTCCTCTTTCTTCGATGCTCTCCTCTCCTCTGACCTGTCCTTATCCGAGGAAGCTATCCTGCAGGCCATGTCTACATCCATGAGAATCTCTACAAGTTGACTTCCTCTGGTTTGAACATTCCTCTGGCGCAACAAATTTATGGCGTCCTTTACGTCGTCTCCGTCGCGTTGACGTGCGCCATCTACCTCAGGGCTGGAGGGGTTCCGAACTGGGTTCTTCTCGCGTTGCCGCTAAGCAAAAGGCTGCATTCCATCTTCGCGCTCCGGCTATTCAATGATTGCTGGGCGGTAGTAGGCGTGCAGGCAGCAATGCTAGCACTTGGAGGAGGGTACTACACCATGGCTTGCATACTATTCAGGTATGCTACGTTTCCTATGTTTATCCAACTGATTTGTTTGCTGACTTGCGCCAGTCTTGCCATATCCATCAAGATGTCCGTACTTCTATACATGCCGGGACTCTTTATAATCCTTTGGCAACAACGCGGTGCTATACAGACCGTTCTTCACATCTCTATCATGGTCCTTTTTCAAGTTATCCTTGGCTGGCCATTCCTCTCAGAATATCCATGGCAATATTTAGCCGGAGCATTTGATTTGTCGCGTGTCTTCTTGTTCAAATGGACCGTCAACTGGCGTTTTCTTGGAGAGGATGCTTTCTTGAGTCCCGTCTGGGCGAAGGCCTTGTTACTGGGACATCTATGCACACTCTTGGCGTTCGCTCACTTTAAGTGGTGCGGAAGAGAAGGAGGCCTTTTCCATCTACTTTCAAAAACTCTGCGAAACCCTTGGACTCCATTCCGGCCCTTGTCTACCGATTGTTAGTCACAATCCAACCTTGAAAATGATTTTCATTGACTTCAGTTACCTCCAGACATAACGACTGTACTTATGACGTCCAACTTGATCGGACTCATATTTGCGAGGTCATTGCACTATCAATTTTACTCTTGGTACGCACAGCAAATACCCTTCTTAGCTTGGAGAACTCGATATCCTCTTGTTGTAAAGTAAGTATTCTTTTCATCAGGAATCATGCAGATTTTAAGCGTTTCTACAGACTAGGCATTATCTACAGCATCGAATACGCATGGAACGTATTTCCGTCTACAAATCTTTCGTCGGGGGTATTAGTCTCCGCCAACGTGCTCCTTCTGGCTGGCATGTGCTTCGGCTGGCCAGCGGGACGAGGCGGTGTAGCGCAATCTGCCAAAAAATCAGAATAGACATTCCCCTATATACCTACTTCATCTCATCATCGCGCGGAGCAATATGCAGGGATTGCCTGCCGAAGTTTGGAAATATAATATCGCACAGATGAGCCTAGAATCTACTGTTCCCGTCCGACATTCAAGAAGAACGTTGTTCTGCCGCCTCTTGGCAGGATAAGCAAGCGCTCGGCCCCGTGTATCTGATAAGTCTCGAGACTTGGCGGTGCAGCAGAACGATCTTCGTCTGTTGGATAGACAGAAATAAGCACATTAGGTAGAGGCAATTCCCCATGCCGTAGTGCCATAAGGGTAACTGTGTTTGTGTACGTTGAGCCGTTCTGAAAATGTTTCGTTAGAGTTATATATTGTTTAGTAAAAATATGATACCCACCCTCGCTTTGAAATCACCCCGTTTCTGGCCGCTAATAAGCCAGTCTTTTATGTTTTCTTCGAGTTGAAAACGCATCCTATACTCTTCTATATCCTTTTTATCCAGGCCAGCCCAGTAGAAAGACGTGTTTATTGAAACAACGGCAGTTATAGGCTGACCAGCATATATTGGAGGAGTATGTTGGCGTTTGAGAGGCTTCTTGTCAAAGGGGTTGGCAACGAGATCTATACGTGTCGAAGCGAGGATCTAAACAGTAATTATTGGCCTATTCTTTGCCATAGCTATAGCGGGATATACTCACATCGAGCCGAGGGAGATCTACCGGAATCGTGAATTGTCTCCAATCTTTGTCGTCGTCCCATGTATCCTCTGGTTCCTGAAGATCCTAGATGGAGAATGAGCTATGATTCCTGACTGCGAATTGCCGTGTCTTACCTGCCTGACACGCGCAAGTAGATTTTCAGGGACGCCTTCTACCTTTAAAGCGTTTCCTGGTAGATGGACCTCTCTCGTGATTTCATACATTTCTATCCATGATGATTCTCCTTCTAACACGCGTACGATAGTGTCATGAATGGATCCTCTTTGCTTCCATTGAGCTGAATCTGGCACGATCTTCTTGATACGTCGAGTTACAAGTGATTCCACCTCTGCTCAGATCATCAGGAGAGTGCACATTCTAAAGACTAGATAAGATGTTACCTTCGCGCAGTAGTCGATAGGTCATGCAGAGCCGGAGAGGATCATTCACTGAGAGTAGATAAGAATACTATTCCATTGATTTCGTGCGTATTCGTTTACCTTCGCCACGCACTTCTAGTTGGAATACAAAGCTTGCTGGCTGAGCGGGGGTCACTGTCTGCAAAATAACTTAGCGATGGTCTGTTTTCATTCATTGAGAATACACTTTACCGATATAGAAGGTGCCTTGCCATGTTTGATAACTTTCAACTTCTTGTCATCGCTATCGCTCGGTCGAAGATCCACTGAGGATATTCGGACATGCTGATGCGTCGTGGTCGAAATGGTGAACTTTGTCAACAGCCTAGAACAAAATTCGATAGACGCAACAATCGCTATGCAACGAAGCACTGACCTTTCTCCGCGGAAAAAGTCCTGCACATTTACTGTAAGATCAAGTGCTGAAGGGACTTCTCGATCTACGCTCATATTCCTCACGACACCCGGCTCATGCGAAGTCTCATATTCGAGGTCAGCCCTCACTTTCTGTGGTGGTCATGAACACTATTCCAGTCACTTCACGCTCGTACACTCACAATCGGATCTCGGCTGTCCGAACGCGTATGCGGAACATCAAAGCGAACCGTTTGTTCGGATGTTGCGTTGACAATGGATACACTGTCTGCAAGGAACGTCACTTCTGCGCTTGTGCCTGTCCATGACATTAGAAAACTCGGATACGCCATACTCTGAAAATCCGCTCACTTCGGACAGAACCCGCCTTTGTGTTGATGGTGACGTCGTGAGATGAGAGCTTGAGATGTGCCTTTGTCAGGGTGTTCCGGCCACAAGATAGCGCGACAGACAACTGTGATGGACCTGCAATCTCCACTTAAACAAGGTCTCAGTGTCAAATACTCGCATTTCCCTACGATTTATTTACCTTCGAGCGGTTGCTGAATGTCTACTTGCACTGCCCGCGGGTCCATTGGCAGTTTGACGAGTTTCCGAGAGATCTTCGGCTCCGTAATTACTGAGGACTGCCTACGTTTCTGCTTGCCTGCGAACATCCATTTGAAAAGAAGGCGCCCCAAGCGCACTTCAGCTTTGTCCACAAGAAATGTGCCGGATTTGGGAATCTTGCGAAAATAGGTAAGCTTAGGCAAGGATTTATTGATATTCATTTACTGGGCAAAATAAGGTCACAGGATGAGCGCCAGGCTCAGCGACCATAGAGCCTGACGAGAAATCCATACTTTCGTGACCTCGACCTGTTAACGATAACGTAACTTTGTCGAGTGCTAGATCCTATTTCAAGTTCAGCGAGAGTCTATGCATCATATTGAACGGACTTACGCATGGTAAGTGATTATGTACAACAACTTCAAGAAGGAATCCGTCCTTGTCATCTGCGCAACGTGCACTCTCGTTTAGAGGTACAATACTTATCATAGAGTGATCTTGAAATATAAGTTCTAGAGGGTCGTCAATGAATGGAAGGAAGGTGTCAGTACTGTCTAGAGAAGTACGAACCACCATCGACCCGAGCAGCAGCTTCGACAACAGTGTCTATCAAGCGCTTTATATACGTATTCTTATCAGTCATACCGCTGAGCAAATCCATCGAGCTGTCTTCTGTGTACGCTTTGATGAATGCAACAGCGGTGTGAATCCACTGTCTGTCATGATCACTCTGCATTCGTGCATGCGTTTCGATGTTTTGAAACAGCATGTATGCTTCTAAGCTTGACCAGCGATGCGGAGCATAGTGAGCGGGTAGCGAAGTAAACGTTTGGAGTGCAGTTCCAAATCGCTCTCGGAATCTAGATTCCTCTGAGCAGAGAGAAAGGAGACAAGATTCAATAGAAACTCACAGATCAAGGACGGCAAGACTGCCATGCAGCTTAAGAGCAAACTTCCGACGACCTGCTTTCACAAACAGATCGATAGCCCTGTTTGTCAGGCGAATGTACAAATCGTAGAATGAAGTTTTGTTGTCCAAAAAGCTAAGAATATCAGAGTTTGAAATTTGTCGAGAAGAACGTTTGCTGGAGACGGCGGATGAGTCGGAAGGTTCGAGGCCTTCCGAATCCACTACGCTTATTGAAAACGGCGGTTCATTCGGAAGATATCCTAGTCGTATACCAAGTTTATCGAGCTGTGAACAGTGAGTGAATTAGCATGACCAAAAGCTCCAACCACTTACTTGACTACGTGCTGCAGCAAGTAGCTCACCCTTCCCGGCATTGAAACTATTTAACGAGGCCGAATCCAGTTCCCTATCATGCGCCCATTCGTCGCAAGTCTCAACAGCACTAAGAGCCGACGAGTAAATCCATGACTCGATGAAGAAGTCGGGTAGAACAGTCTGTTAACGGGACAGTTAGCAAAACGAGAGAAAATACATGAAAAATACATTTCTGACCCGGAAGTCCTGTAGACGGCCACCGAAAGTGCCAAGGAAAACCGAGACCTTTCTCACCACGTCTGTCATTCTTCCCATTTGACCGAGTACAATCGATTGCCGAGCCAAGAGGTACACTCGGATATCAAAGACAGAGATAGTGTTGGCGAGAATCAGGTCTCGATATGGTTTCTTCGTGATTGAAAGCAAAGGGAGTGAATCGTCCTTCGGAGAAGGCTCAACGAAGTTACCAAACCACAACGTCTTGTCCTTCAACACTTGAAAGAATGACGCCTCGAGTTCCTCATACTGTATCAATGCATCCTCTAGAAGGTTTGCTCCTTCAAAAGAACTTGCAAGGCTTTCCTTGAGATGCAGGTCAGACGCGGGCCGTTCACAGAGACTCCTCCTGAAATAATACCTTCAAAATGAAGAATGTACAAAAGTTCCATCCAGGCATCGTCTTTTGCATCTCTGACCGCTTCAATTCCTCCTCACGCTGCGATACAGCTTGATCGAAGGCTGAAATGACACCATCTTTCAATTTTGAAATGATCTCAGCCCATATCGCAGGACTTTTGAGATCCGCAGCCCATGTTAGCTGAGCGCAACTAGGGTCTTTCTTCAGCTGAAATTGATACCAATATTGGCAGAGAAAATTTACCGGTCCTTCTTGTCCACGTTGAAATCTGCTCGTATCCTGTCTATAACCGTTCCTCTCATCTTGAGCAAGCCTGTTTGGTTCTGTCGAGTATCTGACTTTGACACGTTCAAAATAACCCATTCCTGGGTCCTCCGCTGGGTGACCTGCATATGCCAGTCTTTTATTTGTTTCTTGACGGTACCCTTGTACGCGTCATTATCCTGCGTTGCTGCAGTATTAGTGCAGGTAAGTTCATGAAATACAGGGTTGCAGCGTACTTCGCAAGCCACGACATACACATTGAGCAGAGTTTTATCCAGCAGACTGAGCGGTATCTGGGAAGCGCACTCCTCTCTCAATGACTCAAGAGCAAGAAGATTGACATCAAGCAATTGTATCGTGCGAATGGATGTCCGAGTCGCTGGCTTCCAGTGCAGGTTCCGAAGCGGGAACTGCAAAGCTAGGCCGGACCAGATTTGAGCCCACAAGTCCGTCGAAGTGAGCTGTGGAGGGCCGGAGAGTGTGATCCTTGCACGCTGGGCTTGCATCTTCGCTCAGACGTCCAGCTCGAACGCGTACTAGAGCTTGAATGGGAAGCGCGGGGTGGAAGTTCCTGCTGGCCTTCTCACAGGCAAGAGCTTCGTTACCCGTAAGAGACTGATTATAACTTGAGTAACGAGAGTCAAGATAACTAAGCAGTTGTGAAGGAATCTTGCTCGGATGGCGAGCAGGAAATACTGGAAGCAATGACGGAGATCGATACGCACGCCTGGAATGCCAGCGTCGATCAATGCCAATCACGTGCTTACCATCAAGAATTTTGCATGCCTTTCTGCAAGCACTGCAAATATCTTGTCCTCTTCTTTCTCTCTCTCGAAGTTTTTGGATTTAATTATGCCTGCACCCGAGGAAGCATCGACATCCACTTCGTCTCCCCTCTCCTTCAAGGAGCTGGGAGTCATCGACCCTCTCCTTGAATCCCTTGAACAGATGAGCTTCAAAAAGCCTACCGAAATCCAAGCAGAAGCTCTACCTCACGCTCTTTCTGGCAGAGACATAATCGGCGTCGCAGAGACTGGATCAGGCAAAACAGCTGCATTTGCTCTGCCGATTCTTCAAAAGCTCTGGGAAGAGCCCAAGGGCCTGTTCGCGTGTGTACTTGCCCCGACGCGCGAGCTGGCGTATCAGATCTCTCAGCAATTTGAGTCACTCGGATCAGCCATCGGCGTGAGGTGCGCTGTCATTGTGGGTGGTATGAACATGGTGGACCAGGCGGTAGCGTTAGCGAAGAGGCCACATATCGTTGTCGCTACCCCGGGTCGTCTGAACGATCATCTGGAGAACACGAAAGGATTCAGTTTGAGGGGAATTAAATTCTTGGTAAACTCCCATTATATTTACCACGAAGTAAAGGTTTCCAAGATTGTGTATTATATCGTAGGTTCTTGACGAAGCAGATCGACTGCTGGACATGGACTTCGGTCCCATCATCGATAAAATCCTCAAAGTCATTCCCGAAGAGCGTACTACCTACCTTTTCTCTGCGACGATGACTACGAAGGTTGCAAAACTGCAGCGAGCCAGTTTAACGAATCCCGTCCGCGTTGAAGTGTCTAAAAAGTGAGCATTATCCTTATATCGCCGCGAGAGATTTCACTAAATTTTTGGGGATTCGCAGATATACTACAGTGTCCACGCTATTGCAATATTACCTCTTCATACCCTACAAGCAGAAGGAAGTCAATCTAGTTCATATCTGCAATTCTCTGGCGCAAAATTCTATCATGATCTTCACGCGAACAGTCATGGATTGCCAAAGGTATGCTAATACGTGACTGCATTTCATCGTTTGGGGCTGAATGAGTTGTGGTTAGGCTCGCTCTAATTTTGAAGACTCTCGGCTTTCCGTCTGTACCGTTACACGGCCAGCTAAGTCAGAGTGCACGCCTGGGAGCTCTTGCAAAGTTCAAAAGCGGAGGGCGAAGTGTCTTGGTTGCGACGGATGTCGCAAGCAGGTTCGTTGCATTGTTGAGCTTCCTTTCGGTTTTTCCTTATGTTCGTCTTAGAGGTCTGGACATCCCGTCCGTTGATGCAGTAATAAACTACGACATTCCTTCGCACTCCAAGGATTACATACACCGTGTTGGACGCACGGCTCGAGCCGGTCGAGCAGGAAAGTCCATTACTCTTGTCACGCAATACGATGTCGAGCTGGTGCAGCGCATCGAGGCTGTTATCGGGAAAAAGATGGACCTCTGGCCGACTGACGCAGAAGAAGTTGCACTGCTGAGGGAAAGAGTTGATGAAGCTGCTCGTCTCGCGGTGAAGGAGCTAAAAGAGCAAGCAAGGGATGGGAAAAGCGGGAGAAAGAGGGGTAGGGATGACATAGGAGGTCGGGACGACCGAGATCGTGACGATGACGTGGTCGAAGCAGGCATGCCTGTGAAGAAGTCGAAGAAAGGGAGACGATAATTTTGGTGTGTACCTTCGGGTGCTTCGGGAGTAACTGTACTTATGTCGAGCATCTCTGCATATACTCTGCATACAACTTTGTTCCGCATCGGCATCTGGTGCGATCATAAGGAAAAGAGCCCGTGAATTACCATATTAGGCCCCACTGACGTTTGGCGCGGCTTTTGACTTTGAGTCGACCGTCTCCGACAGCCTGAGAGAAATGTCGTTCAAGTACTTAGGTCTCATTGTCGGGGAAACCCATCTACTCTCACCATCATGTCACCATCATCCTCATCGTTGACGGTCGTCCTCTGCGCGATCGCTCTCACAGCCTTGCCCGTCCAAGCAAACACAAGCCGTATATATGTGCCCCAGACCCCTTTGCGGACCCAAGAAACGACCCATGCAATTCGCTGAAGTATATTGCGTCGAATATATTGACCGGCATCGCCTTCGGTGAGAAGTTATGCATGGCTTCTTGATTCATAGCCTCTGCTGAAGCGGACTTTAGGTCTGTATGTTGCAGTGGGTATATGCCAAGTCCTCAGCTCCTGGAAATGGGGAGCTAAGTGGATGTCTGCAATGACTATCGGCATTTTCAGTGCGTTGCTAACTCATTTATTTTCCCTACTCCCTAACTCAACGCGTTTCAAAGCTTTCGCTACTGGTATAGCGTGCCGTTTCGGACTCCACTCTGACCCACAGTCGAAAGGCATTTACATTGCCGAATACCTCTTTGTTGTGCTTTCGGCGAGTATCCAGCCGATTAAGAATTTCATTCCTATATACTTATAAATTTTGTAGCCATGCGCTTTCATTGCCGCCGATTATGTTCTGCTCGGACGATTGTCAAGAAACTTGGACAAAGCAGATTACCTCTGGGTATCTCCCGCCAAAGTAACGAAAGTGTTTGTCTTGTCAGATGTGACAACCTTCTTGATTCAGGTCAGTGATATTCATTTTCCGCGAAGGATATCATCAATTTATTGTATTTTATTTTCTGTTGAAGGCCATAGGGGGAGCGGTGTCTATCGCGGCAAATGACCTGAAGACCAATGAGGCCGGATCGCATGTACGGTTTTATGCACTTTATGATTCTAGACAGAATTGACTTACCGCGATGGATATCCCAGATCTTCCTCGCCGGTCTTGTCCTACAACTGGCATCCTTCCTCGTCTTCACCGCGATGTTCTTGCGCTTCATGCAGCGCGTTTACACCAGCGACCCCGAGACCTGGAACAGAGACTCCACATTAAAGAAGCCATGGCACCGAGACTGGAGGACTCTCGCTTTCGCTCTTTTCGTTAGCTGCTTCGGGATCATCGTGCGTCTTGAATTTTTCTCCTGCGGGTTTACGAACAGAGGATGACCGTCTATATAGATCCGTTCTGTCTTCCGTGTGGTAGAACTATCGCAAGGTTTCCAAGGTGCAATCGCAACGAATGAACCTGACTTCTACGGCCTCGACACCCTCCCTCTCTTCATCGCTGTTGCGATATATGTGCCCTTCTGGCCAGGCCACTTCATCCCCCGGGAGAACACCAAAGACATTATTGACGAGGATCATGAGAAGCGCATTGGGAATTGAAGACTGGTGGACTCGTCAATTCCGCCGCATGCTCTTTTGTATATTTCTATTGGATTTTAGATGGGACACTTAGACGAATCGTGTTGCACGCTGGGCGTGCGCTCCATTGATATCTTATCCACACTCTCTGGTATTGTTCTTACTTTCTAGATGTTCACACTCCTTTGGGCCTATATAACTTCCTTAGACACGCCTTGCTTATACGACAGACGACGTTGCAGATTATATACCATGCAAATAACTATACGAGTATTGCCACTGTTTCTGAGTTATTCGCATATTACAGACCGTCAGGCATTTAGACATAGATGAAATACATAAAGGACGATAGTGAACAGATAGACAGAACATTGGCTAAGACGTCTCTTCCATCTGCGCCAAAGCTGCTTCGTTCAATGCTTCAGCCTCTGCCATCACCTTCTCCTCAAGTGCCGTGACGCGAGCCTCGCTATCGTCTTTGTCTCTCGCGAGCTCCTGGTACCGCTCCTGCAGAAGCCTCTCTTTTCTCTCCAAACCATCTACCTCCCTCTTCAACGCATCGACTCGGCGAGGTCCAACAGCCTGCTCGTTCACGTGCAGCTGGATGAAGCTAGTGAGGTCAATCTGGCCCTTCTGCATCTCGTCAAACGCGTCGGTAGCGCGCTTCGCGAGAGCCTTGAAACGCGTCTGATATCCTCCAAGCTGGATGCCGAGTTTCTTCTCTGCCTTCGCAGCTTTACTCGCCTCCTTCGCTATAGTGTCTCGGTCATCCCGAAGCAGAGCGTCAGATCCTGCCAACCGGTCCGCGAATGATAGGCTAGCTGGGTCTACCCAGCTCAATGATTTCGCGTCAAACACCAGCTTCTCACGTTGCTTATCCCAAAGAACCTCATCGTCGAGTTCTTCCGCCTTCGCAGTAGCCAATAAGCCTTCGGATACCTGACCAGGCGTGGCATTCGGGAATCCAAGTGAGGCGGCCAGCTCCGCGTGAATAAGTTCTTTTGCCTTACTGACAAAGTCATCTTCAGGCGGCTCATAAGTAGAACGCGTTCCACCTGCGATGGACGTGCCAGGAAGAGGGAAAGCTATGGCATCATGCTGCAAGAGCTTCACCATCTCGATGTCGACAAGATTTCTGGCGGGGCCGAGATCAGCATCATTGTCAGCAGCTAAAGACAAGTTTTCGAGCAGTTTATCAACGTCAACATTTGCTGGTCGAGGCAACCCTTTTTGAACTGCCTGACTGCGTCTCGCTAGAGCCTTCTTCTCTTCCTCTTCCCTCTGCCTCTTCAGTCGTGCATCTCTCTCTGCAGCATCTTCCTCTGTAAGTACAGTGGCGGTCGATACATCCTCCTCTTCATCCTCCGGAACAAGCAGCTCAAAGTTGTTCTCGGGTCTTGGTAGGCTCATGAATGCAGACTTAAGTGAAGACGCCGCTTGTCCTGCTCGACCACGCCGCTCCCGGGGGGTATCTCCGATGGATGAGGCCGCATCATTGGGATTAAGGCTTAAGTTGTCACGTAAGGGGGTCCTAAGAGGTGTAGCGCCGGCGAACTCGGAGCGTGGGGTCGCACCAGGGCCCAGCCCACCTTGATGAGCTGGAGTTGCTAAAGGATTGGGTGTGAACGCGACTTGATGACGCGGAGTTGCACCCTCGAAACCAGTGCCTCCGTCGGGCCCAGTGTGCAAAGGCGTGTTCTCGTCTCCCAGCAAAGGCGTCTGCGCAGCAAACATATTGCGAAGATTACGCGCTTCCGTCATGATATTGTCATCTGTATGAAGGAAAGTGAGCATAACTATAAATAACCAGTAAGAGAGAGCTATTCGTACGTTGAGGTGCTGTGCGCGGTGTACGAGCCATTCGTGCACGATCCAGACCCTCATATTCGCCCAAAAGTTTCTCGCTGGCCTCAGATCCGTCACCAACTAGAGCACGAGCGCTCTGTCCCGCCTGACCTATTTTGACAATCTCCTCGAGTTCCGCCTCGCCCACCTGCGCTTCTGGAAGGACCAGCTTTCGCCTCTTCCCAATTTGCTCCGCCTCCTTCAGCTTCTGGATCTGAGCGTCACGAGCGGCAACAAATTTTGTCTGATGTTCGCCTTCACCGTCCTTTCCCTTTCGCTGCCTCTTCTTCCGTTCAGCCTCCTCTTCTTCGGGCTTCCTCTTGTTATCCAACCGTCGGAGAGATTGACCAACCGGAGCAATAGATGCGCGGGCCTGCTCTTCAGACGTATCATAGAAACCAGGAGCAGCCTTCTTCTCAAACGGGATGTCTGCATTGTACTTTACAAAGAATCAGCAACTTAGACCCGGATGATGTTTACAAATGCACATACATCCATGCCATTCTTTTTCGACTTGTGACGCATGCTTCCACTGCCAAAGGTGTTAGCACTCGTGGAACGCACCCGAGAGCAGAGACTTACATGATGCCAGCTGCCTTCAACTCTCTCTTCTTCTGCAGCATCGCAAGTCGCCTGGCTTCCTCAAGCTGCCGCTCCCTAGCCTTCCGTTTCGCCTTCTTACCCTGGGTATTGGCAAGACGTGCGCGAGCTTCGGACAACATTTCCTTCTCTGCACAATGGAATAGTCGATGAGTATACAGCGCAAACAGTAAGACCAAACTCCAGGCACACCGTCCTCGTCCATGTCAATCGGGTCTGGTCGAGCAGCCTTCGTCTCGGGATCCGGGTCAATTTCTCCAGGCCGAAGCTTGCGCACATCATCCGCGCCAGGACCATCGTCCCCAGGACCAGCCAGGCCGAGCTCCTCGTTCTCCTTCGTCTCCGCCTCATCCAGCAGCTTTTGGTACCGCTCAAGGCACTGCGTCGCAGTTCGGCCGACAATAGGTGCAATTGTACGCCATTGCGTTGGCATGAGTTTAGCCAGATGGAGTAGCTTCTCATCCTCCGTCTGTGCAGACTAAATCAGCATAACGGCCTCGCTGGCAGCGACAAAATACTCACTTTTGACCATTCCGTCTTCTTGATTGACGGATCCAGCCATTCGTACCATCGAGCCTTACACTGCTTAGGTGTCTTGCGCACAAGGAGAGAGGATATACGGGCCCTTGAGTGCGGTCTGAGTCAAGCACCGCTAAGAACAACAGCATGCGTACCATTGGTTCTTGCCATACTTCGCGATGGCTGCCTTCAACACTTCATCCTCCGTATTTTTCCAAACCTAGGAGACAGAAGCAGAACGTCAATTGAGGTCTTTTACACATTACTCAGCGAGAGCAACTGACTGTAATACAAAATCATCAACGGAAGCCATGACCGTCAGAGAACTGTTAGACATGAAAGGACAAAATCTGCGCACCTCCTGCAAAACATCAGTCAGCTTCTCTCACAAGACACCAAAAGCACAATACTACTGACCTCCTTTTATGATGATTCGAACCATGCTGTTCCAAGCCTTCGAGTTCTGGTGGGCGTTTGCAGTCGAAAGCAGTCAACCTCGTCGGACGCGAGACGTCAATCTTGCTTAGTCAGCGGATCACGCAAACGAGCAGAAACTCGTTTTTCAGAGTTGTAAAACACAGAGAACAAATCCTGATTGGAATTGCAGTTCGTCTGAAGCTACAAAAGTACAAGATTGTGTATGCGATCTCTGCGTACGTATCTAAAATTTCTTATGTGTTGAATTCTCCTGCTAATCCGAAAACATCACATCAGAGCGCAAGACATACTTCACTCCCTTCTGAACGAGGGCACCTTCGTGACGAAGACATTCGTGTCCATGCCTTCGACGATGAAGTAAATCTGTGAATGATGTACTGATAGTAAAAGGAGGACACCCACCGATGAAGAAGTGCCATGCCGCGTTGCAAGTCTGGCTTGATAGACGATTCTTTGTCTTTCTTCTTGCCCTCACCCGGGTAGAAGATGGTCTGTAAGGATATAGGAATACAAGATTAGAATTCAAAGTCAACGCAAGGCGAGGTCCACGGATTGTGCTTTGGTAATGGTGCTCCAGAGTCTAGAAAACGAACGCGCACGCACCTCTCCACTAATAACACTATCCTCCTTCCCGCTCAGATAAATCAAAAGTGTCCACTCCGAATGTGTGCCCGTCGCAGGGTCTGTCACAGAGTCATCGTAATGGCATCCAAAGTGCTGTCCCTCCGTGTACTTGTACATGCGGATATTCGAATTGAATGAATGTGCTGGCCGAGCCACGAACGCGGGATCATCTGGCTTCGAGTTAGATTTCCTTGAAATTCTTGATTCTGGGAAGGGGAAATCTGGGAGATGGGGGGAGAAAATGGTGAAGAGCGCCTCGGCGAAGGCGGGCGACTGGATAACCACGCGGTCTAGATTGATCATGCATAAGAGTATCCTCATCTAGAAACCCAAAAAACGCGTATACATACGGTTCACTCGTAGCGCTTCTCCTTTCTTAGGTGCAGGTGTGAGTTCCAAAGGTAGTTCTTCAATGAACTTGACGAAACGCTTGCACTCGCTCTCGTCAAACGCATCCTGGACAACCCAAGAATAAAATTCAAACAAAGTCAGCTTCCTCAAACACAGTACGGAGTATAGTGAGAGACGCACAGGAATGAGTAAGATTTTGTCATGCACAAGTTCCTTGACTACCAGTGATTCCTTCACAGAGATAGAAGGAAATTGAGGAGGCGGTAAAGCAGCTACCTTCGGTGCTGCTGGGGTTGCCTCGGTTGTCTTCTGCTTGCCTCTAGACGAACCAGCCTTCTTTCTCATGATTGTGATTATAATGAGACAATGATCGTGGCCGATAGCAAACTGACTTCGTGTGCAGCGAGTACAATCAAGTTGCACAGCTTCATTCAGTATTTGGCATAGACAGATCTTCATGCGACGAAGAAAGCAAGCGTATACTCAAGCTCTAAGCCGAACTGAGAGGGAATGATTCTGTAGCCGTAATAGAGATTAAGTATAAAGAGGCTGCCAGTGAGGATGCAGGGCGGAAGTTCGAAAAGAAAAGTTTCGTCACCTGAGCGATTCGAACACTCGCGTGCAAAGCACAACCGCTGACTAGCTAAAGTAGCAGGCGATCCCGTTAACCACTCCGGCAAAGTGACCATAACAGGGTTACTTAATAAACTTATATGACATCATTATTACATAGGCCTATGTAAAGTGTCCTCTCCAAAGCTTTGGAAAATAAAACAAAACAACAGCCTTCACTGTAGTGTGATACATAGATCGTACAGGTCCATTTTTGTTCTACTCTATCTTTCCTTTTAGTCTACAGGTGTTTCCGCGATGAACTTTAGGATAAACGAGACGAGCCTGTCTACTTGCTCTTCCGTGATAGCATTGTAGATGGAGATCCGCATTCCTGCAACAAAGAACGTCAAAATAAGGCAAGGAGAAGGATGAGTGAACAGGCGAACCTCCAACCGAGCTGGGTTGGCAGTCAAGTCAGCGCGAATACCTGCGGGTTTCGATTTGCTACTCACCGATGTCCCTTCATGGCTTTGAAGCCTTGTGACTCTGCAGCAGCCAGAAACGCCTTCTCTAGCTCCGCATCCTTACCCTTGAAGACAGCATTCATCCAGCTCCTCGAGCCCTCTTTCACATTCAGTCGCATCAGGCCTTTCTCCTCCGCCTCCTTGAGCACCCCGTACACCTTCTCTTGTTTCCGCCTGTTCGCCTCCTCGATAGCCTTCAAGCCACCGAGCCGCTCCATGTGCTGAAGCACGAGCATCGCGACGTACATCGCGAATGTCGAGGGAGTATTGTACAGGTTCCCCGAGTCCGCGTACGTCTTGAACGCGAGGATGATGGGCACGGGCGCGGCGCCCATCTTCGCCGCCGCGTCGACGTCGACGAGGCAGTCCTCGCGTACGATGAGGATCGTGAGCCCCGACGGCCCGATGTTCTTTTGCGCGCCCGCGAAGATGACCGCGTGGTCCGCCAACCGCGGGATCGACCGTGACATGAAAGAGGACGAGTAGTCCGCGACGAGCGGCGGGATCACGCCGCCGCTGGCGATGTCGCGTGCGAGGAGATGGTAGGGGAAGCTCGTCGGCGCGCGGTCCTCAGCTGCGAACTGCACGCCATCCACAGTCTCGTTCTCGCAATAGTAGACGAGCGCAGGGTCTGCGGAGAACTTGAATGCTTCGTGCGGTGGGATGCCGGTGAAGCTCTTCCCGTCAGCGGAATGCTCGCGCGCGTCGGCAACGATGTTCACGCGCGCCCCACCGAGCCGACGCGCCTCGTCCGCCGCCTTCTTGCTCCACGAGCCAGTGAGAACATAGTCCATCACGCGTTCCTCTTCCGAAAGGCCCGGGTGCAGCAATTGGTGGCGTGCGAGCATGTTGAGCACGATGCTCGAGAACTGCTGCGTGCCGCCGCCCTGCATGAACAGAATATGGTGCGTCGGAGGTACATCAAGTTGTGTACGTATGAGCCGCTCGAGCTGGGTGACGACTGTACCGAACTCTTTCGAGCGGTGCGATATTTCCGTTATGCCAATACCGGTGCCCCGGAAGTTGAGGAGGCCTTTGGTAGCCTCTTCCAGAACGGATTCAGGCAGAGCTGAGGGCCCAGCGCCGAAGTTGATGACTTGCGTACGCTCCATGGCGTTGTGAGAAACAACCCTCGCGCTTTCGCTGCTGATATCCAATCTGTTATGTGGTTATTTTGAGCTCTGGTAGAGTCACTGAGTCAAAAGAAATAAGTGAGTCAAATCTCTCGAATGAAACTGTGTATATGCCCTCGTGGCTATGACGTAAATTGTCGAGAAATTCTTCGAGAAATTCAGCAATATTAATCCATCGACAAACAGCTTTGAAAATAATAATCGGATACGGGCAATTACAGCAACTTCTGACGGACTTTACGCCGACCTTTTCGAAGCTGTATTACAGATCTGAAAGCCTAATAACACAAGGAGAGCAGTGTTTCATACAAATTACACTACAGGCACGTCCTATCTCAAGTCCTCAACCTCCTCACATCAAGGTTTTAATATAATACATGGAAGGCAATGTAGCAGCTGCTATACATGTAGAGAGGCCTGATCTCTGTTTGTTACAGACGCACATCGAAACCGGTCGTCGCACGTCTCTAGCCTGAGTGAGACGGGTTCATCAGAAATGCTCCGACCCACTCCTCGATGACAAAGTTCATGCACATTGTTTCAATCATCAAACGTTCGATGCAGAATACTCGGAGCTCATCCAATATTGATTCAGACCGAAGGGGATCCATCTCTGCGATAACAACGTGCCCAGTTGCGTCTGATACGAACATATATATGTACGCCCTTTGGCTTCACGCACCCTAGAAGCGCATACCGGAACGTAGCCGTGCTGCCACGAGTCAGATCACGCGCTGCATGAGCAGGCCAAAGACGTACAGTGTCTGCGCAAGGGAAAGAAATCAAAGACGCGTACGTTAGTTAACCAAGGAACTTTCCGCCCCTCGGCAGTACACGATTCCCGCCGTTCCCGCAGTCCTATCCGCACCCCCACACATGGCGAGAGCTCACCAGAACGAGCCAGAAGTTCAAGAGCAATGCAAATGGAGATTGAATGTGAAGATTCGAGTTCATCCATCTGACGATGATGTGATTTGCAGCCAGGAACTACAGCACTAGATACTGATGCAATAGAGTACTTATGGGAACGAAAAAGAAGATCGCGGGAGATGCAGATGCAGAGATCGTTGGTGGTCGCTCTGTAGGCGAGTCGTCGTAGAACAAATACACGAAAAAACAAAGAAGTGTGGCACAAATGGTTGAAGGGGCGTAAGGATGGGGAAAAAAGCAAGGAATGTTAACACAAAATCGAAGGCTCGACTGGAAGGCAAGGCAAAAAAAGTTACGTCGAGATCGACGACGTAGGTAAAAAAGAAACAATTGAATTCCAAGGAAGGGGCGTGGTTGGGGGACTAAGTCAAGGGGAACGCAAGGCCGACCGCTTTCGGCTGAAAGCCCGGGTGGATAAGAAGGAAGCTGCACGAGTTGTACATGAATGGATGGAGTCCGCAGATTTCGGTCCGAAGAGAGAAAAAAACGCCGATAAAGGATGAGATAAGGCGTATGAGTCGTCGTTTCAGCGATTGATGGAAGGGGAGCTATGGTTGGAAGTGCCGATGGTGATTTACTGGAGAATACGTTATGGCAAATGCAAGTGTGCAAGGAATAACTTGAGCGTCGTGATGAGATATCGATGGTAAGCCGAGAAGAAGGGGAGTCAATAAGTACAGCTGGAAGAAGAAACGCGAGCAAAAGAGAGGCATCCGAGTTTCAGGGGGATGCAGGCTCTCGTTGCCACCAATTTTCCTCAGCGTGGACGTCTGCGAACGCGAGGGGCATCAAGTGGTGGAAGCCGGCGTCGACGGGAAGCACAGACGCGCGCATAGGCGGCGTCTTTAGCACATCGTCATCCGTCGGCAGTGGACTGTCAAGCGAAAAGGGGAGCTCCGTAAGGGGGGAATCGAAGGAGGTAGTTGGTACAAGCTCGGGAGTGGCGAGTTGAGCAAGATCGGTGGGGAAGGGAGCCGAACGCAGGGAAGACTTGCGGCTGCGAATCGGACCCGGCCCAGAAACAGGAGAGCTGTTCTTCTCGCAAGGCCGAGGAGAAAGGTCCGCCAGGCTTAGTGGGATGATACGATCGTCCTCTGGATTTTCCTCGAGCATAGAAATCCACGGGATCTTGTCAAAAGTCGCGGGGCCACTACGAACGACGCTACAGTCTGTGAGCCTGCAGTGGCGAGAGCGGCCGGATGAGCGAGTTGTGTATGCACTTCTTCGCCTTCTGGTGGTGGTGCATTGGGGGGTAGGGGAGCTCTACAATGGGGAGACGCGTCAATGAGTGGCGACAAGAAAGAGCACAGAGACCTATACTCACAGGACAGGGGGGTCTCGCGCGGCGTTCAGACAGGCGGATAGGGGACAGCAGGCGAGGCAGTGCATCCCTGGGTGGCGAGCATCGAGAAATCGTCTGGTAGACAAAACGCGTGGTGAGCGATATGCGCGATGAGTGAGAAAGGCGCGTACTCACCCTCTCGAAGCCTACCACAGGAGGGGGAATGGCGGAGGGCCTACTGTCCAGGTTGAAGCGCATCGGAGAAGGGCGGACGCGTTTCGGAGCGGGGGCGCGTATTGAGAACGGGGAGGGCGCGGTGTGCATGATGCGTGCTCGATAAGACGTGTGCTGGGAGCGCGGGGGGCGTGGGGGCGCAGGGCGTAAAAGATACAAGAGATTGAGAGAGGCAGCGCGTTCGAGTTATAAATCGAGTGAGAGATTGACTAAAAGAAACTTGAGAGGGAGTGCATGGGCGCCGACGGGTGAATCGACGAGGGGGGAGAGAGACAATGGGCGGAGTCAAGTTAAAGAGGCGCGTGTGCCCCCGAAGCGTCTCGAAAAGGACGCGTGCTACTGCTTAGTCACGCTCCGCATAAAAAACTTACTGTCCAAATCGGGATTGGCCCCTTTATTTGATTCCGCTCGTCGCGCACCCGCACCCCCTTTGCATTGTCCTTCAATATTTCTCGTTTATTTTTCACATTAGTATTCGCTAGCACAACAAACGCGTCGTCATACCTCTCTCTTCACATTCCAAATGATACGAATCCGGCAAGCCCTATATACATCAACTCTCCTAGGCCTGTCACACAGACTACAATAAAACGCACTTCACGCGCGTACATCGCGTTGTGAGACGAATAAGTATCACACACTCGCCAACCAAATCACTCAAGCTCGTGTTCGTCTATCAAACAGGAGTCAGAGTCATCGCCGTTCCACGCGGCCCGCGCCGTTTCACTTCCTTTCTGAGCGAGCTGAGCCTCCCAGCCTCGCCTCGTTTTTCGTCTCCCAATATCCTGTCGTCATCCGCGCTCGCGATCGCCTACACATTCAGATATACTTCCGCGGCCAATATCAATGGCGATACGTTGCCCACTGCGGCAACACAATATTAATATTTCGTTGCATCCATTTGAGCTTTCCGCCGCAAATGTGCTCAATTTGGAGCTAGCCCGGGCCGTGGCGTCGACATCTGTCCCCTCGTGTAACGACGCCGGCGGATGCATCCTCCTTCCGAACGTGCCACTTGTAATAGATGTTTCGTTACGGATTAAGCCCTCCTTTCAGATGTATCCCGAATCCGGCCGCGCGATCCATGCGTGAGGCGGTTGTCAGAATATATTTGTGTCTGATCAAGGTTGACTGAGGGTGGCGTGTGGCGAACTAAAGCTATATGTGACATGCCAGCGGGCGTCTGGAAACTTCTCAGAGTGCATTTGGATTCAACCGGAACAGGAAAGGAAGATGCTGAATATGGCTTTGTGGCCCTTATGGCGTTGTGGGTCCTGATTTGTGCTTCTAACGGTTTCTCACTTTGTACTGATCGACGTTCTGTTCAAGATTCTCCGAGCTCATCAGACAAGTCCTTAAGCAACAGGCAGTGGCAAGTTAAGCTGGCTAACGACAACCGGTTCACCATCCGTCATAGCGGAAATAAAATGTAACAAAGGCCGCTTATTGCGGGCACTTAGAGTTTCCATTGTCCGAACCGATTCAATTATCTGATCTACCTACTGAGCCCCCCGTATCACCAGCCAGCACGCGCACTGCGGTTCCGTAACGTCAGGCGCATTCGCACCTCCTGAATTCGACTACCCGACAAACAGCCCACCTCAATAAATCTACCGGTAACAATCGAGTCCCCCGCGGCCGGAACGCAGGACATGAACTGTCCACCGTCGCCCCCCTCTCTTGTGCTCCTGATTTAGCTGTGCCTGTCGGGAAACGTGAGTAACTCGGCCCGACATATTGATGACGGGGAAGCGTGATGCATGATGTTTGTGGATTCGGATTTGGATGACTGCAGTTGAGGAGAAATGACGATTGTGATATCACGGCACAGCCAGACGGGTTCGCCGGACATTAGCATCTTCACATCTGTATCTTTTCGCTGGCGACTTGTCTGACATCTGAACGCTGCTGATCTGAGTTGTCCGGCATCCAAACAGATTGAATATCGAGCGTCTGCATCAGACGTACCTCTGTCGATCCACTAACTCGATGTGATGCACTTCGCTACGCGAGATTGAATGGCGTTTCGAGACTAAGCTTGTACAATAGCACGGCATGGAGAATCTTTCAAGTGACTAACTCAACCTTCTCATCAAACTGCCGGTCAAGAATATCGTCGGATTTATGGAGCTCAGCTAGCGCGAGCGTCGAGTTAACCTCGAAGATATCACCCCGAAGCCAAAGCCAAAGCGAAGTGAAAGGGTGACATATATAAATAAACTAGGCAGCTCCAGCGAGGGTTCCTTTTCCAGATAGGTGTCCCGAGTACGTAGTTGTGAAGAGTGTACGAAGTCCACGACTTCGATACAGCGGCGGCTGCGTCCGCATTCCGCAGCGAGCTCGACCTATCGACTAGAGCCAAAGGGCAGAGAACACCGCTTTTGACGACCCCTATTCGGAAGCACATTGTCACCGCAGCGTCTTGGAACGCTCATAGAATCTGCACGATCTGCGTTCGCGATCATGATGAACTGCAGCTGAGCGACTCGAAACGTGGGAGGCGAAGTCGACGCCTTCAAGACGTCCACTGATAATATCTGACCAGTCCGCGGATATAGACGAGCGTCTGTTAGCAAGTTCACAGCTTCGTCCAAAAGTACAAAGGCCTTCACGTTCCAGATTGTACAGCACCGCATCGTACGCAATGCACCCCAGACAAAGTGCGTGGGATATTGGCCTCGCAGCCAACACGTGTATTCTCGACAGTAGGCGCTGCATCGTTAACCCTCGTTTCTCAGCATGCAAATGAAGTCCTTTGGTGCGGCGGGCCGCAGGATTATTTCTGGAATACCAGTTGGCCAGTGCACGCGCACAACATGCCCTTCATGCGATTCTTCGTGCGTACCCTTGATCTCTCCTTATTAAAAAAAGGAACTTCTTCAGATAGTTGGCGATTGTGATTTGCTGGGACGAGAGCTTCTCGGTGTGAATATACACATGTTATTGGAGAAGACCAGGACATTCGCTGCGTGATGATAATGCCAGATAATTGCAGGTATCAATGTGCTCCGGCCAGATACAGAAACGCCAAAAATAGTCGATAGCGGGGTGACGTGCTCAACGTGAAGACATGCAGTTTTCTTGCAAAAAACAACAAAGAACAGCTGCGCATCCGAGCATACCCCATACAGAAGTAAGTGCCTCGCAGTCTTTTCTTTGGCTGTGCACAGAATAACAACTTCGGATCCGTCTCGAAGCTTCTCAATACAAGGAACCATGTACAGGCCGGCGGTGCTTGATGATTCAAAGCCCACAAAACAAGAATGGAGGACTGCGAGATGCATATCACGGCCGAGGGACGAACAATCGAGAACGATCGAGGCTAGGAGACAAGTATTGAAGTAAGTCGCGTTTCGTCGCGTTTCGTACGCGATAAAGTGGACGCGTCGAGCCGGTTACTTGAGCGCGATATCGATGCACACCGCGAATTGACCTTCCTGTTGAAGTCAAGGCCCGACATAATAACGAAAGTAATGCAAGGGACCAAATACAACGAGCGCGAACGCCGCAGCGCTCTGCCTGAAGACGAAAGAATGCAGAAGGTAGGTGCTAGAATGTGCTAGAATATGATCCAAACGGGCGTGCGAAAAATGTCGATGGGACGCGGGACGCGCGTCGAAGGTTCTCGAACTTTTTGCACTTTTGGTACATAAACCGACTCGCACCCATTCTGCGTTGCTCAGTTGATTGCCCTTCTCATCTCACCTTACCTCGTGTATTCACCTTCATCTTACCCTCTTCACTATAAAAGTATCCAACAATGGCTTCAGAAAGCTTTGGATTCCAGGCCGAGATCAGCCAGCTGCTCGATCTCATCATCAGTATGTCTTCCCTTTCAAACTTTTATCGTTTGATGTAGTCAGACTAAACACCTACTTGTGCCATAGACACCTTTTACAGCAACAAGGAGATTTTCCTCCGCGAACTCATCTCGAATAGCTCCGATGCTCTCGACAAAATCCGATATGCATCGCTCACCGACCCCTCCGTCCTCGAGACCGGCAAGGACCTCTACATTCGCATCACTCCGGACAAGGAGAACAAAGTTCTCTCCATTCGCGATACGGGTATCGGCATGACGAAGTCCGACCTCGTCAACAACTTGGGTACAATCGCCAAGTCGGGCACAAAGGTATGCTTTATGTTCTGACTATATGCGCATATTTCTGTCGTACTAACGCGAATGTTTTCAGGGATTCATGGAGGCGCTCAGCTCTGGCGCTGACATTTCAATGATCGGCCAGTTCGGTGTCGGGTTTTACTCTGCGTACCTCGTCGCCGAGCGTGTGCAGTTCATCTCGAAGCACAACGACGACGAGCAGTATATCTGGGAGTCAGCTGCCGGTGGTACCTTCACTATCACCCTGGACACCGTCAACCCGCCCCTTGGTCGCGGTAGCGAGATCCGCCTCTTCCTTAAAGAGGACCAGCTTGAGTACCTCGAGGAGAAGAAGATCAAGGATATTGTCAAAAAGCACTCCGAGTTCATCTCCTACCCCATCCAGCTCGCCGTAACCAAGGAGGTCGAGAAGGTAATGTCTACTCATTTTTTTAGTTGGTAAATTTGCTTGCTAACTTATATGTTTAGGAAGTTGAGGACGAGGAGGAAGAGAAGGAGGAGGGAGAGGGCGAGAAGCCGAAAATCGAGGAGGTTGATGAGGATGAAGACAAGGGAAAGAAAAAGAAGACGATCAAGGAGAAGACCGTCGAGAATGAGGAACTTAACAAGACGAAGCCTCTCTGGACTCGTAACCCTGCCGAGATTACCCAGGAGGAGTACGCTTCGTTCTACAAGAGCTTGTCGAACGACTGGGAGGACCACCTCGCTGTAAAGCACTTCTCGGTAGAAGGTCAGCTCGAATTCAAGGCTATTCTCTACATTCCGAAGCGGTGAGTTTCTCCTTGCTGGCCTTGCGATGAACTTGTTTTTGACGTCTCTTTTAGCGCACCGTTCGACCTCTTCGAGTCCAAGAAGAAGCGTAACAACATTAAGCTCTACGTCCGCCGCGTCTTCATTATGGACGACTGCGAGGATCTCATCCCCGAGTACCTTAACTTCGTCAAGGGTATCGTCGACTCTGAGGATCTCCCGCTCAACATCTCCCGTGAGACGCTCCAGCAGAACAAGATTCTCAAGGTCATCCGCAAGAATATCGTGAAGAAGTGCCTCGACCTCATCCAGGAGATCTCGGAGGACAAGGACAACTTTAAGAAGTTCTACGAGGCGTTCGGCAAGAACCTCAAGCTTGGTATCCACGAGGATGCTCAGAACCGCAGCAAGCTCGCTGAGTTCCTCCGCTTCTACTCGACGAAGTCGACTGAGGAGCAGGTCTCGCTGAAGGGTAAGTGTTCAATGCGGTTGCCCTGTTCCGTTATTTGGTTGCTGACAGCTTACCGCAGACTACATCACGCGCATGCCCGAGATTCAGAAGTCCATCTACTACCTCACTGGCGAGTCGCTCAACGCCGTCAAGGACTCTCCCTTCCTTGAGGCTCTCAAGAAGAAGGGCTTTGAGGTACTCCTGCTTGTCGACCCAATTGACGAGTACGCCGTCACTCAGCTCAAGGAGTTTGACGGTCACAAGCTCGTGTGTGTGTCGAAGGAGGGTCTGGAGCTAGAGGAGACCGAAGAGGAGAAGAAGGAGCGCGAGAGCGAGGCCGCGCAGTTCGAGGAGCTCTGCAAGGTCGTCAAGGACGCGCTCGGCGACAAGGTCGAGAAGGTCGTTATCTCGAACCGCGTTACCGACTCACCATGTGTGCTCGTCACCGGCCAGTTCGGCTGGTCCGCGAACATGGAGCGCATCATGAAGGCGCAGGCGCTCCGCGACTCGTCGATGTCATCGTACATGGCGTCGAAGAAGACGCTTGAGCTTAACCCGCACAACGCGATCATCAAGGTCCTCAAGGACAAGGTCGCCGAGGACAAGGCGGACAAGTCCGTGCGCGACCTCACCTACCTGCTCTTCGAGACTGCGCTCCTCACCTCCGGCTTCGTCCTCGACGAGCCGACCTCGTTCGCGAAGCGCATTCACCGCATGATCTCGCTCGGCCTCGACGTCGATGAGGACGAGACTCCGGAAGCACCTGCTGAGGAGGCTGCTGCTGTACCCGCTGCGGAGCCTGCCGCCGCATCTGCGATGGAGGAGATCGACTAGAGGGTCGATGTTTCTTGCGCTTTCTATTTCTGCTCTTTGTATTGCTGTGATTTTATGACTTTGGGCATTGTTTTGCATCCATTTATTCCTTTTGCATTGTTTCAATATCTCATGTTTACGCACGAATTAAAAGCTCGCTTGTCTCTTTACATTATCGGTGTGAATGCTGTGGAGACTTTGCGAAAAGTACGTGAGGAATACAGAACTCCCATTACATACACGTATATGCAAGTCAGTGGTTACTTGTAAGTTATGAGAGTACATATCAGTAATTTACAGACACATGCTAGGGCTACAGAAGTAAATACAGTCAGTACGGGGAATCATACATAGCAAACAAAACAGATCAAGCAGGAGAAGAAATAGGCGTGGACGGAGACACCAATCCACTCGTTCCCGACGCCTTGGCCTTCAGCACCTCCATCATCGCACGCAGTTCATCCATCTCCTCCCGTAGCTCCTCATTCTCTTCTCGCAATGCCTTGTTGCTCTTCGCTAATGTATCCCGTTCGGTAGCCTGCGCAGCCAGCATCTGCGCCACGTTCTGCCGCTGTGGTTCAATACGTCTTTCAGCGACGCGAAGACTTGCCTCGAGCGTCTGGATAAGGCGACGACTTCCCCTAAATAACGCGTAAGTGAATAGCGTAGATGAGGGATGTTGGTAAAACGTACCGAGCCGAGGCTTCCGCTTCGGTTAATGCCTTCTCATATCCTTCGACCTGCATCTTCATTTTCTGGTGCTCGTTGACAAGTTCCGTCATCTCTTTCGCTTGCTCGTTGTACAGGGTAATGTCTTTGCTCCTAAAATGATACATAAGCAGAAGGAACTTCAGTGTCTCGGATCATGATGCGTACCACATGCGATGCATCACGGTAAGTTGCTCAATTCTCTTCTCATAGTCTCTCAGACGTTTGACTTTGAACGCATCCGCCTTGATCTGGGTCTGGAGCTCAAATACTTTGTTCTGCGCCCCGTCGAGAAGTTTCCCTTGAGCAGCGAGATGCGTCTATCATAAACGAGTTAGCCATCCTAACATTGCAACCAGCTGTCAAACCGCACCTCTAGGTCAACATTCTTGCTGCGTAGCGTGTTGGCTTCTGCCATCCAAGTTTTCTTCTGCTCGCGAAGATCGTTGAGCTTTGAGGACAGCTCTTCATTCCATTCGACAGTCTTCTTCTTCATTGATAGAGTCTGGTCCTGGTGTTTCTTCGACTCTTTCTGCAGCTCGAGCAATTGGCTTCTGTATTCGCGCAACCTATTTTGCTAAGCAAATTATGAGTACGATAAAACAGGTTCAACGCCAACAAGCCCACCAGTCTCTGCTGCTCGAGCTCAGCGCTCTTCGTCAAGACTCCATCTTCGTGCAAGCGACCGATGTGTCTCACATTCTCCCTCTTCAACCAAAGCTCGAAGTTGAGCTCGGTACGCAAAAGCAAGACCTCCCTCTGCAAACCCGCGATAGTCTCGCTTATCTGCGTTGGCATCTTGAGTTCATCTGTCGGAGAGTTAGATTCAGTGACCATCGTCGAATCGACAGAACTTGATCGGCTCGGTGCTGTGCTAGGCGGAGGGGTGAAAAGAATGGAAGGCCATACAGGGGCCTTGTCGGAGACGTTTACGTCTGCTCCCGATTTGAGTGCGGCAGATGTCGCGATGAGGTCATGCAATGATATCTTGCGCTGCCGAAGGGGAGGTTCGTCGAGTTGGACGTTCCGTACGGTCGGCGTGTGAGTCGTCGTTATATCACCGCTACGACTTAACCCTTGGATGCGTTGATCGCGAGGGCCGAGATGGTACGCGGCGTCGCTTCTATGGCTTGCTAAGCTGACCATATGGGAGTCGAGCATCATGCATTCCCCCACCAACCGCGATACGTCGTATGTTGACCAACGATCAGCATCCAAAAGCTCGCCGTTCAAATCATGCCAAAGAACACTTGGATGCAGTATGTGAGTTCGCAGCAGGGACTACAAGATAGATATTAGAGCCTGGGAATAGTTTGTTGCAATAAGAACAAAGAAAGTACGCACACTACCAGCTGTGCGTATTTGCAGGTCATCAAGAGCATCCTCCCACCCTACGGTAAAAGGCGACTCGACGTCTCTCTCTTGAAGATATGCAGTTGGACGACGAAGGAAGTGCACGCTGTTGCAAGGAAATAGGAAATATAAGAGTCCGAAGAACTGCTTTGGAACAGGCAGCGACGTTATGGACATGTCGAAGGTTCGCTCTAGGCGCTTCCAGTTCATGTCCTCCCGAATTTCCAACTTGTTTTGCCAGTTCTCCTTCAGGTCTTCAATCTCATCGTTTAGCTCCTTCCTCTCCATTTCTGCGACGAGTAGTTTGTCGTCGTAATCCAGCAAATCTGAGTACGTGACCTTTCCTTCTTGAGGGACTTGGCATCCGCGTGTCTTCCAACACAAAACCCGTCCAAGTATTCCATATAAGCGAGGCAGAACGTCCTTGAGTGGCTCATATGCCTTGATAGCCGCTGCGGGAAGAAGCTTGACGAGGAGGGCTAATTCCACTGCACAAACAGTGGAAGAATTGTCAACCTCGAGAGACCGGTAGATGCTCCCCATAAACGGATGGGTGAACACCGCAGATGAGATGTCAAGGAAAGAAGGTTGTGCCACAAGCGAGTCCAATAGAGTAACTATTTGTAACCGCGAGCTGGGGGTCAAAAAACAATCTTGCATGACATCCATAAGCTCCTGCAAATGGTGTTTAGTTGACAATGTACGCAAACCCCAAGCATTTCGGACTCACCTCCGGCTGGACCAGGCCATATCTAACAAGGATCTCTTCCAAATTCTTCTTCCACCAAAAGTTCTTGCTCCTTTGATCCTCATCAAGTTGTGCCCACTGTAGGATGTCTTTCCCTGAACTTTCATTCAGAACATCTAGCAGAAATAAATCGACCAAACGTCTCCGGAAATTTGTGACCATTTCAAGATCCTCGCCGTCATTCTCGAGAGATTCTATGACAAGTTGTTTGGCACGCTCAACCGCAGAAGAGGCCAAGCGCGGTTCGCGAAGTGCGGGCCGAAGGAGGAGATCGAACCAAGTTGCAATGAATGTCGTAGTGGGTAAGATGGGGCGAGCATGAAGGAGGACATCAAGGAAGACCTCTACTGGTTGGAGGCGATAGAAATCGACGTGCTCGTCGTAGATGACCTGCAGTTCCTCTTCAAAATCGCGCCGCTGCTGACCTTCATCGTCTGAGGCAGATATGTTGAGGATTTCCTCGTCCAAAAGATTGAGGAAGTTGGCTACGTCTGTATCGTCTGCAGGATTAGTTAGCAAGAGCCGAAGCTGATTTGCAAGTTCTGTTAGCGCCATGAGGATAGGTTGTAGCTCGAGTTTAGGAGTCAAACACACTCAGTGGCGGAAGAGTCAATTGAAAGCTGTGCCGATGCTGACTCACCACTTTTCTCTTCCTCCTACCATCATCATTGACCGTGGGAAAATCTTGCATACAGCCTTACTCGTACTCTCTCTGCCATGGATAACAAGATGTTAACCAGGGCAAAAGCCTCCCTACACAAGACCAAGTCTTTCCGTTCCCTTGTCAATCCCAAGGACCCCACCAAGTGTGAGGAGTGTAAAAAGGATCTCCCCTACCACAGTCGCCAGTGCGTCAGCGGGACAGCCAAGTTATGCACCGTTTGTGGTCGCGACAAGACCTATAACCACAACGATGCCGTATGCGAACAGGTACAGACGAATCGTGCCAATTGGTCTCCTGACATCGAGGCGGACGAACACGCCGCCAAACTTCGTAAACAAGGCGATCTTCCTCCCACCCCGGACATCGAGTCACAAAACACTCTTAAACGGTCAAACTCTGAGGAGGAACATAGGTCTCTCCCGCCTCCTTCTCGCATTGATAATGATGCTATGGATGATGATCTGTACATCCCGGACGAGCACCTCAGCCAGGCCCCGCAGGTCGACAATATCATGACCGACATCGATGAACAGGAGGATCCGGCCATCGCCGAAAAGGTCAACCGTTCTTTTGCTGACCTCACTAAGGAAACCATTGGTACTATCAATACGCTCATTACACAACCAACGTGGTCATCCGATCATCCCTGGTACGAAGACCCTGTTCGTGCTGGGTCCATCCTTGCCAACATTGGTTCCAACCTTGTGTCCTGGATCAACACATCCAATTCTTTGGACAATGAAACCTCCCTCCAGAACTCGGCCAATGAGAGCCTTGAAGCTTTTCATTCTTCTTATCGTATCCACTCACCTTCCTTCAAGCACGTCTTCGAAAATATTTATGTCAACAGCCAGACAATTCGCGACCAAGAAATGACCGACACTATGCACGCCATGTCCCGCTTTATTCAGCACCTTTCAGCGGTTGTATCTTCTATCTCGGAAAAAACTAACAATATTGAAAAACAGCTTTCGCATGCCCCAGGCCCTATTGTCACACCTTCCAGTCCATCCATCTCTAACATTCAAAACACCAAAAACACCAAAAACACCAAACTTCTTCCAGACCCAATCGGTGTTCGCTTCATTCACGACCCCAGGTTTCCGCCCCTGCCTCCCATCGTCAAACAGCGCGTCCAGACTCCGAAGAACGGACAAACTGAATATGCGGCAGCCATCGCCAAGACCCGTATTCCGGGTTCGGGCTATCGGATGACTTCAGAAGGCACCATAATCGCTCCAGACAGCTATGCCCATTCCGCACATAACGCTCCCCATGGATCACAAACTAAAGTATACTACCCGCCCGTAGAAGCGGTTGGAACGGACAAGGATGGGTTTACAACTGTCACTTATGCCAAGGCAGCTCAGAAGAAACCCAAAGCCACCCCTACCAAAGTGGTCCGCATCACCGAACAGAACCCTGACGGGGAAGTTTCCACTGTCCCCATCAACCGATCTAATGGATCGGTTAATACTCGTGTTCGAAACGTCCGCCGTATTTTCTTTTCACTCCCTGGCGACCTCGCTGTTCGCCCATCTACCCTATCTGTTAAAAACAATGTCCGCGCTGGCCTTAAGGGCAACCCTCTTTTTAAACATCTTGTCGTGCTGAACGTGGAATATACCACGAACAGCAACCTCTTGATTGCCTTTACTAACATCCGCTCTGACTTTGACGCCCAACACAGTACACTCGTTACCCAACTCAACCGGATTATCAACATTAGCGGTGCCAAGGCTTTTACGCCCTCTCCGCAATTCAAGATGGTTATCCCGGGGGTCCCTGTCTTCGACAAGGACACCAAGCTTATCTATTCCGAGAAGGACCTCATTGACGAGATCTCCTCGCTACCGCAGTTCGAGGGACACGAATTCATGTTTCCCCCGCGCTTCATGTCCTCAATCGAGCGCTTAAACCAACGCGACTACTGCAACGTGTCGGTCATCCTCAAAGACAACGCACGCCTATGTTTCGACCACTTCTTCCTCCACAACAACCGCTCTGTCCCTATGTTCGGAGTTATCCGACGCCTTGAAGAAATGAAAGCGTGCCCTGTCATTAACCAGTGTGACAACTGTCACCGTCTGGGACATCCCGCTGCTAAATGCTGATCAGTCGCTCGGTGCGCAATCTGCTCCGAACCCCACCGCACTGCCGTGCATGTAGCCAAATGCGCTCCATGCACCGCATCCAATAATCTTCAATGCGAGCACTTCGCTCTGTGCATTAACTGCCAGGGCAACCATAGTGTTAGGCGGGAGTCCGGGAGACGACTCGGACTGGGCAGGCCTCGGCTGACTGTTGTCTGGGACGTGCTATACTCGAGCGTAGACTCGGGACACGCTTACTCAGGCTAGGTCGTCGCGGAGGTAAGAGGATTAATACAAGTCTAAACTAATACAAGGGGGACGAGTCTCACCTAGGTCGTCGCGGAGGTAAGAGGAAAAGCAGAACAAGGAGTTCATGCGATTCCTGAGACCTTATATAGCGACGACCGTGAGACTATATTACCTAACATTACATAACGAGTGGGAATGATTGTGTAAGATGGGTAAATATAATGAAAAGGACGAATATAATAAAGGAAATGGTAAAAGGAAAAATAAGGGAAAAGGTGAAAGTTCAGGTTCTAACATTACCCCCCCTTCAAGGTTGGGCGTCCCGACCAACCATGATCGCGGTCATCAGGCTCGGTGTCGACGAAGAGCGGACGGAGTCGTTGACGAGGGATGTCGAGTTTCCGAGGTGCACCGGGATGTTTGAGGTAGAACTCAGCGATCGCCTCCTTCGCGTTCTCGCCGAAGTCCGTCTCAGGCTGCCAAGTAGGTTCATTGTAGCCGACCCACTTGACAAGGTACTGTAGTTTCCCTCGGTGCAGACGTGAGTCTAAGACTTCCTCGAGTTCGTATTCCTCCTCGTTGTCGACGATGTCTGGCGGCGGCGGCGGCGGTTGCTTCTGGCTTTCAAAGGACGGTTCGATGGCGGGTTTCAACAGGGCTTCGTTGAAGACAGGGTGGACCTTTTTCCATCGCTTCGGGAGTTTGAGCTTGTACGCGCTCGCTCCTACCTTATCGACAATGTCAAAGGGGCCGTACCATTTGTCTGCGAGTTTCTTCGTCGGCGAGTCCGTACTGATGTTTCGCCCGTCAAGGAAGACTTTGTCTCCAGCCTTGTACTCCACCGAAGCTCCTGCTGTCCGGTCATGGTAGCGCTTCATGTCCTCTGCTGCCTTGACTAGATTGTCCTTAGCAACGCGATGAGTCTCCTTGATGTGCTTGGCAAATTCTTCCGCCGACATGTTGGCAGAGGAAGTTCGTACGGTGTCGAAGCTCATAGGGTGACGTCCGGTGTTTGCGTAGAAGGGTGACATCCTTGTCGCTGAATGTTCGCGGTTGTTGTAGGCGAACTCTGCGAGGGGGAGCCAGTCCTTCCAGTCCGATTGCCGATGATCGACGAAGAGCCGGAGGTACTGTTCGAGCTCTTGATTGACGCGTTCCGTCTGACCGTCCGTCTGTGGGTGGTATGCCGTTGACGGGTTGCCTTCGATGTGTAGGAGTTTGTATAGCTCCTTCATCATCGACGCATCGAACTGTGTGCCTCGGTCGTGGATGATCTTCTTCGGTAGGCCATGGAGGCGGAAGACGTGGTCTCGGTATAACTGAGCCATGCCTTCCGCTGACAGTTTCGTCGTCGTCGGGATGGCATGCATCTGTTTCGAGAATCTGTCCACGAAGACGCAGATTGCATTGTGTCCCTTAGAGTCCGGGAGTTCTCCGATTAGGTCGACCGTGACGATCTCCCAGGGACCTTCAGGGATCGCGTTAGGATGAAGCGGTCTTGACCTCGACGTTCTTAAGGCTTTCGTCCATTGGCAACGGTTGCATCCTCGGACGTATGTTCGGACATCGGAGAACATTGACGCCCACCAGAAGTCTCGACGTACCAGTTCGACCGTCTTCGACGATCCAGGATGTCCTGCCAGGGTCGAGTCGTGGTACTCCCGCAATACCGCTTCCTTCATCGTCGATGGCACGTACACCTTGCCTTTCATCCGCCACAACCCGTCAACCTTCACCATATTCGTCAGCCTCTCCGACTCGTCTTGCGCTTTCTGCGCCTCACCCACTCGTTCCAACATTTCATCACGCGACGTCCTTACCACCCCACGGTTCAGCCATTTCTCCTTGATGAACACGACGCCGTCATTGTCATCCTTGCCCTGATCATAGCCCGCCTTGCGTGACAGCAAGTCGGCCTTGCCCATTGTCTTCCCCGACTTGTGTTCGAGGTGGAAGTCGAATTCCTCGAGTTCGGTTCGCCAGCGAGCTTGACGATAGCTCAGCTTCTGTGCTGACCTGAAGTAGGTGAGGTTGGCGTGGTCGGACCAGATTTCAATTTTGTGGCGAGCGCCAAGGAGGTATTGCCGCCACTCCTTGAGCGCCGAAACGATCGCGAGCATCTCCTTGTCGTAGATCTCGTAGTTTCGTTCCGCCGGTTCAAGTGCCTCTGACCTGTAGGCGATCACCCTCCACTTCCCTTCCTGCTTCTGCAACAACACACCACCGAGCGCAAAGTTCGACGAGTCCGCTTCTACGCGGAAAGGGCCCTCGTCATTGGCGATGGCTAGGACTGGAGGTGAGCAGAGACGTCGTCTCAGCTCCTCGAACGCTTCCTGCTGTTCGGTCTCCCATACCCAGTCCTTTTTGCCCGTTAACGACGTCAATGGTCGGACCACCTTGCTGTAGTCCTTAATAAACCGTCTCAGCCAGTTTCCCATGCCGAGGAACTGTTGCAGCTCCTTGAGGTTCCGTGGGACTGGCCAGTTCGCAATCGCCTCCGTCTTTGCCGGGTCAGCCCTGATCTCTCCATTGCCGATGATGTGGCCGAGGTATTTGACGACCTTGGCGTCAAACTTGCACTTCTCTGGCTTCAGGTACAGGCCATTCTCTCGGAGGATCTGGAGTACGCGCCTCGACGTGTCGATATGCTCCTCAATGGTTTCCGAGAGGATCAGGATGTCGTCGAGGTATACGATGATCAAGTTCGCGTAGATTAGGTCCTTAAAGATGTGGTTGACAAAGGCCTGGAACGTGGCCGGCGCGTTGCAAAGGCCAAAAAACATGACCGTCGGTTCGAAGAGGCCCATGTTCGTGCGAAACGCTGCTTTCCATTCGTCACCCTCACGGATCCGGATATTGTAGTATCCCCAGCGAAGGTCAAGCTTAGTGATGTATTTCGCTTTCTTGACCTTGTCGACGAGTTCGTCAATGAGAGGGAGGGGATACTTGTTCTTGATCGTACCGTCATTGAGCTTACGGTAATCCTGGATGGGGCGTAGCGATTTGTCGGCCTTCTTAATGAAGAAGAAGGGCGACGCCATGGGCGATATCGACCGTCGAATGCGACCCGACTTCAGGTTTTCATCAAGGAAGTCCTTGAGTGACTGCTGCTCAGTCGGCATGAGCGGGTAGATCTTACAGTCGCTTGGTTTGAAGTCGGGCTTCAAGTCGATGACATGGTCCCAGGGTCGGTGTTCCGGCAGCTTCTCGAAACCTTTTTCGCTGAAAACGTCGGCGTAGTCGTTGAGGTATGCGGGCCAGGACGTCTTGTCCATTCGCATCTCACTCACCCTCCTCATCTGCTCCACCACCTTCTTTACCTCGCCTAGGTCCTCCACCGTCTCCCTCTCGATCGCACATTTTTCTGGACAGCAGGTGAATTCGATCGAGCCCGTTTTCCAGTCGACCTCCGGATTGTGATGTCGAAGCCAGTCGTACCCCAGGAAGATGTTCGATGACGCTAGGGACGTTACTGCGAGGACGATCTTCTCCCGATGACTGCCGATCATGAGTTCGACGTCAACGTACTCCTCGATCAATCCGGCCTCATTGTGCGTGCCATCGGCGTTCAGCACCGCGAGGGGTCGAATGTAGCGTTTCGTTTCCAACCCGTACCTCTCGACGAACCTGATGTCGATGCAGGATCCCGTGCATCCCGAATCCACAAGGGCATGCGCATCTACCTCTCTCGCCTCACCAGCTATTTCGTGCTCAACGGTCAGGAGAAGGTCCAGCTGGCGTCCGCCAGTTCCTCTCATGAACAGTTGTTCGTACTCTTCATTCTTGTTCACACCGGTGGAGACTTCGTAATCGGGAAAACCATCGACGTTGTTCGCATCTACGTATTGTACAAACGGTTGGTTATATTTTAGCGGATCCGGATTCGAAGTCTCTTGTTCTTCTCGGTCAGTCGCCCCGATGGCTACGCCTGACCATTCGCAAAACCCTGCGAGTCGACAACCTCTTCGTTATCGCCTTCTTCTTCCACATAGTCCTCCACCGTCGACCTCCGAGTGTCTACGACTTCCTCGAAGGCCGACTCCTTCATCGCTCCGAGCTCGTCGGCGAGGACACGACGTTCGCCTGGCGCCATCAGTTCCAGCATGCGCTGGATGATCGGTTTCGCCTGTGGGCACTTGTCTTTAAAGTGGCCCAGCCCACCACAGATCCAGCACGCACGTCGTCGTTGTGCCTCGTTCATCGAGACGTCCATCGGTTGACCAGCGCCTCCAAAGGTGACGCCGGTTGCATCGCGTCTGTCGACGTGAGGGGCCGCTACCTGACGGCGAGCTGGGGGCGCTTGTTGTGGTAGGCGAGGAGGGGGAAGAAAGGCGCGTCCTCGTTGGATAGCGCGAATCTGCTGTTCGCCGCGGTCTATTTCAATCGCCTTGTTCTTCCAATCCTCGTATTTCGTTGGGACTGGCGTCGACCTTAGCACTCCACGGACCACCTCGATGTTCATCGCCCGCTTGAGGCGATCGCAGATGACGCTGTCGTCTTTCAACTCGGCGCGCTTGATTATCACGTCGAACTTCTGGAAGAACTCGTCCGCGGTTAGGTCCTTCTGAACCTTATCTCGGAAATCCTTCAGCGCTTTCTCCTTGCGATTCGGGTCGTCGAACGAGGCGTCGAGTCGTTCCTGGAATCTTTCCCAGCTGTCGGTGAAGGTGACGATCCCCGACGTTGTCGACTCCTCGACGTAGTTTTGCGCCCACGTTGCCGCATTACCACCCTTCAGGTAGGAGAGAGCTACATAAATCTTACTCTCTGACGTAGGGTATCGACTTGGATTTGCGGATACAAAAAGGAGGACTTCACGTCTGAAGTCGAGGTAATCGTCGCCACCAGTGAATTCTCGTGGCCGGGCGACATCTATGTTGGGGGTCGGGGGGTTAGCGGCCGCGACCGGTGCTGGGGCGTTGTTCGCCTGATGGGCGAAGGCATTCGCAACGATGGCCGCGATCTGCGCCATTTGCTGTTGGCTGAAACCTTCTGCTGACATCGCGGGTTCGGGTGCGGGTGTCGAAGGTTCTGGAGGAGTCGGCGGTGAGGGGTCTCTGTTGGTTTCGCGGTAAGGACCTGGGGTCGGTGGTAGGTTGACCGTAGACGTTGACGGTGCAGGTGACGACGGAGCGGCTGGGGGCCACCTTGCTCTCCTCCCTCGTTCGTCTGATGAATACCAGCTGCGCCTGATTTCACTCCACCAGATGTCGTGAGTGACGCCACTATTATTGGTCGCGACGTAGCCTGGTCGGTCTGGATCCCAACGGGCTGAGGCAGGAAGGGCCCGTTGCTGTTCGTCGGTGAGATCTATCTTGACGTTGGCGGAGGGACAGGGATCGGTTGCACGTTTGATCCGGGGTTACGCCAACGTTGAGCGGGTTCGTCAGCGAAGTTGATGACGAGGCGGTAGGATCCGAGTGAGATTACAAACGAGATTGTCGTCGAAGTTTGGACTCGTCTTGTTGCCCACGTCCACGTTAGGTGCGTGCTCCACCAGAGGCTAATTCGTAGAGCCAGGGTCGGGAAATGTCGGTTGATATATTTACGTAATACACGAACGTCCGAAAACGTCCGGGCAGGGTTGAGGGTTGTCGTTTAGGGGGTTTACACGTCAAGTCCGTCGAGGGGAGCGCTCCTCTAGACCGAGTGAAGGCGAGTCGACAGCGACGCCTTACGCTGGGGATGAGCCTGGGTGAGGTTCTGCTTTTATGTTAGGCGGGAGTCCGGGAGACGACTCGGACTGGGCAGGCCTCGGCTGACTGTTGTCTGGGACGTGCTATACTCGAGCGTAGACTCGGGACACGCTTACTCAGGCTAGGTCGTCGCGGAGGTAAGAGGATTAATACAAGTCTAAACTAATACAAGGGGGACGAGTCTCACCTAGGTCGTCGCGGAGGTAAGAGGAAAAGCAGAACAAGGAGTTCATGCGATTCCTGAGACCTTATATAGCGACGACCGTGAGACTATATTACCTAACATTACATAACGAGTGGGAATGATTGTGTAAGATGGGTAAATATAATGAAAAGGACGAATATAATAAAGGAAATGGTAAAAGGAAAAATAAGGGAAAAGGTGAAAGTTCAGGTTCTAACACATAGCGCCAGATCTTCGGAGTGTCCAGCTCGCCAAAATTATCGTTCTCCTTTTTAATCTTCATGACTGACACAATTTCTGTTTTTTCCCTCAATATTCGGAATTCAGAACCTACATTTGATTTTCTTCTACGCTCCTTTTCTTCCACTCACGCCTCCCCCGATATCATTTGCTTTCAAGAAATTCCAACAGTCTATTCTATTATCCCTTCTAAATCCTCTCCGTCGGGTTCGCGAGTTTATAACATTCACAATTTCGCTCCTTATACTGCATTCCGCCCCTCTTCTACCGACAAACCTAGGTGCTGCACCCTTGTACACCCTTGCATTATTCATCACGTTTCACTATTCGCTCCTCCCTTTTCGTCCCCAAACATTACAGTTGTTTCAATTTCCCGAGACGACCTATCTCCCCTTTTGCTTTGGAACGTCTACAGTTCTCCCTCCTTGCACAAGTTCGAGGATCCTTTTCCTTCTCTCGACATCCCATCCAACATCTTTGTTGGGGATTTTAATCGTCACTCTGACCTCTGGTCTTTCCCAGCCCAATCCCCCTACTTTTCGCAATCCTCAGCTCTCGTTGACTGGATCAATGAGAATGATTTAACTGTTTGCAACCCCCGCGACCAACACACTTATTTTAATCGCTCGTCTGGTCATAAATCCATCATTGATCTTGTCATCGCTTCTGATGATTTCGCCCCTTATCTTTCAGAAAGCATTTCTGTTTCAGACCCTTCTTTGGATATTTCTTCAGACCATCATCCCCTTCGTTTTTCTTTTGATGTTAATCTCTTATCTGCAATCCCGCAGCATCCTCTTTGTTCTATTCGCTCTTGCGATTTACCCTCTTTTATTGGGGAATTCTGCGACTCTAACTCATTCTCCTTTTCATTAATAGGGATCGATTCTCCTAAGGTGCTGGACGACCTTCTTGCTTCGCTCAATTCATCCTTATCAAATTTTGCTACCCTTTTCCTTCAGAAACGAAAAGCCCGCTCGTACTTTGGCCCCAATAACTGGTGGTCCGAAGCGTGCTCGAGACTTTATCGCAAACACTGTTGTAATCCCAACCCGGGCTCTAAGAAGCGCCTCGACATCGAAACCACCTGGGCCAAAAATGCTTTCTTTGGCTCTCGACTACAACAATCTGACGCGCGCTCTGTGTGGCGTAACCAGCACTTGGGCATGGCTCGTCGCCGCGCCCCTATTGGCGCACTTCGAATGTCGAACGGGTTATTCACCACGACTGAATCCGATAAATCATCCCTCTTTCGTGAGACGTTCTTCCCATCATTAACGTCCGTAACGGAGGTCATACCCCTTCCCGCCCTCCGCGACTTTCGTCCAATCGAAATGAGCGACATTCACGCTGCACTCCAAGGCATCGATCGCAAAACGAGTCCTGGCAATAGCCACATCTCGTATAAACATTTGGAGCTCCTAGTCAAGCATCACGGGCAGTTTTTCGTGGACCTCTTCTCCTTGTGTTTGAAGTTTGGTCATTTCCCGCTTCCTTTTAAAACCTCCCTCGTTACGTTCATTCCCAAGCCCAAGCAAACTGACTTTACAGTCCCTAGGGCATTCTGACCTATTACCCTGGTGGACACTATAGGCAAACTTTTTGAACGCATTCTTTTTAATCTTCTTCAACCCTTTTTCAAACTTAATAACCTTCTTCCTGACGCTCAACATGGGTGTCGAAAACACCGTTCTTCTCTCACCGCCTGTTATGATTTACTTTCCACTATTCTCAACCAACCTTTCATTATGAGTGGTGGTGATGGCTTTAATGCCAGATACCGCCGAAACCGATACCTCATCACTTCGATCCTTACAGTGGACATTCAAGGTTTTTTCGACAACATCTCTCATGACTTTCTTCTTTCCAAACTCATTCGTTCTAACGTTCACCCCAACATTATTCACATTCTATCATCCTGGCTTCAAAACTGTCCAATTTTGATCCATTTCAACAACTTCTTTTCCACCCCGTTTATCAAACCCAATCGCGGCGTCCCCCAAGGGTCTCCGCTGTCCCCTCTTATTTCTATTTTCGTGGCAGCCGACGTTATCACTGCTTACAACACTCGCTTTGGTTCTCATCGTCCTTTACTCGCATATATGGATGACCACCTTCTTTATGCTCGGTCACTTAACATACGCACAAACTTAGTGTGCCTTCGTAACCAATTTCAATTCCTTTCTCTCCAATTCCAATCTATTGGCCTATCTATTGACCCTGACGCCATCGAACTTCTCCATATTATCCCTCATCATTCTGTTGCCGGCTTCACCTTCCGTTTTTTCTTAACAAACTCCCCTTCGTCATCTACAGCGGCTCTGTCCTTACCAAATAATCACATCATTCGCCCATCACGCCACCTTACTTGGTTGGGAGTCATTTTTTCGTACGATCTCTCACCTAAACTTCATTTCGAATCTCGGGCAAATAAAGCCCATTCTACCCTTCATCAGCGCCACTTCCTTTTCAATCAGTCTAATGGCGCTTACTTTCAATATGCTCGCCTTCTTTACTTTGGTTTAGTTCGCTCTGTTGCCATTTACGGCGCCGTTCTGTTTCCGGAATCTCCACTTATCTCCTCTATTCTCCAAAAAACACAAGATCGCTTTTTTCATTCTATCTTCCATGCATACATTCATCCGTCTGTGGCTGAATCCTTTCTATCTTGTCCACCTCTCCCCCTTTTTATCCGATCACTTGCTCAGCGATTTCTCTTGTCTTATTTTGCCCATTCAAAAAATGTCCCCGCCCCACATCAATATTTAATGTCATCACTTCTTCCTGACATTCATATCCCCAAAGTTACTTCTTTCCCGTCTTTTACTCCAATTCATTCGCGTCTTATCATGACTCCTATTCCTTCATTAGAGCAATGGCCCCGGGCCATTCGTACTTTCAATTCTTTCTTCCTACATCCTCCTCCCTATCAGTATTTTATCTTTACAGATGGCTCCATCATCCCTGATGCCGATGGTTACTACAACGGCGGCCACGGATTTGTTATCATGCACAATCAGCAAGAACTCGCTGTCTTTTCTTCAGCAGCGCACTCTCGATCAAACATACTGTTTGAAGAGCAGGAAGCGCTCATCGCAGCCATGCGTCGTATCTCATCTCTCCTTTCAAAATGCTTCACGCCCGTCCACATTCATATCGTCTCCGACTCGCTTAATTGCGTCCAGCTCATCTTTTCAGATGACGCTCGCCATGCAGACTTCATAATCACTTTCCATCGTCTATGCGGGATTTTCTTAGCCCTCCACCATGAGGCCTCCCACATCACGATCCAGTGGCTCCCATCCCATCGTGGAGTACTGGGCAATCCTAAAGCCGACAAGTTGGCAAAAGACGCTGCATCCAAACCCCATCGTGAGACCATACCAGACTCGCTCCCCAATCTGAAGGTGCAAGTACAGCTCAACCTCCTTCGAGTTTGGAAAGCCAACATCATAAATTTGCATGGACATCGCTCCATACTCGAGCCATCCTCGTTCATCCTTCATCCAACCCGATCTTTACACCCATTCCTGAAGCTTTCTCCAAGGAAGATGATACACCGCTCAGTTCTTTCACATGCCGCCAGCCTCATGCTGAACGCGCTCAATTTGCATAACCAAAATCTAACCCCGCGTTGCCCGGACCCATTGTGCATCAAACATGATGTCCGTCATTCTCTTAATTGTTGCCCTTATTTTGCATTAGTTCGCAATGGCCTTTTTCGTCAACGATCTCTACCTTTGGCTTTCTCTGATTGGTTTCGTCCAAATAACTTTCTTCTCCTCTTAAAATTTGCATATTTTTCATTCCGTCGCCCGCCGCACAGCATGCCTCTTTTATCTGATTTACCTCCATCCTATTACCTTTAGTCCCAAATCCCATGCTTTGTTATGCTCATCCTTTACGGTTACGATTACACTCCATTTACGCTCTACGTCGTGATGTCTTTGTCTTGTCTCTTTTCCGTTGCGGTTGGTAGTCTGTTAGGAGTAGATAGCAGAGATTATAAATGACTCACCACGTGATCTAACGAAGCCCCCAGAGTCAAGAAGAAATTCAAAGGTCCCGCTACAGTCCCTCTACAACCGAGCTTTGTGATAATTGAAATATCTACATCTGAACTGAATTACAATGTCACTTGGTCTGAGATGGTATTGGAAAAAAAATAGCGGCTATTAATATATATATATATCAAATGCAAAGAATGTATAAGCTTGATCCATGAGGTTAACAGTAAATAATAAGACAGCCAAGTGACACATACAGAAAACCTTACAACATCCTGGGTTTAATACAGCCTCCTTATCTGCTTTTCTATCTCCTCCGGGGACGATTTGATGTCTGGAAAGAAGTCAGCTAGCTCGGTAAATGAAGACATGAAATATCACATACACTTCTGAGGGTCTAAGGCAAAGTAAGATATACATTAGTAACATGGTAGATAAATGAACAAACTAGTAGCTTACTTTTGCTAAAATCTTTGTTCTTCTGGATGAATCGCTGCAGACTAGGAACAACGAGCCTCGCCGCTTCCTCTGCCAACGCCTCTCGTCCACGGTCATCGTCTGGCAAGACGCGCACGGCTCGGTGGCGTTCAACAATCTCTTCAAAGAGATCAAAGAAGCGTGTAAACTTCTCCTTCACTGCAGCTTTACCACTTCCACCCCCAGATCCTGGTCCGTCGCCGAGCGCCTGTAGCAATGGCGAATAGTTTGCGTCGAAGTAGCCAGCCTTCGCCGTGCGGAATCCAGATTGAAGTGCGTTTCGTGCTGGCGGGGCGAGTAATGCTTCTACTGGCGCCGTCTCTGAGGATGAGAAGAGCAGGGAATTAAGGAAATATGAGACATTATTGAGAAGAAAGATGGCCCCAAAGGCGGGTCGACGCGATGAGCGAGAAAGAGTCGTCAGTGTTGATAGAGTCGTCATGATGATATCGTCTGCAGCAATCTTAAGTTCGATAGAATAGTCCACGTTATCACGGAACTCACAGAAGTAGTGCTCAATTATGACGCTCTCGTCCCCCTCTCCAAGCTTTGGTCCTTTGGAAACCTGAACACCCTCTCCCATTTTCCAGTTGCCGTCTCCGAGTGTTAGCAACGAGGCACCGACTGCATCCTGAACTGCAGGAATGGCCGTCATATATTTCAGGACCTGTGATCTTTTCAGTGTGAGATACCAGTCGAGAAGGAAATTAAACCTCACGGTTTCGGTGATGTCGGCGACATCTGTCCCAATCTCCGTCCTCGGTACCGCAGCAAGTTTGATATCTGCAAGAAACTCGGGGAAACTTCGAAGGCATACTGCACGCAGACTGTGCAGTCCTTCCTTCAGGACGTTGACATTGGCTGTCGACCCGCTTGCACGCCTTTTAACGGTATCCTCCCAACGTTGTGTTATTTCCGGACTTGCTAAGTAAGCATGAGCGGAGAGCGCAAGGAAAGCGTTGTGATGTAGAGCACGCTTGACACGGTTCGTGAGTTGAGTAAGCGAAGTGGAAAGAAGAGTGAGTAATGGCGTGAGAAGCGAGGCATAGGTACCTGAAAGATGAGCTGGCGAAGGGAGAAGAGCAAGCTCAGCTAGAATGCCGTACTCATTCTACATGATCATCAGGAAAGAGTGTTCCCATTAAAATAAGAGAGAAAATGCACCTCTGCGACGCTTATTACTCCCTCAACCCAGGTACCAAAATCCCGGCCCTCCTTGATACCAGCCTCGGCCGCATTTGTATCTCTGCCACTGCCATAGCCTTCACCACGACCTTCGACGACTCGCTTCGCATCAGATTCAAGGCATTTACGTATCCAAGCGCCTCGCATGTCTGCATAACCTCTCTGTGCATCCAATAACCCCGACTGTATAGCTACTGCAGCAGGATGAGACGGGTGGGTCGCAGGGATGGGAAGTGTGCGTAAGAACGAAACGATTGGTTGCAACGTTTGTACGATGTCTTCAGGAAAGGGCACGAGTATGACGTTCGGATTATTATCAATGGAGCTTCGTACTGGTGGTGTGCCAGACGATGCCTCAGCGACGAACTTTGTGTAGAGTTGCGCGAGCTTCTTCGTGCCAGCCTCGACTAGACGTGCCTGTGGTGGAAGGGCGCACTAAGTAGCCGGTCATAATGCTTGCTATATCTGTCTTACCGTCTCTCGGGATTCCTCCGAAGAAGTTCCTTTGAAGGCAATGCTAGCATTCATGCGCTCGAGAGCGTCGATGTATACGTCCAGTTGTGTTGCTTGAGGACTAAGGAGTTCACAAGGTCAATAAGAGCTTTGAAAGTGCAATCGATTCGCATACCCTCGAAGAATCAAACCCTCCTCATCCGCAAGACCCTGTTGACTCGAGGCAACCTCGTCAATGAGCTGAAGAGTGCTCTCAATATCTATTCAAACGTCAGGAGAGGTTCAATAACCCTTATTGGCATCCTCACTCGCAGATCTCCTGTTTAGCAATTGCGTAGAATTGTGCAGAGGCAGGATTGACTTCTCCAGCTTTACGAGGCGAGTGTCAAAGTTGGTGAGAATTGAGATCATCCGTTGCGATATTTGACGCGTCTTGTTAAGATTTTGCTCTAGCTCTCGTCGGTTCGATAAGTTGGGTATTCGAAGACCATGTGTGGGTTTCTCACCAGCTCAATCTCTGCTGCTTCATCCTCCATGCTGGTCCTTTAAGGCAGCTTGTAACGTCTACGATATTAAGAGTCACTCTCGACGTTTTGCGATGTGTAAATGCTGGATGGACGTGACTGCTGGTGTTTAAAGTTGCTGTGGTGACAAGCTTAAGGCGCGTCGTTGATGAGCGCGTCGCACGGCGCACGCGCTTCGCCGTGTTTTTTAACTCCTCTTTCAGTGGTCAGAACGGTGCCTGTCCTTTCCAATAACTCCCATTAATGCTGATATTGCTTTCAGCATTATGGATCCTCATTAGCTCTGTCCTTCGTAGTGATGGTTCATTGATATTGTCGTATGTACTACCTCCTGCCTCAGGTGTTTTTTGCGTCAATAAAAGGAACTTCGCAAATTGCAACCTCGGGAATCGAATCAAGGACTGATTATGTAAGCAGAAATTTCCGAAGTGTTCAGCACGACGAGGACAGGGAATTCAAGCTTTTTCCTCGTTCTAAGTTCAACTCAGACTTACCCATTAAAATCATGTCGGCGACCATCGAAGAAATTTCTGACCATTCTGACCACGACCACGGTGCCCACGGCCACAGCCACGACGAGGATCCGACCTCTGCTGCTGCGCTCGACAAGATTCAGTCGCGCGCAGAGCGTAAGGCGCGTAAGGCGCTGCTCGGCCTGGGCCTCAAGAAAGTACCCGGTATCACTCGTGTCACGCTCAGGAGGCCGAAGAACGTATGTGCACCCCTGTCGAATTTTTCTAAAGTCAGAAAGGTCTAAGTAGTCCATCGTAAATTTAGGTTCTCTTCGTGATCGCTTCTCCCGACGTGTACAAGTCGCCCAACAGCGATTGCTATCTCGTCTTCGGTGAGGCGAAGGTGCGTATTTCTGATCAACTTCAGCATTAGATCTGTTGCTTACCCGTATGTGATTGTGCAGATCGAGGATGTCAACCAGCAGGCACAGCTGAACGCCGCACAGCAGCTCGCTCAGAGCGGGGGAGGTCTCGGCGGTGCTATTCCTGCGGCTGAGAAAGCAGCTGCAGCCGACGATGACGATGACGACCAGATGCCTGAGCTCGAACCGGCGGAAGAGGAGGGCCCTGTCGACGAGACTGGTCTTGACCCGAAGGAGATTGAGCTTGTCATGGCCCAAGTGAACTGCTCGCGTGCTAAGGCAGTCAAAGTGCTCAAGGAAAATGGGGGAGACATCATCAACGCCAGTCAGTATCTCTTCAACCCTCTATTATAGTTTAATCTAATATTGTTATGCAGTCATGGCCGCGACGGACTGATCTGTACTCGCTTTATTATCTGGTCTTTGTCGTTGTTATCAGTCTTGTATTCTTGCATTTGGCAATCAAAAAAATGCTCTCTTTGTCGAGCTGTTGTCACTTTCTGTATGCATCTACGCTGCTTCTCGAAGAGTAGAAAAAGGAAAAACCATGCAAAAGGTCGTCCATTCAATAACTGCAATCCTATTTCTGATACAATCGGAACTCGATGTAGTAATTCGATCGCTCCCAATCGTCTTTCACTATTTCTATGAACCCCTTCCTCGGTGTATCGTTTGGAGAATGCGAAGGATGCTTCTCGGGTTCTGGCAAGTCCTCGTAGATACCCATTTCATTTGCTGCATTTATTACTAGCTCTCGCAACTCTCCTTCATCGAACATATGATAATAACGATTGAAGACGCCCGCGCCTTTCTCGTCCGAGTTTCGTTCCTCTTCGTCAATGGACGATTCTAGGTTTTGCTTTGATGAAAATTTCTCTGACTTGCGAGATGCGGAGCTTTCTGACAACACCCAAGGCACGAAGACGTCTTGCCCTTTGTGCACCTGGTCAGTCTCTCCGGTAGGATTCGGCACAGACCGTTTAGACAGGTTATCTTGCTGTATTGCCCAGACATAAATGAGACCTCGACCATGAGAAGGCGACAGACATCTGAGTAAGCTCTGGTAGACAGAAGCAAATGGCAGTAGTTAAGTGGTCAGGCTACCATGAACAGGACGCACTTAATGTCTTCACCTGGATAGATTTCTTCCGCCGCTCGGACGTTGAGAGATGGTGAATTGTTGCGATAGAAATCGCAAAATCCTGGAAGGTAGTATATAAGTATTTGAAAAGTAATGCTCTGTGCTACGACTATATCACTCACGAAAGCGCCAGCTCTCCAAGGAGCCTCCAGAACATCACCGAGGACACATTCTCTATCCCTATCTCCAGCACGCTTCGCGATGTCTAGCAATCGAGCGCTCCTATCTAGGCCAATAATCCAATATGTTCCTTCTCTCTCATTCGGAGCGATCAAGTATTTTCCGTTGCCGCATCCTGCATCAAGTCCAATGTGTCCGGAAGGAATGCTGTTAAGGAAAGTAGCTACGACTGGCCACGGTTTATAGCGAGTCGACGAAAAATGACGGGCAATAGTATCGTACACAGAATGAACATAAGTGTCTTCATAAGTTCCCGGTGAGACTGCTGAAGTAGTAGTAGATATAACGGCTTTGCTGGGCATGGTGGTAGAAGCATGGTATTGATCTCCATTCGAGCATTGACTTCCGGCCAAATCAGGAATCCCTCGACATGCAAGGCACAATAATAATTGAGCTAAGGGCAGAACGATACACTATTTCTACAAGTCCAAAGCCTTTCCCTGAAGTGTGATTCCTCACAGAAATCCCATTTCTTCGTCCAAGATATTGCGAAATCTGGTCCGGTCCATTGGTGGAAATGGAGCCAGATTATTCATCTCAAAGGACTCAATGTCCATCGCCAGTGTCCTGTCGTGGTGTCAAATGTCATGATTCTAGGATGGACCGCGTACAAACAGACTAGGCTTACTGCGTAGTGCTCGCTTTCAGATGTCCAAGTTTGTCAAGTTCAGATGCGAGATCAACTTGATGATTGTCTAGCAATGATGGGTTCGGCACGACAATCATAGGCTTTCCCAACCTCAGGACATCGAGAATAGTCCCCGAACCTGTCATCGATATATCACATATCTTCCCATGCTTTAGCTTCTGGACGTACCTGCATGGCTTATAACCAGATTTGCGGTATCATATTCAGCTTTCAGTGTGGGTTTATACCTCCACAGTTCGATCTTAATGCCTTCTTCAGACCATTCCCATGGCCCGTCACCATCACCATCGTCTAGCTTCGATGCAGCGGGATATTTTCCGCATTGTACGACGAGATGCATGAACCCTTTTTTGTGCAGTGACTGCAAGACTGGTTCAGAGAGGGCTGCTTCTACAAGCTCGTCGAAGTACGTCGAGCCGACGGTTAAAAATGCACGCATTATGTGCAGGGCATACAAGAGAGTCAGTTGCAAGGGTATGTTCGATGGATCAGGTCGAGCATCGAGTGAGTCCTAGTTGCAAGAAACAAAAATAGCCTATGCGTCGCGTGCTTTTGGGCGACGCGACTTCCACATTTTTTGCCAGATTTGTGCCAGATGGCTGTATGCCTCTTACTCTCGCTACATTTGCTTTCCATCTCTACGCATCCTGAGGCTCTAGAAACCTAGAGACATACTAGACATGGGCTATACTCTGTGTGTGCTTGGTGAGGCGACCTCTTGAATGATCTAAGAAGTAGGAAATTCATGACATAAATTTAGGATGCGGGACAATGGGAGTCGCTGTTCTCTCTGGCGTCGTTGCCAGTCTTGAGCAGTTGCCCAACTACTCCCATCGTAATGGAAGCCTTTCCTCTGCTCCTTCTTCTTATGCAGTGCCAAAATGGGAGCATCACACATCCGGCACGTCCACACCAGTCGGCGCACCGGATACTTCGCTTCCTTCCCGCTTCATCGCGTGCGTGAGTAGAGAGGAAAGCGTGCGATATCTTGTAAAGAACTTCCATGGGAAAGGCAGCCTCAGCGACTCTGTGGAAATCGTCGCTGGCGAGAATGTAGAAAGCGTGAAGGAAGCGGATGTTGTATTGCTGTGGTACGTTTGTATCGTCTGATCCTTCGGGAAACGAAAAGAACTGACGTATTGTATCGTATTAAGTGTAAAACCTCAAATGGCGCACTCTGCACTCTCCCAACCGGGCATGAATGAAGCTCTTGAAGGCAAATTGCTGATCAGCATCCTCGCCGGTGTAACCATTTCGCAGCTGGAAGCCTTGGTCCGCCCTTCAACACGTGTTGTTCGTGCCATGCCCAATACTCCATGCAAGGTGCATTCAAAACTTTTCATGACCCCGGAATACGGAGTTCTGATCGCGTCTTTTTTTTTTTGTTATGCACTAGATACGTGAGGGCATGACAGTGGTGTCTACTCTTCCCTCTGGGCCCGAAGCTGAGATTGATCGCCAAATAATCTTGCGCATTTTTTCTTCGATCGGACGATGTCGTTTCCTCCCCGAGAAGAACTTTGATGCATGTACGGCAGTGAGCGCGAGTGGACCTGCGTTCGCATGCGTATTCCTCGAAGCAATGGCCGATGGCGGCGTGATGATGGGCCTTCCTCGTGCTGAGGCCCTTGAACTTGCTGCACAGAGTACGTCTTCGTCGCGGTCTGCATAAATGAATGCAGCTTCTTTTTTTTACTTACTTGGGATTTATTTGTAGCCTTACAAGGCGCCGCTCGAATGGCGCTTCAATCCGGCTCGCATCCAGCACAAATAAAAGATGCTGTCACCAGTAAGTCAAATTTTAGCACTTAGCTCTTGCTCGATCTTATAATCGTACCAGCCCCCGGAGGATGTACCATTGCCGGACTTCTGACACTTGAAGATGGCAAAGTTCGTTCCACTATTGCGCGTGCCATCCAAGTCGCTACCGAGCGGGCATCAGAGCTTGGACAGCCCGCGAAAAAATAAATGTTGGACGCAAGTTCATGTATTCGCACCACCCAAGAAAATATCAAAGCCAATCTAATTTACGACGTGTGTAATAGTATTACAAGGTTGTTTTGGAATATGTGGATGTACAGGTATCAGACATGAGTATGTAGGATCTGATAAAATTCACGGAATGACGAAGCTCAAGCAAGTTCCAAATATCGTTCAACTGGAGTAAAAGCACATATGTCAGTTTCTCCATGCGACAGAAAGTGAAATAAAGGATAGCCTGCCTTCCCAGTTCGTTACTGCTTCGTTCCATAATTTCACTTCGTGCTGGCGAGTTCCGCCAAAGTGTTCGACAAAGTCGTCACCGAAGACTGCTTCCTCGCGCGCAATACTCTCCGGCTTCATCATTGCCTTCGTTGCACTCTCGAGCGATGTACTGAGCATTTTAACCTTTCCAGTCTCGCGGTCTTCGGGCACGAAGTGCGACACTGGTGGGCCTGGTTCGAGTCGCCTGTCGATACCGCGCAGACCGAGCAAGAAGATCGCAGAGAGCGCAAAGTAAGCGTTCATGTCTGCGCCAGGAATGCGGACCTCGAGGCGCGTTGCAGAGGGAGGCGCAGAGGGAGGCGAGATGATGCGAATAGATGCGGCACGGGAGTCGTAGCCGTATGTGACAGCGTTGGGCGCCCAGTATGCCTCACCGCCGACAAGGCGCTTATAGCCATTGATGGTTGGTACAAGCTAATACTCGCGGCCTGTGAATGAGACAGATGTATCAAGAACCGGTATACGCACTGCAGGCATCACTGTCGAAATAAAAGAATGAGACAGCGGGAATTAGGAAAGAATAAATACCCTCACCGTCAGTAATTCCATCTAAAATCCCACCTAAGAACCACTCGCATTCTTGGCTAACATACTTGAGATCGGGGTACTTCGCACCCTTACGCCCGCCATTCTTCAGTTCCTCTTCTGAAACTCCAAAGACGTTCCTCCCAGACTGATCCCTCAAAGATACATGCACGTGTCTGGTGGCAAGCTAAGCTTCCACAAGAAAGAATGAATGTGAAAAACAAACCCGCTGCATCCTGGTAGCTGCACATTGAAATAAGTTTACATTAAGTCAGATAATGACTATGCGCGTAGAAACCTACATTTGCCCAAGGCTTAGCCATAAAACTCGGTACCACACCCTGCTTTATGCCTACGCTTTTTGCGACGTATTTGAACAGGTTCGCATTGTCAGCCATTCGAAGGGCATGCGTATATGCGAGGGCAGTCTCATAGACTCCCGGGCCGGTCTCAGTATCTGTATGCGTTTGGTAAGGCCGATAAACTGTAACGACAGAAGCTAAAATACACGTACGGTGCCCTTCTATCGGAATCCCAAACCTAAGGCTCTTTTCAAAGAGGTCTTGGAAATACTCGTTGTTCATTTGAGTACGCAAGAGCGAATAACCATGCACTGCGAGAAAACACAGATAAACAACGCAGCCTTTCCGAATCTTTGTCTCAAGATACTTACTTCCAGACGTGAGAGGCTTGAGATTAGTGAATTTCTTCTCAGCGAGTGTATTGGGTGTCTCTTTGTTCGGACGTTAGATTATCCGTCTCCTGAGGCAAGGGGATTCCGGATGACAAACCGTCGAATTGAAAATACTGAATGCAAGTCAGCGCACAAAAGGAGCTTAATAGACAGTGTAAGAGTTTACCTCGTATTCTACACCTGCGAAGCAATCCCATCCCTTATCCTCAGCCTTCTTGATCGCCTTTCGAAGCGTACTGCGTGGGCAAACGCACAGTGGTTCCTTCGTTTCCGGATCAAGGAATGAGACAAGGAAAAAAGGAACATTCCCTTCCCAAGGAATTCTGCGGTACGTCGACAGGTCTATCTGAGCAATTACATCTCGATAACCATTATCTTTGTTCGAAATCAACAACTCCCGAGAGTAGACGGAATCGTGCATGTCCCAGCCACTGTAAAAGTGAGCAAATTGTGTAGGCGGCTGAGCATGCCAGCTTACAAAATTACAGAGCAGAAACCAAAGCCATCTGAAGAAGCGGCACTCATGAATTTGTCCTTGGACTGTGCATTGCGTAACAATTAGATTGAAAAATAAAGCAGGTTGCATGATATAGACTCTACCATGAATTTTCCCCGTAGGATACCATCAACTGCAAGAGTATTAGTAATTAAGGGTCTATCAGGTACCAGAGCCTATACCATCTATGCCTGTACACAAATACGAGACGTCAAGCCCACATTCCTACATACATAGAGACACAAGTGGCACGGACCAGCTACCTTGACTTTTGAATCTGTATAGAGCAGTTCCTTCAAATCATCGAAATTGTTAGGAGCGTGTGCTGTAGCTATTCCAGCCGGAGACATGATTGTAGTCAGTCTTGTCACCGATGTAGAAGACAGAGTCCCAAGTGTAGTACTAGTAGGCGCGAGAACGGAACGCGTCGATCTCTGATTCACACGGTCAAACAAAGACCAAATAAAGCAAGACGCGTCCTTCAACTTCAAGCCGCGTCACCCTTTGGATTCGTTTGGAGTCGCCGCCCTTGTCGCCCACCGTTGTCGTCCTCACCTTATACCACTTCCTCCCCTTCATAATGGATGAAATTGGAATTGAAATTCAAAAGGAGGTCAGAATTCTTGTTCCTTTCTGAAGACTCAAGAACTGACTGGAAGAGGCGTCCAAAGGAGCCGACTTTCGAGTCCGTCGTGACCGAGAAGTCGCAGCTGCTGCAAGAGCTGCAGGAGGAGGATTTGTACATCAAGTACAAGAAACTTACTCGCCACCTTGAGATGCTCGAAATTCAAGAAGGCTACATCAAGGATGAACAGGCAAACCTCAAGCGCGAGCTCATTCGCGCACAGGAAGAAGTAAAGCGTATCCAGTCTGTTCCTCTGGTCATTGGTCAATTTCTTGAACCAATCGACCAACATACCGGTATTGTTGGCTCGACGACTGGCTCGAACTATGTTGTTCGCATTCTTTCCACTCTCGACCGCGAACTTTTGAAGCCTTCATCGTCTGTGGCCTTGCACCGACACTCCAATGCTCTTGTCGACATCCTTCCGCCAGAGGCGGATTCATCCATTTCCATGCTTGGGGCGGAAGAAAAACCTGATGTCACATACCAGGACATCGGTGGAATGGACACGCAAAAGCAGGAGATTCGCGAGGCCGTGGAACTCCCATTAACGCATTTTGACCTGTACAAGAAGATCGGAATAGACCCGCCACGCGGTGTCTTGTTGTATGGTCCTCCTGGTGAGCATAGAAACGTTGCAAAAAGAGACATTGTGCCTTATAATCGTTCAAGGTACCGGAAAAACAATGCTCGTCAAAGCCGTGGCGCACCACACAACTGCTTCATTTATCCGAGTTGTCGGCAGTGAATTCGTGCAGAAGTACCTTGGAGAGGGACCCCGAATGGTTCGTGATGTTTTTCGGCTAGCACGGGAAAATGCACCTTCCATCATCTTCATCGACGAAATTGACGCCATTGCAACGAAACGTTTCGACGCTCAAACTGGTGCTGATCGAGAAGTACAACGTATTCTCCTTGAGCTTCTCAATCAAATGGATGGTTTCGACCAAGGCAGTAATGTTAAGGTAATTTTTAGTTATTGTACCGTCTGTTACCAACTTATTGAACATATGAATGCGTCTAGGTCATCATGGCTACGAATCGTGCGGATACCCTCGATCCTGCCTTACTTCGTCCTGGGCGTTTAGATCGTAAAATTGAATTCCCGACGCCTTCAAGAAGAGAGAAGCGACTTATCTTCCAGACTGTCACGAGCAAGATGAACCTCAGTCCAGACGTTGATCTGGAAGACTTGGTGTCCCGCCCGGATAAGCTTTCATCAGCTCAGATTGCTTCGATTTGTCAGGCAGCTGGTCTTCAAGGTAAGTGACTGCTTGTTTGCTCTGCATACTCTGCTTGACATACATATCTAGCTGTGCGAAAGAATCGATACGTCATTCTTCCTATTGACTTCGAAGAGGGTTGGAAGGTACGTACTGGCTGTTTTCTATACCTTGCTCATCTAACGATGATGTCATCTAGCAAGCGGTCAAGAGGTCGGACGAGACTCTCGAGTTCTGTGAGTTGCTATTCAAGACATTGCTATGTTTTTGCGGCTTACCTCTTCGCTTTCTAAGATCGGTAGTTATTCCGTTGTACCGCCCAATGATCACTGCGTAAGTTAGCCTACTGCTTACTCGTTTCAATATGTCTGACGCCTCTTGCTTAGACTTGTACACCTTGTATTCTATGCACTCTGCATATCCTATGTATTCGATTTGTCCGCCAGAACCAGGAGTTTTTCTGCGACTTTCTGCATGCCCTGCTCTGTCACTTTGGCGGCTTTCTGCTTTCATACAGGAAGTTGCCCATTCAAATGAGCTAGATTAATGATCATCTTTCCCGTCTTTATTTTTTGCCTCCTCAACGAAGCTTGTACTGTCGAGCTTTTCGCTTTGACACCGATGTGGAGGTTCACACGCGGGAGACACTGTCTGTTTCCTTTTCGCTTTCTTTTCATGTTGGAGGATCGTCATACTCTGATCGGTGAGTTATACCTTGACTTTTGAAGTCTTCTTCCTGAAGCTCTACAGTCAGGTTCAATGTTAAAAATATACCTAGATGGAATGTTGAATGGCTTGAAGACTGATGCAAATACTTCAAGAGAATGCCCAGCATGGTACGGATGACAATCATCTCGCGTCGTGCTGTCATTGTCTAAACGATGCTCGGAACAAGACTGGCCTTTTCTTCTTCCTTTCTCTGCAAATTGCTGTTGCTCTTCTACACTCTGGTTGGCGTTTCTAACCTATGCATACCCCTCTTTTTACGAGAGCGAGATCGACACGAGTGATCTATACAGATTCACTCGCCTTGTTTTTAGGCATCCTTGCATTTACTGAGTGGATGCCAGATTTATAGAAAACATACTACCATCCAAGGGTCTTTTCCCTCTCCATCCTGATTTTATCTTGTTTGAAGGTAAATAGGTGAGTATCTCGCTCCTTGTCAATGTTGTTTGCTGAAATTTAGAATTTAGAACACGATGTCCCTCTTACGACCGACAATGAAAATGATTATTTTCCCCGTGCATATTTTTTCTCGTGCTCTCCGACACTCTGGTTGACGTTCTTTGAACCCACGCGTCCTCCTCATTTTACGAGAGCAATATTAACCCGGGCGAATCTTCAATGCATTCGCCCACCAAGTCTTCGGTGTTCCTTGCAACTGTTGAGTCGAGGCCGAGGATGTGGAGTACATGTTTGCTTCGATAGTTACAATGTACTTGAAAATCGATATCCGATGTATACGTGGAAGTGAAAAAAAATCCAACACAAAAACTATGCTGATGGTGCAGGCTCAGCTGGAGCGGTACCTTGCGCTGGTTCATCCTTCGCGATCCCCTTCTTGAAGTACTCCCTGTCCGAATGCATCCATTTGAAGAAGAGGGGAACATCGTTAGCCACTTGGCTTGGAGTGCTCGCCTGCACGATGAAGCTCGGAATGCTGCCTCCCGGAGTACTTGCGGTAGCCATTCTGGACATATGTCAATAAGTGATTCTCTTCAAGAATACAAAGTGAACGGACAAACCTCCACTCGGTCTTTCCGTTTTCTAACTCATGCAGTCTCTCGACAGCGGCATAGCGTCCACGCGCACCCCTGAGCTCAGCTTTGGACATTTCTTCATCCGTCGAGACGTCGACTGGGATCGACACTATGATGCTAATAAATGCCACACCATTAGCTACATTATTTCTTGCTTTTGAAGACGGTGACGCACCCTGACTTCCTTGGGCCGGAGGTGTCTAGATCTATGACTTGGAGGACGGTAAATGTCCTGTTGCTGATCGGTGGATTGAACTTGTAGTGCAAGTTCCATATCGTGGCTCTCTCTGAAAGGCGTTTGAGGAGCACAACGTTGTCGATATTATGCACAAACCTGGGATGTGTGCATTTATTAAGAATTTGACGCTCTTCTTGGTAGACAACGAAGACTCACTTCCGTTCGTGCTCAGGCTTGTTAGTACCCAAGCCGAACCACATCTCGTCGAAAGAAGCTTCATCGGGAGCATGTTCGCTCACTCGACAGAACCAAGGTTCGCCATCATCCGCTTGCTTAGGCGCTGTGTAGCCCTTGACGACACCTTTGGAGTAATCCTTGGTATGCTTCCACTTGAACGAGGCTTCGACGAGCTCACGGCCTGCTTGAATTAGTTGGTCTTCCGAAGGGATTTCCGTAGCCTTCACGGGAGTGACATTCAGCTTGATTCCAGAGGGCAAAAGCATGTTGTGGTAGTGGTCGTAGTCGTCTGTGAGAAAGTTGTAACAACATCCGCTGCTTCGCACTTGACATGGCTGTAGCTGGGAGGTCGCGAGCTATATTTGGCGTGCTATTTTCGACCGCTCAAGTTCTCCTGGTTGTTCGTCAGCGACCTCCATGTCGTCGAACAACGCACTTGCAGGACTATGGACGTCCTTGCCTACACCACTGACTCCATGGATGTGAGCCTGTTACCAATGGCTCGAGAGATCTACTGACGGATTTCATGTGTGTAGTCTCGATGTCATAGACTCACTCGGATATGCGCGAATGACCCCGGTGCAGGCATCTACTATCCCGCTCTTCATGAGGCACAAAGACGTTGTGGTGGAAGCTGTAACAGGTAGCGGAAAGACCCTAAGCTTCGTCATTCCCATTATCGAGAAGCTTGTGAGAAGGGAGAAACGACTACGCAAGTCGGAGGTTGGCGCGCTTGTTATTAGCCCGACGAGGTGAGTACTTTGGTTCGCAGACCTTATAACTATAGTCTCATTATTTTTAAAGAGAGCTGGCGACACAGATACACTCAATCTTCGAACTCTTTCTTAAGTCGCAGCCCAAAGTGAGTGTCGTTCCATCTCAGTAAATCGTTTAGCTGATTCCGACTTCGCAGAATGGACATTCAGAAGTTGAGGGTGGCACTCCCGTCGCCGAAGATGAATCATATCCTTCTCCTCTACTCTTAATTTCATCATCAGACTCCTCCCCGGTTCAAGATGTCAGACGGTTCTTGGATACGGGTGCTGACATAGTCATTGGAACACCGGGACGCATCGAAGAGTTTCTCCTAGGGAAAGGTCGGGATCTTGTGGATGTGAAAGAGCTTGAAGCGCTTGTTCTCGACGAGGCCGACCGGTATGATTGTTCTCTCTGCCATTTGTATATCGTTGCTCATTGTGTATCAGTCTGCTGGATCTCGGCTTCACACAATGTCTGACCCGCATTCTCACCACATTGCCGAAGCAGAGACGGACAGGACTGTTCAGCGCAACAATGACGGATGCGCTGTCTGAGCTGGTCCGAGTGGGACTTCGGAATCCGGTGCGCGTTGTAGTGAAGGTCGAGGCGAAGAAAACGAAAGATGGCAAGGTGGTGAAAGAGAAGGTGGAAGAAAGGCGAGTACCCGCTAGGTATGTCTATTGGTTTAATTATTTCAACCAGATTTTGCTCATGCTGCCTGTCGATATAGTCTCAAGAATTTCTATGTCCGATGTAGACCATCAGAGAAAATGGTCCAGCTTTTTCGAATAGTCAAACATGAGACTAGCGAATCCGAATCCTCTCGATTCATAGTTTATTTTGCGACATGCGCCTGTGTTGACTACTTTTACCGTGTATGTCCTTTTGCCTCACCATGGAAAACCTCAAAGCTGACCTGATCTAAGATACTTCCCTCATTACTCCCATGCGTTTCTTTTTTCTCTCTTCACGGGCATATTCCTCCAGCGAAACGCACCCTTTCGCTTCGCTCATTTAGCACGCACGTCTCCACTCCATCCTCCCCCTCTGTTCTTCTCTGCACAGACGTTGCAGCGCGTGGTCTTGACCTACCCGATGTCGACTGTGTCATTCAGTTCGATCCGCCAGTCGATCCCAAGCAATTCAGTCACAGATGCGGAAGGACCGCAAGAGCTGGTAGAGACGGTAGGGCCTGGGTTTTACTGAGCGAGAAGGAGACTGGATACGTCGGTACGCTTGTGCTTTCGAATACAGTCTGCTCTTTGATTCACAGTGATTTATAGACTTTCTGTCTATTCGGAAAATACCATTGAAGGAACAGCCTCGATTGCCACCCTTGGACTCACAGCCACCCATGGAGGATGAAGAAGATCCAGAAGTTGAGACTGTGCTCAGTAACATGAGGGCTGAGGTTCGCAAAGACAGAGATTTGCATGACAAGGTGCGGATGACATCTTGCACATATTATTCGTTCAAGCAACTGACACGAAACATAGGCCGTCAAAGCATTCGTGTCTTTCGTTCGCGCGTACTCAAAACACGAAGCGTCCTATATCTTCCGCCTGCAAGGTCTTGACCTAATTGGTGTAGCGAAATCATTTGGACTCTTACGACTCCCTAAAATGCCTGAGCTCAAACGCAGCCCGGACGATGACTGGCGCGATGATGCTATCGAGGTAAGACACTTGTTTCGTCACCTGTGACGCTAGTTCTTTTCGCTCACTTTCAATTCTGTTCAAGTGGGCATCTTACGCTTATGCCGACAAGACTCGTGAAGCACAAAGACTAGCAGCTTTGGCCGAAACTACCTCAGCTGAAGCGAAGGAGCGTCGCACTCAAGAAAAGAGGAAACGCGCAGAGCAGAAGCAGAAGAACGCCTCCTGGAGCAAAGAAATGGATAGGAAAGGAGAAAAGGAGAAAAGGAAGGAGAAAAAGGGCCGGAAGCGGGAGTGGGTTAAGAGTCACCAATCTGCCGTGGAGTCAGCACAGTCAGATTCAGCTGCGGGGGCGAAAAGAAGCAAGGAAGAGAGTGACGCTGATGCGGATGACTGGGATGAACTAGCGCGCGAGGAGCGAATGGCGAAAAAAGTGAAGAAAGGTGCACTACATATCAGAACATTTGATGAAGAGTTTACGGAGCTTTGATTAACATTATGTGGGTGTGCTACACTGTAGTCATAATCTAATACATCTGTCTGACGCCGGCTAGCTATCCTTGTGCAAGGAAAGGCTTGCATCAGATGTGCCATGCGTCAATGACAACACCAGCATTGCAGGCGGATCCGTACTGCACCATGTCTACTGGTACCAAACCGCAAAGCAGGGAGCAGAAGGCAAGGCGGAAAGAATGCTTTAGAGGGAGGGAGCCTAGGCCTTAGTAGGCTCCGGGCTTTGCGAGTCAGACTGATTCAGGTCAACAAGTCCAAAATAGCGACTTCGACCGAGCGTTGACTCATCTCGCGGCAACTTCTCTCCGCGGTTGAGTACGACGCCTACGTATCGTCGCTCGCTATTCATCCACTTTTTAGTGTAGAATCGGACGTAGCCTGGTACGAGCGCGAAGATGGTGTGATCGCGTCCCATTCCGACCTATTATAAGAGCAAAGGGGAGTGATTGGCTTCTAGCACAATGAAACAAGGCAAACATAATCATGACAAGAGAGACGTACGTGCTGGCCGGGATGGAACTGAGTGCCGCGCTGTCGAACGATGATGTTTCCTGGAATGACTGCCTGGTCTACATCGAGTCAATGTATGTATCAGTACGAATCAATGTTACAAGCTCAGGACGATACGCACCTGAGAATTTCTTCACACCAAGCCGTTTGCCTGGCGAGTGGCCATTGTTGCGGACAGTGCCTCCAGCACGCTTGGTTGCTGTTCTGACTGAACCAAGGCCTGCATGAAACACAACAATTACTCTTTTATTCCTTGAAGAGTATGGAAGCCGCACCAGAAACGGAGAAAGGGTTGTATGGCTGCTGGGATAAGCCCCGCAAAGCAGACAAGAACACCATTTTGCGGCCAGGTCGGTGGCTAACTGAGCGGCTCACAAAGCTTAAGGCAAACTTATGCAAACTTACGTAACGCACCCAGCTCCTTTATGAGGCGTGGCGCGTCTCTTGGATTCAGCCTTCTCTCCTACCACCAACCACCAACACACAGAACGTCATGTCCGATACGCAGAATGCCATGGTCATTCTCCGCACTGCGGACAAAGAGAAGTTCGTGGTCGAAAGGGAGGTTGTCGAATGCAGCGTGGTCATAAAGAACTTGCTTGATGGTATGTATGCGCCCATCCCCCCTTGCGTGTTTTCCTTGACAGTTGACCTCTGCAGACCTCGGGAGCAATGAGAAAGAGGAGATCCCTATACAGGCTGTCACTGGACCTGTGATGAAGAAGGTAGATTGGTCTGTTTTCTGTGTCGCTGCGCTGTTGTTGATAGCCGCTGCGCATCCCAGGTGCTTGAGTGGTGTGAGCACCATCGCAACGACCCGCGCAATACGGCCGACGAAACTGGCGCTGAGGAGTCCCGAAAGCGCACGACCGATATTAGCGAGTGGGATCAGAAGTTTATTGCCGTTGACCAGGAAATGCTCTTTGAAATTATCCTCGCCGCGAACTACCTGGACATCAAGCCTCTTCTGTAAGTCCAGTGAAAACAGTCTTATTCATTCTTTCTCACAAAACCTGCCTCTAGTGATGTTGGTTGCAAGACCGTTGCAAACATGATTAAGGGCAAGACTCCTGAGGAAATCAGAAAGCTCTTCAACATTGCTAATGACTTCACACCAGAAGAGGAGGTATGTGGCGCTCGGTGACTGCCCTTCTAGTTACTAACTCGTTTGATTTAATCCCGCAGGCTCAGATTAAGCGCGAGAACGTGAGTATACTGTGCGATCATACTTCGATACCTGGGACTGACTCATGCTTTATAGGAATGGGCTGAGGACCGCTAAGAACCTTCTGTACTGACTGTTTGGCCTTCCGTTCTTTCTCTCTGTCGTCATATGAATACATTCTCAAAAGGTTGCCATGTACTATGTTCTGAGCGAGATCGATCCCTTACACCGATATGTGAACTGAGTCGTCGTGTTCACCATCCGAGACCGTCGTCTTCAGAAAACGAGTCAACCATGTCAGACTGACTAGATGTTTCTCCGTGTGACCGCGGAAGCATATGTATGTCTTGAATGAAAATTTGGGCCCGAAACTGGTCAGTTATAATGTGGGGGGTATACGTATAGAAAGTAAGAGATAACAAACGAGTAGAAAGTCATGTGTAGCTTGTCCAATTGAAATTCATTACATAAGTACTTCCCGGCCTTTGACTGCTCTATGCCTCATACTCCACGAATTCCAGACATACCTGGCGACCTCGCCGACCCAAATAATTCTGAGAACTTGCGTAGGATTGTAGCCCAGCTCTGCAAAACGAACAACACAAGGTATCGCTTCGACCGACCTAAGGGCCCCTTACTTCCGAACTTATTCCTTCGCCAGGTTTCCTGGAAGTCAACCGGTCAGTTTCGCTAAGAGAGACCTCGAAAGGCTTGAGAACGAAGAGTAATGCATTTCTGTTTGGATTTCTGAACTGCACTGTGCTCATATCTGCTCCAGCTACTGGGTCTGTGAGAAGTCCGACGGAGTGCGCGTGCTCTTCTGTGTGTTAACAGCGCCCGACGGGCACCAGGACGTGTATCTCGTGCGTATACCGGTCTCTGTTCGTGTTCATGGAGGCATATTGATTCAGTACCATTTCTTTCTTTCTTTTCTTGTGTGTGTTTCAACATCGGCGGGACAACTCATTTGGAAAGATCGATCGACATAACCAATACCACGTTATAAGCGGATTCTACTTCCCCCACCATGCAGACCCGACAAAATCGCTAGGTTCAACCATCATCGATGGTGAACTGGTGATTGACACGGACCCGAGGACAAGACAGGTCGGGATTAAATGCTCACTACATGGTTCTTAGTGGCTTATGAGATTATTGAAACTGCAGGACACTTTGCGGCTGCTCGCATTTGACTGTTTGGTTGTAGACTATCAGAACGTCATGTCACGAACTTTGGATAAGCGTTATGGGGTGTGTGTTCTCTTCTTGCTGCTCAGCTCGTGTTTCACATTAACCTTGCAAGATTTGTTTTTCTCTATTAGAGGCTACAGGAGTGGTTCTTCAAGCCGTTCAGAAAAATGGTGCATGATCACCCGCACATGGCCCAGAACCAGCCGTTCGAGTACGTTCTGCACTGCGACATATAGGGTGCATAACTCATCCATATGCTTGCTGCTCAGCATAAAAGTCAAACCCATGAACCTGTCTTACGGACTCGAAAAGGTGTTCAACGAAGATATCCCTAAGCTTCAACACGGAAACGACGGCCTTATCTACACGTGCCTGCAATCACCCTATGTGGTCGGCACAGACCCAAAAATGTGTGTAAATCTTCACCGCTCAGCCTTGCTGGGTTTAACGAAACGACATTTATATTGCTACCTTGCCAAGTCTCAAGTGGAAGCCTCCTTCCGAGAACACGATTGATTTCAAACTAGTTTTGCGTTTCCCGCCGGATCCGCAACGGAAGAACGAGCCTGACTATATGGCCAAGCCGATGTTCGGTCTTCACGCCTTCATCGGTGGAAGAGACAACTACGAACCGTTCGACGAGCTTTATGTCGACGACGATGAATGGGAAAAGTGAGTCGCCTTGTTCTTCCGCTGACTGCATTATTCATAGACTAGTCGCTGCAGACTGAAGGCTTCCGGAGAACAAGTGGACGACCGTATCGTAGAAGTTTTCTGGGAGACGAAGGAGAAGCGATGGCGCATGATGCGCTTCCGGGACGACAAGCCCAACGGAAACTACAAGTCCGTGGTCGACAACATCATACAGTCGATCGTCGACGGCGTGGAGAAGGAAGACGTGAGCAGCAGCGTGATGACTGCTGTTTTTTTTTTTTCCACGACAGAATCACTGACTACTGGCACGCCCCTTGACAGCTCTTGGCACGTAAAGACGCGATCCGTTCGGCATGGAAGGCACGCGCGGCGCAGCCTCCCGCACCCGTACCGCAACCTAGAGGGCATCCTGCCTACCTAGGTGCACCCGCCGCTGGCCCACCAGACGGCCACCTCTCGCGCCACGCTCCGGCGCACATCGATCTGCGGTACGGTCCGTTGCAAGAGTCGCCATTCAGTAGAGTGGGCGGGCCGCCCACTGTGCTTGGCTTCAATCGGTGACGCCGGTGGTTGCGGTGGTTGTTTTTTTATTTATTTAAAAGATGCGCTGGTCATCAGCCATGTGAGTCCATGTCGTTCAATGTCGCGTCAGCCGGCCATCTCCGCGTTTCATGGCTGCTATTTGTCCTTTCCGCTTCCCTTTCATATGGCCATCACTAGTACTCCTTCCATTTAATGTCTTTCAATTCCCCTCCATTTCTCACTCCTCCTTTCGAATCCAACGCGGGCTTTGTCGATCCTTTTATATTATATTCAACGCCTGCGAATCCATCCGAGAAGTACTAGCAGACAGCGCCTAATATTAATTCAAATCGACCTTGCGAAGAGGATCGTCCGACAGCCGGGAGCGCCTCGCAGAAGAAACGCAACAAACTCGTACAGGAAAGGGCAAGATAGCATAAATAGGGACGTGATGGTCGTGAAGTAATTCGTAACAGAGCCATCTCCGCGATTTCATTCTCGAAGTGAAGAGCGCGGATACAAGACGAGGCGTGTGCATATCTATCTTTACATTTGATTTCGAGAGCAGACGAGGATAGATATAAAACCGTAAAGCAATATGGGTAAAAAAAAACGGTTCAAGAGCAAAAGGCGTAAAGCAAAAAAAGTAAAAGTAAACGGGCATTAGAGGAAGCGTGGAAGCGTAAAACGTGAAGGCGGCGTCGTGGTAAGAAAACCCGGTGCCCGTTGTGCAGAAAAATATAAGTGCAAGGCGACGAGGAGCAGCATGCGGAGTTTGGTGGGGGGCTGTCGTCAGTCGTTAAGTCCGCGTGAGGACGTTAGAAGAAGGATAAACAAGAACAAAGAGAAGAAGAAACGTAACGAAGAAAGGAAAAACGAAGAGAAGAGAAGAGAAGAGAAGAGGCAAGACAAGATTGCTTTTGGGCAGGCACCAAGGACCGTTTGCTGTGCGCAAGATTATCGACAAGAAGTGCAGCGCGAGCGAGCGAGCGGTGGAGCATGTGCTTGTGGATGTGCACGAGAGGGTCGTAATTAGACGTGATACGTGATCCGAATGTGAGAGGTAGAGGGAGGGATAAGGGCGGACGTGGAGATGGCGTGATTGTTCTTGTGTATGTGTGTGCGGGTCATGATAAACGTGCCAAGCAAGAGGAGGTAGAATGCGTGTAGTGCAAGGGAGAAAGTGTATGGTTCGTTGAGCTATATGCGGTGCGCTTCAGAGAATCTCAGATGAAGATCACGTCGCCGAAGCGCTCGTCGGCTGATTCCCGGGGCGCGTCGAACCCGCCGAAGGACACGGAACGCATCATGGACACGGCGTTCAGCACGCTGGGCCGCGCGCCGAGGAATGGCGGGAGCAGTGTGCAGAACTCCGCGTCGGCGCTCGTGCAGTCGAACGCAGGCGCGTCCATGAAGAGCGTGTCGTGCTGCAGCGCGGGCGTGCGCGGAGACGACTCCGGCGTGGACTCGACGGACGAGTTCGACGATTCGGACACACTGCGCGAGCGCGGGGGCGTCATCGGCGCGACGGACGAGATGGACATCGCAGCGAAGGGAGTCGTCAGTGAAGAGGCCTGGCCACGCGGAAAAAAAGGACGCGTAGATAAGGTGAGTACGAAATCTATCATCTGCAGTCGACGCATAAGGAACTCACCCCTTGCGACGCGTCCGGACTCGAAACTGCGGCGGCGTCGTGCGTGTTCATCATTGCTGCCGTCGCTATTTGCTCATTTACAGGCTCCTGCACGGCGTCGACCAGACCAGACTGGAGCTCGGCAACGCTATCCTGACCATTTTCGTTCCCATTTTCGTTCTCCTCCTCCTGCTGTCCGTCCAGAATCCTCCACCACTCAATGTCGGCGAGCACCCTGCGCCCGCTCGTTTCCGAGCCCGTCCGACGTGGTCTGTTCGGGATACCCGCGTTGAGCGCACCCGCTGCTGAGAGCGAGAGCCCAGTCGGGTACGGGCTTGTGCGCGCCGTGCCGGCCGACTCTGAGACCGTTCGTCGAAGAGAGGGCATGGTAAGAAGGGCGACAAGGAGCTAGAGCGAGGACACGAGAAACAGGTGAACAACGACGGCGGGTGAACGCGTCGTGGACGTCGAAGAGGATGGAGTGGAGGATGAGGAGGGAGGGAGAGAGCGAACAAGGTCGCTGGCAGTAAAATATATAGCACGAATTGGGATGTGAAGAGTCGGTGAGTCCGGTAACGGGCCGATGAAAGGGTACGAACAAGCGACGCACTCCTGCACGACCTTACTCCGTATACGCCTTCAATCCTCGTCGGAAAGCGACATATCTTGATCTCCTGATGCTCGAGAGGGACATGTACAAACTGTACTCGTGTTTGTGCAGGAAGAAAGCAAGGATAAGTTCGAGCGAGCTTGGGACGCGCAGAGGCTGGCTATATGCGCGTCTACCTGATTGAACGTCACGCGTCATTGCATTTCACTCAATCTACGGAATTCCAAGTCCGTTTTTTCTAATATTCTATTCTATCCTTTCTTCCCATCCTTTCTCTCGTGCCTCTCAGCCCAAATAGATCTGAGACAAGTCACGCACAAACGCATTTGCATTTTCTCCGCGCACAGCCTGCCAATAATCAAAGAAATGGCGGTGAATAAATCCTCCATCTGGAACCTATGCCGAGGCCCCGTCTTCTACCCTAGCAATATTAATCTAGCTTTCCCAGCGCACTCGGTTGACATCCTTGGCTGATTGCCGTCACCCTCAACTAGAACATGGAGAAGCATCGCGCTACTCCATACGTTGTGCGTATCCGCTCGTTACTTCCCCCGGTTTCCCAGCGCAAAATCACCGCGCATCCTTGATTGTTAACGCCATCCATATGCCAATCCGATGTGCTTGACCTCATAGTTCCACCTTCGATCGTATTTCGGACGCGCCATCTATCAGACGCAATAAAAGGTGGGTGGGAGCTCTGGACATCCATCGCCAATTGGATAATTATTATACATACAGTAGTTTGCTAGCATTAATGTCGTCCGCCTGCCGCTGCTGGCCGATTGGATGCCAATTTACTTACGAAATCCGTATAATCCGAAGGATGACTTGAGCAATTTGGATCGGCCTCCGAAATGCATGACGAATGGTCATCTGGAGAGTCTCATGGATCTCTCCTGAAACTACATGCATTGCGTTGCATCCGGCGAAGGGAAATCAGCCTGCGGCCGGAACGCGCTCAATCAAGGAGGAGGAGCCGACACATGCAGTGACGCGCCGACTCGGAGTTCTCTTCGGGCTCCAACGTGAATATGTGAAAAGTGCTCTCAAGATGTTTCTTTGTAGACCGTTAATGTTGACCATCGACCGACGATCTCTTCTTCTTCAACTGCGTTCATGATCGATATGTGCCTACCATACGGCTTCGACCTTGGCGCAAGGGCCGTCACTGAATCTCAATCTCTCAACTGTCAAGCAAAACGCATCGAGGACGCGCCGCTGCAATACATACATATGTATGTATTTCAAAGATCAGCGTCAAATGCGCCGTCCCAAATAAATAAATAAAAACGTGCGGAAAACCTCGCTCTTCGTCACAAACGCCGGTGTCTCGAACAAGAGCGGCTTTTGGAGGCGCACGAAGTCCCGCAAGCACGCCCGGCCGCTCAACATTCGACGCTCGACGTATCCATCAGCCCTGTGCATCCCACCCACCCATTCATGTCGGCGAAGCGTTTCAGCGTTCACTCAAGAGTCAAGAAGCCCTTCTTCGCGTCCACGAGCCGGCGCCTTCGAGTCTAAACCTGCTGCATGAGAGGCAACGCGCGAGATCGCCGCTGGAGATAGATCCGCCTATTCTCCACAGCTAGCATTTGTTGCACTATTGCGCGCATCATCAGTCTCCGGAGCGACACATAGCGCCTCCAGATCAAGTCGCCCTTCCAAATATTCAGATTTATTACTCAGATTTCTTGTGCGAACCGAAGACCCAACATGCTGGCGAATGCGAGAAGACGAGCCTCGAGGTCATCTATGAAGCAACGATTACAAACCCCGAAACATGCGCAAGTCGTCTATGCCGAACTGCATTCGAGAAGACAGCAGCTTGCGGACGCCCTGCCTGGAAGCAAGGAAGGCGCAGAAGTCGAAGGAATTGGAACGCCGCAGTATTCATATGCTTAAAGTATATTTCCAATCTATTTGTGAAGGGCTGCAGGCCAGTCAGAGTTGAGTGGTTGGTCGTTGTACCTTCCTTTTGTGAACACAACGCCTTGTGCGTGTGCCGTTGCCAGACAGAATGTGAATATGAACCCCAGGGTTTCGCAGATTTGTTCCTGCATGCATTTCTAATGATCGCGTGCGTTCACTGTTGTGGGAGATCTTGCACATAGAAGTCTCAAGAAGGGGATAGGTGAACGACCTCAACTCACTTCAGACGATTAGCGAGGCGCTCCAGGAAACAAGACTGTCTCGTGAGCGCATCAATGATTGTGTTGCGGTAGTGATGTTGAAAGTGCAATACATTCGTTTGTAAGTACAAGATGGTGATATAATACACTCGGGATGAACCTGTTATGGCCTGTATGGGCATGACTTATCAGAAAACAGGAGCAATTCCAGGAGAAGACAACAGACTTACCGATTTCATTTTTTACGAGCGACGAGGTACTCGCGGATGAACGTGCTGCTCATCTTCGCCTGGCGGAGCATCTCCATGTCTTCAGAGTCAAGATTGGCTGAGGTAGTTGATATAACGTCTATAACGAAACATTCGAGCGCTGGGTAACCCTTATCTTCACGAAGCTTCGCGACTAGAATATAGATAAATATAAATGCCAGTAAGTCTTCACGTCATCTTCTCTTCTGAACGAAAATTGGGTCGTACTAGCTGAAGCACCGGCCAGTGTCTCCTTGCTCACAACCAGCGCTTGGATATTCGGATCTACAGCCGTGGGTCCATAAACATCGTCGATGGGGACGACGTCGTAGAACAGGCCAGGCTTGAAGAACTCCATGAATTTCCGAACACGCTGTATTCGAACGTCTAGAGACTCTAGGACCTCTTTGTTGGACTTCTTCTGGAGCAGTTTATCAGCTGAGGGTGGGATGGTCAGACCTGGCGAAGCAGACGTGATCACAGTAAACATTTAAGGAGTGAAGTTCACCTGTGACGCCGACAATAACCTTCTCATGCGCAATCCAGGCTGACATGCTAAGCAGGATCTTGTGACCCGAATGAAGATGATCGAACGTTCCTCCCAAAGCTATAACGGGGAACGTTGAGGGATGTGAGGCAGGAGCTTCCCCAACGACGCTGGGTATTTCTGAAGGCGGAACGTTCGATGCATTGAGAGACGTGCGAGGAAGAGACGAGGTCCATCGTGGAAGCGGATAATCTGTTGTGTCTAAATGATAGGCACAGTATTAGCTTTGTAGATTCGAGAATCCTCGGTGTGAGCTGAATCACATTACCTCCTTCTACGAGGAATATACCCTGCCACCCACCCTGCTGTTTGATCGCGACCTCCACGTCAAACCCCCTCAGCAACACATCCACATTCATGAGTATCCTATCCGCCTTTTGCGCCACACGAGTGGACTCCACGTACACAGACGTCAGAATTGCCTGCACGTCGTTCCAGCTTTCTGTGTGGCTCAGCTTCGCGTCCGCATTGAAGAGCTTGCAGAACAGAATGACGAGCAGCCGCTCGGTGGTCCGTTCTGTCGCTGACGCTATCGCAGGCAAGAATCTATGCACGTCATATAGATTATCAAGCTCCAGAAGTAGAATTGCATGAGACAAGGTGGATGCCATCGTAGATAGACAAGAGGTGCATCGGCGCAGCCATTGCGGCGATCTGAGTTATGATGATGAAAGAGTTCGAAGGTACGCGACTGAGACTAACGGAAGATACCGTACGCCGAGCTCGTGCCTATGGACTCAGACTACAAGAGCATTTTATACAAAAGAACGGGTATACATCTACATAAATAACTTCATAAAAAAGGTCTCTTCTAAAATCATTTTTCAGTTGAGATTCCTCTGTGGCAACAAGCCAAGATGGAAGGGTTGCCATATTCCCCAAAAATGATCGTTCGCACCTACAGACGCCTCAAGACTGACCCCTCGAGCTCTGCATAGCGCAATAAAGGCCTGCCAGAATCCATCATATGTGGTTCGTTCTCGTGAAATATGGTGTCTTGAAAAATCGTATGGGTCGAAGTAGCTCCGAGGTCGAAGGAAACCGATGGTTCGCAGGGAGGGATTGTCCTCTGTCTTTAACAGCGAGTGTAGGAATTCGGAGACAAAGGGTTGTCCTTCAGCATCATAGCTGGACCCAGCTCTAGAACTGAAGGTAGGGAAACGGACTAGATCGATTCTCTCTAGAGTTTGATGTTTAATACGGAACTTCTCCATATCCTCGAGAGTAGGCCTCCGACCAAAATCCAATGTCAAAGATGTTAAGCCTGGTGTATCTGCGATATGGAAAAGCGATAGTTTCTCGTCTAAGCGAAGACATCGCAAGTGCTTCAAGTTTGGGTAGAAATTCCTCGTACGTGTTGGAGAACAGCCGGATGATGGATCAAGGGCGTTACTACGCATTATAAGACTCTGTAGATTATGTGCCTTCAGGTTTTCCAGCTCGTAGGCAAAAATAGTGCCTGACTTTCCAATGACCAGTGTATGGAGGTTCGGTAGAGAAATGGGATGCGACGATAGTTGTTTCGTTATGAGGACTTTGAGAGAGGGAGTGCCACAGAGCAGTCTATGAAGTCGGAAGGCGATTGCGCCGGAGCATTCGATTCTTCGCAAGCGACCATTTTCACACAGCGTGTGAAGTGTCTTCATTACGACACGGGTCGCATAACAGGGAAGACGACCTGAGCTGAAGAGGTCGGAAAATACCAATATGTTGGGCGCGTCTCGCAGCACGTTAACTAGGGCATCTATGCTTTCCTGCTCCCAGTAATGGTCTTGTAGAACAACCTCCACGCGCTTGATCCAGCGGCCATAGTACAGGTCCTCGCCTTGCTGAAGTTTGAAACGGGCCAAGGCACTTGCAACGACTCGGACGTGCTGCCCGTTCCTGATCATCACATATTCGAATAGGAGCGGCAAGACGAGCCTTCGCCATATCCATGAGACTTGGCTGATTGCGAGCTTTGTCTTCATGGTCTCATGGTAGTGACCATGCAGAATAATACCTTCGTTATCTTCTGAGTACGCCTCGATCGCGCGTCCGTCCGAAATCGTAAGGGCCCCCGGAATGTAAGCAATCAGGTCGAAAATCTTGAGCCATATTTCTGGCGGTAGCTTCGTGTCATAGGCAGGCGAGCTCGATGGTTTGTCGAAGGAAGCTTGAGAATATGTCTTTCTAGTTCGTGTGGCACCCGCGATATTGGAAGTCAGGTAACCCTGCGAGACAGAACAGGTTGACATCCTCTAGCCTCGGATTTGTCAATGACATACAGTGCCAAGGTATTATTGTCTTTTCTTCACACAAGGCGAGACTTTGGACAATGGTGGATGAGGTCAACCACCGAGTGGCGAAGTGGCGGGGGTGGCGATACAAGTTGGGACACATACGAAGCTGGAATGTCGATCATTTGTGATCGGCAACGAATTCAAAGCGACGACTAAGATACTTACGTACAAATATTTCCAAAACATGCAAGTCAAGGGCAAGATCAGCAAGTCGTCAATGTCGTGAGTTCATGAGGGTAAGTCCATATAGCCGGAGTAACAACAATTATTTATAAAATAGAGCAAGCAGTCGAAGGGAGCTGCAATGCGGCGTTTATGTCCGCGTTCGAGGAGAAGCCTTGCTGAGATGTAGGTCCTTCACATCGAAGAAAGTACTCAAGCCGAAGGACACGCTAAGGAACGCAGCCAAGGCCGTCGCAACGTTGTAACCGTCACACCTAACAGAATTATCAGTCTGCAATTCGGACACTGAAAAAGGCATGAAATGAACTCACCAGCCTTCGAACTTCTCTACAGGACACCGCTTTCCAAGGAGGATCACAATGAGCTCGGCTCCCCAGAGTAGGAACAATGCTATGTCAAAGAAAAGCAGACGCTTCAAATGCTTTCGTGCCACCTTCCACTGTTGCTCCATTGCCAGCCCTTCAAATACCCCGCGCCTCCTTCCCCCCGCTCGACCCGAAGACGAACCAGTTTCTTCATCATCAGCCTTCTCTTCGTCACGATGACCAAGGCTGTCGAACATAGAGGGATCGACGATAAGATTTACAGACACCCTACCGGCATCATTGTCTTTCCCCTTCTTCCGGCCTTTCTTCTTCTTGTTCGGGGCTCCAGGGAGCCCCTGCACAGGAAGAACCATCATACCAGCGGGTCCTTCTTGGTTCGTCTTCCGACCGCGTTTGCCAGAACAGCAGCACGGCCGAAACACGAACATGTGAAGCAAGAGGAGGACACTGATGATTGAAAGAAAGTAGAGGAGGTATGCGGAGACCGTTCCTCTCAGCGGCGGACTTCCAGTGGGTTTCAATATCTGACAAATCCAATTAAAAACAATGTGAGCGGTTATAAACAATAGTTCTAACTTTGCGACATACAAAGGCGGAATACAATGACGCTATGGCGGCACCTAGTGCAAATGCGCCTTGCATCCATCTCACGATAATGCGTTTCTTCGGGCCTGGGGTAATTATCTCTCCTTTCGCGTTGACACTGCCTATCACCTTCGATCCGTGATGCCTTACCTCTTGCTTCAAGCTGTTGCGACCAAACTCGCGTTCGAGCATTCGCATCCGTTCCTCCTTCATTTCTGGAGTAACGCGGGTGTCTCTACCATCGTCGTCAGGGGACCAAGGAAGAAGGTTACGATATGAGTCGTTAGTCGAAGAATATGGCCGTGCTGGAGAAAAGCCATTTAGAGTGCCGTGTGAAGAGGATAGTAATACAGGATCAAAGGCGGGGACAGGAGTATAAGGATCGACCATTGTGTTTATTGGCTTCTGGTTCCGATACCAGTTCCTTGACCATTCTGGAAAGGCAGATAGATCGACTTCTTCGTCCTGCTCGGTGATGTCTTGGGGCTCCACAAGCCAAGGGTAATTGTGAGAACGGCCTGAAGTAGTCGCAGGCGGAGAGTGCGCGAACCGAGGAGGTGGAAGGGAAAGCGGACGGTGCGAAGGCGGAGGGGTATACAAACGAGGAGATTGAGTGTGCGAGGACGAGCTAACGCCTGAAGCAAGGGACTGCGGGCTAGTAGGAATTGAACCTCGACTCGCAAGAGAGAAACTTCTAGGCGGCGTAGCGGGATATTCTGGATAATAAGACCTTTCCCGGGACACATAATCACCATGCCTATTATCGTGGTGTTGCGGCAGCATCATGGTATAGTCCGCTAGGTCGAGGACCTCAACAGACGCATCTGCGTCCGAAGGGTCGCGTCGCGGCCCCTGCGCTGCATTCCGGCTATAGGATTCGAATTCCAGCGGGGACCATGGTCTGCGGAATTGTGAAGGAGGTGGTGGGGTGTCCAATCGCTGAGAATGATACATTTCAAGTGTGTTCGTTAGAGTCGTAAATCATGAGATCGTCAGAAAGATGCCAGAGTAGCGAGGAAACAAATGCAAGTATTGTACAAGCGTCGCAATGGAGGGAGTAGAACACAGTTAGAAGTACAACAGGATATATTCAGAAGCTCTCTGACGCCCTCCGCCGTGGTCGACGATAGGGGCCAACACGAGGGTCAACTCGAGAGTGAGAGTCTAACTCTAAAGAGTGCGGGCGAGGTTTGCCTATTTTGAAGCGCTCTCGGAAAGCAACTGCCACATGTGCGCCGATCTTGACACTCTCCCTCTAACCACGAACATTGACCACAACAGCTCGTCAAATGCCTCTAGTGTCCCCACTGTGACAATGTCCTGGAATTTTATGATCTTTCTTTCCTGTACTTTACTCAGTCTCTGGATTTTCTTTTCACCTCAAGAGAAACTCCATCCGGCGATCACAGAGCGTCCGCATACCCTTACTTTCCGTCTGGAGAAGGATCATTCATCTCGTCCACAGGATAATGGTATTCAATTCGATGTGCAGGACAAGCAGAATTCTTATGGCTATCCGACTCCGACGCTTTTGACACGTCCGACAATGGTTTATAGACCTCGATCGATTGATGCATTCATGGATGCTCGTTTCAATTCTGAGGACGTGGCAGTCGAGTGGGATGAGGTTGAAGTTGAGGGTCCAGACATTGAAGATCGGCACACGCTGCAGCAGCTTGCGATGATGTCCGGAAATGCTTACGCACTCCCTGGACAGAAGAACTGGTATGATCTCGACGGCGTATGGAATGAAGTGAGTTGGCATTCGAATAGACTGACGATTATTCAAACGTTTATCACCATGTTGCAGTCTCTCCCGGTTGGCTGGGAGGATACAGCTGACGGTTTCCGAGGGCACGTTTTTGTATCGTCAGACAACTCTACAATTATTTTGTCGATCAAGGGCACTACTGTCCAAGGGCCAACTTCCAAGAAGGATAAATTCAACGACAATCTGTTATTCTCATGCTGTTGTGCGCGCGTCGACATTTCCTGGATCTTCAGCACCGTTTGCGACTGTTTCTCCAAGCATTGGAGATGCGATAATACGTGCTTGTCGAAAGCACTCATAGAGGACAGTTTGTTCTATTCTGTGGGAGTTGTAAGTCAAAGAATTCCCAGTTTCTCTGTTGTGGTCTGTGACCAATGTCTTTTACAGAATTTGTATAATAATTTGACGAGCCTCTATCCGTCAGCCAATATCTGGCTCACCGGTCATTCGCTCGGGGGCGCCCTGGCTGCGCTATTGGGTTCGACGTTTGGAGTCCCTTCGGTAGCCTTCGAATCTCCCGGCGAGCTACTCGCAGCATCACGGCTCCACCTACCTATGCCTCCTCGGACGCCTATTACTCATGTCTACCACAATGCGGACCCAATACCGCAGGGCGCTTGTACTGGCATTGGAAGCGTGTGCAGTCAGTCAGGTTATGCCCTCGAGACTGCTTGCCATCTTGGAAAGAAAGTCGTATATGATACGATGGGGGCGTTTGGATGGCGCGCATTGGACGTAACAAAGCATACCATTCGCGAGGTCATTACTGTGGTTCTTGCGGATGAGCGAGAATGGGAATCAGGAAGACAGGTGCCGCTCGCAGTAGATGAAGACCCTGACTGTCTTGTGAGTAACTTCCTCTTCTTACGAAAGGCATGTTTTTTGATAGTGAATTAGGCTTCGGAATGTTATAAGTGGGAGTTCGGCGATTTCAAAGACAAGGATATTTCAGTTTAATCGAGTCGAGGTCCATCATAAGTTATCTGCAATCTTGTACTATTAAATCATTGTATGTATATGCATAAATTGACGGCACAGGATTCTAGGGTGAATTGGTCGACGTTTCCTAGGATTGATTTACTGGATCCGCGTGCCATCAAATGGTCTCAGGGGATGAGGTCCTCCAGTGGCTTTCCTGCATCCAACTTGCCCTCCCCGTCGATGGGCGACGAGCTCATGGCACTCTTTCCTGTACCCTCATTGTCATTTGTCGTGAACGTTTATGAGCAGACCCTTACGCCTCCCTCCGCATCTGCAGTCAGATCCAGGCAGGGCATCACAGCAGCCCATTAAGTAGCTGGCTTTTAAACCAGGAGCGCGCGTTCTTTGCTCACAGGCTGCACGGAGATCAGGTTTTTGGAGGAAGATGCCATCAGGGCAGGTGCGATGCGTGAGCCGGATGAGGGCGGAGGCGCGCTATATTGATTCTGACTACTTCGGATAAATAAAAGAAAAATCTAAGCAGCCTGCAGATGATTAAATCATATGTACAAGTCACCTGTGCTGCGGAGAGCGAACAGTCCAGGTTACTCCGCACTTGCACCCACGCCGAAACTCTTCGGAAAGTTACTGCAGGTAGTAACTATTGTGGCTGGAAGATTGATAGGAAGAGGGAGGCAGAGTCTAAGACATGGAAAAATTTAGAAAAAACCTTGCAGACATACCAATGTACAATACAAGTACATCTTAATGGAATCTGAAATCAGTGTCTAGTTTTTGCTATGTAGTAGATTTGATGTTTCGCCTTACTATTTTCATAATAATTGTTTCGAACGGTAAGCAGACAGCATTAGCTTGTAGGTCGAACTTGCATTATGTTGCATAATCAATGTCGATCACATATCAGACTAATAGACTAATCCTCTAGGTCTATATGACTTTAATTCGGACGAGGCTTCTAAGAAAGGCTCAGGTTCCTTTCCTCCAATGCAATCGCCCTGCACGAAAACCTTTAGTATATTTCTATCGTCGCCGCCGAAAAGGAAGCGTTCGAGCAGACCATCCAGCCTCTTTCGTGCCTCCTGTCCACTAAATTGGCGCATCTTGCTGCCAATCCTCGAGAACTCGCCGGGCAGACTCCATAATGCCGGGTTCCCCATCTCAGGACGTGCACTGACGACGAGTGCATCAAAGCTCTTGCCGGGCGCGAAAGAGCCAATCTTGTCCGCCAAGCAGCAAAGAGACGCGCCACCGAGTGTTGCGAGATAGAGAAGTGTTGCGATCGGGAGCTGCTTGCCTGCGAATCGCGAATGTACTTGAGATGAGTCTACTGCAGTCTGGAAAGCGACCATCTTGGAACAGATGGAGGCGTGCTGAATACCTGTGAGAATGGAGGGAGAGAATCCGCCTGATACATCTGTTCCGAGGCCAACCTGTGACATAATTGTCTGTTATGTCCTATCCTTTTCAATCACAAAATAAATCATTTGATAGCTACCTTGATCCCTCTATCGAGCATCTCACCAACTTTCGCCATCCCGCTCCGTAAATTGAAATTGCTCGGCGGACAATGACTTATACCTACGCCCCTCTCCTTGATAAGAGCCATTTCGTGCTCGTTCAAATGAACGGCATGCGCCAAGATAGTTCTCTCGCTCAGGAGCCCATGCTGATCGTACACATCCGCATACGACGAGTATTCCGGGAACAATTCCTTCGTGAATGTGATTTCGTCCTTATTCTCAGATATATGTGTCTGAATGGCCAGCGTGCTATCTGATTTGGCCATGTCGCCGAGGCCGCGGAGAAGGTCACTTGTGCAGGTGATGGCGAAACGAGGAGTGAGGACGGGATGTATTAAATCGGACTTTAGGGAGCGAATGTATGATATTAGCTCCTTTGTCGCATGCAATGAGCTTTTCGCAGAAGGCTCGCGGTAGTAATCTGGGCAGTTCCGATCCATATTACATTTCTAGACCTAATGTCAGCACTTGCTTTGAGTCGGACTTCTCGAACGACTCACTCCGACTAGGGCACGCTGGCCTAATTGTTGAGCATCAGATATTGAACACAAACTGCATGTGTAAATGATCTACCTAGTTTCAGAACAACATCTGCCAGAACCTTCGTAGACTCTAGATGAAGGCTTCCATAGTAACAACACGTAGTGGTCTGTAATATTTCAATAAACTAAACATCGAACAGTATGCTTGACCTTGCTCACTCACACCACAGTCAATAAAGCGCCGGACAACCTCCGGATAGACTTTCCTCGCGAATTCGACGTCCTGGAACTGGGACTCCATCGGAAATGTGACGTTCTCCAACCAGTCGAGGAGCTCATACTGCTGTCCACTGGAATTTGCTCGTTCACCAAGTGGACGGAGGAGTATGAAAGTCATGGATCGAACCTTCCCATGTTGGGGACTTGCGGGGCATGCTAACAGCATGGTCAATTCGAGCACATTGATATTGTAGATTTGCACTCACTGTATGTGTGTCGACGAAACCCGGTAAGATGAATTCGCCATCCTCCAGCTCTGTCAAGACGATGTATACCTCACTCCCGGAAGGTACTTGAATCTCGGGTAGCCTGCGGTCGATTACCTTCTGCACGTCCTGAAAGTCTACATCCTGTTCAATCCACGCTATGTGGCCACTGGCGTCTACAGCAATGAGTGCTCGTGGAAGGAGAGCGTACTCGGTGAGGCTCTCGGGATTTATGACTGCGCCATAGAAAACAGAGACTGTAGACAGATTCGAGCTTGACATGGCAGGAATAGAGGAGGAGTGACTCGTGTAAGGCCCAAGCTTGTGACGAGGAGACAACGTGGACCATATCTAAGTCCGCTCATGAGCGTAGAGATAAGATTACGACGCGGCTTACACTTGCATGAAGACCACGTCAATCATCCTCATAGCTCTCGCCTGGCGCATCCTCATCGCGGTATCAACACGTACATTCTTCCAGCCCGACGAGTTCTTCCAAAGCCTTGAAGTCGCTCATCATGCGGTCTTCGGTTATGGACACCTTACCTGGGAGTGGACGGCGTCACCGCCCATACGCAGCGTGTTCTTTCCAGCGCTTTACATGCCGGTTTACTGGATCTTGAAAGTCACCGGTTGGGATAATGGCGAAACTTTGGTGAACATTGCTGAAATCTGCACGAGAGCATGTCTGACTGAGATTCCAAAGATCATAGCACCAAAGGTCTTCCAAGGCACAGTTGCTGCTATAACGGATATCAGTACTCGAGAGCTGGCCAAACAATTATTGGGAGAGCGTTATGCCGATACTGCTGTAAGCGCTAATTGTGTCTTGCTTTTAATGAAAGTCTAATGGTTCGAAGTTTGTCCTCTCCCTCACTTCATTTTTCCATGTCTTAGCTTTGAGCCGGACGCTCTCCAATTCTGTAGAAACATCCTTGACTAATGCAGCACTTTGTTTCTGGCCCTGGCATTCAATATATACCTATAGGTATGCTTGTCTATTTAGGCTGCTATATTAAGTTCAACCGAACATCAATGCTATAGGCAGCTCCAGTTCGCATTTGCTCTTGCAGCAACAAGCTGCTTGGTTCGTCCTACGGGCATCATCATATGGACCTTCTTATTCTCGGAGCTTTGTTGGCGTGCGCGCTCGAACAAAGGACTTATTGGCATGCTCTTCACTGTGTGTTTTACTACAGCGTAAGTACGTTTTCTCATTTGCAGCGTAAATTACTAAGGAAGCCACGTTTATAGGTTGTTCACTGTTGTATTCCTCGTTTGCATCGATAGTCTATACTTCGGGAAAGCAACATTCACGCCGCTTAACTTCGTGCTTACCAACCTGTCATCGGTCTCTCTGTTCTATGGCCAAGCACCATGGCATTACTACCTCGCACAAGGACTTCCTATTATCTTGAACGCTTGCCTGCCATCCTTTGCCTTCGGCGCATGGGATATTGCAAGAAGAGGTCTCAGACACCAGAAGACGTTACTATTGATGATCATTTGGACGATCTTCGTTTACTCTCTCCTAGGACATAAGGAATGGCGTTTCCTTCATCCTGTTTTGCCCCTCATGCTTTCCCTGTCTGCAAAATCACTTGTCAAAAGCAGAGGAAGGGTCTCGCCAAGGCTGATAGTGATTTGCATCCTGGGCATCGTGCCTGGTCTGTATGTTATGCGAATGCACGGCAGCGCACAGATTAATGTGTTGTCGTATCTGAGATCACTTGATTCGACCACCCTTCGCTCTGTCGGATTTCTCATGCCTTGCCATTCCACTCCGTGGCAAGCTTACCTTCATAAGCCAGAGCTTTCAGAAGGACGTCTGTGGGCACTGAGTTGCGAGCCTCCCTTAAAGTGAGTACAACATTTTATGCGCACGAACTCGGTTAACGTCTCTTTTCGACAGCGGATTGAATATCTCAACTTATGCTGACCAGACTGACATTTTCTATGTATCGCCGATCAAATACCTCAAAGAAAGCTTTCCAGTCATTGTCGACCCGGAATTTCCACCCTCTCCATCACCGTCGACAGAACCAGGTTCACAGACGCCAGCAAGCAACAAGTGGGACCATCGCTGGCCCTCCCATTTGGTTTTCTTTGGCGCACTCTTGGAGGATATCCGGGACGGAAGGAGAATCAAGCGTTATCTTCGGGAACTAGGATACTCGGAGGCGTGGTCAGGAAGGAACGGGTTCGAGGAGGACTGGAGGCGGAGAGGAGGCATTAAGGTCTGGCAATGGCAAAAGACATTGACCTAATAGTAATAAGCTTACGAGAGACTCGGATGTGTGTCAATACAGTTTACTGTAAGCGGCTAAGCGAGAGTCGATCTTCTTTTGACAAGTAAATAGTGATCGGCGTGGTGCTTCTCCTGGACTTTAGTTGCTGACCATCGTCATCTCGAAGGCTCGTGATAAATCCGCCTGGATGGAATCCCGGTTTGTCTTGGCCATCGGTAGGTGCACTGCCCGCCCCTCTCGCGTACAGTGAACACCTCCCTCTTTGCCACCATCATGAAGACCTACACGTCTAAGCTTGATCCTGTCCCTGTCGTTGAGAACTCGGTATACACGCATATACTTCGCAAGGTTAAGCAGCACGAAGAATCGTCGGTCGTGTACATCGACGCTGCTTCAGGCCGGAAGCTGACGCGGGGGGACGTGAGTCGACTCACCCATGAACTGGCATGGGGGCTTCTCAATGAACTGCCCAAGCACGGCGGTCCTGGTCTTCAACGCGGCGATACCGTCCTTATCTTTAGTCCAAACACATTTGCGTACCCATTCGTCCTGTTCGGGCTACTGGCTGCTGGATTTAAGGCGACGCTAGCCAACAGCGCGTACCAGCCTGCGGAGCTAGCTCATCAAGTCACAGATAGTGGGTACGCGAAACCTCTAAATAGAAGTAAGGCGAGAGAAGCTCAGAAGTTATAATCCAGCGCCAAGGTCATTCTAGCACACCCGGCTTTGCTGCCCGTGGTTTTGCGGATGTTTGAACTCTTGAAGATTGATGAGAAAGAGGCTCGAAGGAGAATCATTCTGGTCGGCTGGAACCTTGAGGACAAGGGCCGGGCAGGTTTCTTGCAACTTGAAGAACTCCTCGGAAAAGGTTCCATTGGATCGGAAGAAAATTTTGATGGCAGCGAGGCGAACACGACTGATCTTTTGTGCTATTCCTCCGGTACGACAGGCAAGCCTAAGGGCGTAGAGGTGCGGTATATGCTTGTTCAAAGTATAAAGATTCTAATTCAAGCATTCTCACATTAAGACTACACACAAGAATCTTGGGACTATGGTGAACATGCTGATTCACATTATAGAATTCGGTGCCGGAGACACGGTCATGGGTGTCCTCCCTTCTACCACATATACGGTAAAACGTTATGCTTGATTTTGAACTTTAAATTTAATTCCTGACACTTTCCTTTGGACGAATGTACAGGCGCCGTGAACTTGTTATTGTACTGCTTCTACTGCAACGTACCAGTCATGATTATGACGGCTTTCGAGCCTGTCGGCTTCTGCAAGTATATCGCTCAGTATCAAGTAACAATTGCCTTGGTCATACCGCCTATTCTCGTAGTCCTCGCTCGTCACCCTGGTAACTCTACTGAATCCCAGCTCTTCTTCCTAGCTCACAACCGTCTGTAGCTACTGCCCAGTACTCCATGAAGTCCCTTCGTCTATTAATATCCGGTGCCGCTCCCCTCCGCGCACCTCTCGTGAAAGCGGTGTCTGACTGTCTCAAGTCATTGGGCTCGGATCCAGCGACCATACAGGTGAGCAAGTCATTATCTGGCCATCTACATACCACTTAACTATCTCTCCTCAAACAAGGGCTATGGACTGACGGAAACGTCGCCGACGACACATGCCGTGCCGATAGAGTTCGCCACCGAAAAAGTCGGGTCAATAGGTATCCTCCTTTCGAACCTCGAAGCGCGTTTGGTCGATGATGACGGACATGAAGTTCCGGAGGGTGAGCCTGGAGAGTTATGGGTGCGGGGACCGTCGATCATGAAGGGATATCACAACAATCCGTCGGCGACGAAGGATACCATGTCTGAGGATGGATTCTTTAAGACTGGTGATATTGCGGTGGTTGACGAGGATGGGTTCTTCAGTATCGTGGATCGTCGGAAAGAGCTAATAAAATACAAGGCGAGTCAGAAGACACTGCAATCTTAGCTTACACTCATATGAGAGTACGATACAGGGCTTCCAAGGTAATAGAGATATTTCATGCTTGTTCAATGACATACCAATTCTGATATACGCGAGCAGTCCCCCCAGCCGAGTTGGAAGCCACTCTTCTTCAGCATCCTGACATCGCAGACTCCGGCGTCATCGGTGTCGAGTCGCATGAAGAAGCAACTGAATATTCCCGGTCAGTTTATATTTTGTCATCTTATCCTCGAAGTATTCACCGACATTACTACTGAATGTAGAGCATATGTCGTACACGGGACGGGCCTGTTATCCGATTCCGAGAAAGAGACATTCGGGAAATCCGTGCAGAAGTGGATTGAGGGCCGCATCGCCAAGCACAAACACCTTCGCGGAGGTGTGAAGGTCATTGACGCTATCCCTAGAGGTTATTTCTCCTTACTTTATGTCTCAAAGGAAGCGTCTGACATCTACTCGCAGTGCGGCCGGGAAAATCCTAAGGCGTGAACTCAGGGAAAGGGCGAAGACTGAAAATGTTGAATGCGTACCGAGGGCGAAGCTGTAACAAAGCACGTTGTGTCGGACTTTGAACCCACTATCCTTATTTTCTGATCTCTCAGAGACTGCAATCACGAGGAGACCCTGCAGTACTTATTAGATAAAGATGCAATTATGGATAGATGGAATAGTGATAGATACAACCCTTAATTCATACCAACATGACATTCAACCGAGACTTATCCGCCCTCAATAGCCCTCAGCGCGTTCTGCACCATTTCCCGCAACTCCTGCGCGTTGTCTACGCTTATCACCGACGCACTCATCCTCCTACGCGCTTCAGGAGGCAAGTCAGAGCCTAGACTCATGTTCAGGTTGAGCGCCTCCCGAAGGATCTGCTTGAGGGTCTCGTCGATGCCGAACTCTTTCATCTTGTATGGATGCGTACGTGCAAGCACCTCGACGCAGGAAACAGCGGCGTGGCGGATCTCAGAGCGATGATGGACGAGACAAGTACGGAGAGACGAGAGGATGCGCGGGGTAGAGGTTACGTAGTTTCGTTGCACGCGTCCGTTAGATATGTTGCTGACGACCTTCACGGCCTGCGGAAAGGGTGAGGTTGGTTATAGAGATGATCAGCAATACAAAGGCGTACTGACTTGGCATACAACTTCTTCGCTCGGAGACTCCAGAGAATCAGCCAGAATACTCATGAGGTCGTCGCTCGAAATATTCTGAAACACGATGGCTATATCTTCCGGGGACGATGCTATGTTTCCAACGATGTTAAGTGCCTGCTCCTGTATGTCCTCTTTAGAGTCAACGAGGCAGCTACAAACGTACTCTTTAGTAGCAATTCCGATGGCATGTCTGTGGTTACTCACGATCTCAGATAACTCCACCTTATCTGCTTCATAACGGACTCCTTGTCTCCGGAACTCGCTTTGTTGAGAAGATTCTTGACTGCCCACAAAGCACTGACTCTTAGTGCAACTTCCGGCGCTCTGGCCAGCTCTGCGATCCGAGCCACCATTCCTCGGTCCATGATTGTCTACGAGTATAGTGGAATCAACAAAATCTCGAATACATAGTCGTAATTGACTTACCTGCCGCAAGGGTGAGAAATCATTCAAAAGATTACACAAAGCGGCTAATGCAATATTCGACACTCGTGTGTCCTCATTATGATCCTCAACGATCTCGCAAAGGGTGATCCCGACCCCTGAGTCCAGGATATTTGTTCGTAGGACACGGATTGAACGGCCTAAGGCACGTACACAATGGCATGCTCCGTACCGCACTCCTGCATAAGGGTGTTCGAGGCAAACGGCTATAAGAGGGAGAAGGTTGAGAACACCCGCTACCTCGTTTCGTATATCATTGTCCAGCAGAGCTAACGCGGCGACAGCGGACAAAGCTGCCTACATCCTTAGTTAGCTGACATGTGCATTAGGCACCAGAATAACGTTACTCGCCTCCCGCAGTCGCGAGATATCGATAGCCTCGCCATCTTCCCATTCTTGAGGTTTCGTCGATGGAGTTATTGCGCTTACAACCTCTGCTAATTTGACGAGCACTCCAGACTTCCAGGCATCAATGCAACGGTCAGAATCATCAGCAACAAGCGAGCCTTCAAGTGCCGTTAGAATATGTTTCCAAGCAATAGCCTCAGACGTGTGTACTCAGTATATGACAAGCTTTTGTGCGATTCGTAGTTGACTCGCTGACATTCGAGATTATTGCGTTCAGTACGTGTATTATCGTGCTGGATAGTCGACGGTTGTGATTTGAACTAAGTGAGCGTAGAATGTTTGTTACACTTTTTGGATGCTCAGTCAGTTAATTAAACTGTTAGCAATGGATTGTCACAGACCATAAACATGCTGCTAATCGCACTTCAGACCTCCTATTTCGTGAAAGATCTGAGGCTATGGATAGGACTGACTGAGTCGCTACAGATGTCACCTTAGCATCATAAAGCAACATATGGGGGAAGAAGGACTGACACTTTTGTTCTGTAGCCGACTTCGATAGGACAAGTGCGATGTTCGGATTGTCTTTTACCAGTGCTGCCACTGCATAAAGTGAGACTTCTTGAATCTTCAAAACTATGAGCTATACCAGACTAGTGTGGATAGGACCAGAGACTCACTGCAAAATCCTTGCTTCTCAACATCTCAGTCAGCTGTCTCATGACCCATCCGCCCTGCCTCCCAGGAGAATTCGCATCTACTAATGCAGAAACCTCCCACCCTCGTTTGCCCTTGTTCTCTTTTACTCTTTCCGCTGGAGGAAGCCAATCTGTGACCGCAATGCGGTGCTTCGATACTCGCACGGCATATGCCAGCAGTTGAGCGATATAGAGCTTGATCATAGGCGTATGGCTTTCGAGTAAAGGCAAGTAGACATCGAGAGCTTGGGTCTAAGAAATCTGTTAGCCACAAGACAGAAAATTAGTTGAACACAGGCAGACCTACCTGAAATATGTAGTCCAGGGTGGACCGCGTTTCGGCCTGTAATTCGAGACTCTCTTCGCCTAAACCCCACAAAGAAAGGCCCGCACAGTTTGCAATTGCGACACAGAGCGCCCTAAGCGCCCTAGTGATGGCGATCTTAAGAGAGGTGGGGTCGCGCCCAGAGAGGGCAGCCAGAGCATTTAGTACCGCACTGATCGCGTCCGCTTCGAGGAGTCCAAAGAGAACTTCTCGAGGACCTAAGAACCTGAGAATATCAGAGACCTCTACAGAAATGCGGATGGCATTTGCATGCCTCACCATGAGCAAGCGAGGCGACGACATTCGCTGCCTCGGCACGTATTTGTGCAGTAGTTGAATCAATGGAACTTGAAGATCCTGCCTTCTCATCCACTATGGTATTGAAGTTCACATAGCTGACAATACTGAAAGGCAGTGAGACGTATTGCAAGCTTTAGTCGGAGGCCCGGTGCGTACGAAGTCAACAAAGGTCCTTCATGCTCCCGTGTGCGCTTGAGATCAAGTTTTGCAGAAGGGTTACCGATGAGCGTATTCTTCGTGTGCTTCAGATAACCAAGCACATCAACCATTCTTCAGCACCCCAGGGAATGTGAGCGGCAGACGTTGTCGGCGTCGAGAGGACGTGGACGGTGAGAAAATGGCTCAGATTCAAAAGAGCCAACTAGCCATCACACGCGTTCTCCCTCCTAACCGTCACATCAAGCCAGCCGCTATGCTCGGTGCGTGGCTCGTCCAAGCATGGTCAATGTCATTCTCAGCATCGTCTAATTAGTGGTCGGGCTGACTGGTGGTATTGCTACGGGAAAATCTACGGTCTCATCGTTGCTCAAATCTCAGTCAGTTACAGTCGTCGATGCCGATGTCATTGCGCGTCAGGTCGTCCTCCCGGGCACAAGGGCTCATTCTCAGATTGTAAACTACTTCGGGCACGACATCCTGCTTCCTGATGGCACCCTTGATCGTCAAAAGCTCGGGGCGGTCATCTTCGGGGACGAAGGGAAAAGGAAGAAGCTGAATTACATTGTTCATCCTGCCGTTCGAAGAGCAATGCTGTGGGAAGTCATCAAAGCCTGGATGGGAGGGAAGAGATTCTGCGTTATCGACGTTCCTCTGCTGATCGAGACTGGGCTGCACAATTGGGTTGGGAAGGTGGTCGTGGTTAGTTGGTACGTTACTTATAGAGCGTCCTCCCTTCGACTATCTCGTTATTGACAACTTTCTAGCTCTGAAGAGATGCAATTGAAACGCCTAATGGCTCGGGACAACTCGACTGAAGAAGCAGCTTTGTCACGGATGAAATCGCAAATGCCGATATCTTCAAAAGCCAGATATGCCGACATAGTGATTGACAATTCTGGGGCACTGGAAGAGCTTGAAGGACAGGTGTGCGAGCTTGTTCAGCAGCTAGAATTGGAGACACAATGGACGTGGGTGCTGGAGTGGATTATACCACCTTTGGGATTGGTCTCTGCGGGGTTGACCACAATAATGAGGCGTTGTATGATAGTGAGCTCAGCCTATCGGAAGCAGAAATAAATTCTTTGCATATTTCTTTCCTTGTGTGTCGGAATGGAACGCGCAAGTCGACCCCTCTACGTGTGAATGACGTGTAGACACATTGACGATAGAAGAACGAGATAAAAAATTGAGATTGAGAGAAGTACATAAGCATATCACCTTCGAGGATCGGGACGCACACTCGCATCCGATCCGCATTCGACCACCATGTCCGACAACCAAGTCGCGCTCTCGCGCATGACGAGGGCGGTGCCAGGCTCGCTGAGCAAAGCGACTAGGCAGGCCGTTCCCCCATTTCTTCAGAAATTATACGAGTAAGTATTTCAAGGCACATTGGGTACAGGCGCTGGTGGTTGAGCTAACTCTCTGCCTGTCCAGGATGGTCAGTGATTCTGCAACAGACAGTCTTATACGCTGGTCAGAAAACGGCGACTCGTTCTTTGGTGAGTCCAATCCGTCTCCTGGCTATGAAAATACTAGTGTTTATTTTGATGCACAGTCCTCGACCACGAACGCGTTGCGCACGATGTCCTCCCGCGGTGGTTCAAACACAGTAACTTCGCGTCTTTCGTCAGACAGCTTAACATGTACGGCTTCCACAAGATTCCCCATCTGCAGCAGGGTGTCCTCAAATCTGAGACCGAGACTGAAATCTGGAACTTCGAGCATCAGAACTTCCGTAGGGGACAGCCGGACCTGCTTTGCCTCATCACCCGCAAGAAGCAGGCGCAGGAGCGACAGGGGGACGACATTCCGTTAGCAGAGAAGGAGGGTGCTGCTCCTGGGTTTGTAGCAGGTGGTCTCAATCCGGGTTCGCTGGTGGACATAAACTCGATCATCAACGGCATTGCAGCAATCAAGCGCCACCAAGCGACCATATCCGCCGATCTGAATGACCTCAAATCTTCGAACCAGCATCTGTGGCAGGAGGCGTTGGACGCGCGCGAGCGACACCAGAAGCAACAAGACACAATCAACCGCATTCTCAAGTTTCTCGCTGGCGTTTTTGGGAATCAGGCCGCCCACAAAGGCTCTCCGGTTCACGCGTCGCCTCATGCGGGCATCCCTCGTAAGCGGCAACGTCTGATGATAGAAGGTGGTGTTCAATCGGTAAAGGATAAGCCTCTGGAACCTCTAGATGGTGATGAGCCGATGACCGAGACAACGACTGACGAAAGCACGCCGTCGAGTAAGCCTTCTGCATTGCAACTCAGTCTTCACCGCATACTCATATTTGTGGCTTAGATCGGTTTGTGGAAGTGTCTCCCTCTCCCGCTGCATCGAAGACCTCGTCTGTCGTCCCAGAAACTCCGGATGCGCAGACTCCAATGTCGCAATATCCAACACAACCTCCGATGACAGCCGACGTTCTGATGGGCGGGAACTTTTCGAGTCAACCACCATTCATCCCCTTTTCAAACACGCTTCCTAACGCGGACTCTTCGGCGGTACCATCTTCGTATCCTCGCCCCAGTGACTCAAATCCAGCAACTGCGCTGACTTCTACTTCTTCGGGACCGAGTCAAGAACTGTTGCAGTCCATTGTCAACTCTCCTGGATCATTGCAACGACTCCTTAACATGCTGAATTTACAACAGCAGCAGCAAAACATTCCTATGCCTCCCCCTCTCGATCTCAATGCTCCCGTCACAGACGACTCGAATGGATATTCGGGCAACGTCTTCGATCCTTACTCTCACCCGCAATACCAGCAACCCCCAGATCCCACTCTTACTGTGCCTGTCAATTTCGACATCGTCGAGCCAGACTCGCAGACGATGTCGCTGCTGCATACGGACGACATGCCCGGGATTTCCTTCGAGCCATACATTGAGAATGCGAACAGGCTGGACAAGACGAGCGATGCGTCCTCGGTGATCACTGATCACGTGAACATGATGGATTCTAATATCGAGTCGCTCATTAAGCATCTAGGCTTAGACCCTCAGCAGCTGGAGGGCATGCGTGACGACTCGGAGTTCGGTGGTGAGGGAGACAGTGACGCTTTGTTTTCACATGATCAAGCAGACGTTTTACCCAATCCCTCCTCTGCCTCCGCCGTCTCCACAGACCCTTCTAATGGCATAAGCACGGACACTTCCACAGACTCAAACAATGTATCATTCCAACCAACGCTTCCTGACTTCGACTTCAACGCCTTCATCAACGAATTGACGAGACAAAATGGCGAAAACCAGAGTGGAACATCATTCAGTGATTACAACCCCGACAATCTCGACCCTCTTGCGGATAAAGCTCCTGATCCTTCCATATCTCCAAGGCTCAGTGCCTTTGTGGACGAAGTTGCTTCTCAATCGGGCCAGTCCGATATATCGTCACCGCCAATGGCTCGCGCAAGCATCAAGGATGACCCTGCAGCCTCTCCGGTTGCTGCTGCAGCTCTGCCAGAGCCGTCGAAAAAGACCCGCAAACGCAAATCCGAGGTTGATCAGCCCAGCATTGAGCGCACACAGACGAAATCGAAGAGGAAACGATGATCGAAATGTAAGATCGAACCTCATAGCGGGTAATGTACGAGCACGCTTTGTATAAAAATTTAGATAGCATGTACTATTGATTGTATTCCAACTACGGTTTGTTAGTCAAGTATAAATAGCAAATAGCGTGAGATCCAAGGGAAAGGAGAGTGGATTAACGAAGAGCAGGCCATAGAACAACTTACAGATGAAGAGATATATAGGGAGGTAATAATTGAGAGGGAATATAAAGAATGTAGAAACCTCGTAGACAAGGATTATGAGAGCAAACGACTGGTAAACTTTCACTGAGATACGGGAACTTTGGGAGGCAGAGGCGGCGGAGCCGGGACCGAACCCGTCCTCCTGTTGATAGAATCGAAGTTTACACCGAGATCCAGAGGAGAGAATGGACGGAAAGATAATCCAAAGTCAACCCGCGAGTCGTCGACCGCAGGGGGCGAAAGCGAATTAGGGGGTATAACATGTTCAGCCTGAGAGCGAAGATCCTCTTCCTTTGTCTGCTGTATGTACTCTGCAGGAGGACGAGGAGCCAAAGGAGGAGGTGGAGGTGGGGGAACGAACTCTTCGACCGGCTCGTGATTCGCGTGAGAAATTGAAGAGGTACGCGAAGGCGCGTTTCCTGGGGATGGTTTCGAAGAGGCCGAAAGGGGTGCAGATGGACGTGTGCTCCCGCTGCTGCCGCCAGCCGCAGCCGCAGCATCTTCTGCTTCCATCTGGGCACGCAGTCTTGCCTTCTCTTCAGCAGCCGTCAGAAGCCTTGGTCCAGAGTAATTGGCGGGTGGTAAGGGCTGTGTCCTAGAGGACGGCGGAGCACCATACCCTGGTGGGCTTGCCCGGCTTCCGGACGCGCGCGCAGGTGGCGTGGGCGGGCTCGCTGCCGCAGCACTGGAAGCTGCGTCTTCAGCCTCGTACTTGCGCCGTAAGCGCTCCTTTTCCGATAATGCAGATTGAATTGTCGAAGCTGGCATCGAGGGAGGTGGCGGGGAATTTGGTGGCGGGAGGTCATTGTCATCATTGGTTGCTTCCGACATTCGACGTCCATATCCGTTGACTGCTTGAGACGATCCAGCTTGAGTGGGCGAAGGTCCGGCAGGGAAAAGATCCTCGTATGCAATGGGACCTTCAGCAGCTGCAGAGGACGATGCCATCTGATCCATACTCCCAGTGTGCTGGTGTCGATCAACTGCACGCTTTGCTTCATAGTAGCGCAAAGCAGCCTTTTCTTCCTCAGCTGTTGGATATGCTTTCAAAGGCGCAGCTGAATTCGATGGCTTAGATGCCGGAGGAGATGGCGGATTCACAGCCTGAGCAACGGAAATCTGCGCAGATGGGTTCCTGCTCATAGATGCCATTGCATGCTGATACAATTGAGCACCTGCAGATTTGGACTCCGTCGGCTGCACCTGTTTGACGGGATAGGCGGCTGCATCATGACTCATTGTACTCGAGTTATGGCTTGAGCCTGGGCGTTCGCCGAAATACGTCTTCGTAGCAGGCGGAGACCCTCCATTCATACCAGATCCTCCTGAGAAACCTTCGGAAAGCCCCTGAGCTTGGACTCTGCGAGCAGCACTCTGTGCAGAGTTGTACAAACGCATCTTTTCCTCTTCAGCTGTTGGCCAAGGAGTGTCCTTCTTGGATGCGACAGCCTTCCTCGGAGCTGGCGCAGGCTCTGGAACTGGCATCGACGTTGGCGCAGGAGGGGAGTCCTGCCGAGCTGACTCCAAGAGTTCTGGCCCTGATCCTGGCTAAAGAGAAGTTTAGCCAAATATATACAATACTGAACTTAACAAAGACGAACCATAGGAGACATATTGTTGCCCATGCTGGCCTGCGTCTTCAGAGCTTGCTGCCTTGCGCTATTGAAAAGTCTTTGTTTCTCCTCTTCTGCGGTAAGCCACGCCGAACGTTGTGGAGCAGCTGTCGTCGTCTGGGGTAGCGACGAGTCACCGTTAGCAGCAACCGCTGAAGAGCCCGAACCTCCAGCAGAAGACTCGTTAAACGCGTTTTGGAGCTGCCTCTTTTCTTCTAAGGCTGTCATGATCTTCTTTGGAGAAGGTTGGACAGATGGGGGAGAATCAGGCTCCGAGTCCATTTCAGCATTTGCCAGAGTTAGTCTCCGAGACGGGTTTGTGTTCACAGGAGGCCGACGCATTGCCGCCCCACCATAATCGGCGCCTATAGCAGGAGACGCTCCCCTGGGAACAGCAGAATGCGAAGGTCCAGCGACAGAAAAACCGAATTCATCATAGTTGCTTCTTGGCCCTGTTACAGGATCACCATACTGACTAGATGTCTGCGACATGGTCTGAGAAGTTAGACGCTCGTTGGTTTGTTGATGTTGCGTCGGGAAGAGACCGGAGCGTCCAGGCACTGTGCTGTATCCTGGTTGCTGAGTCGACTGAGCCTGGGGAGTTGGACGTGTCACTCCGATCGTGTTCGGTACGGTGTGTTGTTGAGAAATGTTTATCGGCGCAATCAAAGACAAGTTAGGGGCAGGGCCGATTCGTCTTAAAAGCCAGGTTGAGTCAGCTGTAATTGTGAAGACAAGAAGATCTTACCTGACTGCTTCTATTGACATGTTTCTGCACGAATTGTTATTGCTTAGCTGACCTTAGTCGTTTTCAAAAAGCAACGAGGCGTACCTGGGCCAGTTCGACACTGTTACAGGCAGCTCCATCAGCAAAGGCTTTCCCGTAGCCATCACTGCCTTGACATTGATGCTATAAGCAATATCCATGTGTCGGGCAGCGCTGACCGTCGTGGTCGTATGTGTCTGCGGGATAAAACACCCAAGCTCTGCTCTGTGTTGCTGCCCCTGGTAGACAGTCATATTTACAGGAACCTTCTGCTCGCCAATTGGCGTGACGTGCACCTGCGGAGCGCCCTTCTTTCCTGACACATGAGGTCCTGCTCGGTATATGACAGTCTCCTTCAATAGAAACTCGAAGGCACGCAAAGCTGACGCTGGAATGCCGTCATTCTTGAAGGTCGCAAGGACTTTGACCCTATCGCCAGGGCCATAACACGTATGTGTGCGGTCGACCGTCAAGATGAGTAAGTCCTCGACTACATGTCGGCTTTCCGGCTGTGCGTAGACAGGCCACGTAGAGTGTAACTCATGCTTGTCAATGATAATCGGGTGGCTGGTCGATAAGGTAGCGTCCGTCTTCTTGAAGAAGAATCCCCTGCGGGAAATGAGTAATGGATTCTCATAGTTACAGCAGACACACCAACTTTTTGCCCTTCGTACAGATCGTCGCGTTGAGCTCGTACCTGATACCCGCTGTACAAAGCGTGACTGAGTTTCTAAGCTACAAGGTTAACATTATGGAAAAACACAAACCGCCTTTCTCAAGTGCAATACTAGGCGGAATAGACTCTGGGATTCTGATAGCAAACGGGAAATCTTGCTAAAGAGACGTTAGATGTCTAATAAACATATTCGACGACAATGACTTACAGTGTGCAGCAGACTCCACTCTCCGTTCGCCTCCCACACCTTCACAGGACTTTGTCCAACAAAGTCGTAGAACGTATTGGATTGGCCTCCCCCGGGCAAGGTTTCAACCTTCTTCAGTTCGACACGGACCCACTTTGCCTTGGTTCCCTGCGCGGGTAGCCGCAGTTCGATACTCTGTCAAAACGGTGATAAGCTTCGTTGTTGTCCACCGATGTATTCATCCTACGTACTCCTCTGACTTCGGCGTGTGGTCGGTCATGGCCTGCAGGTATACCAGGATAACCTGTCATTTAGATATCGTCAGTCCAGAGGTCCTTGCGGGCTTCAAGCAAGACATGCCTTCGATAAACTCGACGTTTGGCGGCGGACGTAAGGTTCTGGGCGCGCGGACATCAGTAAAAGCAGCGACGTGGTGATACGCACGAACACTTACATTCTAGCTTGCGACATTTGCGCACGCTCAAGAGGCCACCTTCACCTCAGAGGCACCAGCTAGATAGATGTTTGCGTACAAAATGAAAAGGAGATGGACGGACTTTCGCAATCGTGCTTTGTGAATGCACAAGCGGGGCACTCAGCCATCACATCATTCTCAGGGTAGTAGTGCTGTGCACGTGTCGGACAACATCAAATTCCGACGGACACAAAGACAAGAAATAGAGTATCTCAAACCATGGCATACGAAAGACAGTGGATGAAGACATGAAAAATGGCAATAAAACAGGCTTGAAGGAAATAATATAAAGTCAAAACTTGAACTCCTTCCCCTTCTTCGCGTCCCTGTCCATTTTCTGCTTCTTTTTGGCCATCTCTTTAGCCACCATATCTGAGAAGTCTTCCCTATTTGCTGCGCCAGGCACGCCGGCATTCCCTCTCGAATGAGCATCGTATCGTCGGCGAAGTTCTTCTTCGGACATTCCTTCCAGCTCAGAAGCGTCAATAGATACGTCGACTCCGTTGGCTTTGCGCTGCGTTCAAGCTTAGTAAATCAACGCGTTCATCAACACAATCAGACCCACCTTTGTTCCTCGCTCATCGCCCAGAACAGGTACGGATGACCCCGCGACAGCGCTGACATCGTAAGCCCTGTCGCTGCCCATGAGGCCACGAACAGAAGTTTGCCTTTCTGGCACAACCTGATACAGAGATCGAGGACCAGAATCTGACGGTTCTGCTTGAGCTCTTCCAGCATTCTTTCGAATCTCCAAAAAGTCGGGTGTCTCCAAGCCTCCAGCTACTGTTGAAACTACGCTCGTCATGCCTGAAGGTGTCTCCATTCCCGACGGCGTTTGCATGCCATCTGCAGGTGCCGACTCTGCTTCTTCCTCGTCCTCGTCCTCGTCTTCCGATTCGCTCTCTTCCTCTTCCTCTGCAGTATCAGTGAGAAAGAGTTTAATGAAACAAATCATGTCAGTCACACCTTCTTCAGGCTCAAGCTCTCCCCAGACATTTTTATCCACCGGCTCGCCTAGCTGGAAGAGTTTGAGTCAGGCCAGCACCAGAGAGATATCACAGAAAAGCATACTTGTGAATCACTAGCTTTAGGGAGTACACCAAAAACGTCACCGTAAAGAGGTCGATTGTACTCATCCAGTGGGGGCTTTCCCCAACCGCCAGGATGGAAGCCCCACTGAGCTCTGTCATAGAAAAAATCGTTTAACAGATTGCGAATTCAAAAGTATTGTGCGCACCCTTCCGGTATTGGTGCATTCAAGCCAGGAATACGCAGGGTAGGGTAACTCGGCGGAGGACCAAAGCGCTGCATACTGATTAGCCATGGTGGAGGTGCGAGCGGAGGTATCGAAAGCGCCTCGACGAGCTCGGGAGACAAGTCCCCCGGTCGCTTCTCCTTCAGGGATGTTTCGAATTCCTTGCCCTCGTAATACCTGTAAAAGATAAGTCAGCCTGATGGCACGGACATAGAGACTGATGCTCGAACATCTCTCCAAAACCTGTCACTGGAGGTTTGGTTTGGAATTTAAAGAATGCATCATGTAACTTCTGGTAGTCGATGTCAATCTTTCCCATCTTCGGCTGAACGCGTTCCCTTGTCTTCGCTTTTAACGACATGTTGGCCTCTTTCTCCTTCACAGCGTCCCGCATGGTGGCAATGCCAGTGTCAGCAATATATGCAGGAAGTTGGAACGGTGGCTTCTCAATACCCCTCTTTCCCTGCAGATAGTCACGCTTCGCACTCCAATGCTGTGGAATGGGAACGCTGTTTCGAGAGCTCTTCAAATGAAGAAGTAGACGCGGGTCGGAAGCGGTGACATCGGTCCATTCCACAACCTCAGGTTTCTTAACAAGCTGCTTTAGCTCTGCAACTGTGAGTCGGTTCATCTTGCGTTGCTTCTTCTTTGACAACGGTTTCTTCTCCTCCGTCTCAGAGTCGTCCTCCGACGGCATTTCATCGTCGGAGTAGATAATTTCACCTTTCGAAGGTTCTGCAGTTTTGGACTAATAGATGCCGTTTGAGTCGGAAGTAGCCATGCATATGAACAGGACGCACTGATGTCTCATCCAGAGGAAGCTGAAAACGAGCAAAGACGTCGGAGAATGCTTCAAGAGCAGGGTCTTTGACCTCCAACGGCTCTGGTACGTACTCAACTCTGGGTGCAAGTTCTTCATCATCCTTCTTTATGTCTCCATTAGCAAGTCCAACTGATTGTTCCTAAGGCATGCACGCATTGTAAGTTGCAGCAATATGCCGATGACTGGAATGCGCGTACCCGGTCACCATCAGACACTCCTACAGCCTTTTTTGCCTTGGCCTTCGCACGACGCAGCTGATTCTTTGATTTTATTTTCCCGTTAGCCTTGACTCCAGAGGTTCCATTGAGAGTGACGGTAGTAGTAGTAGCCATTCCGGAAGCCTGAGGGAGAGTCCAGAGACCAGCCAAACGATTGAAAGCTGCGTCACAATATGTCACGGGATGTCACCGCCGATCCTCTTTTACATCTCCGACTCAGCTTCAGCGTGCTTCCGGACATTAATATTGGCCGCACAACGTTGTAAAGTAGAAAATTCTATATAGCTACAGAACTAGTATTATTGTAAAATGTTGCATGGATAGCTATACAAAACATGTATTTATGAAATACGGATTACTCCCCTATGTGCATGAAGTCCCAGCACGCTTTCCCAGGTTCGTTTCCTAATATTTCCTGTATCGCGGGCAGACTCAGCTCGCAGAATTCACGTACGCTCCCCACTTTGCTCATAACATATTTCACATTTTTTGCTGTGATTCCGGGAAGTGCGCGCAGAAGCTCCTCTGCAGCTTGATTTACTCCCGCGCCAGCTTCTGGGTCTTCTTCCGCACCTATCGCCACTGCCCGCGCAGGATCTGGCTCTGGATGAAGTGACTTGAGGTCGTTGAAGATGTCTGCAGTGGCGAACGGTGAGGAAGACCACACGATTCGCAACCGCGGGAAACTTAATGTAAGAAGAACGAGCTTGGACTGGATCGAAGTGGTAAAATTTGATTCTTGTGATGGATCGTTCGTTTTCTTCTTAGACGGGTATTTGCCCGTGTTTTTCACATAGGACTTCAACTCATCCACTGTCTGGGAGGAAATAAGAGACATGCACAGTAGGAGGGGAGCGGGGGAAGGCTTAAAGTGTTCGCACCTCTAATGAGAAGGATTTATGCTCCTCAAACTCGATCAGCAAGATCGGTTGTTTGTAGTGGACCGACATGAGCTCGCACTGGGTATAGCTTTGACAATCCTTGAGCTGTGATTAAAATGACATAGAGCTTTCAAATCTCACTCACAGGCGGCCAGATATAAAACTCTGTACTAAGTCCGGTATGCTCTTCCGTTCAACGCAAATATCCGGAGTCAAGATATAGTCACCCACAGTCAGCGTCGCTGGAATAACGAGCAGTTTCGATGCATGCAGAAGCGAAGGCAACGTGGAGCGAAACTCGCGCATGTCCACAATGACCTGTGACGGCGCCGAGCTCACTTGCTTTCCACCTGCAATGCGCGTACTAATCGTTTTTATAATGTTCTCGCCTGCCGAAGTCGAGCGCCTGTCTTCAGTAAGGGCAATGACCATACTCTGCAATTGCCATAAGTCGAAGAAAAATCGTACGAGCATGATTCACTTGCGCACGCACACTTCGCTCTTTAATTAACCGCATAAACGCCTCCTTCTCTCGCCTAATCCCGGCCAGGAACTTGTGCTCCTCGCAGCTGTATCGATAGATCATCAAGTAGACCCGCACGGCCAAACCGGGATTTGAACTCCTGTAGCACTTTGTTTGTAAGACAAAGATTAGTCTCTACTGAAGATGGCACGATAGGTTAACATGCCTCTATTCGTCGGATAAATTCTGGGTTAGGCTCGTACATCACAATGAATCGAGGATTAATCTCTTCGAGGACTTTGTCGTCTGAGTCATCCGAATAGGCTCTGAATAGTACTGTTTGTTCCGGGGCCAGCAGACCATAGTCAGGGTCAAAATCCGGTCCGGCGGGGTCTGCATTAAGAGAGAGAGCAATTTCTTCGTCAACATTGATCGAGTGAAGCTGCGAAGAGCCGCGGGCCGGATTTGCATTATCCCTGTCCATGCCCTCCTCTCCCTCCTCCTCCTCTTCGTCAAGGATCTCGAGGACATATTGCTGCGCAGCAAGACTGAAAGATTACACATTCGTCATTAGCAAACTCAGTTCAACTAAAGAGGCGCACATACAAGTCAGCGATGCTATCAGCTTCAACACGCATTTCACCTTCCCCTGCCAGAATCCCTAGCTTCTCGCGCTCCTTGGCAGATAGAGCGCTCTCTTGTGCAGCAGATGGAACAGTAGCAACGGCCCCAGATGCCAAAGCATGTGAGCTCCCGCTTGGCCGACCTCCTGCTGAGGCAGTAGGGGCACCGCCTCTTACCCTCCGACGGCTTAGACTTTTCTCCTTACGAAGCGCATCCTTTCTTTTCAACGCCTCGCTGATCCCGTCATTTGCCCTTCCGGTGACCGTAACATCAGAAGTTCTTTCCGACGAGTTCGCCCCTACAATACGCGGCCCAGGCATTTGGAACGATCCAAGACCATCTTTACGATTAGCGTTTAGCTTTGCCTTCCACCACAAGTATAGCCGCAGACGTCGCTCCATCATGCGACGGCCCCACTCAGCTTGTTTCTTGCGCTGGTCAAGAGTACTGAGGTAGTCACTCAGCAGTTCACAGGTACGTGGACTAGAGCACATGACGAGCACAGTATTCGTTCCAGGAGTCACTATTGACAAGGTGAAAAAAGCACACGAATGGAAGGGGGACAATTTACTCACGAAAAGATGTAGAGCTTTGTAACTGGACTATTAACTCTTCAATTTCTTTGAGAACTTCTACAAGCAGACTCCATTTTGGCAGTTCTTCAAGTATCGGCTCCATCCCTTCTGGTAGCCATTTCTTCCTCTTTTTTGGCTGTGCCGTTGGTTGCCCTTGACTCTCATTTGCCTTGTTCCCTGATTCTGGATTTATATCAAGCCTTCCTTCTACCTCATCTAGAACAGCCCATGCGTCCTCATCGTCCACAAAGTCGATACCATACTGAGATTGTTCCTGCTCCACCGGTTTCAACCTCGACCTATCTGAAGAAATGTAGCAGCGTCGCTTCGCCGTCTGGAAGATAACATTCGCTGCATCTGTAAATAACCATGGCGATTGGTGCTGACGCGTCGCACCCGATGTTGTCGTCGAGTTTGATGCAATGACTGTCTCTAAGTATGCATGAAATGCAAGTGGGTCGTAGGAGAGAAGATAGCTATAATAACATCAGAAATGATCAAGGAGTGATTATAGTAGAGGAAGCCTACTTGAGAAGATTTCGCAATGTCGCGAGGTCGCTGACAAGCTGCTTTGTCTTCGGGCCGACCTTGTGCCACACAGGGTCCAACTGTCGTCGAACAATCGCATCGAACGAGCGAAAATATGCATTCTCCACGTTCAAATCATCAAGCTCAAGCTATAGACTGTTAGATGTGTCCTCTGATTAAGCCAGGAAACGGCTCACAGTAGTGTTCGAGCGCTTCAACTCTGCGAGCGTCGCTGTCATGCACTGCACGATAGCTTGATGGATGTCCTTCATAGGCTCAGAGAGTTCTTGATGTAATTCGACAACATCCGCCTTCCGCCGCTCAAGCGACTTCTTCACCTCTTCATGAAAGCGCGGATAGATGTGTACTTTACGCAACTGGAGTTCCTTCATTATAGCTTTCAGGGGGTACAATCCGCTCGTAAATTGCTCTGGATTATCAGAGAATGCCTTTACGAACCCATCTTGATTCTTTTCACGAAAAAGGCGTATGATGAAGGCTTCAAGAGACAGAGCGGTTACTCTAAAAGGGGTGTTACAGCCAATTCATGAAGAAACAGAAACGAATTAATGTACTTCTCTGCATGCAGGACAACAAGACCAGTGATGAGATCAATCGGAATGTCAGATTGTAGCATATCAACGACCAAGATGCGCGAAGTGACCGAAATAAGCCCTCCTTGCTTGTAAAGCGACTGTCTTGAACGCAGATATGAGACTCATACGTAAGAGTATTTGTGACAGCTTACCTCTCTTTCCTACCCATTTCCCATCCAACAACCCTTAATCCTGGCTTCCTACAACCCATAATCCCCAACTCTTCACCGATTGCACCTTCCTCGTCTGTCGCATTCACAAGAAGAACCAGGTTTCGAGGTCCATCGTAAATCTGAAGGAGAGTGCAAATCACTTTACGCAGCCCAAGTCCCCGAGCAATGAGAAGCAGGTCAGAGGAAAATGGGTCATGAATGTTCTCAAGAATATGCCGTTGGAAGGGTAAAAGAGATGCCGCTTGATTCTCCTCCATAAGTCGCTGATCTTGCGGCAAAGTTCGCACTGTAGAAATGTTCAATAGGAAAGCTCTATTGGAAGCCAAACACAAGGATATCAAGAATCATATGTTATAGAGGTCGTGTCGTCTTTGACATGGAAGTACGTAGAGTAAGAAAGAGGGTGAGCAGAGTTGGACCACGGACGCGTCCTCGAGACACCGCAGATCTTTACAAACCTTCGGAGGCCATAGTTTGAAACTCCGACTCGGACAGCTGATCTATTCGCGATCGGGATCCCTCAGTGCTTACAATATTAATATTGATTCCAATGTCTCAAGCAATTCACCAATTTCTCAATAAAGTATTATACACAATATTAATCTCGTTGGACTTGTATTATGCCGAAGCTCGCCTTATCACGCAAGGGTTAAGCTTACTCGGACTCTTCTCCTGAAACATACGGGGTACATAAGTAAATGGTGGAAAGACGATAGTATTTCGTGTCTTTCGTTCTGCTGGAAGGCTTGTTAGCTCCAAATTGAATGGCGGCCTGACCTCTCGCAGACTATAATTATGAGGATAGTAACGATAAGACGTCGAGACGATCGACCAACCAGGAGCTCTCGAGGCGTGGCTCGCTGTTCCCAGCTTTGAAGGTAGAAAGACAAAGAAAAGTTCAGACAAACAGCGAAGACGAGGAATAGTATGTGACCTTTTCTTGAAAGTATGCAGACAAGAGAAATTATCAGGTGTATAATTGTGGCATAACTTTGAATGCTGTATTGCGATGCTTCAGAATGGAAGGAATTGTAGTACGAGATTGGAAGGAAAGACCAATAAAAGAAACCAGACAAACCAAGCCAAAAGCTCGTGAGGCCAGTACGGGATGACATGCGTAGAATTCCGACCCAATGCCCACAAAATGGAATCGGATAGCACGTCTGGAGATGGTGATAGACTTGAAATCGTTCTATCCGATTTCGCGCCGTCATCGTAATAGTCCATGAATGTGACTTGCACCTTTTCATGCCCTAATGAGTGAAGCTGGTGAGAAAGCCCAGATGCGTAAGACTGTAGATCAACAGTGAGGAAAACAGACCACGGAAAAGGTCTAAAAACAACCTACCTCGAAAAATTCCTCGTTAGACGCCAGGGAAGGTGACAATGTGTTTGCGACCAGTAGCAGGGCAGCTGGACTATTATGCGTAAGGTGCGGAAGAGTTAACTTCTGCAGCTCGACGAAGAGGTCGATTGAAGAGTTTGATTGGGCTGACGATCCTTGGCTGTTCTTTAATGGCTGTGACCATAAGCTCGTATCGACGCAACTGACAGCAAGAGTGATATTCCGAGTCCGAGCCACATCGAAAAGTGACCGCATCGTGCTCTCCGCATTTCCAACATGTACGTCAAAGAATGCAGTGCTCCTTTTCGGGTATGCTGATTGGAGATGTTCATGCAAATTACTTTGTCGAGTGGGGTTCATTGCAATGATTACAACGTCAAAACCGCGAGACAGAAGCTTTCCGCATACACTGGAGTATATTCTACTTTAGTATCACTTTCAGGGTGAATCTGATAATGTACCACTCACGCTGCGCAAAGCTTCTCCGATTTCTCCGTATAACCCACAATTGAGCATGGGCTCTCACCATGGAGATATGCCTGGAGCGAAGATGAGTGAGACAGCCTCCAAAGCATGCTGAAACGAAGGTTTAGGCTGTGAGCTAATGAAGGCTCAAGTGCAGCAGACGTGGCAGAAGGTACAAAGCGCAAGCGTGAGATATCCAGAAGTGATCGCCCGTGCGAGTGCCACTTTTGGCAGTTACAGTACAAACACAGACAATCAAATCGAACGCGCGTCCATGACGCGTCTCTTAGCTTGACCTTCCTACTCGTTCAGTCTGGTATCTGCATACGGCGCTCAACGATGGTTGCAACAACAACAGAACAGGTCAGTATATATATTTTTCCTCCTTGACTGTGGCTTATACGTTCTCGTAGCTCTTAGAACTTCAGGGGACCACCGTAGGTAAAGACCGATCATGTCTTCATACCGATCCTCGTCTTAATTCAATACAGTCGTCCACCCGCTCGTCCTTCTATCAGTGGCCGATCATCATGCACGGTCCGTTGCGAGAAGCTCGTCGAAACGTGTTGTCGGTGTGCTGCTTGGCCAGGACAACGGTAAGGTCGTGAACGTGGCGAACTCTTTCGCAGTACCATTTGAGGAAGACGAGAAGGATAGCAAAACTTGGTTCCTCGACCACAACTACATTGAGACTGTTTGGGAGATGTTCAAAAAAGTGAACGGTGAGCAGCGTTGAATCAGCCCTTTCCGGGCGTATTTGTTGCTCAATGCATGGCCCGCAGCTCGTGAGCGGATGATAGGATGGTATCATTCTGGCCCTAAACTACGAGCATCGGATTTGGAAATCAACGAACTATTTAAACGATTTATTCCTCGCCCAGTAATGGTCATTGTCGACGTTCGACCACAAACTGTCGGTATACCCACGGACGCCTACTTCGCTGTAGAAGAAATCAAAGATGTGCGTTTTGCAAATCTCCGAACGACGCTCAGTGGTTTACTTGTTATTTATCAGGATGGAACAGAAACTCGAAAGACCTTCTTACATGTTCCTTCTGCGATTGAAGCGGAGGAAGCAGAGGAGATCGGTGTAGAGCATCTCCTGCGGGATATTAAAGACTCGACGACGACTACACTCGCAACCCGGGTCAGCGAACAACTAGCATCTCTTAGAGGCTTGCAATCGCGACTCTCAGAGGTTCAAAGCTATCTTGTAGACGTCGCCGCAGGACAGATGCCTATCAATCATCAAATAGTGTATCACCTCCAAGACGTCTTCAATCTTCTTCCCGACCTCGAAGACCCTGCAGTCACACAAAGCTTCACGTCGAATACCAACGACCAGCTGCTTGTCGTTTATCTCAGCAGTTTATTACGCGCTGTCATCGCTTTGCACGCACTCGTGGATAACAAGGAGGCGAATGGGAGGGCAGAGTTAGAGGAAGGAAAGGGAGAAGAAAAGTCGAAGAAGACAGACAAGGACAAGGACGATGCAAAGAAGACCGAACAGGATGGAGACGCAAAATCTGGGAAGGATGATTCCAGTAAAGAGACGAAAGAAGCTGAAAAGCCGAAGTAGTCTTCCTACAATGAACTTGTTTACATTTCTGTATTATCCTTTTTCCTACCGTTTTGAGCACCTATACATGGGTATTTTCCTACGATACATACAAGTAAGACAAAAAGGCAGACACAACATTTGGAAACATAAAATGAGCAAATATAAATAAACTGCGTCCGCGCTCTCCACTGAGTTCAGGAAATCCGCAAGAATATAAAAAAGGTGCAAGTGGAGAAAAATGACGCTGTACAAACTATTCAATGGCGCGAGAGACGGAAAAGCGTATAAGGAAGAGAGGTATCGAGAGAATACCAATGATTCGGAGGGGACCCGTTGAGCCCAGAGCCCATTATAAGATGAATGCCGAGGTCGCACTTGCTATCCTCGTCATACCGCTTTTCCCAGGCAAGCTTTACACCCCCCGGAACGGCTAAGAGCTGCACGAGTTTCCCACTCGCTATCTGCCGAATCTCGATTGTCGAAGCGCCCAAAATTAGTATGTAAGGGGGCCTAAAAACAATGCTTTGGACGTTGCTGGATTCCCACTCGACGACCTTTGGAGAAAGTTGACCATTGGCATTGATATATGCTGCAAAGCCTACGACACATATTCAGTACTTGTCAGTTCCACATGACAAAGAAAAGAGTACCTCGGTAACATAGTATAAAGTCCTTGTCGAATCTATGGATAGCGACGGGTCCCGATGACTGACAGCGCTCAGCCAAGTCCGCAAGGGGATCACTAGGTAACGGGAGCAGCTGAGGTTTATTGGACGAAAGGCTTTCTTTCAGTTGTTGGGCGCTGTGGTATCATCAGAGATGAATCCTATCAAGCAAGACTTATTCAACGCACTCAACGAAATTCACCAACTGGAACGCATCCCCAACGAGAACAAAGCTGCTTTTTAGGAACTGTACGTCCTTGACAGGGCTGCTGAGCTCTGTCTCCTATAATAAGCATGTCATTGTAAGAATCAACCTTCTAGGCACTTGCGGAGTGCTCTTTAACCCACCGCCACGAGGCTGAATGGGCTGGACTTGTTTTTGAACGCATTCATGACTTTCGATGTCTTCCCGTTCGCAGGAACCTCATAAAATCGCAAGACATTTCTCTAAGGCTTGTATTAGCAACATGAGAAAAATATGGAACAACGGGCGCACCCCTTTCCTCCGGGCGGATACTATTAAGAAGCAACGGTTTGCCAGAGTACCGGTGCGGTAGAAGTCAACCACCATGGATTCATCTACCAAGCGCTGGGCCACGCAGGTGCCTTTCATTAGTTCTTCCTGACGATACCAAAAGAGTGACTATTGTAAGGGCGTCAGTTGCTATCCATACGAGCCAAGGGAAAGCTACAAGCGTGATTATTTGTACCTTTTCCGCTAAAACCAAAAAGATTCCCTGTTCATCTAACACCGTAAGTTGTAAAACGTTGTTTATTGAAATGGCAAGGCGAAGATTCGCTAGAGAAGTATATATTAGAATTCTTGTTCACGCAACGCCACGGGTCACTCACGATCACGACCTTGACGCAACCAAATGCCAGACGTCGGTTGCTCGCAAGCTATCACCATAATGTCCTCTCCAGCGTGACCTTGGTAAAAAGTAAGCGATGAAAATCGTGATATAGTAGTGCGTTGGAACATGCGTACGGAACTCGGCGGAGCACGAAGGGATCCTCGCGAATCTATGTAGAACTTCTAAATCGACGACCTTATAGAATTGCATGGGAAATAAGGAATGCACAAAGAGAGTGGGGCGAAGCGTCTTACCCTTGTTTTCTCAACTAGATCTGCTCGTACGCTCCCCGACTCTTCGAGTTTGCTCCGCCAAATTCTACTCGTGTACTCTGTCTCACCGTAGAGGTATAGAGGGTCACAGCCGCTATTTTGTATCTTTAAGCAAGGGAACAGTGCATCCTCTACACTCGTAGGCGGTATTCCGTCGTTACTGATGATGAGCAGGTCCAACGCTAATGGCTAATTTACACCATAATCAGTACGAGTGTGGGAGAGATGCACAGATCTGAATTTATACTCTTTCGCAGACCTCAAGGTGCAGTACTCCTTGGATATCCGACTTTCTTGTGAATATCACTAAGGATGTGCTGTAAAAACACGATTCTGAGGAAGGAAGTAACATGCTCACAGTAATTGTCGAGAAGCAGGGTAAAACGTTCTTCAAGGAAGACTCTCTTCATTTGCGAGCTAGCTACTCCCAGCTTCAGATTTCCAGACATGATGAGTGCTCGAGAGCCTGATGCTATATCGACGTCCTGATGCCGTCTTCAGTTTCGTTCTTCATGTCCAAATGTGCAAAGAACAACTGACATTTTCTACGCCCGGGAAGTTGCTAAAATCCAAAGCGGCGGCAAGGCTTGCGAGGCGAGCACGCTCTTTTGAAGCAGAGGTCTTCAATTCCACCTTGAAGGAAGAAATGAGATTGGCTATTTGGAAAGATATAGAATGGCCATAAATAAAAGTACCTGTTGGCAAACTTCAAAGAGCCTGGGAAATATTTCAGAGACGACTTCTCGATCCTGTATGGGTGGAATTAATAACGTGGCGATATCACAAGTCATCTGTTATACCTCATTCTGATCGTCGGTCAGCTCCACAATTTTCTTCAAGCCATTGATAAAAAATCTGAGATGTATGCTGGGCGTGCGTAGGAACTGCATAAAGTCGGTCTCGCGGAGAGATTGTTCTCGCTAAAAACTCCAGTCGGGGAAATTGACCGAAGTGAACGTATGAGAAAAACATACCTGCATGACACGTTTAAAAATGCCCAGGCGAGCTTTGCCATCCTGTATCAGGTTTACGAGCTTCTTATAAGTGTTACCAAACCGGTGATCGTATAGAGAATGCCATGGGATCTGGTCGATTCCACATTTCGCAACGAATGTCCCGATCAACGGGTGCTGAGAACGTTGGAGCGTGAAAAGGTTCTCCAAAAGTTGTGAATGGAAGCGTAAGAAGTCTGCAAGGACCGCAATAAGCGTCTTTATGATGTCTTGAAGCACGGCATCCTCGGTACGGCGCAAATTTACTAGCTCCCAGAAAATATTTTGCAGGACTTTCTAGAGGAAAAGAATTGTAGTTAGCAAGAGGATTTCAGCATGACGGTGAGTTACGATCATACCTGCAGCATTTTCAACTTTCCCACGTAGCTGCATTCCTCAGAAATGAGTTCAAATATTGTACTATGGAAAACGGATCAAAAACAATACTTTCGGAGAAACGTAGAATACGTACGTTTGGCGGTTAACATCTATCCTTGAGGCACCTTTGACAGTCTCTTTTGACACAAAATCCTTCCAGCCCATGTCATCCTCCGAGTTGCTTCGCTGCCAATCGGCTATATGAACCAAGTTGACGGTTTTAAGCATCTCTCCCAGAGCCTCTTGCAACAGAGGCGTCTCTGGATCACCGGCACTCATTTCTGATATTATCAGTTGTAGCGTACGAGGGTGTTGTTGTAAGTGCGTTACGGGAGCGCAAAGGAACTTGTCGAGTGCCTGACGAAAAGTACTTCCATTGGGTTGTTTCTCCTGCCGGCCTTTGGTCAGCAATCTCTTAAGTTACCTCAAAACACGGCCTTACGTTCATAATTTCAGAGAACCTGTCGTTGGAATCAAGCTCGTCTGCGATGGTCTTCTGAACTTCCGGTAGGCGTTGTATATATGCAGGGTATACCAAGCTGAATTGCATAGCAGCTGCGTAAGAAAGGGCACCAATAAAACTATTATTATATAGCATAGTGATAGCTCAAGGCGGCCATACCTTCCTTACACAGGAGAGAAATTTGAGCAAAGCCAGTGGCCATTACATTCGAGTTGGCTTGTAGAGCATTTCTGAAGTGTTGATTGACCAGCCTCAAAGTACGGCTGTCTTCCAGTATGTTGGTTAAGAAACTTTCGAGGCGGCCAATGCCCAGGATACCGGGATTGGCTCGAAGACGATGGGCCAGGTACTCGTCTGTCGTATCCGAGAGGAACTGGTTTTCTCGTCTAATGAGACTCTCCAAAGCCGAAACCTGGGTAAGCTTCCCTGGCCGCCGCGTGATCCTGCGCAGGCCCTCCATGCTTGAAACGCCAGCCCAATTAGGGTTAATGCTTCCATCGGTCGTCATCCGGGACGTGAGAATCTCAAAACGATTCTTATTTAACCCTTTTGATGCCATGAGAGACGGAATCTTAAGCTTCGGCATACGCTCATAGGCCGAGTTTTCGCGTTGTCCAAGATGGCTGCTTCCTTCTTCACTGTAGTCCGAAGAAAACGATGAACGTGGCTCCTGGCGGATGGTGTTTTCCGATGAGCTTGGTCCTGCAAAAGAATGAGACTTTTCTTCAAGATAAGTTAAGAGGAAGTGGAGTAAGACCCACGGGGCTGCAAAGAAATTTTTGACATCTTCTGTGAAAGCTCAAGGCCTGTCTGACGTTCAACCTTTCTGTCCTCAAGTTCAATTGGAGTCGGTTCAGAAAACAATTGGCTTGAACTGAATAAACCATGCCCGGAGACACCGGGAATGTCTGTTCGTGAAACAATCGAAACAGAGCCGCTTGCATGCAGCGAGCCAGTTGAACGAGGCGTCATGGGATGCAGAATGGAATCACGACCCGAACTGCCTGTAGAGTGACTAGCCCTGCTCATGACTGAGCCTGAGCTCGATCCCGGACGGTAATCGCTTGTTTCTAAAATGGACAATCCATCTATCAGCGAATGCGTAGGACAACGCTGCTCTGCATGAACGTGCCGGATCTCGTTAATGCCCCCTTGTTAACATGCCAGGTGATTTTGGCAATAATGGCCTCCATGCTTTGCCGCTTTATCGGTTCTTGATCCCAGCTCGCCTTCATCAAGTTATTCACACTTGTAGAAAATCCTCTCCGATTCGCTCTCGCTTTGAGCTCGGCAGACATAATTGGACGCGTCCCATGAAGGATTTCGGGTTCTAGAGTCTCGTCATCCTTGATATGGTAGAAGGGTATATCACTGGTGAAGAGCTGGTACCAACACAGATCTAGGTAAGGCCAAAGTCAAATGAAGGAAGTCTGTTTACTTACCTCTTAGAAACCAGACGTTACAGTTACAGATACGTTTAGTACAGAGCTTAGCACGAACTACGCATATATACATACCAAACATCATAATGCCTGAGTAAGATAGAGATCATGAGTCAACAGCTTGTTTCAGATAACAGATTGAAAAATGGTCGCAACACACCAAATGAATAGACGTCCGTCTGCTTTGTACAAATTGAGGCTGCAGCCTCGCTGCCATCTCCATTCTTTACAGCCCGAATGACTTCGGGCGCGCACCACCGAAGAAGATTCTTGACGGCATCTGAAATTTGGCTAGAAAGCTGGAATAATCCAAAATCAGAAATGCAAACACTTGCACCATCGTCCTTTATCCATATGTTCTCGGCGCATAGGCATCCGCAGATGACGGTTGGGATCCAGGTGTGTAGATGTTGTATCGCGGATGCGATATCAAGCAGCCAAGGAACGACGTTCGTGTCACCGATGCGGTTCAGGAAAGACAGTGCATTGATACTGGTAGAAGACATAGGGATAACCTTGATTCATGATAAAGCAAAGTTAGTTCTGTTGAGCCAAAGTGGCGCGAGCCGGTAAGAATATTAAGACATACAAGGCAACATCCTAGACCCTCGTCCAAGACCATCCCGTATACGCGGACAATACTCGGATGCTTACTGGAAGCATAGTATGCTGCTACCTCCCGACGGAAACGCTTGAGGATAGTATTTAATGCATATGTTAAGTTGAGGTTATTACGCAAACTGCACCTTTACATGTGCAGGATTATATTTAACAAGCCTTAGGGCTCTAACCGTAACCCTTTCCTCATCCAACCAGTCCGCATGATAGGTCCTGAACAACGGAGAAGACGGTGTAGGTATACTTTCGACGTCACTGACTTGGGATGTCAAATCAGGCGTCGGGAGCCGAGCTGTTGTCTCCTTGTATAGAAACATGAGAGCATACTCCAGCTTTGCACGCATACTGGTAGGCTCAAGATTGTTGAGTAGGACCTAATGGATTACATGTCGAGTATTTGATTAGACAACAGCGGATGATAAGGCGTCAATTGGGTCGTACGTTTTGCAATTTCCTGATAAACAGAACAACAGATTCCGATGGCTGTGTAAGTAATTCTTTGAGAAGGTCTCGGTCTGATGCAATTGCTCGCAACGTGTCTTGAAGAATCTCTTCATCTTGCCTTCGTTTTTCGGCCAATTGTGAGTCCTGGATGGAGTACAAAGATGACGTCTGTATGTATTTTGTCGCTGAACATCAATTACCTCGAATCGCATACCGCACCATCGCAGCTCTCCACATAGCTGGTCGATGCCCACAAGTATTTGATCTGACTTGAGGAAGCTCTGGACGACGTTGAGTTTACTCCATTCCGCGAAATGCTCGTTTATATTAGACAAAGCGCTGAGAAAATGTCATGAGCGTCATGCGGACAGTGTGCGTACCAAGGAAGAGCTTTACTCGTCCCATTGTTGACTAGATTCTGGCTCGCTCTCGATAGGCGAGCCGGTAGATAAAGCTTTCTCTATACACGTGCAAAGAAGAATGCACTGTCTCTGTTCGATTAAAGGTCAGAGTAAGTGAGCCGCGCTCATGGTCAGATGCAGGACATTGGAAACTTGCTCGGTGAACTCTCATTGATCGTGCAAAGCCTTGCGCTTTATAAAGATCAGGTGGAGCAGCAGAATTTGGAGAAACCATGCGGGGCATTGCACTTCGTCTCGGCGGAAGGATAGCCAGCTGGGACTGAGATGAAGGGAAAGTGCGGAGAAGATGAAATGCGCATGATCTTTTGTAACAGTTGGACAGTACGGCCGATGCTTATGCCCGTAGTCCGGTATCAAGGCATACTTTCTCGACCATAAACTAAATAGCATCCCAGCGCACGTTCGCGCTCTCATTGGCTAAAGAAGCCGCAAGACGCTGGCGCAAGATTTTAGTTGTCCTGGAGTACTGATCGCCGAAGAGCGCCCTGTCCTCACGGAATGATGAACTGCCTAAAGCGATCTCGATTACCTTGAGAGTCTATGAAAAAAGAATATTAATGTCGTAAGAACAACACGAGAAGGTCTTCGTGCTTTATTCCTGCTGGTCGTTGCGAAAGAAGGCAGTGAATCATTCGGTCACGTTCAAGTTTATGCAACGCGATGGCGCGTCCAAAATTGAGCTCCGATTAAAACGACAACTGGAAATGAAACAGTTGCTCTTTCTTGTGGCTGAGCACATTTCCCCCTCTTTGCTGGATCCCGGTTCCGATACCTTTTTTCTTCTCATGAATCTCCATCAGACCGGCAGACTGGGTCTGATACTTTTTAAACGGATTAAACTTAGCCTCTAACTACACTGAGACAGTTGTATACGAACTCTAGCATAATATTCTCCAAGACTACATCCTACCTCTGAGTTTTGCTATCCCCAAGTACAGTTGTACTGGAGAGACTACGGAAAATGAAAGTTATTGCAGGTGACACATCGCTTCATCCGAGTTCATCTCTCAGTTGAGCCCCAACACGAAACTATTGACGAAATTGAGTGCCTTTGCTTGATGGTCTGGGTATATCACTAATATAGTACGTCTAAAGTTCACAGGAGTGTACTTGCTGAGCTTCTGAAAGCTGTAAGAAGGCCTATCGCCGTGCACCGCGGTGTCTCGAGTCTCGAGACCTCGGGGAAGTTTTGCCGCGGGATATCTAAGGAGTCTGTAGCTCCAATATAAATACTGATCTGAGAATGCTAGCAGGCCTAGGGAAGTTATCAAGGCTAAATTGCAAAGCGGACCGACCATAAGTTTTTGACTATTCAAGACGATTCTTTTCTAAGTTTACTATTTAAAGAAGGTCCCCTTCAACATCGTGTGCATAAAGAAAGAAGAAGCCACTACTTGATCTATACGGCAACTATGTGTCATTAATATTTGTATTACTCGACTTACGATGCATTAATACTGTCGCATAAAACTTAAAAAGGCGAATATTATTATTTTTTACCGTAAAAAGGCTCTATGCAGGATGTTCTCACGATCAGCTCACGTAAGCCAATGCCTAACAGTAAGATCTTCTTTACTGCACGTGTAGCAGCTTGTCTCCGGACTATCACGTCGCCTCCTGGTTGAACGGCCACCTTGTCTAAATTTCCTTCAATCCCTCAGTGTGTATATTTCTTTGCGCAAGGAAGACAAATGAGGTGTCTATAGGGTGCTGGCAGCTGCACTTACAGTGGCTGGTGCCCTGATGTCCCTCATACTAATGACGTCGTCTTCGTCTTCAGCAAAAAAGAGTCAGCATGTCGCGTGCTCATGGATGTTTCAATTGCGGTATGAGTGCGTAGAGTTTCATGTTGTCCAGTCCTCTTCCCGTGCCATTTTGTCTATATCGTGTCTCGATCAGACTCGAATTGTTAGACATTCACTTTTCCCTCATCAAGAATCATTTTTTTCTGGCGTGCGGAGTGTTGCTGACGGTCGTTTCGTTAACCTTTGCTTTCTATGTTTGTGCGGCGGCGGCATTTTAAACGAAAAAATAATGATACATCGCTACGGTATCTTCACCTGTCCACAAAAATGAAATCGTGTTTTCTCCACCTCATACGACTGCACTCCCAACATTGAACATCATCAGCCGGCCACAGGGCGAAAGAGTGCACGCAAGACCAGAAGTGGTACAGTAACATAGGACCGATGCAAACATTCTAAAACTGACTGAGTTGTTTACGCCCGTTCGAAACAACCACGGTCTGCAGTTACAACTGTCCGCAAGCCTCTCTTTTTCTCATGTCATTGGCGATACATTGATATCTGGAATTGTAGGCGGTGAAGGAGGCCACGTCTCGCGCGACTGCACTGGCGCACCAAAATCAAAGGAATGCTACACTTGCGGCAAGACAGATCACTTGGTTCGTGCTTCCTGCCGCCTTGTCAATTTGTACGATTTGTTTACACAATATGGCTTTCTAGGCGCGCGACTGCCCTGGACAAACAGCGGAGCGTAGCTACGGTGCCTTTAACAACGGTGGTGAAGCAAGCTCCGTACAGGAGTGTTACCGTTGCTCAAAGCCTGGCCATATCGCTCGTAACTGTCCGGAGGCGGCTGGTGGCGCGACCAGTGGATATGGCGGTGGAGGATACAATGACAATCTCAGGGCAAAGAATTGGTGAGCTTCATAGCGTCAGTCTTCCTGCGTCTCACCCTTACACCTTTCCCCCCCATTCAGCTTCACCTGTGGAGGCCTAGGCCACCTATCGCGTGACTGCACTCAAGGAGCCAAATGCTACAACTGCTCTGGTTTTGTGAGTGATAAGACAATTAATCCAGTATCTTGAGACGGTTTGGCGCTGACTTATTTCTTTTCTTCAACTTGGCTGCGTAGGGGCATATCAGCCGCGACTGTCCTAAGCCCCAGCAGCGTGCATGCTACCAGTGTGGCGCCGAGGGGTGAGATACATACTTTATTCCAGTGTCTGATACTGACTGTGTACGACAGCCACATCCTTCGGGACTGCCCTGGACCGGTCCCGGAGCCCGAAAGCGTAGGTGTTGCTGCTGAGGCCGCTTGAGAGTGCTGTGTGACGCACCAGTCGTTCTTGCTTGTTCGTCAATATATCGTGTACGCGTGCGACTGCTCAGAATCTGACACGCTAAAAGTTGTTTTGCGACCCATTTGTATATAAGTACGGCTGTCTGATTGAATGTGACTTCCTGTCTGACCTAGGCTGTGACCGGAGTTAGCGATCATCGAAGAGAATTAGGTGTATTGCGATTTTTCAGGCTAAGATAATTGCGAACACAAGTACGCCATACATATGATTAGAGATTGCGTGCGGACTTTACTCGAGGAGCTGAATAAATACAGGGAACAGGTAGTTACAGAGTCTAAAGATGCACTTGGTCGTAGATATTCCACGTCTAAAGGAGGCGATGCGTCAGAGTCCCGTCCAACGGTAATAGAGTTATGACCCACTTTACGCCAGAGTAGGCCGGTGTGCTCCTTAATCGGACCATCAATGCCGAAAGCCAGGCCTCGGAACCACCAGAAGTTTCCAACAATTGCGAGGGCTGTGACACCGAAGACAACCCATTTGTGGCTTTCAGCGAGGCGACGGTTTGTGAAGAAGAAGTGGTCGAGAAGATGCGCAAACATGATCACGGAGAAGTACAGAGTCGGGAGCTGTTGAGGAGCATGTGTTAGTTCTTGCCTATGGAAAAGATATGAATAAAGATGTACATAATGATGAATATAGGTCACGCGACCCATGAGGAGGAAGGGAAGATAGTGAAGCATCCAGCCGACGAAAGCGACCTTGCCAACGTACAAGAAGTGCTCCCATTCATCTGCAATGTAAGGAGTCAGAGGAAGAAGCTCAAGAGTCTGACAGTCCTCACCTGCATCGAAGTCCTTGTACTTTCGCTGCTGTCTCAATAAATATATACCCACGACGGCGAGAGAGACAATGAGACTTGTCGATCCCGCCCACCAAATGATGGGGGTGCCGAGCAAGTAGTATTTTGTCTGCTGGTCGCCCCATCCACACATGCGCAGGCCAAGGTACATGAATGGCCAGTCGGAAGGATTGGATGCTAAAATGTCTTCCTTGTCCGGATCTGGAATGAGTGCGTTATTTGAAGTCATCATTGCAACGTTCAGGTGCCAGAAGTCGCGCAGGAACGGTGACTTGTAGAACTTTGTATCACCAGCAGGCACTGCAATACCATCAGCTTCTGAAATGGTTGTATGCAATTCGTACTCACATCTGTCATTCCAGTGGCTTTCTACGTTCCACCATGTATGAACATCGCTTGGGTTGTTCTCCTTAATGCAAGAAACTTCGATCTGTTTGAACCCCCACTCCGGAAGAATGGCATTCGCCGCGCGAAGATAGCATCCTAGTTTGTCATGACGGAAGCGAACACGCGTCGTCAGAGAATGAATACGGTCGACATGCTCTTTACTTCCTTGCTTTAAGTCATCAACGACTTCGACCTTCCAATAATCATGGAAATCGCCGACTGTCGCATTTCCATAGCAGGATACCTCATTGTTCAGTTTCGTAACAGGCGCGGGAATATTGTGTGAATGCAAGTTACGAGTGGTCGGGCCGTGCTGAAGGCGAATAACGTCCCCGTCCTTGAGGAATTGAATAGGCCCATTCAGGTCAAGAGGCGGCTCATCCCATCGAGGTTGAATGACCCATTCATTGTTGTTGTCCTTGTAATGATAACAAGTCACTTGTTGTTGATTCGATCCAACCGGGTAAGTCTGAACATGAGAGTGAAGAAGACCACCTCCGTACCCCACATTTTTCAACGTGACCTTCGATCCGAAAGCAACCTCTGCAAGGTACAACAATGATTAGTACAGTCAGGATATAGCTAATTTAAGACATACCGAGGGGGTTCTTCCCAAAATCATTGCCGACAAGGTTTGCTTGGAACAGCGAACTCATCTGCGAGTCGCCGGGACCAGAATGGTTGAGAATCATGAAGTGTATCTTGAATGTCATCATGTAAACCAAGAATGGGAGAACAATGAGACACCCGATTCGAGCTGCCCAGTGCCTTGCTTGATCACGCTGCAATAATCCGTCAGAAAGAATCCAAGACGTGTATTGAATAGACACTTGCATAAGACAGACGGAGGTCCCCAAACTTGTTCCACAGATCTTCTATGGTATAGGCGCCAACCAAGGCGGTCACAAAAAGACCGACCCACTTCACGCTGTGCAGCATTCAGTATATCGTACAAGAATCAATAGAAGAGCAGTTCACCTAGTCACACAGCCAATGGATAGACCAGTCATAGAGAGCCAGAGCCACCATTCCGGGGAGAACGACCTGCTTGAATGTTAGCATAGCCTGTAAGATAGTTGAAGTCTCGCTTACCGGTACTGCTGGTTGTTGAACTTGGCCATACAGAACACGGTAGTAAATGTGAAGAAGAGTAGCATTGCGTCCAGGAGAATAAAACGCGAGATGCAAATCCATGCGATGTCTGTAAGCACATTTGTTCAACAATGCGGGTCTGGAAAAACTTTCGCTACAAGTGAAAGCTTACCACAAAGAACCATGAGAGCAACCAAATGACAAGCACGCCTACTCATTCCCAGCTCGACAGCTGTATACCAACCCAAAGGGACCAAAGCGACACCAAAAGTCGCCAGCATGACTCGCATGGCCACATATGGCAGCCCCTCGGGGTATTCAGTCCCGCTTTTGAACTCAAAGTGTCCATCATAACCAGAGAGCAGACCAACAAGACCAACAAGCATCTTCCCGAGCGGTGGATGCACATCGAAGTAGAACTCGCGCTTGAGGTAGTGCGAGCCGAATTTGCCAAAGTGTGCCTCGTCCCATACGACAACGTTCGACTTGCCGATGCGGTAAAAACGCGTCCAACAAGACAGCAGCGTGTAGATGGCAGGCGGGAGATGCTCTAGATTCTGTTGAATAAACTCCGTCTAAGCAGGCGGATAGATACATTAGCGTCTCGACACAGTTACTGCCAGCTCATAGCTTCGCGCTCACCAAGTTCGTAGCTGGTGGCGGCGGCGGCCTCTGAAGCCTGCCTCCAAGCGTCGGACCCTTCACCGGTCTCATCTTTCTGTACAGATCCTTGTTCTCATCGCCGTAACTGGGCTCGGGCTTCATGTCATCCACACCATTGCTGGTCGCGCCACCCGCCTTCACTCTCCTACGCGCGGTTTCTTCGGTCATATAGTGCAGAGGCAGCTCCTCCTCTTGCTGCGAGGACCAGTGCGACGACGTGTAATTGCTGTCCGGATAGTTGACCTCTTCGTATTCTGAGGATGTGCGGGTAGGACTACCAGGAGGAGAATAGCCGAGGTTAAGAGCGACTTGCGAAGGACGTCGCTGCATCCGATTCGCCGAATCCGAAGCAGCTGTGGGTCAGAATCAAAATTCTGTTCGCGACAGACGATGCCGGTCTTTTTCTGCTGTAAGGCAGTGATACAGGATTTTGAGCAAGCTCCAGGCAGAGCAGCGCCGTGGTCGTGACGCAGCAGTTGCGTTTAACGTGGACTTGATGATTTGGGTAAGGACGGTCTTGAGACTGACGTGTCGATCACAGCACAGGTTCTCAAACGGACCCAAAGCATAAAATAAAAGGAAAATGTATGAAAATATAAAAGATGAATGTGGAGATGGTACACGATAGACAAGAAAAGAAGAACAAGTATACAATTGACAGCAAAGCAGAACCAGTACTAGTGTAGAAATGATACACTACTCGGAACTTCTACGAATGCCGGTTGTAGACGCCTGAAATCGGAGTCAATACACGTCTCTGTAGCGTCAAGGGAAAACCCACCAATAACCATTGCATGGTCACGTTCATAAGGCTATTTTATTAGGAAGAAGCAGGAATAAATTTAGGAATACGTTGTATTCTTGTGGATACAAACGTACCTCCAGGGTAAGCTGTTCAATAGGTTTGATTTTTTCTGATGCGAGCTTGTTCCGTTCACTCTCAAAAACGACAGCCGCAGGAGCCGTCGAGTCAATGCAATTTGCTTTTATAGAGATGACCACATGGCCATGGTTTTTGAGGAATTGATGGGCGTTGAGGGCGACGATACGGGCCTGGTCTGGCTGCGCAACGTCCGCGAAAATGACATCTACCATAGACAGGAGCATTCGGTACTTCGCCGGATAGCGTGCATCCTCAATAATGGCTAATTAACAGTTAATTAAATATATGCCAACTAAAGAGTCGATAGAAGGACGTACGGATGACATTCGTTCGCTTCTTTGCCATGCCAATAAGGTCACGACCTGACCGGTTTGAAAATTCTACTGCATACACAGTTCCCTCCTAAATATTCGGGTGAGCTTAGATAGTTAAGGAAAGGTCTAGTATAAGACTTACAGGTCCGACAATATCAGCAACATGGCTCACACTAGTCCCGCTAGCAGCGCCGAGATAGAGCACCTTCTTCCCGGGCGCGATGTAAATGTCCTCCACGCCTCCCAGAATACCAGCAGCAAGCTTGCTACGGAAAGGATTCCACACACGATACTCGACCTTCGTGCCATCGACGCCGCCGTCAATGGATATGCGCTTTTCACCGTACACAGATTCGCCAGGAACAAGGTTTTTCGTGACTAGCATGTGCTCTTTGCCCTTTGCGATGAAGACACCTGGATGCTTATGCGGTTCGAGAATAACGTTCGAGCCGCCCTTAGCGCCACCTCGTCCACCGCCCCGGCCGCCTCTCCCTCCTCTACCGCCGCGGTCCCCTCCCCTTCCGCGACCACCAGGTGCGCCTCTAGCGCCAAATCCTTGAAAACCAAGACATAAGTAAGCAAGCAGCATATAAGAGAACGATAATTACCTCCGCGCCCACCGCCCCTTCCTCCACCACGACCACCACGGTCCCCTCCGCCAAATCCGCCGCGTCCGCCTCCCCGGCCTCCCCGGCCTCCGACGCCTCCTCGACCGCCGCCAAATCCTCCACGACCTCCAGAAGAACCTTAGAGAATGAAAGTCTCAGTGCTACCTCTTTGTGAAACCATTATAACCTTACCAAATGCCATTGCTTGTACTTCTTTTATGGAGGGTTAAGAAAGGCGAGCTGAGGCGAACTTTTTTTCTGCTTCAAAGTACTTACAAACTTCCGTCGATCTTCTCACGCGTAGGTAAGCAGGATCGTGATCGGCGCTGCGTACGATTCACTAGCAGGGTAACAGAATAATACAAACTCAAATAACGAAAAAAAAAAACATACACAGATGACAAGGCATACAAAGCAGCAAGATAATGGAAATAGGAAGCAAAAGAGAATAACACTTAGCGCGCCGCAGTTACTTGACCTTCCTCCCCTTGCCACCTTTCGCTGCAGTTTGCTTTGCTTTGTTATTCGCCTCCAGCTCACCACCGTTCTGCTTGTCACCAAACAGTTTCTCTTGGAGTTGCTTGAATTCGTCGTCGTCTAATTCCAGCGGTTCCGCTTTCGATCTCTTCCCTGACGATAGGTCATGCTCGTCGATCCCCCGCTTCTTGCCCTTCTTCCCTTTCGCCTTCGGTTCAGGCTCGGCATACTTCGACGCGAGATTATCGAAGAATCCATCCATCTTCTTCTTCTTCAAGATGAGAGCCTGCAGGACAGAAGTATCTTCTTCATCTACACCGTCCGCAGCCGAGTCTTTCGTCTTGCCCTTTCCTTTCGCCTTCCTGGGCCCAGCTTTCCCGCTGCCGTAAAACTCGTCCCATACACCGAGCTCCTTTGCTAGTTCCTCCGCCTCGGCTGCCTCTTTCTCGCTCTGTTTCTTCCGAACGAGCTTCCCTTTTTCGTCCTTGACGCTCTTCTCCCACGCTTTGGAAGTGGGGAGCTCACCGTCCTTGACGAGCTGCGTTATAAGGACAATGAAACGTGCTTCATCATCGAATGTCGAATGCGGGATGTGGTTCATGATCTCGTCAATTGTGCTGTCTGTCTCGAAATAAGCGCGTTTGATGTCTTCAACCTCTTCTGAGGAACCTGAGACATGCTTATATACAAATATCCAAGCACAACGAAGGGGATTCGTGCACACCTTGATACTCTTTTTTTAACTCATCTAATTTCCCCTTCGTAACATTATCGAAAAGGTCCGTAAAGTACGTGTCCCACCCATCCTCGCCAGTCTGGAGGTCAAAGCCCTCGTCTGTGCGGCCCGTTTTATCGTATCTGACGCGTCGCTTCTCATCGCTCAGGACAGCATAGGAAAAACCAACTTGCTGGAACTTGACAGAAGCGTCTGCGCGCGTCTCTTCAGATGAATTGGCGTGTTTGTCTGGGTGGTATACAAGTGCAAGACGGCGATACGCCTTTTTGATGGCATCGGGTGTCGCAGATGAATCTAGTGACAGCACTGTATAAAGGTTGACATCCTCTTGGCCGGGGAAGAACTGCGTGATAGGGTCTTCTTGGTCCATTAAGCAGATTGTGGTGGTTTTCAGTTGAGAGACCAGTCGTGGTTAGCGCGACTGCGGCGATCTTTCGGGTCCGTCACGTGCCACGTGTTTCATAATTGCTGCTATCTACTAACTGCAGCCACCAACCGCTGATACAAATGAGAACTGAACTAAGCTAAGAAATTGCCCATGTCAAGGCACGATAAGGGTTATGCAGAATGTATGTGCTGCCAGGGGATATACTGACAAATTAAATGATGAAAAGAAATGGGGCATGATGAAATAATGTCCTCATTTTCGAACTGAAGGGAAGCAGCATATTCATAGTATGTGGCATAATCAGGGTTGAAAGGGAAAACAAAAAGTAGGGGAGCAATATGGGTCAGGTCTGGAGGGCACAGTCCATATGTTAGGCGGGAGTCCGGGAGATGACTCAGACTGGGCAGGCCTCGGCTGACTGTCGTCTGGGACGTGCTATACTCGAGCAGAGACTCGGGACATGCTGTACTCAGGCTAGGTCGTCACAGAGGTAAGAGGATTAATACAAGTCTAAACTAATACAAGGGGGGCGAGTCTCACCTAGGTCGTCACAGAGGTAAGAGGAAAAGCAGAACAAGGAGTTCATGCAATTCCTGAGACCTTATATAGTGATGACCGTGAGACTATATTACCTAACATTACATAAACAAACAGAATGGAATGAATGAAGGTCATGTGAAGGGAGTGTGGGAAATGATTGGAAAGATGATTAAATATAATGAAAAGGAGCGATTAGAAGGAAAAGAAATGATAAAAGGAAAATAAAAGAAAGGGAAAAGTTCGAGTCCTAACATTACCCCCCCCTCAAGGTTGGGTGTCCCGACCAACCAAGATCGCGGTTGTCTGGCTTGGTGTCTACAAAGAGTGGGCAGAGTCATTGGTGAGGAATGTCGAGTTTCCGAGGAGCGCCGGGATGTTTTTGATAGAAATTAGCGATCGCCTCCTTTGCGTTCTTGCCGAAGTCTGTCTTGGGCTGCCAAGTTGGTTCGTTGTATCTGACCCACTTGATGAGGTATTGTAGTTTCCCTCGGTGTAGTCGTGAGTCGATGATTTCCTCAACCTCATACTCCTCTTCATTGTCGACGATGTCCGGCGATGGCAGTGGCGGCTGTTTTTGGCTTTCAAAAGACGGTTCGACTTCCGGTTTCAACAGTGCCTCATTGAATATGGGGTGGACCTTTTTCCATCGCTTCGGGAGCTTGAGCTTGTAAGCACTTGCTCCCACCTTGTCCACAATGTCGAAGGGGCTGTACCATTTGTTGGCAAGTTTCTTCGTAGGCGAGTCTGTACTGATGTTTTGCCTGTCAAGGAAGACCTTGTCACCGGACTGGTACTCCACCGATGTCCCTGCTGTTCGGTCATGGTAACACTTCATGTCTTCAGCTGCCTTGATCAGGTTGTCTTTTGTGACACGATGAGTCTCCTTGATGTGCTTCGCAAATTCTTCTGCTGACATGTTGGCAGAGGAAGTTCATACTGTGTCGAAGCTCATAGGGTGACATCTGGTGTTCGCGTAGAAGGGAGACATCTTTGTTGCCAAATGTTCGCGGTTATTGTACGCAAACTCTGCAAGAGGGAGCCAGTCTTTCCAGTCCGATTGTCAATGGTCAACGAAGAGTCGAAGGTACTGTTCGAGTTCTTGGTTGACATGTTCCGTTTGACCGTCCATTTGCGGGTGGTATGCTGTTGATGGGTTTCCCTCGATGTGTAAGAGCTTGTACAACTCCTTCATCATTGATGCATCGAACTGTGTACCGCAGTCATAGATGATCTTCTTCAGCAAGCCATGGAGACGGAAAACGTGGTCGCAATACAGTTGGGCCATGCCTTCCGCTGACAATTTTGTCATTGTTGGGATTGCGTGTATCTGCTTCGAGAATCTATCCACAAAGACACAGATTGCATTGTGTCCCTTTGATTCTGGGAGTTCCCCGATGAGATCGACCGTGATGATTTCCCAAGGACCCTCAGGGACTGTGTTCGGATGGAGGGGTCTCAACCTTGAGGTTCTCAGGGCCTTTGTTCATTGACAACAATCGCATCCTCGGATGTACGCTCGGACGTCGGAGAACATTGATGCCCACCAGAAATCTCGACGTACCAGTTCGACTGTCTTTGACGATCCGGGGTGTCCTGCCAGGGTCGAGTCATGGCATTCCCTCAGCACCGCTTCCTTCATTATCGACGGCACGTACACCTTGCCTTTCATTCGCTGCAACCCATCAACCTCTGTCAGTCCCGTTGGCCTCTCTGTGTTAGGACTTGAACTTTCACCCTGTCTTTTATTTTCCTTTTATCATTTCTTTTCTTTTTACCGCTCCTTTTCATTATATTTAATCATCTTTTCAATCACTTCCCACACTCACTTAGTACAACCCAACCTTCATTCGTTCCATTCCTAGTTACATAAACTATACAGTACTTAGATAATGCAGTCCCGCGGACGACGCTATATAGAGGAAGGTGGAATCACAGAAGCCCCCTGTTCTGCTTTTCCTCTTACCTCCACGTCATCCAGGTGAGACCCACCCTCCCCTTGTATTAGTTAGATTTGTATTAATCCTCTTACCTCCATGTCATCCAGTCTGAGTAAACTCGCTGCCCGAACTTCGCGTTCGAGATACAGCCCGTCCCAGACAGCGTCTGCGTCACCGTCAGGTGCTGCGCGTTGAGGTTGCCTAGTCTGAGTTCCACCCAGACTTCCGCCTAACATAAAAGCAGAACCTCCCCCAGGCTCATCCCCAGCGTACGTTGTCGCTGTCGACTCGCCTTCACTCGGTCTAGAGGAGCGCTCCCCTCGACGGACTTGACGTGTAAACCCCCTAAACAACAACCCTCAACCCTGCCTGGACGTTTTCGGACATTCGTGTATTACATAAACATTACTACCAACTTTCCCGGCCCTGGCTCTCCGAATTAGCCTCTGGTGGAGCACGCACCTGACGTGGACGTGGGTAACCAGACGAGTACAAACTTCGACAACAATCTCATTTGTGATCTCGCTCGGATCCTACCGCCTCGTCATCAACTTTGCCGACGAACCCGTTCAATGTTGGCGTAACCCCGGATCAAACGCACAACCGATCCCTGTCCCTCCGCCAACGTCAAGATAGATCTTACTTACGAACAACGATGGGCCCTTCCTGCATCAGCCCGTTGGGATCCAGACCGACCAGGCTACGTTGCGAACAACAATAGTGGCGTCACTCACGACATCTGGTGGAGCGAAATCCGGCGCAGCTGGTATTCATCAGACGAACGAGGAAGGAGAGCCAGGTGGCCCCCAGCCACTCCATCGTCACCTGCGCCATCGACGTCTACGGTCAACCTACCACCGACCCCAGGTCCTTACCGCGAGACTAACAGAGACCCCTCACCGCCGACTCCCCTGGAACCTTCGACACCCGCACCCGAATCAGCGATGTCAGCAGAAGGTTTCAGCCAACATCAGATGGCGCAGATTGTGGCCATCATCGCAAATGCCTTTGCCCATCAGGCGAATAACACTCCGGCACCGGTCGCGGCAGCTAACCCCCCGACCCCCAACATCGACGTCGCCCGGCCATGTGAATTCACTGGCGGCGACGACTATCTAGACTTCAAGTGCGAGGTCCTCCTCTTCATCTCAGCCAACCCGAACAGATACCCCACATCAGAAAGCAAAATCTACGTTGCGCTCTCCTACTTGAAGGGCGGTAATGCAGCAACGTGGGCGCAGAATTACATAGAGGAATCGACAACGGCTGGCATCGTAACCTTCACCGACAGCTGGACAAGGTTCCAAGAGTGCCTGGACACCTCGTTTGATGATCCGAACCAGAAGGAAAAGGCGCTGGCAAAATTCCGGACCAAGGTTCAGAAGGACCTTACCGCCAATGAATTCTTCCAGGATCTTGACGTCGTCATCACAAGAGCAGGTTTAACGGACGACAGCATCATCTGTGATCGACTGAAATGGGCAATGAACATCGAAGTGGTGAGAGGGGTACTACGGTCGACGCCAGTCCCGACAACGTATGAAGACTGGAAAAAGAAAGCGATCGAAATTGACCGGGGCGAGCAACAGATTTGTGCCATCCAACGAGGCCGCGCCTTCCCACCCCCTCCACGCCCGCAGCAGCAGCATGGACCCCCAGCTCGTCGCCAGATGGCTGCCCCCCATGTTGACAAACGCGATGCAACGGGCGTCACGTTCGGAGGAGCTGGCCAGCCGATGGACGTCTCCATGAATGAGGCACAATGCCGACGCGTGTGCTGGATATGTGGCCAGCTCGGTCACTTCAAGGACGCGTGCCCGCAAGGGAAGACGATTGTGCAGCGTATGCTGCAGATGATGGCACCCGGCGAACATCGCCTCCTCGCCGACGAACTAGGGGCGATGAAGGAATCGGCATTTGAGGAAGTCGTAGACACTCGGAGGTCGACGGTGGAAGACTATGTGGAGGAGGAAGGTGATGACAAAGAGGTCGTCAACTCGCAGGGTTTTGCGAGTGGTCAGGCGTAGCCACCGGGGCGACTGACCGAGAAGTTCCAAGGATTTCAAGTCTGGATCCGTTAAAATATAGTCAACCACCTGTACAATATCTAGATGCAAACAGCGTCGATGACTTTTCCGACTATGAAAACCCTACTGGTGTGAATGAAGAAGATGTCGAAGAGAAGTTGTTTATGAGGGGAACTGGCGGACACCAGCTGGACCTCCTCCTAAACGTCAGACACAGCGTAGCAGGTGAGATGAGAGAGGTAGATGCGCATGCCCTCGTGGATTTGGGATGCACAGGATCATGCATCGACATGAGGTTCATCGAACGATACGGGTTGGAGACCAAACGATACATTCGACCCCTCACGGTGCTCAATGCTGACGGCACGCACAATGAAGCCGGGTTGATCGAAGAATACGTTGACGTCGAGCTTATGATTGGGCACCACAGGGAGAGGATTGTCCTTGCAGTGACATCGCTGGCATCATCAAACATCTTCCTTGGTTATGATTGGCTTCGATGTCACAACCCAGAGGTCGACTGGAAGGCGGGTTTGATTGAATTCACCTGTTGCCCAGAGGAGTGCACGATCGAGAAGGAGGACATGAAGGAGACGAAGAGGGTGAGAGAGGTGCGAATGGACAAAGCGTCCTGGCCCGCATACCTCAATGACTATGCCAACGTGTTCTCGGAGAAGGGGTTTGAGAAGTTGCCTGAACACCGACCATGGGACCGCGTCATTGATCTGAAACCCGACTTCAAGCCCAGTGACTGTAAAATCTACCTGCTCACACCAACAGAGCAGCAGTCGCTCAAGGACTTCCTAGACGAGAACTTGAAGTCTGGTCGCATCCGAAGGTCTATATCACCTATGGCGTCGCCTTTCTTCTTCATCAAGAAGGCCGACAAATCGCTACGCCTGATCCAGGATTACCGTAAGCTCAATGATGGTACGATCAAGAACAAGTATCCCCTCCCTCTCATTGACGAACTCATTGACAAGGTCAAGAAAGCGAAGTACATCACTAAGCTTGACCTTCACTGGGGATACTACAACGTCCGGATCCGTGAAGGCGATGAGTGGAAGGCAGCATTTCGCACGAATATGGGCCTCTTTGAACCGACAGTAATGTTCTTTGGTCTTTGCAACGCACTGGCGATGTTCCAAGCTTTCGTCAACCATATCTTCAAGGGACTGATCTACGACAACCTGATCATCGTCTACCTCAACGACATACTGATTCTCTCGCAAACTCTCGAGGAACATATCGAGACGTCGAGACGCGTCCTTCAGATCCTACGAGAGAACGGCTTATACCTGAAACCGGAGAAGTGCGAGTTCGACGCCAAAGTGGTGAAGTACCTTGGCCACATCGTCGGCAATGGCGAGATCAAAGCAGACCCGGCAAAGACAGAAGCAATCGCAGACTGGCCCGTCCCACAAAACGTCAAACAGCTGCAACAATTCCTCGGTATGGGCAACTGGCTGCGATGGTTCATCAAGGACTACAGCAAGGTAGTCCATCCGCTGATGTCGCTGACGGGAAAGAAGGACTGGGTATGGGAGACCGAACAGCAGGAGGCGTTCGAGGAGTTGAGACGACGTCTCTGCTCACCTCCAGTCCTGGCCATTGCGAATGATGAGGGCCCTTTCCGCGTCAAAGCGGACTCATCAAACTTTGCTCTTGGAGGAGTGTTGTTGCAAAAGCAGGAAGGCAAGTGGAGGGTAGTCGCCTACAGGTTGGAAGCGCTCCTACCTGTGGAACGAAACTACGAGATCTACGACAAGGAGATGCTCGCGATCGTTTCGGCACTCAAGGAGTGGAGGCAATACCTCCTCGGCGCCCGTCATCCCATCGAGATCTGGTCCGATCACGCTAACCTTACCTACTTCATGTCGGCGCAAAAGCTAAGCTATCGACAAGCTCGCTGGCAGACAGAGCTCAAGGAATTCGACTTCCACCTCGAACACAAGTCAGGGAAGACAATAGGTAAGGCGGACTTACTGTCGCACAAGGCGGGCTATGACAAGGGCAAGGATGACAATGACGGCGTCGTGTTCATCAAAGACAAGTGGCTGAATCGTGGGGTGGTGAGGACGTTGCGTGATGAGGTGTTGGACAGAGTGGGTGAAGCGCAGAGGGCGCAACACGAGTCGGAGAGGCCGACGGGCATGACAGAGGTCAACAGGTTGTGGCGCATGAAAGGCAAGGTGTACGTGCCGTCGTCAATGAAGGAGGCCGTATTGCGAGAATGTCATGACTCGGTTCTGGCTGGACACCCAGGAGCATCAAAAACAGTGGAGCTCGTCCGTCGAGACTTCTGGTGGACGTCGATGTTCTCCGACGTCCGAGCATATGTCCAAGGGTGTAATCGCTGCCAGCGAACAAAGGCTCTAAGGGCGTCGAGGTCAAAGCCACTCCACCCAAACGCAGTCCCAGAAGGCCCCTGGGAAATCGTCACGGTTGACCTCATCGGAGAGCTCCTGGACTCCAAGGGACATAACGCGATCTGTGTCTTCGTTGATAGATTCTCAAAACAGATGCATGCAATCCCAATGATGACGAAGTTGTTGGCAGAAGGCATGGCCCAGCTGTACCGTGACCACGTCTTCCGCCTCCACGGCTTACCGAAGAAGATCATCCATGACCGAGGCACACAGTTTGACGCTTCGATGATGAAGGAGCTGTACAAACTCCTGCACATCGAAGGCAACCCGTCAACGGCGTATCACCCACAGATGGATGGTCAAACGGAATGTGTTAACCAGGAGCTCGAACAGTATCTTCGACTCTTCGTCAACCATCGTCAATCGGACTGGAAGGATTGGCTCCCCCTCACGGAGTTCGCATACAACAACCCCGAACACTCGGCGACAAAAATGTCCCCCTTCTATGCGAACACAGGACATCACCCCTTAAGCTTTGACACAACATGAACCTCGTCTACCAACATGTCAGCGGAAGAATTTGCGAAGCACATCAAGGAGACTCATCGCACTGTGAAGGACAACTTAGTCAAGGTGGTGGACGACATGAAGCGCTACCACGACCAGACAGCAGGGACTTCGGTGGAGTACAAGGCTGGAGACAAGGTTTTCCTTGACGGGCATAACATCAGCACGGACTCGCCAACAAAGAAACTCGCTGACAAATGGTATGGTCCCTTCAAAATCGTTGACAAGGTGGGAGCTAGCACGTACAAACTCAAGCTCCCCAAGCGCTGGAAAAAGGTCCACCCGGTCTTCAACGAGGCCCTGCTAAAACCCACCGTTGAACCATCCTTCAAGAACCAGAAACAACCGGCACCGCCACCGCCTGACATCGTTGACAATGAGGAGGAGTACAAGATCGAGGAAGTCCTAGACTCGCGTCTGCACCGAGGGAAGCTTCAATACCTCATCAAGTGGGTTGGCTACAACAAACCAACTTGGCAGCCCGAGATGGACTTTGGCGAGAACGCAAAGGAGGCGATCGCTGAATTCTATCAAAAACACCCTGGCGCCCCTCGAAAGCTCAACATTCCTCGCCAACGACTTTGCCCACGCTTCGTCGACACTGAACCAGTCGACCACAATCATGGCTGGTCAGGACGCCCAGCCTTGAGGGGAGGGTAATGTTAGGACTTGAACTTTCACCCTGTCTTTTATTTTCCTTTTATCATTTCTTTTCTTTTTACCGCTCCTTTTCATTATATTTAATCGTCTTTTCAATCACTTCCCACACTCACTTAGTACAACCCAACCTTCATTCGTTCCATTCCTAGTTACGTAAACTATACAGTACTTAGATAATGCAGTCCCGTGGACGACGCTATATAGAGGAAGGTGGAATCGCAGAAGCCCCCTGTTCTGCTTTTCCTCTTACCTCCACATCGTCCAGGTGAGACCCGCCCTCCCCTTGTATTAGTTAGATTTGTATTAATCCTCTTACCTCCACGTCATCCAGTCTGAGTAAACTCGCTGCCCGAACTTCGCGTTCGAGATACAGCCCATCCCAGACAGCGTCTGCGTCACAGTCAGGTGCCGCGCGTTGAGGTTGCCTAGTCTGAGTTCCACCCAGACTTCCGCCTAACACTCTGACTCATCTTGCACCCTCTGCACTTCACCCACCCGTTCCAATACCTCATCACATGACGTCCTTACCACCCCACGATTCAGCCACTTCTCCTTGATGAACACGACTCCGTCGTTGTCATCCTTGCCCTCATCATAGCCTGCCTTGCGTGACAGTAGGTCTGCCTTGCCCATCATTTTCCCTGACTTGTGCTCGAGGTGGAAGTCGAATTCTTCAAGCTCTGTTCACCAGCGAGCTTGACGATAGCTCAGTTTCTGCACTGACCTGAAGTAGGTGAGGTTGGTGTGGTCTGACCAGATCTCGATCTTGTGACAGGTGCCAAGAAGGTACTGCCTCCACTCCTTGAGTGCCGAAATGATCGTGAGCATCTCCTTGTTGTAGATCTCATAGTTTCATTCTGCCGGCAGGAGTGCTTCTGACCTGTAGGCGACTACCCTCCACTTGCCTTCCTGCTTTTGTAGCAACACACCTCCAAGTGCAAAGTTCAATGAGTCTGCTTCAACACGGAAAGGGCCCTCGTCATTGGCAATGGCTAGGACTGGAGGTGAGCAGAGACATCGTCTCAGCTCCTCGAACACTTCCTGCTGTTCGGTCTCCCATACCCAGTCCTTCTTGCCTGTCAGCGATGTCAACAGATGGACTACCTTGCTGTAGTCCTTGATGAACCATTGTAGCCAGTTGCCCATGCCGAGGAACTGTTGCAGCTGTTTGATGTTTTGCGGGACGGGCCAGTCTGCAATCGCTTCCGTCTTCGCCAGGTCAGCCCTGATCTCACCATTACTGACGATGTGACCGAGGTACTTCACAACCTTGGCATCAAACTCACACTTTTCAGGCTTCAGGTATAGACCGTTTTCTCACAGGATCTGAAGGACGCACCTCGATGTCTTGATATGTTCCTCGAGAGTTTGTGAGAGAATCAGTATGTCGTCGAGGTAGACAATGATCAAGTTATCGTAGATCAGTCCCTTGAAGATGTGGTTGACAAAAGCCTGGAACGTCGCAGGTGCGTTGCAAAGACCAAAGAACATGACTGTCGGTTCAAAGAGACCCATGTTCGTGCGGAACACTGCCTTCCATTCATCACCTTCTCGGATCCGGACATTGTAGTATCCCCAGCGAAGATCAAGTTTGGTGATGAACTTCGCCTTCTTGACCTTGTCGACCAGTTCGTCAATGAGGGGGAGAGGATACTTGTTCTTGATCGTGCCATCATTGAGCTTACGGTAGTCCTGGATCGGGCGTAGCGATTTGTCAGCCTTCTTAATGAAAAAGAAGGGTGACGCCATGGGTGATATTGATTGTCAAATGCGACCAGATTTCAGGTTCTTGTTGAGGAAGTCCTTGAGCGACTGCTGCTCTGTTGGTGTGAGCGGGTAGATCTTGCAGTCGCTAGGTTGGAAATTGGGTTTCAGGTCAATGACATGATCCCAGGGTCTATGTTCTGGCAGTTTCTCGAAGCCTTTTTTGCTGAAGACGTCAGCGAAGTTGTTGAGGTATGTGGGCCAGGACGCCTTGTCCATTCACACCTCTCTCACCCTCCTCATCTCTTCCACAACCTCCTTCTCGATCGCGCACTCCTCCGGGCAATGGGTGAATTCAATTGAACCCGTCTTCCAGTCAACCTCTGGGTTGTGACGTCGAAGCCAGTCATATCCTAGGAATATGTTTGACGACACGAGGGATGTCTGTTAGGCAGAAGTCTGGGTGGAACTCAGACTAGGCAACCTCAACGCGCAGCACCTGATGGTGACGCAGACGTTGTCTGGGATGGGCTGTATCTCGAACACGAAGTTCGGGCAGCGAGTTTACTCAGACTGGACGACGTGGAGGTAAGAGGATTAATACAAGTCTAACTAATACAAGGGGGGCGGGTCTCACCTGGACGACATGGAGGTAAGAGGAAAAGCAGAACAGGGGGCTTCTGCGATTCCACCTTCCTCTATATAGCGTCGTCCATGGGATTGCATTATCTAAGTACTGTATAGTTTACATAACTAGGAATGGAATGAATGAAGGTTGTGTCGTACTAAGTGAGTGTGGGAATGATTATGTATGACATAAGAATGGGAAATGATTATGAACGAAGGTTAAATATAATGGAAAAGGAGCGGTTAAAAGAAAGGAAATGGTAAAAGGGAAAATAAAAGAAAAGGTAAAAGTTCGAGTCCTAACATTACCCCCCCCTCAAGGTTGGGCGTCCCAACCAACCAAGATTGAGGTCGTCTGGTTCGGTGTCAACGAAGAGTGAGCGAAGTCATTGGCGAGGAATGTCGAGTTTTCGAGGGGCGCCGGGATGTTTTCGGTAGAATTCAGCGATCGCCTCCTTTGCGTTCTCGCCAAAGTCCATCTCGGGCTGCCAAGTCGGTTCGTTGTAGCCAACCCACTTGACGAGGTATTGTAGCTTTCCTCGGTGCAGATGCAAGTCTAGAACTTCCTCAATCTCATACTCCTCCTCGTTGTCGACGATGTCAGGTGGCGGTGGTGCTGGTTGTTTCTGACTCTCAAAGGATGGTTCGATGGCGGGCTTTAGCAGGGCCTCGTTGAAGACCGGGTGGACCTTCTTCCAGCATTTGGGGAGCCTGAGTTTGTACGCGCTAGCTCCCACCTTGTCGACAATCTCGAAGGGACCATACCATTTGTCAGCGAGTTTCTTCGTCGGCGAATCTGTGCTGATGTTTCGCCCATCGAGGAAGACCTTGTCTCCAGCCTTGTACTCCACCAAAGTCCCTGCTGTCCGGTCATGGTAGCGCTTCATGTCGTCCGCCGCCTTGACCAAGTTGTCCTTCGCAACACGATGAGTCTCCTTGATGTGCTTCGCAAATTCTTCCGCTGACATGTTGGCAGATGAGGTTCATGTTGTGTCAAAGCTCAAGGGGTGATGTCCTGTGTTCGCATAGAAGGGGGACATTTTTGTCGCCGAGTGTTTGCGGTTGTTGTATGCGAACTCCGTGAGGGGGAGCCAGTCCTTCCAGTCCGATTGATGATGGTTAACGAAGAGTCGAAGGTACTGTTCAAGCTCCTGGTTAACACATTCCGTTTGACCATCCATCTGTGGGTGATACGCCGTCAACGGGTTGCCTTCAATGTGTAGGAGTTTGTACAGCTCCTTCATCATCGAAGCATCGAACTGCGTGCCTCGGTCATGGATGATCTTTTTTGGTAAACCGTGGAGGCGGAAGATGTGGTCACGGTACAGCTGAGCCATGCCTTCTGCTGACAACTTCGTCGTCGTCGGAATCGCGTGCATCTGCTTCGAGAACCTATCAATGAAGACGCAGATCGTGTTGTGCCCCTTGGAGTCCGGGAGCTCTCCAATGAGGTCGACCATGATGATTTCCCAGGGGCCTTCTGGGACTGCGTTTGGTTGGAGTGGCCTTGACCTTGATGCCCTCAGAGCCTTTGTTCGCTGACAGCGATCACACCCTCGGACGTATGCTCGGACGTCGGAGAACATCGACGTCCACCAGAAGTCTCGACGGACGAGCTCCACTGTTTTTGACGCTCCTGGGTGTCCAGCCAGTACCGAGTCGTGACATTCCCGCAATACGGCCTCCTTCATTGATGACGGCACGTACACCTTGCCTCTCATCCGCCATAACCCATCGACTTCCATCATCCCTGTCGGCCTCTCCGACTCGTGTTGCGCCCTCTGCGCTTCACCCACTCTGTCCAACACCTCCTCACACGACGTCCTCACCACTCCACGATTCAGCCACTTCTCCTTGATGAACACGATGCCATTGTTGTCATCCTTGCCCTCGTCATAGCCTGCCTTACACGACAGTAAGTCCGCCTTGCCCATCGTCTTCCCCGACTGTTAGGCGGGAGTCCGGGAGACGACTCGGACTGGGCAGGCCTCGGCTGACTGTTGTCTGGGACGTGCTATACTCGAGCGTAGACTCGGGACACGTTTACTCAGGCTAGGTCGACGCGGAGGTAAGAGGATTAATACAAGACTAGACTAATACAAGGGGGACGAGTCTCACCTAGGTCGACGCGGAGGTAAGAGGAAAAGCAGAACAAGGAGTTCATGCGATTCCTGAGACCTTATATAGCGACGACCGTGAGACTATATTACCTAACATTACATAACGAGTGGGAATGGAACGAATGAAGGACGTGTAAAGGGAGTGTGGGAAGTGATTGGAAAGATGATTAAAGATAATGAAAAGGAGCAATTAACAGAAACGAAAAAGGAAAAGGGGAAATAAAGAAAAGGGGAAGTTCGAGTCCTGACATTACCCCCCCCTCAAGGTTGGGCGTCCCGACCAACCAAGATCGCGGTCGTCTGGCTCGGTGTCGACGAAGAGCGGACGGAGTCGTGAGCGAGGGATATCGAGTTTGCGGGGAGCACCGGGGTGTTTGAGGTAGAATTCAGCAATTGCCTCCTTTGCGTTCTCGCCGAAGTCCGTCTCCGGTTGCCAGGTCGGTTCGTTGTACCCGACCCACTTGACGAGGTACTGTAGTTTACCTCGGTGCAGACGTGAGTCAATGACCTCTTCAACCTCGTATTCCTCTTCGTTGTCGACGATTTCCGGTGGTGGCGGTGGCGGTAGCTTCTGGCTCTCAAACGACGGTTCAACGGCGGGTTTCAACAGGGCTTCGTTGAAGACAGGGTGGACCTTTTTCCATCGCTTCGGGAGTTTGAGCTTGTATGCGCTCGCTCCTACCTTGTCGACGACGTCAAAGGGGCCGTACCATTTGTCTGCAAGTTTCTTTGTCGGTGAGTCCGTACTGATGTTTCGCCCGTCAAGGAAGACCTTGTCGCCAGTCTTGTATTCCACCGATGCTCCTGCCGTCCGGTCATGGTAGCGTTTCATGTCTTCTGCTGCCTTGACCAGATTGTCCCTTGCCGCGCGATGGGTCTCCTTGATGTGCTTCGCGAATTCTTCTGCCGACATGTTGGTAGAGGAAGTTCGTACGGCGTCGAAGCTCCTAGGGTGACGTCCAGTGTTCGCGTAGAAGGGTGACATCTTTGTCGCCGAGTGTTCTCGGTTGTTGTAGGCGAACTCTGCGAGAGGGAGCCAGTCCTTCCAGTCTGACTGCCGATGGTCAACGAAGAGCCGGAGGTACTGTTCGAGCTCTTGGTTGACGCGTTCCGTCTGACCGTCCGTTTGCGGGTGATACGCCGTCGACGGGTTGCCTTCGATGTGTAGGAGTTTGTACAGCTCCCTCATCATTGATGCGTCAAACTGCGTGCCTCGGTCATGGATGATCTTTTTTGGCAAGCCATGGAGACGGAAGACGTGGTCGCGGTACAGTTGAGCCATGCCTTCCGCTGACAATTTTGTCGTCGTCGGGATCGCATGCATCTGTTTCGAGAACCTATCGACGAAAACGCCGATTGCGTTGTGCCCCTTGGAGTCCGGGAGTTCTCCGATGAGGTCGACCGTGACAATTTCCCAAGGACCTTCAGGGACCGCGTTTGGATGAAGTGGCCTCGACCTTGATGCCCTCAGAGCCTTCGTTCGTTGGCAGCGGTCACATCCTCGGACGTATGCTCGGACATCGGAGAACATCGACGCCCACCAGAAGTCTCGACGTACCAGTTCGACCGTCTTCGACGATCCCGGATGTCCTGCCAGGGTCGAGTCGTGGCACTCCCTCAACACCGCTTCCTTCATCGTCGACGGCACGTACACCTTGCCTTTCATTCGCCACAACCCGTCGACTTCTACCATATTCGTCGGCCTTTCCGACTCGTCTTGTGCCCTCTGCGCTTCACCCACTCGTTCCAACACTTCATCCCGCGACGTCCTCACTATTCCACGATTCAACCACTTTTCCTTGATGAAGACGATGCCGTCGTTGTCATCCTGGCCCTCGTCGTAACCTGCCTTGCGCGATAATAGGTCCGCCTTGCCCATCGTCTTCCCCGACTTGTGTTCGAGGTGGAAGTCAAACTCTTCGAGTTCGGTTCGCCATCGGGCTTGACGGTAGCTCAGCTTCTGCGCTGACCTGAAGTAGGTGAGGTTAGCGTGGTCGGACCAGATTTCGATCGTGTGGCGAGCGCCGAGGAGGTATTGTCGCCATTCCTTGAGCGCCGAAACGATCGCGAGCATCTCCTTGTCGTAGATCTCATAGTTTCGTTCAGCGGGTAGGAGCGCTTCTGACCTATAGGCAATCACCCTCCACTTCCCTTCCTGTTTTTGCAACAACACACCGCCGAGCGCAAAGTTTGACGAGTCCGCTTCTACGCGGAAAGGACCCTCGTCGTTGGCGATGGCTAGGACTGGAGGTGAGCAGAGACGTCGTCTCAGCTCCTCGAACGCTTCCTGCTGTTCGGTCTCCCATACCCAGTCCTTCTTGCCCGTTAACAACGTCAGCGGATGGACCACCTTACTGTAGTCCTTGATGAACCGTCGTAGCCAGTTACCCATGCCGAGGAATTGTTGTAGCTGTTTCAGGTTTCGTGGGACCGGCCAGTTCGCAATCGCCTCCGTCTTTGCTGGGTCAGCCTTGATCTCGCCATTACCGATGATGTGGCCGAGGTATTTGACGACCTTGGCGTCAAATTCGCACTTCTCCGGCTTCAGGTACAGGCCATTCTCTCGCAGGATCTGAAGGACGCGCCTCGACGTGTCTATATGTTCCTCAATGGTCTCCGAGAGGATCAATATGTCGTCGAGGTATACGATGATCAGGTTAGCGTAAATCAGTTCCTTGAAGATGTGATTGACAAAAGCCTGGAACGTTGCCGGGGCGTTGCAGAGACCAAAGAACATGACCGTCGGTTCGAAGAGGCCCATGTTTGTGCGAAATGCTGCTTTCCATTCGTCACCCTCGCGGATCCGGATATTGTAGTACCCCCAGCGAAGGTCAAGCTTAGTGATGTACTTCGCTTTCTTGACCTTGTCGACGAGTTCGTCAATGAGAGGGAGGGGATACTTGTTCTTGATCGTACCGTCATTGAGCTTACGGTAATCCTGGATCGGGCGTAGCGATTTGTCGGCCTTCTTAATGAAGAAGAAGGGCGACGCCATGGGCGATATCGACCGTCGAATGCGACCCGACTTCAAGTTTTCATCGAGGAAGTCCTTGAGTGACTGTTGCTCTGTTGGCGTGAGCGGGTAGATTTTACAGTCACTTGGTTTGAAGTCGGGCTTCAAGTCGATGACGTGGTCCCACGGTCGGTGTTCCGGTAGCTTTTCGAAGCCTTTTTCGCTAAAGACGTCGGCGTAGTCGTTGAGGTATGCGGGCCAGGACTCCTTGTCCATTCGCACCTCTCTCACCCTCCTCGTCTCCTCTGCTGCTCTCCACACCCTCCGCATACCTTCCTCGTCGTCCTTCTCTACCACGCATTCACCTGGACAGCGAGTAAAGTCGAGTGTCCCCGTCTTCCAGTTGACCTCTGGATTGTGTCGTCGAAGCCAGTCGTACCCCAGGAAGATGTTAGAAGACGCCAATGAGGTTACCACCAGGATGACCTGTTCCTTATGATGACCGATCGTGAGTTCAACGTCAACGTATTCCTCGATCAACCCAGCTTCGTTGTGCGTGCCGTCGGCATTGAGCACCGCAAGGGGTCGGATATACCGCTTCGTCTCTAGCCCATATCGTTCGACGAACCTCACGTCGATGCACGACCCTGTACATCCCGAGTCCACGAGTGCGTGAGCGTCTACCTCCCTCACTTCACCTTTCACACTGTGTCCGACGTTCAGGAGAAGGTCCAGCTGGCGTCCGCCAGTTCCTCTCATGAACAACTGCTCGTACCCTTCACTTCTTTTCACACCGGTGGGGACTTCATACTCCAGAAAACCATCGACGTCGTTCGCATCTATGTGTTGTACAGACGGTTGGTTATATTTTAACGAGTCCGGATTCAAAGTCCCTTGTTCTTCCCGGTCAGTCGCCCCGATGGCTACGCCTGACCACTCGCAAAACCCTGCGAGTCAACGACCTCTTCGTCATTCTCTCCTTCCTCCACATAGTCCTCCACCGTCGACCTCCGAGTGTCTACGACTTCCTCGAAGGCCGATTCCTTCATCGCGCCGAGCTCGTCTGCGAGGATGCGGCGTTCGCCTGGTGCCATTAGTTCCAGCATGCGCTGGATGATCGGCTTCCCCTGCGGGCACTTATCCTTGAAATGACCCAGCCCGCCGCAGATCCAGCACGCGCGTCGTCGTTGCGCCTCGTTCATCGAGACGTCCATCGGTTGACCAGCGCCTCCGAAGGTGACGCCGGTCGCGTCGCGTCTGTCGACGTGCGGGGTTGCAACTTGGCGCCGAGCGGGGGGTGCCGGTTGTTGTTGGCGAGGTTGCGGTATGAACGGGCGGCCTCGTTGAATCGCGTGGATCTGCTGTTCTCCGCGATCGATCTCGATAGCTTTGTTCTTCCACGCCTCATACGTTGTCGGTACGGGCGTCGACCTCAGCACGCCGCGGACTACCTCGATGTTCATTGCTCGCTTGAGGCGGTCGCAGATAACGCTGTCGTCTTTCAGTTCCGCCCGCTTGATGATGACGTCAAGTTGTTGGAAGAACTTATCCGCGGTGAGGTCCTTCTGAACCTTCTCCCGGAAATCCTTCAGCGCAGCTTCCTTTCGGTTCGGATCGTCGAACGAGGCGTCGAGTCGTTCCTGGAATCTTTCCCAGCTGTCCGTGAAGGTAACGACTCCCGCCGTTGTCGACTCCTCGACGTAGTTCTGCGCCCACGTTGCCGCATTACCACCCTTCAGGTAGGAGAGAGCTACGTAGATCTTACTCTCCGACGTAGGGTATCGGTTTGGGTTCGCGGACACGAAAAGAAGGACTTCGCGTCTGAAGTCAAGGTAATCGTCGCCACCAGTGAATTCACGTGGTCGGGCGACGTCTATGTTGGGGGTCGGGGGGTTAGCGGCCGCGACCGGTGCTGGGGCGTTGTTCGCCTGATGGGCGAAGGCATTCGCAACGATGGCCGCGATCTGCGCCATTTGCTGTTGGCTGAAACCTTCTGTTGACATCGCGGGTTCGGGTGTTGAAGGTTCTGGGGGAGTCGGCGGTGAGGGATCTCTGTTGGTCTCGCGGTAAGGACCCGGAGTCGGTGGTAGGTTAACCGTAGATGTTGACGGTGCGGGTGACGATGGGGTAGCTGGAGGCCACCTTGCTCTCCTTCCTCGTTCGTCTGACGAATACCAGCCGTGCCGGATTTCACTCCACCAGATGTCGTGAGTGACGCCGCTGTTATTGGTCGCGACGTAGCCTGGTCGATCTGGGTCCCAACGGGCTGAGGCAGGAAGGGCCCGTCGCTGTTCGTCGGTGAGATCTATCTTGACGTTGGCGGTGGGACAGGGATCGGTTGCGCGTTCGATCCGGGGTTACGCCAACGTTGAGCGGGTTCGTCAGCGAAGTTGATGACGAGGCGGTAGGATCCGAGTGAGATTACAAACGAGATTGTCGTCGAAGTTTGGACTCGTCTTGTTACCCACGTCCACGTTAGGTGCGTGCTCCACCAGAGGCTAATTCGTAGAGCCAGGGTCGGAAAATGTCTGTTGATATCTTTACGTAATACACGAACGTCCGAAAACGTCCGGGCAGGGTTGAGGGTTGTCGTTTGGGGGGTTTACACGTCAAGTCCGTCGAGGGGAGCGCTCCTCTAGACCGAGTGAAGGCGAGTCGACAGCGACGACTTACGCTGGGGATGAGCCTGGGTGAGGTTCTGCTTTTATGTTAGGCGGGAGTCCGGGAGACGACTCGGACTGGGCAGGCCTCGGCTGACTGTTGTCTGGGACGTGCTATACTCGAGCGTAGACTCGGGACACGTTTACTCAGGCTAGGTCGACGCGGAGGTAAGAGGATTAATACAAGACTAGACTAATACAAGGGGGACGAGTCTCACCTAGGTCGACGCGGAGGTAAGAGGAAAAGCAGAACAAGGAGTTCATGCGATTCCTGAGACCTTATATAGCGACGACCGTGAGACTATATTACCTAACATTACATAACGAGTGGGAATGGAACGAATGAAGGACGTGTAAAGGGAGTGTGGGAAGTGATTGGAAAGATGATTAAAGATAATGAAAAGGAGCAATTAACAGAAACGAAAAAGGAAAAGGGGAAATAAAGAAAAGGGGAAGTTCGAGTCCTGACACCGACTTGTGCTCGAGGTGGAAGTCGAATTCTTTGAGCTCTGTCTGCCAGTGAGCTTGTCGATAGCTCAGCTTTTGTGCCGACCTGAAGTAGGTGAGGTTGGTGTGATCGGACCAGATCTCGATAGGGTGACGGGCACCGAGGAGGTATTGTCTCCACTCCTTGAGTGCCGAAACGATTGCGAGCATCTCCTTGTTGTAGATCTCGTAGTTTCGTTCCGCCGGTAGGAGCGCTTCTGACCTGTAGGCGACTACCCTCCACTTGCCTTCCTGCTTCTGCAACAACACTCCTCCAAGAGCAAAGTTTGATGAGTCCGCTTCAACGTGGAAAGGGCCCTCATCGTTCGCGATGGCCAGGACTGGAGGTGAGCAGAGACATCGTCTCAACTCCTTGAACGCCTCCTGCTGTTCGGTCTCCCATACCCAGTCCTTCTTGCCCATCAGCGACGTCAGCAGATGGACTACCTTGCTGTAGTCCTTGATGAATCGCCGCAGCCAGTTGCCCATACTGAGGAATTGCTGCAGCTGTTTGAGGTTTTGTGGGACTGGCCAGTCTGCAATCGCTTCTGTCTTTGCTGGGTCAGCCCTGATCTCGCCATTTCCGACGATGTGGCCGAGGTACTTCACAACTTTGGCGTTGAACTCGCATTTTTCCGGTTTTAGGTACAAGCCGTTCTCTCGCAAGATCTGAAGGACACATCTCGATGTCTCAATATGTTCCTCAAGAGTTTGCGAGAGAATCAGTATGTCGTCAAGGTAGGCAATGATCAAGTTGTCGTAGATCAATCCCTTGAAAATGTGGTTGACAAAAGCCTGGAATGTTGCTGGTGCGTTGCAAAGACCAAAAAACATGACTGTCGGTTCGAAGAGGCCCATGTTTGTGCGGAACGCTGCCTTCCACTCATCACCTTCACGGATCCAGACGTTGTAGTATCCCCAGCGGAGGTCAAGCTTGGTGATGAACTTCGCCTTCTTGACCTTGTCGACAAGTTCGTCGATGAGGGGGAGGGGGTACTTGTTCTTGATTGTCCCCTTGTTAAGCTTTCAGTAGTCCTGAATTGGGTGTAGGGACTTGTCAGCCTTTTTGATGAAGAAGAAAGGCGACGCCATCGGTGAGATCGACTTTCATATACGGCCCGACTTCAGGTTCTCTTCAAGGAAATCCTTTAGCAACTGTTGTTCCGTCGGTGTCAACGGATAGATCTTGCAGTCGCTAGGCTTGAAGTCAGGCTTCAGGTCGATGACGTGGTCCCAGGGGTGGTGTTCCAGTAGCTTCTCGAATCCTTTCTCCGAGAAGACATCGGCGTAGTCGTTGAGATATGCGGGCCAGGATGCCTTGTCCATTCGCACTTCTCTCACCCTCCTCGTCTCTTCCACATTCTCCTTCTCGATCATGCATTCTTCTGGACAGTGGGTGAATTCAATCGAACCCATTTTCCAGTCAACCTCTGGGTTGTGGCGTCGAAGCCAATCGTAGCCGAGGAAAATGTTAGAGGATGCTAGGGATGTTACCACAAGGACGATCCTTTCCTTGTGGTGTCCAATCATCAGCTCAACATCAACATATTTCTCGATCAGACCAGCCTTGTTGTGCGTGCCATCCGCATTGAGCACCGCAAGGGGTCTGATGTAACGTTTGGTCTCCAACCCATACCGTTCGACGAACCTCACGTCGATGCATGATCCCGTACACCCCGAATCCACGAGGGCATGCGCATCCACCTCTTTCGCTTCACTCTCCACGTTGTATCTGATGTTCAGGAGGAGGTCCAGCTGGCATCTGCCAGTTCCCCTCACAAACAGCTGTTCGTACTCGTTCTCTTCGTTCACACCGGTGGGGACTTCGTAATCAGAAAAACCATCGATGTCGTTTGCATCTACATACCGTACAGACAGTTGGTTATATTTTAGCAGATCCAGATACGAGGCCCCTTGTTCTTCTCGGTCAGTCGCCCCGATGGCTACGCCTGACCACTCACAAAATCCTGCGAGTCAATGACCTCTTCGTCATCGCCTTCTCCCTCCACATAGTCCTCCACAGTCGACCTCCAAGTGTCTACAACTTCCTCAAATGCCGATTCCTTCATCGCACCCAGCTCATCGGCAAGAAGACGACACTCGCCTGGCGCCATCATCTGCAGCATGCACTGTACGATTGTCTTCCCTTGCGGGCACGTGTCCTTGAAGTGGCCGAGTTTACCACAGATCCAGCATGCCCTCCTCCGTTGCGCCTCGTTCATCGAGACGTCCATCGGTTGGCCGGCACCTCTGAAAGTAACACCAGTCACGTCACATTTGTCGACGTGGGGGGCTGGGATCTGTCGACGAACCGGGGGTGCCTGTTGTTGCTTGCGCGGCGGGAGTGGGAACGCTCGACCTCATTGTATCGCGCAGATCTGTTGTTCGCCGCGATCGATCTCGATGGCCTTCTTCTTCCAGTCTTTGTACGTCGTCGGGACCGGCGTCGACCTCAACACCCCTTGGACTACTTCGATGTTCATCACGTGCTTTAGATGGTCGCAGATGATGCTGTCGTCCGTCAGTCCTGCTCTCGTGATGACGACATCAAGCTTCTGGAAGAACTCATCGGCGGTGAGGTCCTTCTGAACTTTGGTTCGGAACTCCGCTAGTGCCTTTTCCTTCCAGTTCGGGTCATCGAACAAGGCATCTAGGCGCTCTTGGAACCTTGTCCAACTGTCGGTGAAGGTCACGATTCCCGCTGTCGTCGACTCCTCCACATAGTTTTGCGCCCACATCGCTGCATTGCCACCCTTTAGGTAGGAGAGAGTGATGTAGATCTTGCTCTCGGACGTCGGGTACCGGCTCGGGTTTGCCGAGACAAAGAGGAGGACCTCTCATTTGAAGTCCAAGTAGTCGTCGCCGCCAGTGAATTCACGTGGCCAGGCGACGTCGATGTTGGGGGTCGGGGGATTAGCTGTTGTAACCGACACCAGGGCGTTGTTCACCTGATGGGCGAAGGCACCTGCGACGATCGCTGCAATCTGCTCCATTTGCTGCTGGGTGAAGCCCGCTGTCGACATTGCAGGTTCAGGCGTGGGCGTTGAAGGTTCAGGGGGCGTTGGCAGTGAAGGGTCTCTACGAGTCTCACGGTAGGGGCCAGGAGTCAGAGGCAGAAGGACCGCGAACGTTGATGTTGCCGGTGTTGATGGAGCAGCCGGGGGCCACCTTGCTCTCCTTCCTTGTTCGTCTGATGAATACCAGCTGTGCTGGACTTCACTCCACCAGATATCGTGTACAACGCCGCTGTTGTTGGTCGCGACGTAGCCTGCTCGGTCTGGATTCCAACGCGCCGATGCAGGAAGGGCCCGTTGCTGTTCGTCGGTGAGATCTATCTTGATGACGGCGGAGGAACAGGGATGGGCTGCATGTTTGATCCGGGGTTACACCAACGTTGGACGGGTTCGTCGGCGAAGTTGATGATGAGACGGAAAGATGCGGCAGTGATAACAATCGACAATGATGTCGACGACTGTACACGTAACATCACCCACGTCCAGGTTAAGTGGCTCCTCCACCAAAGGGAGATGCGGAGAGCCAGGGTCGGGAGAAGTTGGTTTGTGAAGTTTATGTAATACACGAACGTTCGAAAACGTCTGGGCAGGGTTGAGGGTTGTCGTTTAGGGAGTTTACACATCAAGTCCGTCGAGAAGAGCGCTCCTCTAGACTGAGTGAAGGCGAGTCGACAGCAACGACATACGCTGGGGATGAGCCTGAGTGGGGTTCTGCTTTTATGTTAGGCAGAAGTCTGGGTGGAACTCAGACTAGGCAACCTCAACGTGCGGCACCTGATGGTGACGCAGACGTTGTCTGGGACGGGCTGTATCTCGAACACGAAGTTCGGGCAGCGAGTTTACTCAGACTGGACGACGTGGAGGTAAGAGGATTAATACAAGTCTAACTAATACAAGGGGGGCGGGTCTCACCTGGACGACATGGAGGTAAGAGGAAAAGCAGAACAGGGGGCTTCTGCGATTCCACCTTCCTCTATATAGTGTCGTCCGCGGGATTGCATTATCTAAGTACTGTATAGTTTACATAACTAGGAATGGAACGAATGAAGGTTGTGTCATACTAAGTGAGTGTGGGAATGATTATGTATGACATAAGAATGGGAAATGATTATGAACGAAGGTTAAATATAATGGAAAAGGAGCGGTTAAAAGAAAGGAAATGGTAAAAGGGAAAAGAAAAGAAAAGGTAAAAGTTCGAGTCCTAACAATGTCACTGCAAGGATGATCTTTTCCTTATGGTGTCCAATCATTAACTCAATGTCGACATACCTCTCAATCAAGCCAGCTTCGTTGTGCATGCCATCCACATTGAGTACTGCGAGGGGTCTGATGTAGTGCTTAGTTTCCAACCTGTATCGTTCGACGAACCTCATGTCAATGCATGATCCTGTACACCCCGAATCCATGAGGGCATGCGCATCCACCTCCCTCATTTCCCCTTCCACGTTACATCCAACATTCAGGAGGAGGTCCAGCTGGCATCCCCCAGTCCCCCTCACGAACAGTTGCTCGTACTCTCTATTTTCGTTCACACCGGTGGGGACTTCGTAATCAGGAAAACCATCGACATTGTTTGCATTTGCGTATTGTACAGACGGTTGGTTATATTTTAGCAGATCCGGATTCAAAGTCCCTTGTTCTTCTCAGTCAGTCGCCCCGATGGCTACGCCTGACCACTTGCAAAACCCTGCAAGTCAATGACCTCTTCATCATCTCCTTCCTCCTCCACATAGTCCTCTACTGTCGACCTTCGAGTGTCTACGACTTCCTCGAATGCCGATTCCTTCATTGCGCCTAGCTCATTGGCGAGGAGGCAATGTTCACCTGGCACCATCATCTGCAGCATGCGCTGCACGATCCCCTGTCCTTGCGGGCACTTGTCCTTGAAGTGACCTAGCTGGCCACAGATCCAGCATGCCCTTTGTCGTTGCGCCTCATTCATTGAGACGTCCATTGGCTGGCTGGCACCTCCAAAAGTGACACCAGTTGCGTCGTGTTTGTCGACGTGGGGGGCTGCAATCTGATGGCAAGCCGGGGGTGCCTGTTGCTGCTGCTGGCGCGGTGGAAGCAGGAATGCATGACCTCGCTGGATTGCGTGGATTTGCTGTTCACCCCAATCGATCTCGATGGCCTTTGTCTTCCAGGTATCATATGTTGTCGGGACCGGCGTTGACCTCAGTACTCCATGGACCACCTCGATGTTCATTGCACACTTCAGGCGGTCACAGATGATGCTGTCGTCTGTCAGCCCTGCTCTTGTGATGACGACGTCAAGTTTCTGGAAGAACTCGTCGGCGGTGAGGTCCTTCTGAACCTTGGTTCAGAATTCCGCTAGTGCCTTTTCCTTCCAGTTCGGGTCGTCAAATGAGGCGTCTAGGCGCTCTTGGAACCTTGTCCAACTGTTGGTGAAGGTCACGATGCCAGCTGTTGTCGACTCCTCCATGTAGTTTTGTGCCCACATCGCCGCATTGCCACCTTTTAGGTAGGAGAGAGCCATGTAGATTTTACTTTCCGACGTGGGGTATTGTTAGGCGGGAGTCTGGGAGACGACTCGGACTGGGCAGGCCTCGGCTGACTGTCGTCTGGGACGTACTATACTCGAGCATAGACTCGGGATACGTTTACTCAGGCTAGGTCGTCGCAGAGGTAAGAGGATTAATACAAGTCTAAACTAATACAGGGGGGATGAGTCTCACCTAGGTCGTCGCGGAGGTAAGAGGAAAAGCAGAACAAGGAGTTCATGCGATTCCTCAGACCTTATATAGCGGCGACTGTGGGACTATATTATCTAAAGTTACATAAACGAACGGAATGGAACGAATGAAGGTCATGTGAAGGGAGTGTGGGAAGTGATTGAAAAGACAATTAAATATAATGAAAAGGAGCGGTTAAAAGAAAAGAATTGGTAAAAGGGAAAATAAAAGACAGGGTGAAAGTTCAAGTCCTAACATTACCCCCCCCTCAAGGCTGGGCGTCCTGACCAGCCATGATCGTGGTCGACTGGTTCAGTGTCGACGAAGCGTGGGCAAAGTCGTTGGCATGGAATGTTGAGCTTTTGAGGGGCGCTGGGGTGTTTTTGATAGAATTCAGCGATCGCCTCCTTTGCGTTTTCGCCAAAGTCCATCTCGGGCTGCCAAGTCGGTTCGTTGTAGCCAACCCACTTGATGAGGTATTGAAGCTTCCCTCGGTGCAGATGTGAGTCTAGGACTTCCTCGATCTCGTACTCCTCCTCGTTGTCAACGATGTCAGGCGGCGGCGGTGCCAGTTGTTTCTGGCTCTCGAAGGATGGTTCAACGGCGGGTTTTAGCAGGGCCTCATTGAAGACCGGGTGGACCTTCTTCCAGCATTTGGGGAGCTTGAGTTTGTACACGCTAGCTCCCACCTTGTCAATGATTTCGAAGGGACCATACCATTTGTCAGTGAGTTTCTTTGTTGGCGAGTCCGTGCTGATGTTACGCCCGTCAAGGAAAACCTTGTCTCCAGCCTTGTACTCCACCGAAGTCCCTGCTGTCTGGTCGTGGTAGCGCTTCATGTCGTCCACCACCTTGACCAAGTTGTCCTTTGCAGCGTGATGAGTCTCCTTGATGTGCTTCGCGAATTCTTCCGCTGACATGTTGGTAGACGAGGTTCGTGTTGTGTCAAAGCTTAAGGGGTGACGTCCTGTGTTCGCATAGAAGGGGGACATTTTTGTCGCCGAGTGTTCGGGGTTGTTGTATGCGAACTCCGCGAGGGGGAGCCAGTCCTTCCAGTCCGATTGACGATGGTTGACAAAGAGTCAAAGATACTGTTCGAGCTCTTGGTTAACGTGTTCCGTTTGACCATCCATCTGTGGGTGATACACTGTGGATGGGTTGCCTTCGATGTGCAGGAGTTTGTACAGCTCCTTCATCATTGAAGCGTCGAACTGCGTGCCTTGGTCATGGATGATCTTCTTCGGTAAGCCGTGGAGGCGGAAAACGTGGTCGCGGTACAGCTGGGCCATGCCTTCCGCTGACAACTTCGTCGTCGTCGGGATCGCGTGCATCTGTTTCGAGAACCTATCAATGAAGACACAGATCGCGTTATGTCCCTTGGAGTCCAGGAGCTCTCCGATGAGGTCGACCGTGACGATTTCCCAGGGGCCTTCTGGGACTGCGTTTGGGTGGAGTGGTCTTGATCTCAACGCCCTCAGAGCCTTTGTTCGCTGACAGCGATTACACCCTCGGACATATGCTCGGACGTCGGAGAACATCGAGGTCCACCAGAAGTCTCTACGGATGAGCTCCACCATTTTTGACGCTCCTGGGTGTCCTGCCAGAACCGAGTCGTGACATTCCCGCAATACGGCCTCCTTCATTGTCGATGGCATGTACACCTTGCCTTTCATGCGCCACAACCCATCGACCTCTGTCATTCCCATCGGCCTCTCCGACTCGTGTTGTGCCCTCTGCGCTTCACCCACTCTGTCCAACACCTCATCACGCAACGTCCTCACCACCCCACAATTCAGCCACTTGTCCTTGATGAACACGATGCCATCATTGTCATCCTTGCCCTCATCATAGCCCGCCTTGCATGACAGTAAGTCCGCCTTACCCATTGTCTTCCCTGACTTGTGCTCGAGGTGGAAGTCGAATTCTTCGAGCTCTGTCTGCCAGCGAGCTTGTCGATAGCTTAGCTTTTGCGCCGACATGAAGTAGGTAAGGTTAGCGTGATCGGACCAGATCTTGATGGGGTGACAGACGCCGAGGAGGTATTGCCTCCACTCCTTGAGTGCCGAAACGATCGCGAGCATCTCCTTGTTGTAGATCTTGTAGTTTTGTTCCGCCGGTAGGAGCGCTTCCAACCTGTAGGTGACTACCCTCCATTTGCCTTCCTGCTTTTGCAACAACACTCCTCCAAGAGCGAAGTTTGATGAGTCCGCTTTGACGCGGAAAGGGCCCTCATCATTCGCAATGGCCAGGACTGGAGGTGAGCAGAGACGTCGTCTCAACTCCTCGAATGCCTCCTGCTGTTCGGTCTCCCATACCCAGTCCTTCTTGCCCATCAGCGACGTCAGCGGATGGACTACCTTGCTGTAGTCCTTGATGAACCATCGCAGCCAGTTGCCCATACCGAGGAATTGTTGCAGCTGTTTGACGTTTTGTGGGACGGGCCAGTCTGCGATTGCTTCTGTCTTTGCTGGGTCTGCTTTGATCTCGCCATTGCCGACGATGTGGCCAAGGTACTTCACCACTTTGGCGTCGAACTCGCACTTCTCCGGTTTCAGGTATAAGCCGTTCTCTCGTAGGATCTGAAGGACGCGTCTCGACGTCTCGATATGTTCCTCGAGAGTTTGCGAGAGAATCAGTATGTCGTTGAGGTAGACGATGATCAGGTTGTCGTAGATCAGTCCTTTGAAGATGTGGTTGACGAAAGCTTGGAACGTCGCCAGTGCATTGCAGAGACCAAAGAACATTACCGTCGGTTCAAAGAGGCCCATATTCATGCGAAATGCTGCCTTCCACTCATCGCCTTCACGGATCCAGATGTTGTAGTATCCCCAGCGAAGGTCAAGCTTAGTGATGTACTTTGCTTTCTTGACCTTGTCGACGAGTTCATCAATGAGAGGGAGGGGATACTTGTTCTTGATCGTACCGTCATTGAGCTTACGGTAATCCTGGATCGGGTGTAGCGATTTGTCGGCCTTCTTGATGAAGAAGAAAGGCGATATAGACCTTCGGATGTGACCAGACTTCAAGTTCTCGTCTAGGAAGTCCTTGAGCGACTGCTGCTCTGTTGGCGTGAGCGGGTAGATCTTGCAGTCACTGGGCTTGAAGTCGGGTTTCAGATCAATGACGTGGTCCCATGGTCGGTGTTCAGGCAACTTCTCAAACCCCTTCTCCGAGAACACGTCGGCATAGTCGTTGAGGTATGTGGGCCAGGATGCTTTGTCCATTCGCACCTCTCTCACCCTCCTTGTCTCCTTCATGTCCTCCTTCTCGATTGTGCACTCCTCCGGGCAACAGGTGAATTCAATCAAACCCGCCTTCCAGTCGACCTCTGGGTTGTGACGTCAAAGCCAATCGTAACCAAGGAAGATGTTTGACGATGCCAGCGATGTCACTGCAAGGACAATCCTCTCCCTGTGGTGCCCAATCATAAGCTCGACGTCAACATATTCTTCGCTCAGGCCGGCTTCATTGTGCGTGCCATCAGCATTGAGCACTGCGAGGGGCCGAATGTATCGTTTGGTCTCCAACCCGTATCGCTCAACGAACCTCACGTCGATGCATGATCCTGTGCATCCCGAATCCACGAGGGCATGCGCATCCACCTCTCTCGTCTCACCCGCTATGCTGTGTCTGACGTTCAGGAGGAGGTCCAGCTGGTGTCCACCAGTTCCCCTCATGAACAACTTCTCTTCGACGTCTTCTTCATTCACACCAGTAGGGTTTTCATAGTCGGAAAAGTCATCGACGCTGTTTGCATCTAGATATTGTACAGGTGGTTGACTATATTTTAACGGATCCAGACTTGAAATCCTTGGAACTTCTCGGTCAGTCGCCCCGGTGGCTACGCCTGACCACTCGCAAAACCCTGCGAGTCGACGATCTCTTCGTCATCACCTTCTTCCTCCACATAGTCCTCCACAGTCGACCTCCGAGTGTCTACGACTTCCTCAAATGCCGATTCCTTCATCGCCCCTAGTTCGTCGGCGAGGAGGCGACGTTCGCCGGGTGCCATTATCTGCAGCATACGCTGCACAATCGTCTTCCCTTGCGGGCATGCGTCCTTGAAGTGACTGAGCTGGCCACATATCCAGCACGCACGTCGGCATTGTGCCTCATTTATGGAGACGTCCATCGGCTGGCCAGCTCCTCTGAATGTGACGCCTGTCGCATCGCGTTTGTCAACGTGGGGGGCAGCCACCTGGCGACAAGCTGGGGGTCCATGTTGCTGCTGCGGGCGTGGAGGGGATGGGAAGGTGTGGCCTCGTTGGATGGCGCGAATCTGTTGCTCGCCCCGGTCAATTTCGATCGCTTTCTTTTTCCAGTCTTCATACGTTGTCGGGACTGGCGTCGACCGTAGTACCCCTCTCACCACTTCGATGTTCATTGCCCATTTCAGTCGATCACAGATGATGCTGTCGTCCGTTAAACCTGCTCTTGTGATGACGACGTCAAGATCCTGGAAGAACTCATTGGCGGTAAGGTCCTTCTGAACCTTGGTCCGGAATTTCGCCAGCGCCTTTTCCTTCCAGTTCGGATTGTCGAACGAGGCGTCTAGGCGCTCTTGGAATCTTGTCCAGCTGTCTGTGAAGGTTACGATGCCGGCCATCGTTGATTCCTCTACGTAATTCTGCGCCCACGTTGCTGCATTGCCGCCCTTCAAGTAGGAGAGCGCAACGTAGATTTTGCTTTCCGATGTGGGGTATCTGTTCGGGTTGGCTGAGACGAAGAGGAGGACCTCGTGCTTGAAGTCTAGATAGTCGTCGCCGCCAGTGAATTCACGTGGCCGGGCGACGTCGATGTTGGGGGTCGGGGGGTTAGCTGCTGCAACCGGTGCCGGTGTTAGAACCTGAACTTTCACCTTTTCCTTTATTTTCCCTTTTACCATTTCCTTTATTATATTCGTCCTTTTCATTATATTTACCCATCTTACACAATCATTCCCACACTACCTTCATTCGTCCCATTCCCACTCGTTATGTAATGTTAGGTAATATAGTCTCACGGTCGTCGCTATATAAGGTCTCAGGAATCGCATGAACTCCTTGTTCTGCTTTTCCTCTTACCTCCGCGACGACCTAGGTGAGACTCGTCCCCCTTGTATTAGTTTAGACTTGTATTAATCCTCTTACCTCCGCGACGACCTAGCCTGAGTAAGCGTGTCCCGAGTCTACGCTCGAGTATAGCACGTCCCAGACGACAGTCAGCCGAGGCCTGCCCAGTCCGAGTCGTCCCCCGGGCTCCCGCCTAACATAAAAGCAGAACCTCACCAGGCTCATCCCCAGCGTAAGTCGTCGCTGTCGACTCGCCTTCACTCGGTCTAGAGGAGCGCTCCCCTCGACGGACTTGACGTGTAAACCCCCTAAACGACAACCCTCAACCCTGCCCGGACGTTTTCGGACGTTCGTGTATTACGTAAATATATCAACCGACATTTCCCGACCCTGGCTCTACGAATTAGCCTCTGGTGGAGCACGCACCTAACGTGGACGTGGGTAACAAGACGAGTCCAAACTTCGACGACAATCTCGTTTGTAATCTCACTCGGATCCTACCGCCTTGTCATCAACTTCGCTGACGAACCCGCTCAACGTTGGCGTAACCCCGGATCGAACGCGCAACCGATCCCTGTCCCTCCGCCAACGTCAAGATAGATCTCACCGACGAACAGCAACGGGCCCTTCCTGCTTCAGCCCGTTGGGATCCAGACCGACCAGGCTACGTCGCGACCAATAATAGCGGCGTCACTCACGACATCTGGTGGAGTGAAATCCGGCGCAGCTGGTATTCATCAGACGAACGAGGGAGGAGAGCAAGGTGGCCCCCAGCCGCTCCATCGTCACCTGCACCGTCAACGTCTACGGTCAACCTACCACCGACCCCAGGTCCTTACCGCGAAACCAACAGAGACCCCTCACCGCCGACTCCTCCAGAACCTTCGACACCTGCACCCGAACCCGCGATGTCAGCAGAAGGTTTCAGCCAACAGCAAATGGCGCAGATCGCGGCCATCGTTGCGAATGCCTTCGCCCATCAGGCGAACAACGCCCCAGCACCGGTCGCGGCCGCTAACCCCCCGACCCCCAACATAGATGTCGCCTGGCCACGAGAATTCACTGGTGGCGACGATTACCTCGACTTCAGACGTGAAGTCCTCCTTTTTGTATCCGCAAATCCAAGTCGATACCCTACGTCAGAGAGTAAGATTTATGTAGCTCTCTCCTACCTGAAGGGTGGTAATGCGGCAACGTGGGCGCAGAACTACGTCGAGGAGTCGACAACGTCGGGGATCGTCACCTTCACCGACAGCTGGGAAAGATTCCAGGAACGACTCGACGCCTCGTTCGACGACCCGAATCGCAAGGAGAAAGCGCTGAAGGATTTCCGAGATAAGGTTCAGAAGGACCTAACCGCGGACGAGTTCTTCCAGAAGTTCGATGTGATAATTAAGCGCGCCGAGTTGAAAGACGACAGCGTCATCTGCGATCGCCTCAAGCGGGCGATGAACATCGAGGTGGTCCGTGGAGTGCTAAGGTCGACGCCAGTCCCAACGAAATACGAGGATTGGAAGAACAAGGCGATTGAAATAGACCGCGGCGAACAGCAGATTCGCGCTATCCAACGAGGACGCGCCTTTCTTCCCCCTCCTCGCCTACCACAACAAGCGCCCCCAGCTCGCCGTCAGGTAGCGGCCCCTCACGTCGACAGACGCGATGCAACCGGCGTCACCTTTGGAGGCGCTGGTCAACCGATGGACGTCTCGATGAACGAGGCACAACGACGACGTGCGTGCTGGATCTGTGGTGGGCTGGGCCACTTTAAAGACAAGTGCCCACAGGCGAAACCGATCATCCAGCGCATGCTGGAACTGATGGCGCCAGGCGAACGTCGTGTCCTCGCCGACGAGCTCGGGGCGATGAAGGAGTCGGCCTTCGAGGAAGTCGTAGACACTCGGAGGTCGACGGTGGAGGACTATGTGGAGGAAGAAGACGATAATGAAGAGGTCGTCGACTCGCAGGGTTTTGCGAATGGTCAGGCGTAGCCATCGGGGCGACTGACCGAGAAGAACAAGAGACTTCGAATCCGGATCCGCTAAAATATAACCAACCGTTTGTACAATACGTAGATGCGAACAACGTCGATGGTTTTCCCGATTACGAAGTCTCCACCGGTGTGAACAAGAATGAAGAGTACGAACAACTGTTCATGAGAGGAACTGGCGGACGCCAGCTGGACCTTCTCCTGACCGTCGAGCATGAAATAGCTGGTGAGGAGAGAGAGGTAGATGCGCATGCCCTTGTGGATTCGGGATGCACGGGATCCTGCATCGACATCAGGTTCGTCGAGAGGTACGGGTTGGAAACGAAACGCTACATTCGACCCCTCGCGGTGCTGAACGCCGATGGCACGCACAATGAGGCCGGATTGATCGAGGAGTACGTTGACGTCGAACTCATGATCGGCCGTCATCGGGAGAAGATCGTCCTCGCAGTAACGTCCCTAGCGTCATCGAACATCTTCCTGGGGTACGACTGGCTTCGACGTCACAATCCGGAGGTCGACTGGAAAACGGGCTCGATCGAATTCACCCGCTGTCCAGAAGAATGTGCGATCGAGAGGGAGCCGGTGGAGGACCTAGGCGAGGTGAAGAAGGTGGTGGAGCAGATGAGGAGGGTGAGTGAGATGCGAATGGACAAGACGTCCTGGCCCGCATACCTCAACGACTACGCCGACGTTTTCAGCGAAAAAGGTTTCGAGAAGCTGCCGGAACACCGACCCTGGGACCATGTCATCGACTTGAAGCCCGACTTCAAACCGAGCGACTGTAAGATCTACCCGCTCACGCCAACTGAGCAGCAGTCACTCAAGGACTTCCTTGATGAGAACCTGAAGTCGGGTCGCATTCGACGGTCGATATCGCCCATGGCGTTGCCCTTCTTCTTCATTAAGAAGGCCGACAAATCGCTACGCCCCATCCAGGATTACCGTAAGCTCAATGATGGTACGATCAAGAACAAGTATCCCCTCCCTCTCATTGACGAACTCGTCGACAAGGTCAAGAAAGCGAAATACATCACTAAGCTTGACCTTCGCTGGGGGTACTACAATATCCGGATCCGCGAGGGTGACGAATGGAAAGCAGCGTTTCGCACGAACATGGGCCTCTTCGAACCGACGGTCATGTTTTTTGGCCTTTGCAACGCGCCGGCCACGTTCCAGGCCTTTGTCAACCACATCTTTAAGGACCTAATCTACGCGAACTTGATCATCGTATACCTCGACGACATCCTGATCCTCTCGGAAACCATTGAGGAGCATATCGACACGTCGAGGCGCGTACTCCAGATCCTCCGAGAGAATGGCCTGTACCTGAAGCCGGAGAAGTGCGAGTTTGACGCCAAGGTCGTCAAATACCTCGGCCACATCATCGGCAATGGAGAGATCAGGGCTGACCCGGCAAAGACGGAGGCGATTGCGAACTGGCCAGTCCCACGGAACCTCAAGGAGCTGCAACAGTTCCTCGGCATGGGAAACTGGCTGAGACGGTTTATTAAGGACTACAGCAAGGTGGTCCGACCATTGACGTCGTTAACGGGCAAGAAGGACTGGGTATGGGAGACCGAACAGCAGGAAGCGTTCGAGGAGCTGAGACGACGTCTCTGCTCACCTCCAGTCCTAGCCATCGCCAATGACGAGGGCCCTTTCCGCGTAGAAGCGGACTCGTCGAACTTTGCGCTCGGTGGTGTGTTGTTGCAGAAGCAGGAAGGGAAGTGGAGGGTGATCGCCTACAGGTCAGAGGCACTTGAACCAGCGGAACGAAACTACGAGATCTACGACAAGGAGATGCTCGCGATCGTTTCGGCGCTCAAGGAGTGGCGGCAATACCTCCTTGGCGCTCGCCACAAAATTGAAATCTGGTCCGACCACGCCAACCTCACCTACTTCAGGTCAGCGCAGAAGCTGAGCTATCGTCAAGCTCGCTGGCGAACCGAACTCGAGGAATTCGACTTCCACCTCGAACACAAGTCGGGGAAGACAATGGGCAAGGCCGACTTGCTGTCACGCAAGGCGGGCTATGATCAGGGCAAGGATGACAATGAGGGCGTCGTGTTCATCAAGGAGAAATGGCTGAACCGTGGGGTGGTAAGGACGTCGCGTGATGAAATGTTGGAACGAGTGGGTGAGGCGCAGAGAGCGCAAGATGAGTCGGAGAGGCCGACGAATATGGTGAAGGTCGACGGGTTGTGGCGGATGAAAGGCAAGGTATACGTGCCGTCGACGATGAAGGAAGCGGTATTGCAGGAGTACCACGACTCGACCCTGGCAGGACATCCTGGATCGTCGAAAACGGTCGAACTGGTACGTCGAGACTTCTGGTGGGCGTCAATGTTCTCCGATGTCCGAACATACGTCCGAGGATGCAATCGTTGCCAACGGACGAAAGCCTTAAGAACGTCGAGGTCGAGACCGCTTCATCCTAACGCGATCCCTGAAGGTCCCTGGGAGATCGTCACGGTCGACCTAATCGGAGAACTCCCGGACTCTAAGGGACACAATGCAATCTGCGTCTTCGTGGACAGATTCTCGAAACAGATGCATGCCATCCCGACGACGACGAAACTGTCAGCGGAAGGCATGGCTCAGTTATACCGAGATCACGTCTTCCGCCTCCATGGCCTACCAAAGAAGATCATCCACGACCGAGGCACACAGTTCGATGCGTCGATGATGAAGGAGCTATACAAACTCCTACACATCGAAGGCAACCCGTCAACGGCATACCACCCACAAACGGACGGCCAGATGGAACGCGTCAATCAAGAGCTCGAACAGTACCTCCGGCTCTTCGTTGATCATCGGCAATCGGACTGGAAGGACTGGCTCCCCCTCGCAGAGTTCGCCTACAACAACCGCGAACATTCAGCGACAAGGATGTCACCCTTCTACGCAAACACCGGACGTCACCCTATGAGCTTCGACACCGTACGAACTTCCTCTGCCAACATGTCGGTGGAAGAATTCGCCAAGCACATCAAGGAGACTCATCGCGTTGCTAAGGACAATCTAGTCAAGGCAGCAGAGGACATGAAGCGCTACCATGACCGGACAGCAGGAGCTTCGGTGGAGTACAGGACTGGAGACAAAGTCTTCCTTGACGGGCGAAACATCAGTACGGACTCGCCGACGAAGAAACTCGCAGACAAATGGTACGGCCCCTTTGACATCGTCGACAAGGTAGGAGCGAGCGCGTACAAGCTCAAACTCCCGAAGCGATGGAAAAAGGTCCACCCTGTCTTCAACGAAGCCCTGTTGAAACCCGCCGTCGAACCGTCCTTTGAAAGCCAGAAGCAACCGCCGCCGCCGCCGCCAGACATCGTCGACAACGAGGAGGAATACGAACTCGAGGAAGTCTTAGACTCACGTCTGCACCGAGGGAAACTACAGTACCTTGTCAAGTGGGTCGGCTACAATGAACCTACTTGGCAGCCTGAGACGGACTTCGGCGAGAACGCGAAGGAGGCGATCGCTGAGTTCTACCTCAAACATCCCGGTGCACCTCGGAAACTCGACATCCCTCGTCAACGACTCCGTCCGCTCTTCGTCGACACCGAGCCTGACGACCGCGATCATGGTTGGTCGGGACGCCCAACCTTGAAGGGGGGGTAATGTTAGAACCTGAACTTTCACCTTTTCCTTTATTTTCCCTTTTACCATTTCCTTTATTATATTCGTCCTTTTCATTATATTTACCCATCTTACACAATCATTCCCACACTACCTTCATTCGTCCCATTCCCACTCGTTATGTAATGTTAGGTAATATAGTCTCACGGTCGTCGCTATATAAGGTCTCAGGAATCGCATGAACTCCTTGTTCTGCTTTTCCTCTTACCTCCGCGACGACCTAGGTGAGACTCGTCCCCCTTGTATTAGTTTAGACTTGTATTAATCCTCTTACCTCCGCGACGACCTAGCCTGAGTAAGCGTGTCCCGAGTCTACGCTCGAGTATAGCACGTCCCAGACAACAGTCAGCCGAGGCCTGCCCAGTCCGAGTCGTCCCCCGGGCTCCCGCCTAACAGCCGGGGCATTATTCGCCTGATGGGCAAAGGTGTTTGCGACGATGGCCACAATCTGCGCCATCTGATGTTGGCTAAAACCTTCTGCTGACATCGCGTGTTCAGGTGCAGGTGTCGGAGGTTCCAGGGGAGTCGGTGGTGAGGGATCTCTGTTTGTTTCGCAGTAAGGACCTGGGGTCGGTGGTAGGTTGACCGTAGACGTCGATGGCGCAGGCGATGATGGAGCAGCTGGGGGCCACCTGGCTCTCCTTCCTCGTTCGTCTGATGAATACCAGCCGCACTGGACTTCGCTCCACCAGATATCGTGAGTGACGCCGCTATTGTTGGTCGCGACGTAGCCTGGTCGGTCTGGATCCCAACGGGCTGATGCAGGAAGGGCCCGTCGCTGTTCATCGGTAAGATCTATCTTGACGTTGGTGGAGGGATGGGGATCGGTTGTGCGTTTGATCCGGGGTTACGCCAACGTTGAACGGGTTCGTCGGCGAAGTTGATGATGAGGCGGTAGGATCCGAGCGAGATCACAAACGAGATTGTCGTCGAAGTTTGTACTCTTCTGGTCACCCACATCCACGTCAGGTGCGTGCTCCACCAGAGGCTAATTCGGAGAGCCAGGGCCGGGAAAAGTCGGTTGGAATGTTTACGTAATACACGAACGTCCTAAAACATCCGGGCAGGGTTGAGGGTTGTCGTTTATGGGGTTTACACGTCAAGTCCGTCGAGGGGAGTGCTCCTCTAGACCGAGTGAAGGCAAGTCAACAGCGACGACGTACGCTGGGGATGAGCCTGGGTGAGGTTCTGCTTTTATGTTAGGCGGGAGTCCGGGAGACGACTCAGACTGGGCAGGCCTCGGCTGACTGTCGTCTGGGACGTACTATACTCGAGCATAGACTCGGGATACGTTTACTCAGGCTAGGTCGTCACGGAGGTAAGAGGATTAATACAAGTCTAAACTAATACAGGGGGGACGAGTCTCACCTAGGTTGTCGTGGAGGTAAGAGGAAAAGCAGAACAAGGAGTTCATGCGATTCCTCAGACCTTATATAGCGGTGACTGTGGGACTATATTATCTAAAGTTACATAAACGAACGGAATGGAACGAATGAAGGTCATGTGAAGGGAGTGTGGGAAGTGATTGAAAAGACAATTAAATATAATGAAAAGGAGTGGTTAAAAGAAAAGAATTGGTAAAAGGGAAAATAAAAGACAGGGTGAAAGTTCAAGTCCTAACAGGTATCTGCTTGGGTTCACAGAGACGAAAAGGAGGACTTTGCGCCTAAAGTCTAGGTAGTCGTCGCCACCAGCGAATTCGTGTGGTCAGGCGACATCTATGTTTGGGGTCGGGGGATTGGCTGCAGTGACCGGTGCTGGGGCGTTGTTTGCCTGATGCACGAATGCACCTGCTACGATTGCCGCAATCTGCTCCATCTGTTGCTGGCTGAAAGCTCCTGTCGACATTTCTGGTTTGGGCATCAGCGTTGAGGGTTCAGGGGGGGTTGGGGGTGACAGGTCCCTATTGGTCTCATGGTATGGTCCTGGAGTCGGCGGTAGGTTAATGGTAAATGTCGATGGTGCAGGTGATGACGGGATGGCTGGGGGCCACCTAGCTCTCCTTCCTTCTTTGTTCGTCAAATACCAGCTATGCCGGACCTCACTCCACCAAATGTCGTATGTAACACCACTATTGTTGGTCACGATGTAGCTTGGTCGGTCTGGATCCCAATGAGCTGATGCAGGAAGGGCCCGTCACTGTTCATCAGTGAGATCTATCTTGACGACGGCGGAGGAACAGGGATGGGTTGTGCGTTCGGGTGGATGTTACACTGATGTAAGATGGGTTCGTCGGCAAACTTGATGATTAGACGAAAGGAAGCGATTGAGATCATAATCGACAACAACGTTGACGACTGTACGTGATAAGATACCCAAGTCCAAGTCAGATGACTCCTCCACCAGAGTGCGAGACGGAGAGCCAGGGTTGGGAAATTTATGTTATACATGAACATCCAAAAACGTCTGGGCAGGGTTGAGGGTTGTCATTTAGGGGGTTTACACGTCAAGTCCATCGAGGGGAGCGCTCCTCTAGACTGAGTGAAGGCAAGTCGACAGCGATGACATACGCTGGGGATGAGCCTGGGTGGGGTTCTGCTTTTATGTTAGGCGGGAGTCCGGGAGATGACTCAGACTGGGCAGGCCTTGGCTGACTGTCGTCTGGGACATGCTATACTCGAGCGGAGACTTGGGACACGCTGTACTCAGGCTAGGTCATCACAGAGGTAAGAGGAAAAGCAGAACAAGGAGTTCATGCAATTCCTGAGACCTTATATAGTGATGACCGTGAGACTATATTACCTAACATTACATAAACAAACAGAATGGAATGAATGAAGGTCATGTGAAGGGAGTGTGGGAAATGATTGGAAAGATGATTAAATATAATGAAAAGGAGCGATTAGAAGGAAAAGAAATGATAAAAGGAAAATAAAAGAAAGGGAAAAGTTCGAGTCCTAACACCATACATGCTTGCTAATTCATAGGATAAGGTTGGTGCAGGTATAAATGGTTTCGCACATGGGTTAAGAGGTTGTGTGCCAATGAATGATGGCAGACCGGGTTGTTCATCTGGAGGTGTATGAAAGCCGATGAATTCTGGCTGGAAGTTGTTTATGGGGTTGGCCAATAAGGCCCAAAGTTCGGTTATGATTTCAACTGATGAGGCCGAAGGTGATGGGGGCAACAATAAGGCAAGACATTGCGTTGCTGCAGTGAGCAGACGATGGTGGATAAAATGGAAAGTATGCCTGTCCATGGCAGGAGGCACGGGTAGGCTCGACGGTTGGGTGGTCCTTGCCCAGCGACAGCTGTGGTGTCAGCGACAGGGTAAGGGGTGATGAAAGTTGAGAGGGCGGCACAAAGGCACTGCCAATGACAATCTGAGATCCAAGACCGCAGATAATATACGGTCAAGGACACAATTGAAATGGAGGAGAGTTTTGCAATAATGCATGGAGGGATCACGCGTCGTCGACGGGGCAAGGTCTCAGCACGATTTTCCCACGATGGGGATGATGGAGGTAGAAGATTTAGTGCCACGCGTTTCTTTCCACCCGGACGGTTATAATCCAGATTACTGAGCGGTTGCTGGAAAGACAGGACAGCGAACAATGTTGAAGAGCATAAGAGAGTTCGTTCTCTGAATGTTTAATTTAAATACATGGCAGCTTTGGTATATCCTAAAACACTGAACACACCACAATATGGTAAATAGTTCGTCAAACTATGATAAATAAGAAGGAAGGTTGTGATGATATGGAGATAACCATGAGACAGAGATGATTAGAAGTGCGGCATATACAACAGTCCAGAGAACAAAGGAATGATGGTCCGCATCTACTACTCTATTGATAGCCTTGGCGCTAGAGCTACCCCGCCTGAGTATGAGCTATGCCGTTCGCCTACGCCTGGAGTATTTGGAGTGGAATATGTCACTTTTTCAGGCACGTCTGAGATATAAAAGAAGTTTAATCACCCAGGATATCTTTAACATCAGTGTCCACTTTGGAATACTGACCGTGCATCTTTGCCGGTGCGAGACCTTTGTCAAAGTCAGAGAAGCACCGCAGGCCGACAGCAAAAGTTGTGAACAACAACAGGAACGCCACAATCGCTGAGAAAGCGTTAGGCTAGGATGCTAGCTCATTGAACGCAGAGGAAGGCTTACTGAAGACAGTTAGAGTTGCTCGTGTTGTTTCATACTCAGCCTCTGAGCTCGGTTGGAAAAATCGAACTAGCTTGTAGACTAACAGAACGGTCAACAAACAGCCGTAAGGGATAAGGCTTAATGCATACTGAAATATGTTTCGGCAGCCAGCATGACGATAAGCGAAACCGTCATTAACCTAGCAAGGCATTTAGAAAATCACCGACACGTGAATAGCAACACCCGTACCATTTGATTTCCCGCTTCACAGCAAGTCCGCAGAACACCAGCAATATCAACACGATGGGAATAGCAGCGATTGTCAACCCGAACTCGGCTGAGTTTGACTGCAGTACAATGATGAGCAGCTAGCAGGTAATGATTCAGTATCGATGATTCATGAGGACACGCGGATTTGTCCAACCTGCATCGTGACTCCCGCAAAACAGAAGAAATCAAATTTGAGCAGACAAATCATGATCTGGTACCACTGGTACATGGCTGAAAAGACAATTGAGTGTCAACTGGGTGAAGGATGGTTGCAGACTCACTTTTCATCACAGGGTTAGCACCAACAACTTGAAACACTGCCCAGCTACAAGGACAACGATGAGAGAGCTGTGCTGATGTAACGGAAGAATCACATACCCGAACTCAGAAAAGAGCTCTCGGACGAAGAATACCATTACAAGCCAGGCCAGCGAGATCACGCATGGTACGACGATCAAAAAGGGCTCGACGCGTCGCCAAAGAGTGTGCGGCCCGTCGCAACCCTGATAAGATGACTGATGAACAAGAGCAGATTTGTCTAGGAATGAATACCACGTACGACAAAATCAGTACACGGTTCGTCTGTTTTGAAGACCAGGGCATCGCGGGCTTCATGCACTTGCAGTGCGGAGAACACGATCAGTGCCACATGGAATACTACACGCAAAGGGGCTGAGATCAGGAATGAAGATGGCAACGGACACTGCATACCTAGGATACCAGCTAGCTGGATGATGTTACGAAGTTTGAGTGCATCCAGGGCCATAAGCAGCTCAAAGATCCTATTCAGAATGAGCATAGGGCAACGAGAGGACGTATAAGACGAATATTCACTCTGCGAGGCCAAATAAAGCAAGATAACACGGAATTGTCTGCCAGATCGCCACGCTCGTTAGCCGCTTTCTACAGACGAACTCTGAGACGTCATGCGAACCTTGTAGCTTGATCTTGAACTCGTATCGACGTTATGTTCGACCTCGAATTCGCTTAAGCACGTAAATATGCACAGTTTTAGGGGAAGATCCTTACGAAACCAAACGCAATTGCGACCATCGTGAGCACCACAATGGCATCTGAACACCAGAACAACTCCTCAGCACATGCGGCCCAAGTATGCCAAGACAGTAGAAACGTACTTAAGATGACTTTCGAAATAAGATAGTCAGCGCTCATCGTCGACAGAAATGATGACTTTATAAACGTACTTGTAGCCACAAACGCCTTCTGCGGCCTTGTACCAAGAAAAGGTTCGACCGCCATGATGGTCGACTGCCGAAGTTACAAAGGGAGTGTCTTCGTTGACGCTTTGGTGCCCCGTTGAATCGATAAGAGAAAGAGGAAAGAGGGTGGGAAGGCTGTCCCGGCGACAACACTCAAAATGAGTCCTGTTGGCTGTGCACTCTGGCGGCGAAGAGCGCGGAAATGTTTCGCCGTTCTTGATCTTGCAGTGAACTTGCTCAAGGAAAAGGAGAACCAGCCCCTTAATATTCTTTCTTTGGAATCATTGTACGACGCAGAGTTACTGAGAGTATAGCAGCTCAAATACGTCAGAATTATTTATTAAATTACGGATTTTTATGCTATGAGTTTATGCAATTATGCTGAAAACTGAGTCGGCTCGAGGAGGCCGCAAAAGGCAATACCGCGCGCGTGACAGGCGCGCGCGGTTGCAAACTCGAAACCCAACCACACGCCGGTCCCCGTCCCGTCCGCTATAATTGCTGCTATGGATGACGTTGTACCCGGCTCGCCGTCATCCTTGAGCTCGGATAACAGCGACAGTGACGCTGTTAACACATCCTCTGCAAAAGTCTACTTCGGACAGTTCCAGTCTCCCGAGAAGAAGCTCGCAGCACTTGTGGACTCAGCCCCATTGCCCGATCCGAACGTGCTCAATGAGAACGCTCCTGGGCTATCTTCACTACGCCGTTCTCCACGACTGTCTGGCTCTCCTGTACGGAAGGATGCAGAAAACGATGGGATTGAACAGAGTGAACAGGAGGAGGAGGAAGATGAGGATGCTTTGACGGAGAATAGGAGACGTGATCTTCGTGGAGGGTCGTGGCAGGACGCGCCATTTCCCGAGTTTCTTCGAAAGGATGGTATGTGATTGATTTTGTAGGGTTTTGCACTCTGTTCAAGCCCTTTTCAGAGCCATCTTCTGCCATAGCAAGCCGCATAATGCGAGCACACGACAACCCTTCACCGCCTCCGAAGGCCCTTCGTCCGTCTCTGAGTCTGACTCCGCGGTCGTCCTCAAAATTGGTTACCGAACTCGTCTTCCCTCCCATTCCGAGTTCCGCAGAAAGCTCTGATGCTGCTGTCGAGTCACTCTTGCAAACGAGCAACGAATATGAGGATATCCCTACGCCACCGCCATTCGACTTGTTCGACATGTCTCCACTGCCTACACCAGCTACTCGACAACGGCAATTATCACATTCTCCCACGCCTCGTCGCCCCTCCAATCCCTCGTCTTCACAAGCACCTCAGTCTGACACCGAAGCCGATCTAATATCGTTCGATCGCTCCGTGCTTATGTCTCCCACCTCAGACAGCGTCGAAATACATTCACCCTCGCCGCGACATGCACAGCAACAAACAGTGGACGACCTACTGTTCTCTTCACCTCTTCAACACACTTTACCGAAAAATGAGCCTCAAGAAGTGATCAACCAAGGAGAAAATCAAACTTCTGTCGCTGTTGATGCTCTTCTACTGGATCTGGAACCCTCCGCTCATAGCGGTCGAGAAGAACGAACACTTGCTCAGATGTCTGTTGGTGATCTCGAGCATTCCGAGGCCTCATATCCAGCGGACGAACCAAACGACGCATCACAATCGTCCAACCGAGAAGCCGGTCAGCCTGAAACGAACCAGGACGAGAATCAGACAACTCCGGTTGTACAATTACCAATTCCTAGGCCGAGCTCTGCTCTGAGGAGAAGCCCAAGGTTAAGCGCGCTTCCTCTGCCTACTCCGCAAGTTGCACCGCGATTGTCCACTCCAGGTCGGACGCCTAAAGCCAAATCACCGAATCCTGATGGATCGCAGACTCGCAAGCGACGTCGTGACGGTTCGGGGAAAGCGTCTCGCATGTCCTTAACGCCAAAGAAGCATGAATGGACAATGGAATCTGATGGTTCTGGTAGCGAGACGGATGTGTTGCAGTCGCCCTCGAGAAAGGGAAGGAGGGATCGCAAACGCGTTAAGAAAGGTGTAGATGCTCCGTCTAACGCGGAGGGTACGCATCTGGTAGAGTCTTTATCTCCAGGTTCTGCTCTCATTTTGACGACCCTTGTATCCTCCGACCAGCTTGCTTCTACATCTCAAGTAGACGTAGACATGGTCGCCCCGACTACTCCACCGCAACCAGAGCCGACTCTTTTGACCGAGGACATTAAGATGGAGTCGCCCATAAAACCGGCAATCCCCCCTCCACCCAGCAGCGTCTTACGCCCCCTCCTGGGCTATTTGCTTCTCATACCCTCACCCCTGTCCGTGGGTCCTCTACGTCGAGATCTCTTTTGGCACCGAATTCTCCCGTCAAGTTGCTTTTGACTCCAGCACCGTGCGACGATCCAAACAGGACTCCTGCTCGGCGCATTCCTATCAAACAAGCGAATGATACGTCGCGGGCAAATCACTCATCATTTGGTCAGCCGAGTGGAATGCGCATCCCCTCCAGTGTCGCTCATACTCCCGTGTTCTCTCGTCCTCCTCCTTCAGCAGACGATCGGGAACGTAGTCCAGCAAAGCGAGTCCCCGTTTTGGAACTTGCACCCGAGGAATCCAGTTCACGTCTCAAGAGCACTTTAGCTTCACATCCCTCGGCGAACGTGGCTCGGTCCAGGAGTGTTAGCGCAGAACCTCCGGGGGTGGTCGAATCGAACGTGAGTAAGAACAAGCCTGCGTTGAAGGTAAGACAATCGAACGGTTCAAGCGCCAAATTCGCTCTACCAGGATCTTCATTCAAACGGAGTTTTCTAACACCTGCGAAGGGCTCAACCGCATCAAACACGACTAAGCCAGCTTCGAAAGCCGAAAGCCGAATACCTCGTCCTGGAACATCAATTAAGCCCGCAACTACGACTCGTAATTCCAAATTGCCAATGCCGTCGACAAGGAAATTGAACGGCTCGACTTCTCTGGTGAGCAAAAAAATACATTTCATCTCCACTATTCACTGAGCTGACAAGTGTTCACAGCCCTCGCGCTTCCCATCACCGGCAAAGGCACCTGTAGCGAAAGTTGCACGATTACATAACAGTTCATCGAGTAGTTCCGATGATTCTGGTAGTGGTCAGGCACATGCCTCTGGTCCAGGGTCTTCTCGTATAGCTCTGAATGGCTCTACGGCCAGACGGAAACGAGAAATCGAGAAACCTGCGTCCGCGCGGCCAATGGTCAAGATGCGACAGGTCGTACCAGGCATGTACGGTGGACCGGTAAAGACAGCCACGCTGAACGGTGCCGAGAAGAATCCGGCAGAGCAACATTCACTACCAAGTCCTGTGAAGCCAGGTGTGCAACCACGACCTATCAGAGTCCGTGAAGTCGTGAAGGGGACTTTGCAGGATTTTGCGCTTACGACTTCGTCCTTCAAGAGCCTGGAGGCTCTAAGTGAAGCAAGAGCGAAGGAGCTTGCGGAGTTGGAGAAAGCCAAAGAGGAAGAGCAAAAGGAACCTTCTCCTGCCCCCAGTTTAGAAGCCTTCACTTTTGAATGTGCCGTTCCCGAGCAGGAAGAACGGATGGATGTCGACTCCGAGACTGTCACTGTGACTACCTCCGATTCCTTGCAGCCTTCTGAAGATACGGTCGAAATAGAAAGGACGCCTCAGCCCGATGAGGTGCTATCAAATAGCTCGGGCTCCCGAAGGTCAACGCGAGCTCGACGTTCTGTGTCGACCGACGTATTTGGTGCCGTTTCTGCCATAGGGTTGCCAGCACAGAATAGTTCGCGACGTAGACCTGGGACTGGACCCCCCAAGCCCAAGGCATCGTCCCTCCCGCCGAACCTCGTGTTTCATACAAATGGCCTGGCGTTGAAGACGCTCACGAATAACAACACCACGCGCAACCAGCACTACTATGCACAGCTTGAGACACATGTCATCCGGAAGCCTGGCGACCGGCCTGAGAGCCCGACGATGAAGTTGCGTACGATCCTCGAGAAGCAGAAGGAGGAGCAGGGCAAGATGCGAGCGGAGCGCGCACGGCGGCGGCGCGGGCCTGACGCGTCTGATGAGAGCGGCGACATTGAGATGGACGAGTCTGTTGAGATGCAGCCTCTAAGGCATCGGCGGGGACCTGGAGATGAAGAGGACTACGAGACACCTGTGCGGCCTAACAATGGCCGAAAGGCCGTTAAATGGGATCGTGGACTCGAAGTGTCGGTGTACCTGGATGAAATCGAGGTGCAGCCTGGAAGACATCGTGGCGTGGACGGCGCTTTCGTACCCCGCAAGGGTTGTCTGAGCGTCACGCCAAACGTGAGTCCTTCATTTACTTGACATTTTCTGATTAGCTCAAATACAATTATTCTCCTTGCAAAGCAGAGAGCTCCGTTGGATAGCCTTGGTAACCCGGTGAATGCTGAGTCGCCTCTCGATCTTGTGCCGGAGAAGGTTGTAGTGACGAAGTACATCTATGACAACGATGAAGAGGCTCAGGTATTCGAACCTCCACCTCCAAAGACAACAAGAAGTAAATCAAAAAAGAGATGAAGTGCATCCCGTCTTAATCATCTATCCTCAACTAGCTTGATTGTATCATCATTTAATTCCCTCTCTTGCATTGTATTTCTCCCCTTTGGATCTTTCGCCGCTTTCTCAATGTCACAATGCTTTCGTAGATACGCATGGCCGTCCACGATACAATGGAATATTAACTCTCCACATGAATGCAATCCGTATATTCATTTACTCCATGTAACACCTTATGAGTACATTTTCTTTACTTTCCACCTCTGTAGCTGAGTGTTGCAGATGCTTGATTGACCGGAAGAACATAGACTTCCGCAATGTTGACGTGCGGGGGACGAGATGCGGCCCACACGATTTCCTCTGCAATATCTTCTGCGACGAGCGGCTGGAGACCCTCGTAGACCTTGTCGGCGGTAGATTTGTCCCCACGGAAACGAACGATAGAGAACTCAGTCTCGACCATGCCTACACTCGGTAAGGTCAATATAAGACGTTGCGATAGAACAGAAAAATACTGGCCAGGTTGGATTTCTGTTACGCGGATTGGAGTATCGACGAGTTCGCGCATAAGCGACCCAGTGAATGCACGAACAGCGGACTTGGTTGCACAATATATGCTTCCGCCGACGTATGGCTCACGCCCTGCGACGGAGCCGATATTAATGACATGGCCGGTCTTGCGTTCCTTGAAGTCTGCATGCGGCACACAGTCATCACGTATCAGCATAACTGTGAGCATGGAGGGAGCAGAGAAGGCCGACCTTTGATAAGGAGTTGAGTCATCGAGATAAGACCGAAGACATTCGTTGAAAACATGGACTCTATGTCCTCGGGCTTGATACTGCCCACCCTCTCTACGCCGAGCACGAAGCCGGCATTGTTCACTGCGATGCACTCAGCCACATATAATAAGTTAATAAGATTGGACAACGTACCGAGAACATCGACGGCGCGGAGCTCCCGTGGTACCTGTAAGCAGAAACTGCTTAGTGAGGGTCCCCCGGTGAAGGAAGGAAAATAAATGCGAGCCTTATCCCAGAGTGCTGCAACCTGCGCCTTGTCAGACACATCAAGCTGCACGCCAGCGACTTTGCCGCTGCCCGGAACAGCCTTCACGGCATCGATGACCTTTTGCAACGCTTCGGCGCGTCTCGCCAACAGGATGAGGTTCGAACCCGCTTTAGCAAAGAGCAGTGCGGTTGCCTAGCGCGTACTCTATATAAGTGTTCGAAGCGGACGGCTTGCCTTGAAACTCACAGCGCCGATTCCTCCACTGGCACCAGTGATGAGTACGGTCTTTCCAAGCAGGCGCGAAGTGTTGAAGACAGACATGCTCGTTTGAACTACTAGACCTTAGGCGAGAGTGGGTGTTATCGGCACAGTGAGAGCCAAGTAACTATATGCGCGTTTTGGTTCATGGCCGCGTCGAGTGACGTGATTAGCTCAACCATGCACCTTCACGCTCTCTTTTCGGTCCAATATTAATTTGGTGAACTTGGCTCGTGCTGTTTTGTCGCAACACAATCATCGTTTCTGGGTCTCCTTGCTAAAGGGGGAGGGTAGTATACTGTAGTAACGGATCAAAGAGTCTAATTCCCACCCTAACCGCACGGGAGAAAACTTTACTTTACTTGCTTATGCCACGCAATGATGGTCCGATTCTGCTTATCATGAAGTCCAATCCGCCTGAAGAGACTAACAGCACGCATTTATGAGCCAGCAGGATACCAGTGGACGGAAAGAGGAGGAGCGATGGAAGAGGCTGCTTACATGGCTGCAAACCAAGGGATTTGACCCTGCACAGCTTAGCGTCGAACCGAGGACACGAGAAGGTGCGCAAATACAATCGACCTTCTCGCAACGTGCTGAATTTTACACAGGAGCGGGTCGAGGCTTATTCACAACCCGAACTCTGCACGTAAGATATTGGATTCTGAAAAGAGTATATGGTATGGTTCTGACTTCCACTTTGCAGCCCTCAAGGGAGCCGTTTCTCTCGATACCTGCAGCAGCTTTGCTCAATTCAAGGACCCTCAAACCCATATATCCGTCAATTTCTCTAGAAGGATTTCCTGATGCCCCATCCTCAGGCCTTGTACTTAATGGTACACAACTACTGTCGATCCATCTTGCTCTCCGCCGCCCTGCAGGGGAAGATTCGTACTCTAGAGACCCATATTTCGGGCCATACATTGATACTCTTCCAAAAGAGTTCGATAGCCACCCTCTCAAATGGCTTGTGAAGGAAAAACAAGGGAAAGCAAATACTTACGAGGAGAAATTGTTGCGAAATCTGCCTCCGAGCGTGTTCAAGGAGTTGCAGGGAGTCGCGAAGCGTTTCTGGCATGACTGGCATGTCGCTTTGCAAGCTAAGGCGAGTCAAGTAATATGGCATACAGTGTGCTTTGATATTCGTTGAGCGTAGTCGCTAAACTACCTCACAGGAGAAGTACGTCGACGTCTTCAAGTTGCAGGATAAATCTCTGTTCAATCTGGAAGGCTTCCTCTGGGGTTGGCTCGTAGGTCTGACATTTAATGATATATCCGATGCATATATCTTATTTTATTCCAGTAAATTCACGATGCCTATATTCGGATATATTTGGCAAGAATTTGCCTCTGTCCAATTTGACGCTGTGTCCTGTCATCGATTTCGCAAATCATACGACCTCAACGTCTCTGCCGCTAGCTATATGGAAGGAATCTCCATCAGGTGTACGGATCCATCGGAGTAGCGGTAACCTTTTGAAGGCACAGGATTATACTCTCCTACCTCCTAAGCAGACCGTCGATGAGGGAGAGGAGTTGTTCCTCAGATACGGTGCACACAGCAACAGGACGTTGTTCACTGAGTACGGATTCGTCAATGAAAGTGCCGACCAGGAAGTGGACGTTTCCGATTTGATCGACGACCTAATTGCACAGAAAACTGCCGGGAAGCTGATAAAAAAGCTGCTTCCAGAAGTCGCGCAGCAGTTCATGAGGTAATTTTGCTCATCTACATATCGATGCACCCAGAGTCTGACGAATGAGGATTCACAGTGATTTGAAGATGTATGCCGTTCCTCCGCCAGCCCATCCCTCATGGAGCCTTCATTGTGTGTTAAGACTCATCAACCTCGCGTTACCCGTGGACCCAGACCTTAAGCCCGGGTCCGCAGAGGTGGAAGAGATACTGAAGCCTTGGAGTGATGTCACGCTCGGTGAGGCCGATCTCGTATCCGATGCCAATGAGTCTCTGGTGCGGCGTGACCTCGATTCGATCTGCAAGATTCTTGTAGTCCGATCTTCGGAGGGTACGCACCGGCTGCAACCCGAAGATAAAGAAATGGAGGACTCGGCGGACCGATGCGATTGGTACGGGTGGGAAAGGGGGTGTGTTGTGAAGCTGTGGGAGGAAGAGGGGCACGTTGCTCGGACAGTTATGGAGTCATTAGCAAGTGGCCGAGCGTTTTAAGGTGGCGACTCGAAGCTTCATGGCTTACACACATTAGAATTTTGACTTTAGGTCTGTGGGGGATTAGAATTTAAGGACATTAGTACTGAAGCTCAATGCTGATCGCCGTGTACGTGAGCGCTGGGAGTCGATTACGAAAGCGCATATTCGAAGGGTGCTGGCTCGAGGAGATCTGAGAATGAGATTGCAATGGTGCTTCATGCCAAGGTCGATATCAGTACCCTCGTATGGATCGATAGCGCGTTTGGCCGAAAGAGCACAGGCAGGATTGAGGCGCGTCGCGTCGCGTCACTCAGGCTGTATCCAATCTCGATCGACGCGCCTCGCGTCACGCTCAGACCATGTGATTGCAACTCCGAAGCCGGCTTCCATGAGCGCGCACTGACACAGTGACAGCGCCTGCCTCACACCTATTTTCTTTTCCCCTCTATTTTTTTCTTTCTCTTGAGCTCGATGGGACAAACGCTGAGCTGGTTGTCCCAGTCCGCTGTCCCAAAACTATACACTGTAACGAGCCAAGTCCGTCTCACTGTCAGGAGCACCGACAGCCGCAAGCGCGTCGAATCGCTCTCATTCTCCGAGTTCCTCAAGTCAAGGTGCCCCTCACTATTCTCACCATTCTCACCAGCATGGTGGCTACGAAATGGTCACTTGCAGACAGGCTACTGTGTAGTCGGAGACTTTTCGCAAGTAGACAAGGTGTGAAGCTGTGTGGAACCACTCATTTCTCCTATTGAGTGCTCATTGTTGTCCAACGGAACCACCAAACAAGGTTGTATATGATCGGTGAGTTTTTCGTGCACCTGAACTTTCTCCTTTCACTGATGCTCCCCCCGTATTAAGGACTTTGGTTCGCCTAAGAGATGGGGGCACGTTGTACGTGTTATCGGCAAAAGTTTAGGCCCTCAGCAAACTGACGCACCATGGCTCCAGAGGCTTGGACTCCACACCCCCAATTCATGAACGTGCGCTACCAGATGATGTCCCGGTGATCGTTGTAATGCACGGCCTAACGGGAGGTTAGTCTACTTCCAAATGGCTATGCCTAACGACTCATCTAGACCGTCCGTGGACGTCGCCAACTTTCGCCAGGCTCACATGAGTCCTACGTGAGAGCCGTGCTCGCGCAGGCAGTCAAACCGAAGGATGAGGGTGGGCTAGGTTATCGTGGGATCGTTGTGAATTTCCGCGGATGTACGTCCCTCTTCACGCTCGCATCTTGTCCGCCATACTCATACACACATGCACGTGTTTCGCGCGTAGGTGCGGGTGTGCCAATGACGAGCGGTCAGCTCTACTCCGCCGGGCACACGGACGACCTACGCCAGGCCCTCATGTATATCTCACAGCGCTACCCGAACGCACCTTTGCTAGGACTCGGCTTCTCGCTGGGCGCAAACGTAATTGTCAGGTATCTTGCCGAAGAGGGAGAGCGCAGCCGGTTACGTGCGGGATGCGCCCTGGGATGTGTTCGTTGATCTGGGTTGCCTTCGGACGTGTGTGCAGTGCGAACTTATTTATTTTTCACATTACTAGCCGTGGGATTTGCTTCTGAACAGCGCAAGGTATGCTTGCTTTCGCGTACGTCTCTTCGCGCAGCTTTATGAACGAGTATTTTCACGCAGAATGGAAGGGAGCTTTTTGCTTCGGAATGTCTACTCCAAGGCAATGGCCAGCAATCTCCTGAACGTTCTCAAGCGGAACGCTCCCGACCTCCTACGTCTTCCCGAAAACCGCTTCACCCCCTTGCTCTTGCGACTCGACACACTCAAGAATCTCACGCTCAAAGAATTCGACGGGTGCGTCACGAGCAAAGTAGGCGGATCCTCGCCGCCGTTTCCCTTCCCCACCGCGGACGCGTACTACGAGTGGGCGTCAAGCCATACCTGCCTCTCAGGCGTGCGTGTGCCGCTGCTCGCGATGAACGCCGCGGATGATCCCATCGTCGGGCATGTTCCGGTTGATGTCGGCGGGAACGGGTATGTCGCCCTTGCGGTCACCGCAGGCGGCGGACACCTCGGGTGGTTTGAGGCTGCTGAGGGGGGCGGCCTGCGCAGATGGATCACAAAGCCGGTCGTAGAATGGCTGAAGGCCATCGGAGAGGATTTGGAAGCGGACCGGTCGCAGGTGCTTGAAATAGTTGAGGATGGCGAATGGACGACAGAGACTGGACGGCAGCATCTTGGCTTCAAAGTGCTCGGCGAGTCGAGCGAAGTTAAGGGCACTGAGGGCGAAGGTGGTCTGTTTGCAGGACTTTAGTCTAGTACATAGATTCTTTCTTGATGTAGAATATTTTGTACATGTTGTACTATATGGCAGGAAGGCTGAAGCAAGGAAACTACAGCAGAACGATATCAGTGACAGCGTATTAACGTAGAGAACCGGTATTTATAAAACAAACAAGACTGAGAGTCAAATGCATCATCCATTATCCATGTCTGTAACGAGCAGGTCTTTCACTGAGTCGTATCCATACCGTCAAAGTCGTACTCGAGGACCTCCTCCACGATGACGGTGCTTACGTTCAAAACTCCCTGGCAGCGACGCGGTCGACGTGTTGCCAGACTCTTATCGCTCCACTCAGACCGTACGGGACTCGCCGCACGGGGGATGGACGGAACAGTGCTCGGAGGGACGGCAGCACTCTTCGCGAGCCAGCTGTGGACATTAAGCGCGTTCTCTTGCGCAGCAACACATTCGGATGGACACTTCCAACTGTCAGTTAGGAAGGGCGGAGGAGGAAAACCTGAGTCGGACTCAGGACCGATGCGCACGCCTGCGGACGTCGCTATTTCTGAAAAACAACAAGACAGGAAATGAGTTGAGACTCCTCAGTATAATGTGAAAGGAAAGACGTACCGCTGTTCTGCGGAGTCCAATCCGATTCTGAGGGCTCAACGTCTTCGAAAGGAGGCGTATGGACAGGGTGTGCAGGGAAGGTTGGCTGTGTGGGCGTCGTGGCCTGGGAAGTCGAAACTTCTAGGGGATCATCAATGGCCATCTCGAGATCAATCTCGTCAGGGACCTACATGAACAAAAAAAAATACGAATAATAAATAAGCCATCCCCTCATCGATTTTTTTTAGGTAGCCAGGGCGAGCAAAGAAGGCAGAGCCTGAAAGTACGCGGCACAAGCAACGTCGCACTTCGTACCGATGTCGTACATGCAGCACGGCAGCTCGCGCGGAAAGTAAGGAAGTTCGTCACACACCGGCGGGATCTCGAAGTGGTCGGGAAGGCGCATCGAAGAGACAATCAAGTAGACGAGGTATTCGAGTATCGTTGGCGTGCGAGACAGAGGCCGCTTTCCTTTCAGATCCAGTTTCGGCGTGGCCTTGATATCAGGCGAGTATGCCTGTTTTACTCCCATGGTATAGCCATTCTCCCAACCTGACAAAGCATACTTAGTAATCTGTGTATCATTCTACCTCAGGAACAGTAAAATCTACCTTTCGAGAATCCACCGAAAACCCATTGGTTGTAATTTGTCAATATGAACGAAGAACAATCATGCTGTTTGCAGACATCCCAAAGCTAAAAGAATGCGTTTGAGAATCTTATTGAGCGAGATGAACGCTGTTACGCATACCTTCGCCCACAGTTTGTGTGTGCTAGTGTAGCGCTGTTGCCCAGATCCTTCGCATGCTTCATACGTCGGAAGCTTCCTCAGTCTTTTATCTGCAAAGAGCTCAATATCGCGAGACGACAAAATCCAAGGCGGCTGGTATGCGAGTATGAGCTTCACGGGTTGGTCCGTAGCATTCGAGCTTCCAACAGCGTTGGCAGACCGTTCCCACATGAAGTATCGAAAGACTTGTTGATCTTCGTCGCGCATGCCATCATTATATGTGAAGCTATAATCCTTAACAATGTCGCGATATTCGGGGATCATATGGAGGACGGCATGAACGGTTCGTAGAATATTGTCTTCGAGCCATGCGACGCGAAGTCTAGAGAGTATTGTTAGGGATGGTAAATTCTACGCAACAGGTTTACTTACCCATCAATATGTCGGACAGGAGGAGGTCCGAATCCTCCGACATCAAATCCTACACAAGGAACACTAGGTTGCTCGTAGGCATCTGGATCGACATCATCGACTTGAACCGGTGCGGATGGTATGTGCTTCTGGATAACTAATATACTATTAACAAAATATGCTTGGTATATCAGGCAACAACTTACATTCAAGACAATGCGTATCCAAGTAATCTTGTTTAATACGATGTATGTTGCGCAGTCGCCTGTACCGCTCTGGGCGGATAGCTAAGTGGTTTCGATGCGTCTTGTGATGTCCTGAAGGCATACGAGGGGTGCATGCTGCTAGGCGGAGTCTTGGAAGAGTCGCCTGCGCAAGATAGTGTTGAATATTGGAAGAAACTGGACTCGGCGAGCCACCTATGACGGAGTCAACAAGGGAGACCATCGGAAAGGGAGAGAAAGAGACTGGACAATAGGAGCTCGACCGTCGGGCTTGATAAGTAAATCCTGCATTGTGGCTCTCATTGCGCTGTGGCTCTGAACAAAAGCTGAAGACAAGGGCTCCAGCCAACCATAACGACGTTCAACTCGAACAAAGCAATAGTCGCGCCGATCATTTCCATTCTAGATTTGGCCTCTGCAATCTTTAAGTTTTGGCCTCAGCACTGCTACCAGGCTCGTCCAGCTTGTCCTTACAATTACTGTAGCCAGAGCCTCAGAAATAAGAAGCGCTCGCGTTTTGATGAAATTTGTACAAAGGTAACAAGTATGAAGCAGCTTGCAATCAAGCTATTTTTCATTTATAACATATCAATCCAACCGCATCGTACAACATACTGCCGTGAACAAAACATAAGAATAAATCGAGCGCAGCTATGAGCGCCAAACGAGGGAGGGCACGCCTGCGTGCATAAAATAATCGAGCCGTAACCATCGTGGTCGTGAGTGCTAATACCGACCGACCAACGCCGGGTCAGTCTCCCGAGAAATGCAGTCCGCACATTTGACTGGGCTGATGCGTATCGGGTTCTTCACGGGAAGGGACATCATCCGAATGCAAGTTGGCGACTTGCAGCCTACTATAGAGTCAGTAATGCTTAACCATATAATTGAACATAAGCTGCTCACCGTATGGGTGCATGTGTCTTCTGCTGAAGAGACAGTCGGAGCGCAAACAGTCCTGCGTTCGCGTAGCCATCGAGATGAAATGTCCGCACGCTGTGTGGAATCGACCGTCGATAATCTGTGTTGAAGGCGAGCTCATTTGGCGACGAAGAAGGAAAGTAGCCAGCCAAATAGACTCACATTATGGCACATCTTTACAGGTAGTTGAGGGCACGGATTTGCGACAGGATCGTTTGCTCTTTCGGTGGTCGAAATAGCTGCTTTTAAAGGCCTCGTCTTGTGCTTCTGTGACTTGCCGCCCTGCAGTTCGACGCCTGCCTGCCGCTCGTGTGCCCGCTGCGCGTCACCCTCATTCACTGGAATGGCTCTTAAGCTATTAACGCTCTCGATCGGCACCAGAAATCTGGGTAATATGAAGACAGCCACAACATCCGAAGACAGCCAGTTCAAGCGTGCCTTTAACATGCTGCATCGTCCTCAGTCGTGAGTCGTGCTTCCCAAGACCATTCGGAACCATAGCATGGTACCCTGAAGATCCAAGTAGCCGGCATGTCCTCTCACAAACTGATTTGCAACCGCCACCTACCTCCTCGAGTTCCTACACGTCTGATGAAACGTCCTCATGGTGAAGCCTCAAGGTTCTTATACGCTCATAGGCTGAAAATCCGAGGCACGATGCCCGAGGCTCAAGACTGGATTGCTCTGCGAGGCCCGCACGAATCTTATTCATTATCCCGGTCTGGGCGATGGCTCAAGATTAGATCTTCTTCTAGGTGGGTCCATCTCGACGATACCATCGGCGGGCTCCGAATCGATTGATCAGTTGCCTCTTGCGAAAAAGCATTTCACCCATCTCACTGTAACGTGCCTGCAGCAAGGTAACGGTTCGGTGGTACATCCTTATTCAGGCCAATCGGACACGTGTTGCTTTCGCATACCGGGGACCACCCGTCGGATCAGACTTACGAGCCAAATTTCCCGGATAAGATGTCTATCTACACGCGATCATTAGTGAACGTGCAGCAAGTCGCTACGTCAGCCCTGCTTCTACTGACCTAGTCATCAGAAAATCCCGCCGACGAGATAGAGTGGAGTAGCCGCATGCGCAGCCGCGGATGAACATGCAAAGACGTAGCCGTAAACTTTGAGCGTATTTTGAAAGAGTGGAGATTCAGACAATTACTCCCATGTGATCGAGAAATTACTTCCGGAAGTGACTTGCTTCATCCCGGGTAGTAGGGGCCCAACGCACATCCAGCCCGCTTGTTGCGCTCCTGAGTTGAGAAAGGCATGAAGAAGATCGATGATGCCAGCGACGGGCGACATATGCGGATTCTTCGAAGCTGGTCGTACCGCAAATGAATGTGATCGAAGAACAGATAGAGACGGCGGGTAAGCATTCAAGAAAAAGAACAAAGGCAGAACAGTGTAAGCATGCTATTATCTTCATATAAGTTTTAAGGCGATCGGTGACCAACTCCAACGAAGGAAAAGATCCTTTAGTCGCAGACGAACTGCACATGAACAGACTAATTAAGCCCCGCGTCTTCGAATTTGTTGCACGAGCTCGACCTTCTTCCCAACCTGAAGGAGCGACAATCTCGTTCAACGGCAGAAAGAGGTGAAAAAGAAATTGACGTGCCTCATGTTTGAAACGCCTTCTCCACCGAAGACTTATCAATTTCCTCCTCTCTTCACCCTTTGGCTTATGTCGCCTATTTGTAAACCAATCCCTGGCTACACTGTTCTGGTTAAGGACTCTGTCAAGCTGTTTAGCCGCTTTCGCAACGTCGCCGTTGATCACTTCCGCACTTCGACCTGTAGCAAAGTTTGAGTCCTGTGCGCAACCCATGTCGAACAGAAATCATAAGCCGTTCTCACCAGAGTAAGCATTCTGAGGCGGAACACTGTATTGGTTATTAAAAGTTTCGGAACGTCTCTTCCACTTTGCTTCAACGGAATGACTCTGAGGAGAGTCTTCTTCTCTATGCATCGCCCCTTCAATTACTTGTCTCCAAGACGAATTTTCATCCTGCGGTTTTCCAGCCGAAGTTGTGTTTAGGCGGACAGCCGCGGCTTGAGTGGTCTGGCGAAATATCGACGCCTGCGAACGTTGACAGACTTGACGCAACAGTAAGGAGGACATCCTGACCGCCTCCGTAGTGTATGATCCCTGCAGCCAGGAGGATGGTCGAGACTTGATAGCACACGGCTTCAGGCGCGTCGAGCCGTCGACGATGGTGATCAGGAAGAATTGCCGAAAGCGTACAGCACTTGACTTTCCACTCTCGATCGTCGCATACATATTGAAAGCCACACTGTTCCTCCTTTCCAAATTTAACTCTTGAATCTCAGGGGAAATCATGGCTGATGAAATACTGGAGGAGGAGATGCAGGTCAGTGCTAGGCTGTACTTGATCCCATAAAGACTGTATTAATTACAAGCCAGGTGCTAGAGTCGATTTATCCTACGGAGCTAACAAGTCGGTGCATGCCCAGCTCTATATTATCATGTTCAAACCCGACTGAGACTCGTATCTTACGAAGAATTGTCTGAGAGGCAGGTCGAAATAGATGTCGAACCCGAAGAACCGGTGGAAGGAGGTGTAGAGCGTGAGTCTTCCATCTGAATCTCGAATTTTGAGCCGGCTGTCAATTGACAATTGTTCCAGTGAAGCTGACTCTGAGAGTTGTCTATCCAGAGTCGTATCCAGATGTGCTGCCAGAGCTCACCTTGGAGCCGACAGAAGGCGATCTGGAGACAGACGAAATGGATGTGTTAACCAATCAGCTAAAGAGTGTGGTATGAATACATGTATATGCTTATTGGAGGCTCTTAAATTCTAGCGTTTGCTTCATAGGGGGAAGAGAACTTAGGGATGGCCATGACTTTCACACTAGTCTCCCATTTACGAGAGCAACTGTTTGAGCTCGTGAAATCGCGCTTGGAACTGCGGAGGAAGGAAGAGGCGGAGAAGGAACGGCGAGAATTAGAGGTGAACCCCAATTGTTCTCTTGCAAATCGAGGATCTTACATCGCCCGATTACTCAGGAGGAGGAAGCACGGACGAAGGGGACGCCCGTGACGGTAGAGAGCTTCAAGGCTTGGAAGGCCAAATTCGACAGGGAGATGGCGCAAAGAAAAGCTCGGGAAGAGGAAGAGCGGCTCAGGGCGCTCACACCGAAAGAACGCGACGAGTATAAAAAATTACAAACCCGGCTCAGCGGTCAGTCTATCCTAGCTATTTATTCACTAAAAAAGGTCTCATTGCATCTCATTAGGGAGGCAACTGTTCGAGAGAAACCGCAATCTGGACGACGAAACTCTGGTTGAGGAAGGCACGGTTTCGGTTGATGTGAGCCAGTTCGAGCGCACAAATGAAAGAGACGAAGAGGAACAGGAGCATCTGGAATTCAGCGATAGCGACTGACTTGTGTAATCCACCCATTTCATCAGCCTTGAACGCTAACGAAGTAATGCACGACTATGATGATATATTCCAAAAGCCTATAGCTAAACATTCATTCAAGATCTAGTCGTGGTCGGGATAACCTGCTCGTCTTATCGCCTGCCTCACCTCTTACAGGCTTCCACCCAGACCCCGCTTTTGCGGGTGAGCTGCCGCCGTGAGTTGAGTCGGGTGTCCTCTGGCTCTGATTCACGCCGGTATGAATCTCAGGTTTGGCGGCAACTCCCGCGGAAGCAGCAAAGGCATCGGTCTTGTAGAGCTTGAGTCGCGACTCAGGCGTTGCAGGCGGCTGAATCTGTATTGCGTGAACACGGTGGGCCGTGTCATAAGCGAATGAATTCTCATTGTACTCACCGAGCCTATGGCTTGCAGATGAGGAGCTGATCCGATTGCATTTTGTGCGGCGTAGAACTCGATGAGGATCGTTAAAGCCTCTTAAATGAATGAATGCATAAGTGAAGGTAATCACTACTGCTTATGAACATACCAGCAAGATCCGCTAATTCGGCCTCGCTGAACTGGTAGTGTTCAACGACCACGCGAGATGCATCAGGTGAAGTGGGCTTATTCATAGGAGGTGTGGGTAAGGAGGCCGATGGCGCGGAGGAAGCGATACGTGCGTCCAGCGAAGTTGAGTGATCTCCGTCCACAAACCGCTGAGCAAGGATAAAGCATGCGGCCGCAATGATCCGTACATCAGAAAGGAGGCAGAGTACCGTGCGGTAGCTAGATTTTTGCCGCTCATTGTGAATAAACATGAGGCAAAGGTTACGCTTGACCTACTCACGAGTCGTGCGCAATGCACCAAGCAGCATCACATAGCGGTATATCCACTCTGTCATTCGCGTACCGCTTGATGATGTCAACAAGAACTTCGTGAGGATTGTCTACGATGAAGTCGAAACATAGCGCTTCAAGCAAAGCCGCCTCTGCATTTAGAATTGCATCCTGGCATAATTGGATTTCCTGTAATCGACGCAGGTCAGTTCTGCTCCAAATGTTGCGATTATATCGAGGAGCTCACTTCATCCGTAACCGTATCCATATTCGAACCTTGAAGTTTGCTGTGAAAGACTTTGGCAACATCTCTCAGCTTCCGGCCGCACTCTTCGGTCTTGGTGGCTAGAAATATACAGCCCGCAGCAATATCCTTCGATGGGGGACGTCAGTTCTTTTGGGTTTCAAAGCGACATTGATGCACTGACCTGTCGATGGTAGTCTTCCATGCTGAAACGCATGTAGAACCGATGGTACCATGTAGCAGCCGTGAACAACGCTGTAGTTGGGCTACGCATTCTAAGCTATGAGACGCCGACACAAGATCAACATACTGACAGTTGTAGCGAAGCTCCAAGACGATACAGAAATTCGATCCCTCTTGCACGGTCGTACAGTTCCTTGTCCAGGGAAATTGCAGAGGTGCTCGCAGAGGGTGTAATTAGGAGTGCAGACGCTGGGAATATCCACTGGGAAGATGAAGAGCTTCCGGCTTCAAACTGCTCAGCACCCATATCGATCGTGGAAAGGCCCTCGGAGTAATCAGAGCTAGAGCAAGACAAAGGGTAGTTCTAGAGGGCGTCGAGGGTTGACGTTGAGCTCGATGTTCGTGAACGCGCCTCCTTCTTAGGATTATGTCAGCGGTCTAAGAATGGCTTCGCGCGAGTCATTTCCTCACCTCGACCTCACGCATACACTGAACATACTACTACAGTGGCGACAATCGCTTTCGTGAACAAAGTATTGAGTTCACCATGAGCACTCCATCTTCTCCAGTCGATAGTATCCGTAGACCCGCGCACTTCGACATCTATGGCTCTTACCGACGAATACTTGCGAACGAAAAGGTGCGCTTGCAAGCACCCTTGAAGGCCCTCTTCTCAATTCATTAATGCCAGATCTCTACTCCACTGGCAGCCATACTCGCACTGACTGAGCTCATAGAGCAATCGAATGGTCAGTCGTGCCTTGGTACTCCAGTGCTGTATTCTGGGGTGTTGATACAATGGTTTCTTCGCGTAGCTGGAACCATGTTCGAGCTCGTGCAGGCGCTGAACGAGGGCGCAGAAGCTCTGCGGAAGCAGTTCACGAACTCTATCAGCATAAACGCGGGCTGTGAACTATTCATCGCCTTTGTGACACTCTTCCCGCACGAATCCGCTGTGAGTCTTCCGAGTTAACGTCCCGTCTTTCGAAGTTTGCTAAACAATCCAGCGTTGCAGAGTTTCAAGGATTTGAAAATAGAGCTTGTAGAACAAGGTAGACAATATGCAAATGAAGCCATGTCGTATCGAGAAAAGATCGCACAGCTTGCACTGGGGTTCATTAAGGATGGTTCTGTGGTGAGTGCTTCGCGCCTTCGCATTTCGGGGCTGCGTTCAAATCAAAGACAGATTCTAACTCATTCTCACTCACGAGTCGTGATGCAAGCTCTCCTTCTTGCCCACAAGCAAAAACGGATATCCGTATATGTCACAGAGGCAAGGCCTCGTGGACTTGGGTACCTTCTCTCCCGCACTGTTAGAACATTCTCACTCAAGCCTGTACAGGATTAAGACTCAGGAAGCTCTCACTGCCGCCGGAATTCCGTGTACAGTCGTCCTCGACTCTGCCGTTGCGTATGTGATGGATAAAGTGGACCTCGTCCTTGTCGGCTCGGAAGCGGTGGTGGAGAGCGGTGGGTTGATAAACGCCGTGGGGAGCAACCAAATGGCCATCATCGCCAAGGCCGCAAACAAGCCTGTATATGCAATGGCGGAGAGGTATGGCAGATCGATCATTCATCCCATGTGTGCCGCTCACTGACCCTACCATTTCCATCGGGGACATAGCTATAAATTTCACCGCCTCTTCCCACTTTCGCAATACGACCTGCCGACACACACGTCTGATGTTCTCTCATTCCCGCGCCAGCCTGCACGGCCATCGAGCAGCACGGTCGCGCGCCCGTCCGTGTTCAACCCGCCACCCGTTTCTCCAATCAGACCCGTGCTCCCATCTTCTTCGTCCTCGCATACGCTCTTCGTCTCTGAATATGCCATGAGTCCCGAGCAGATTCGATTGAATCCCGAAGTAGATTATACGAGGTATGCTCGCTCCTTCTCTGGACAGGATGATCTGAGTCGGAGGCGCTCATCGTGCTATTTTTTCCAGACCTGATTTGATCTCGCTCGTGTTTTCCGACGTCGGCATCCTGACGCCCGAGGGTGTCAGTCAGTATCTGGTGGGAATGTTTGCAGGATAGTGCCATAGTGGTGTACTAGTAGGTTGTATTTTTAATCATGGCTGTTGGTCGTCTGAACCTAATCTAACGTCCTGGGCGCTGCGGATATCTCTTGAATGCAGCTCTTCCATTCGAGCTGGCTAAACCATTGAGTTCTGAGCGAGTTGTCTATCTTGCCTGCTACATACATTCAGTAGATAATTACTTCAGTTTCAAGGCGACGATCGGGGCACCTTGAACGCTACATGAAACGCTCCGGACTGTGTAAGTATGGACGCTCTTTCACATCGGACTGGAAATCTTCGCAACAATTCTCCGTACAACTGTTTCCGAGATCGGGGTGCCGTCGATGTTCCGCGTATCCATTTTGTTCTCGAGTTGGAGTTTGGATCTATGAAAATTTTACTCGGTGATCATGTTTGCTCGAATAGTCGACAACCGCGACCGGGCAGACTTTTTTTCTCGAGGCCGGCTCACCGCGCGCGCGTATTTATACCTCGCGTACGGTGCATAACGGCGCTGAAACGGCTCGCACCAGCCGCCAATTTAATTTTGAGGATGTGAAGAGGAAATTTTCCTCTTGCGGCAGCGGTTGCGTCGGAGGCGGCCTATATACTAAATGCAAGATCATCCGTTGTTCTTCGGGCGAGACTTTGTCCTTGTCGCTAAGAAGCGCACAGGTGACGACACCGTTTCACTACAAAGAAAAAAGAGAAAGAAAGAGAGAAAGAGGAGAAGATTGTCATAGAAATATTAATGTACGGGTTTCAGGAACAATTGCAGGGGAGACGAGATCTGGAATATAAAGACCAAAGGGCGAGAGCGCCGGGAGTAAGTCCTTGTTGGGAAGATATGATGCTGGTTGAGATATCCAAAGGGGGCAAGGCCGAAGGACAGAGGCGGCGCAGGAGGGAGCGACAGACGTCGGGGAGATTCAAGTAGTAGTTAATATTGTGGCGCTTGTTCGTGACAATTTATTGTAATAAAGTGAATAGGATTTCCTAATGGGAGTGGGCAGGTGATCTGCGGTTGTTAAGGCAGGTCGAGTACACGGCCGGCAGACGCTAAACGTGTCACGGTGACCAACACGTTCCACAATCATTAGCGTTTTTTCGGGCCTTTTTTTCAAAACAATTCTAGGCGTGAGCGATGCGTTATAAGCCCGGCCAATGTCACGTCCATCCCTATCCGTCGCCCTCTCTCCCCCCTCCACTACGTCCCTCCCGAGAGCCCATGTCCGCCCTGCTCTAGCTCATATTCGTATTTCGAAAGTGCACCGCTGCGCCCTCCAGTCAATTACTCAACCCACTCTGCGCCTGTGCATCATTGCCGTCTTCTCGTGAGCCTAATATCCTCAACGCGTCCTTATGCTATTTCGCTCACTGATGATGGCACGCTGTCCTCTAGACCGCACTCGTACTTATTACTCTATCTATTATTCCCTGTCTGCTCCCGCCCGTCCTCCTCTCGCCTCCGCCCTCGTCGCCATCTCGCAGCTATGAGCGCTCCGCCGCAAATATTTTTTTCGCCCAACGTCAAGCACATGGACGAGTGGGCGAGCCGCACCGGTATTCCGCTCACTAGTGCCGAGGCCCTGGGCACCCTGTACGCACGCGCCCACAGCTGGCTTCTCACTCTCAAAAATCAGCTCGTGCGCAGCCATGGCTTTCGCGAGAAGGGCGCTGACGCGCGCATGCTTTTTTCTATCGAGTGCGCGCCGCCGTTTCGCTCGTCGGGCGGCCTCCCGCGCACGCCGCCGTTCAACCTTCAGCTCCCGCTCCACGCGTCGACGTTCTTCTCCCCGGAGCGTCGGATACAGTGGGAGATGGTCTTTCACAGCGCGCTCTTCCCTGCCATGCGCCATTCGTGCCAGCCCGTCGCCGACATTCTGCACTTGCTGCAGTGCTTGCTGACAGGCATGCTCGTGCTCGTCAAGGAGGAAGAGGTTCCGGGCGAAGGTGTCTGGAGGACGACGCGCGGGCTGCCGCCGCCAGAGTGGATCAGCGCGAACGAGGCCATCCTCCTACAGATTTTCGGCTCGTCGCATTACCGCAAGCTCTTCCGCGCTGCGAATGACAAACGGCTCGCCTTCAAAGTGCACCTCGAGCCGCCGTCGCGGCGCTGAACGAGGCCAGATTATTATTCACCGCGAACGCCGAGCTCCGCTCCGTCTTCTGCTTTATCCTACCTACTCAACTGTTCTGCCCTCCCGTCGTACGCAAGGACCGGGGTTATATGGGAGTGCTTGCTGGCCGTGGACTTCCGCCTCTACAAAAATAATCATAATATTGCCCGCGTGCAATTCCGCTCTCGTCCGTGTTCCGCTACTCTAATTTCTCTCTTGATTATTCTTGCTATCCCTCTCATTTCTGCACGCATTCCACTTCTCTGGCTTTCGCAAGGTTTTTTTATTCCGTTTTCTGCACCCTTTCCCCCTTTCTCACGCACGCCCTCTAATAGACCGCCTCCCTCCTTCCACTCTGCACGCCAGCTCATGTATATCAAGTAGATTATTCGTTGCATCGTCCTCTCGTCTAATTAACGTACCACAGTCGAGTTATTCTTTCTTTTTTCCGGTCCTACTGCCGAGACTCTTACTTGTTTCACTGTTCTGCTGTAAATGTATTTCGAATCGTTTCCTTCGTCCAACCCTTTCTGTGATGTGTGATACGTATGTTGCATGTTTCTTTGCTCTCTCTCGTTTATAATCAGCGTGCATCACGCAAATATGCAATTGATATATGACATGCAACTGCGTCCTCATTAATATTTGACGTTTTCTGAATTGATCTCTAGATGTATTTTGCACACGTCGGGTGCGCGATAGTTGACGTAGAACGTAGAACGCGAAGGGAAGCACGGGCATCCGACTACTAATACTATGTAAAGAGTCGGACGCTGGCAGGCTACAGTTCGTGAAGCATGATCTCACGTGAGATCTAGAGAAGACCGCTAGTATTGACAGAAGAGAAGACGTTGACGGAAGGCGCCCCGGGCGAAGCACGCGTGCTACGTAGTGACTCCGGGAAGAAGCTCGGGCGGATGACTCATCACTGGGATCTGCGTGCACCGACGATTTGGGAATTTCCTTGCGCATGTCCGTGTCCGAGTCGGAGTGCAGTTATATAGAAGAAGGATGCGGGTGCCGGTTGACGTGAGGGCACAGTAGTGGTATCCATGTCAGTATCCATGTAGTGCGTTTGATTTGAATGCAAGTCTTGAGTGCGGTTTGGCGTGCTGGTGACAATGAAACGTCGGAATCGGACCCTCGAGTTCGGTGACATGTAGTTGAGAAGTCTGTATGTATGCGCCGTATTGCGGTGCAGACCGATTCCGGTATAGTATAAGTACGGGAGAACCCACTGTTTGGCGAGCCGTGGGTCCCGTTTATTTATTTAGAATGTATGCTTCGATGCCAAGGTCTAATAAATGCATTGGACTATGTCGAATGTAGTGAGATGAAGGAACGGCATTCAGTACGGCTGGGGAGATGCTGTTGAAATAAGATAAAATAGCTGTACTTCTGTGAATGCAAAGCTTGAATGCAGGATGGTATGAAACGTCGATGGTTGAGTTCGGTGTATATTTCGTGGAGTGGCAATATACATGACATGTACATGTGTGCAGGATATTTATGCACAGAAAGACACTAGTACTGTATATGAAATTAGAACCCAAGTCAATGTACCCAAGCAGCGTCCGGCTGCGCTCGTATACGGCTTTCCCGGCTGGGCCTATTAATATTTGTAAATGCTAAGATCTCATCAAAACATGCGACCATGTCGAGCTAAATGAAGAAGGAGAAATATCCAGGAACAAATCAGAGCTGCTGTTGAAATAGAGCATACTTCGACGGGGCGCTAGCCTGCGGGGAACGCTTAAAATAAAACGCCAGCGTTGGCGTTCGTAGAGTACCGTCTGGTCATTGCATTCAGCAGATGTGTTCGTTCCCGCTTCTGCCAGTGCGTGACAGCCTTGGACTCGAGGGATGTTCGGAGGAGACGAATCGGGGTTGGTATAGATGAACGAGCATGCGCAAACATCGGGAGCCTAAAGTAAAATAAACTAGCATCTGAATGCACTTGGTTTTAGCTCAAGCTCGGCATCAATCTTGCATGTCAGTGACGACGCTTCAAGTCGGTAGATCCGTGTGGCCGTGATCAACAACATATCATGACCGGTGATGTTGATAAATGCTGCGAATGATGATGCAAGATTAGAAGTGTTCATTAGGCGCCCTGCATTTTGGACACGCCTATTGCTATTCGCCCTGTAGTATTTCGAATTCGTAGGGCGAACCCAAAAGGCAAGGTCCCGCCGATATGTTGCGAACACAGATGTTACCGTACATGGCTCCTTGTGCACATGCTCCAGGGTATCCGTGGGTTTAGCACCACATGAAAGAATTGATATTTATCAGATGACGCGACACAGGGCATTTGCGAAATCAAGACGAGAAAAATTAAATGCGAAAAACCGACGCGCATGCTCACGCCAGAGCGGCGAGACACGCATCGACGTCCGCTGCCACGTCGCCGTCCTCGAACTTGCGCTCCTTGGGCTCCCACCCGAACACGTCCCTGGCGCGCTGCGCGGTGCACACCGAGTTCGAAGCAAACAGGCTGTAGCAAACTGTTGTGTCAGTCGTGAACGGAGCGAAAGGGGGGCTGGACTACGCAGATAAATGAGCTGCTGTACAGTACGCACCTCGCAAATGGCTTTGTCGTGTCGACGGGCACGCTAACCAGTTCCGCATTCGCGATCAGCCCGCGTCGCTGCAAATCGTTGGCGACCACGGTTATAAGTGTCTTCCGAGGGGCATCGTACGTGTTTGCGATGAAGTAGCGCGAGAACGACGATGTCTCAGCGGGTTTGTTGAGAGACTGGAGGGCAAGGCGAAGACGCTTGTGTACACGGCCATGAGATCATTGATGTGGACCTAAGATTACAACAATGAAGATTAGAAAAAAGGTTAATTCGACTGCGAATAAAGAACACATACCATCCCGAATACATTGCTCCCCTCGTTCACCACCTCCGCCTTCTTGTGCTGCAATATCCCACCAACGATGAACTTGATGAATATCGGTACCCTGCGCTCTCCTCCGACTCCGAGCGGGGGACCGTAGACGGCAGAAGGGCAAATGATGTACGTGTTGACGAAGCCTTCATTACCGGCTTTCAGAATCCTAACATTGACAGCATCAGCATAATATACAGGGAGGGGTGGGCTATATGCAAACGTACGGGACGTCCACCTGCCCATGCACCATAGAAGTAGTCAGCAGTTTGACGTCCTCCTCAGAGTCCTAAACAACACGATCAGCGAATCCATCCAATCAACGGAGGACAAATATAAAGGATGAACTATAACGAAAAACGCACCGTCCAAACCTTCCCATCCTTAACGAACTTGCCCTCATTAGAGCCATCCAGGAATATACCGGAGCCGCTCGTGTGGATCAGCGTCCCGACGTTTCCGCTGGCCTCCCAACGCTTCTTAATCCCGCGCAGGAGGTCCTCCGTCAGAGGAATGGAGTCGCTGTCCGCGGCGTTGATGACTATGTCCGCCTCTGAGGCGAGCTGCGTGAGCGTGTCGTGGTCGTCGAAGGTGCCGATGACGACACGGACGCCTGTTTGGGAGAGAGACTCGGCGGCGGAGGGAGAGCGGGCGAGGGCGACGAAGTCGAAGGTTGGGTAGTTTTGCTGGAGGATGGTGACGACCGAGCCTGTCAAAGGATGTGATGTTGATATAATTATTAGCCGTTCCGAGGTGTGTATAGGGGGAACGCACCGCCAATGTAGCCCGTAGCTCCAAGAATGAAAACCGAAGGCATATCAGATCTTCGCTAAGTGAACGTGTTTCTAAGTCGCTGTCGTATTTCTGTTCTTCAACCGTCTTGGAACCCATCATCCCCCTTAAATAATAAATACGCCTCCCTTTGCCAGTGACTAACCACACAGTACGTCCTGGACAGTCAGCATACTTAATGGATTAGTGTAGCAAGACCCCGCCGAAGGCATTTACGTGTAGCTGCCTTTGTAAGCCATGATCGCGACTTTGATCGTCGAATGAACCTCCGACAGAAACTTGGCGAGGGCTCGAAGCTGCGAGATCAACACCGACGTCTGTCTGCCAAATGGCCTTACAAATCTGCAGTAAGCGTAATTTGTAAACTATATTACACATCATCTGATACAAAATTCCGTGTCTGAGAATTGTTGTCAGTTGACCAGCTTTTTTTTTATTGCTTACACATACGTAGAAAATATGGGGACAATGGAGATGCTCAAACTACAGCAAAGGTCAGTTTAGGTTCTCCAAACAAAAAGAGGGGATTTGCGACATCAAGGCGAGAAAACTAAATCCGAAAAACCGACGCGAATGCTCACGCCAGGACGGCGAGAGCCGTATCGACGTCCGCTGCCACGTCGCCGTCCTCGAACTTGCGCTCCTTGGGCTCCCACCCGAACATGTCCCTGGCGCGCTGCGCGGTGCACACCGAGTTCGAAGCAAACAGGCTGTAGCAAACTGCTATGTCAACCATGAACGGAACGAAAGGGGGGCTGGACTGCGCAGATAAATGAGCTGCTGTACAGTACGTACCTCGCAAATGGCTTTGTCGTGTCGACGGGCACGCTATTCAGTTCCGCATTCGCGATCAGCCCGCGTCGCTGCAGGTCACTGGCGATCACGGTCATAATCGTCTTCCAAGAGGCGTCGTACGTGTTTGCGATGAAGTAGCGCGAGAACGACGATGCCTCAGCGGGTTTGTTGAGAGACTGGAGGGCGAGGGCGAAGACGCTTGTGTATATGGTCATGAGATCATTTATGTGGATCTATGATTACGATAATGAAGATTAGAAACCGGTTGATTCGACTGCGAATAAAGAACGCATACCATCCCGAATACATTGCTCCCCTCGTTCACCACCTCTGCCTTCTTAAGCTGCAAGATCGCACCAGCGACGTTCTTGACAAATACCGATGCCCTGCGCTCTCCTCCGACTCCGAGCGGAGGGCCGTAGACGGCAGAAGGGCAAATGATGTACGTGTTGACGAAGCCTTCATTACCGGCTTTCAGAATCCTAACATTGACAATAACAAGGCGAGGAGACAGCATCAGCACAATATACAGGGAGGGGTGAGCTATATGCAAACGTACGGGACGTCCACCTGCCCGTGCCACATGGAAGTAGTCAGCAGTTTGATGTCCTCCTCAGAGTCCTAAACAACACAATCAGCAAATCTACCCAATGAGTTAAATATAAATATAAAGGAAGAACTATAACGGAAGACGCACCGTCCAAACCTTCCCATCCTTAACGAATCTGCCCTCATTAGAGCCATCCAGGAATATAGCAGAGCCGCTCGTGTGGATTAGCGTCCCGACGTTCCCGCTGGCTTCCCAACGCTTCTTAATCCCACGCAAGAGGTCCTCCGTCAGAGGAATGGAGTCGCAGTCTGCCACGTTGATGACTATGTCCGCCTCCGAGGCGAGCTGCGTGAGCGTGCCGTGGTCGTCGAAAGTGCCGATGACGACGCGGACACCTGTTTGGGAGAGGGACTCGGCGGCGGAGGGAGAGCGGGCGAGGGCGACAAGGTCGAAGGTTGGGTAGTTTTGCTGGAGGACGGCGACGACCGAGCCTGTCAAAGGATGTGATGTTGATATAATTATTAGCTGTTCCGAGGTGTGTAAAAGGGGAACGCACCGCCAATGTAGCCCGTAGCTCCAACAATGAAAACTGAAGGCATAGCGGATTTTCCGTTAAGTGAATGTGCTCAAGTCGTTGTCGTATTACTGTTCTTCAAATGCCTTTGAACCCATCCCCCTTTAAATACACCTCCCCTTACCAGTGACCAACAGCGCTCACACCATACGTCCTGGTCAGTCGGCATACTTAATGGGTTAGTGTAGCAGGACCCCGCCGGAGGCATTTGCGTGCAGCTGCCTTTGTAAGCCATGAGCGCGACTTTGAATCGTCGAATGAACCTCCGACAGAAACTTGGCGAAGGCTCGAAGCTGTGAAAATCAACACCGACGTCATGTAATCTCACGCGCCTGTGAGGATCGCTGTCTGTTAAATGGCCTTACGAATCTGCAGTAAGCGTAATTTGTAGTCCATATTATACATCATCTGATACAAAATTCCCTGCCTGGGAATTATTGTCAGTTGACCAGCTTGGGGGAAAAATAGATGTTGCTTACACACTGGAGATGCTCAAACTGCAGTAAAAGTCAGTTTAGGTTCTCCAAACAAAAAATGTATGTGTTGATGAATGTATTTGGACTTACAAACCCAAGAAACCGGACACTACGAGCCAGAGCCTATTAATTTTGACCAGAACCGACGCAGTCGGCCTCTACTTCTCCTTTCCGACTCCGCGGCTCCTTCGACGTCAATTATCTCCTGGGGTTCAATTTCAGACGTCGCCGCACTTTCTTCAGAAGCAGAGGGCGAGCGATGTCTTCGTTTATACTCCGCAGGGGTTTCAATGTCCTCTCCGTTGACCCATTGCCCCCGCCTCTGATACCTATTAGGGGTGAATCGGTCAGATCAAAGCTTATACTAAATGATAGAAATTACCGACTTCGCTTCGGCTTCAAGAGCTAGATGGCCTTCCTTCCCGCCTCTTCCATACACTGCACCGCTCTGCATGTACGTTACGGCCAAACCAGCACGAAGCATTTCGTTGGCAAGGTTTTTTCCGAATTTGGGGGTAAGGAAATCGGGAAGCAACGGGCGAGGAAGCATTACCGCAGCAACCTGAGTCCGCGTAAGACTTCTTCTTTTCGGAAATCTTTCGATTTTAAACAACGTACAGAACGTGAATACTGATCGCGGGCGAGAAGCTGGCAGTAGACGGGCTTGCCTAAAACCATTTGCTTCAGCCATATGAGTGCCTCTTTTGAAAATGGTTGCGATTCTTTGCTAAAATGTCCTAACTGGTACGATGATAATTCCATTCGAGATTCTGACTCAGATATGAGTATGTCTTTACCTCAGGAGCATCCACTCCCGCCAGACGAATGGATATGGTCTGATCTTTCAGACCTGAAGAAATGCTACATTAGACAAGTTTGACTTAACAAGAGACGGTATAGTGACCTTTCTGGGTAAGCGGGATGCCTCTGAGCTTCCAAAACGTTATTGAGCCAGGCGTATGGTAGAAACGAAATCCATCTGGATCTCCAACACTGTCGGTGTGCTTAGACCACACACAACTACTCCTGACGAATTTAAGGATATTTACCTCGTAACTATTCCTTTCATCCATCGTTTCTTGGCATATAAGTCTGGAGTAATCCAGCCATGAGATGGGTATCTGCGTAAATATCGTGTATATAGCTTCACAAGGACCAGAGTAGCGACTGATCCAGCAGCCAGAGTCGATGCAATGCGCACTTCGATAGGTTGCGCCTCATAGCTTGCTAACCATTGTTCACGTTTCCTCTTGGGTTTCGCCTCAGTTTTCTTGCTCGCCGGCCATGGCGAGGCTGAGCTGAAAGGGATCCAATCACTGATCATAGTGGTCAGTCTGCGCGACGAGCGCGTTCGACTGAGTCGAGGTCGAGTTGAGGCGCGACAGCCATGAGCTGTACGGCAATTGCCGAAACGCGAGGTTGCGGCCTGTTGATGAATGGTCACGCTATCGGACGCGTCTCGTGTTCGACTATCCTGTATCCACACGCCACTCGAGCGAACGCTAACGTCGACGCCTACTTCGACGAGACGAGACGATGGACGGCCCACCGCCGCCGGAGGAGGACTTCAGTCAGCTCCCGGTTGTTGACCGCCTCGTACACAAGAATTGGAAGGCGCGGGTCTCGGGCTACGAAACCCTCATCAAGACCTTTCAGAACACGGCATCCGACTCGGATCCTGCCTTCAAGCCTTATCTCAACAACCCAGACACTCTCAAGAAGATAGTTACAGACTCTAATGCCGTGGCGCAGGAGAAAGGTGTCGAAACGGTGGTGGCACTCGTTAAATTTGCAGGAGAAGGAGCCGCGCGGACCCGGGAATTGGTAGTACCCGCGTTGGTCGATAAGTGCTTCGGATCCGCTCGTGCGGGAACGAGGAACCAGGCCATAGAGCTTGCCTTGCAGTATGTTGAAGTGGAAAATGGCGGTGCTGGTGTTGTGGTGCGTCCGTTCGGCATACACTCTGTCCAATTTCGGCGTGTAACACTCGAATAGGGCGACATACTTCCTGGCCTGGGCGCCAAACAACCGAAAGCAGTTGCAGGATGCATCGTAGCTTTAAAGGAGATTGTCAGGTACGTATGCGAATGAGTTACTTGAGCTTTACAGGGCCTAATATGCATTCACAGAGCATTCGGTACCCAAGCCGTTCCACCACCCCCAATACTGAAGGCCTTGCCGAAGATTTTCGCGCACACAGATAAGACTGTCCGTGCAGAGGGTACTAGTCTTGTACAAACCTTGTACCAATGTATTGGTCCCGCGATCGAACCCTGGCTTGCAGACCTCAAGCCTGTACAAGTGAAGGAACTCAAGGAGAGTTTTGAGAAGATGGACAGCGAAGAGAAGGGCAAGGGAGCCTTAAAGCCAGAGCGCTTTACGAGGGCCCAGGCTCGAGAAATGGAAGCTGGAGCTGGTGCAGAGGAGGAAGAGGTCGCCCAAGGTGTGCATTGATCATTTATGAAGTCCTCGTCACTGATCACTGTCTAGATCATGCTCTAATGGATCCGCGCGCTTTCGCGGAGGAGGTTGATATCTCTGATAAGCTACCCTCGGGCCTTCAAGCTGCTCTCACTTCATCGAAATGGAAAGAACGAAAAGAGGCGTTGGATGACCTCCTGACAGTTCTCAATGCGACGCCGCGAGTCAAAGATGTACCAGAAATAGGCGACGTAGCGAAGGCGCTTGCTGGACGCATGACTGATGCAAACATCAACTGTGTCATGACAGCAGCAAATTGTATAGACGCACTGGCAAAGGGTATGATGGGTAGTTTTGCGAAATATCGCGACACGGTCGTCCCACCAATGTTGGAGAGGCTGAAGGAGAGAAAGCAGAATGTTACTGAGGCCATTGGCAATGCCCTTGACGCTGTTTTTGCTACGGTATGGCCCCATTTTCTTACCCAGATGCTCTATCTCACTTGCTTTCAGACTACGCTGCCAGACGTGCTTGAAAATATCCTTCCTGCACTCACCTCGAAGAATCCTCAGGTGAAAGAAGGAACAATGAAATTCTTATCTCGCTGTTTGTCTATCTCTGCCATCCCGCCATCCGCACCGCAAGTCAAACCCCTTTCAGAAGCTCTTGCTGGTCTTCTTGAAGACTCTTTTGAAGGAGCACGCAACGAAGCTGCGACGTGTCTGGGGACGCTAATGAAAATTGTCGGCGAGCGTCCTTTAAATGCAATCATGGATCAATTGGCCGAAGTCCGGAAGGTCAAGGTCAAGGAGGCATATGAGAAGGCGACTGTGAAATGCAAAGCAGGCGGTGGTCCGGCCCCTCGAGCAGCACCTCCTGCTCAGGCAAAAGCACCAGTGAAAAAGGCTCCTCCAAAGTCCACTCCGGCAGAAGATGCATTTGTTGATGACCTCAGTCCTCCACAGCCGAAGGCAAAGCCTCCGGCACGCCTGATGGTTAAGAAGCCCATTGCCGAAGTAGCGCCAGATTCGATACCTCCTTCTGCTCCTGCAGAGCCGGCAAAACCTTTTGCTAAGCTTCCTGCTCGTCTAATGGTGAGCACGAATGCAATTGAGACTTTGAATACTATAATTTGACCTTTGTTAAATACAGCAAGCCAAGAAACCCTCACCTGCTGCTGCTGCAGCTGCCGCGGCAACAGCAGCTGCGTCTTCTTCGAAGTCTACAAAGTCTTCTGCTCCAGCCGCGGCTGGCGCACTTGATACCTTCAAGTTTAGGCATTCTGCTGAGGAGGCTGAAGCATTCGCAGCTGATCTCATACCTACTGAAATTGTGACAAACTTCGGAGATTCAAATTGGAAGCTACGTCTAGCTGCCCTGGAGGAGATGACCGAATGGATCGAGGGTGTTGTGGACTCTGTAGAGAGTGAAGTTGTCGTTCGCTTCTTGATCAAAAAAGGAGGGAACGAGAAAAACTTCCAGGTATATATCCTGCGTTGTTTTATGCTCAACTCTTTCTAAAGTCGTATTTACTCTTGAAGGTCTCATCGAAGCTCTACGCTCTCCTTTCTATCTTGGCTGAGAGATGTCCGACGTTTGGACGATCATCTGTGGCTTTGGCAACACCCCACTTAAGCGAGAAGCTTGGTGACATGAAGCTGAAAAAGCCTGCTGGAGACGCTCTCGTGCTTTTCGCGGAAAAGACTTCGTTGCAATTTGTTTTAAACCAAGGTAAGGCATCTCTGTTGATATTTTTCGCGAGAGCAATGTTAATGCTTCCTTAGCGTACGATAGTTTGGCCAAACAGAAGGCCCCCAAGGTCCTTGCCGACTCTCTGATGTGGATAGACTCTGCCCTCACAGAGTTCGGAGTATCTGGTGTTTCTCTTCGAAGTCTTATCGAATTTCTTAAAACTGCGCTGGGAAATTCAAATGCTGCTGTGAGAACGAGCGCTACTAAGACTTTAGTGACTATCAAGCTCTTCGTTGGACCAAGTAAGTTTCACGTTTTATAGCGCCGTATCTAGTCTATTTAACTTTCATTGGTTAGGCGTAAAGGAACTCCTGGGAGATATCAATCCTCAGCTACTCGCAACTATTCATGGTGAATTTGATAAGATTGAAGGAAATCCTGCTCCAGAGCCCCTGCGGATATCTGTAGATGTTCAGAACATGGGTGAAGCTGGTGGCTCTGGCAAAGGTGCCGCTGCGGGTGTCGACGCCATGGATGAACTTTTCCCACGCGTAGAACTTGATGGGTTACTGAAAGGTACAACTATCCTCGCGGGCGCAAAGAGCGATGCTTGGAAGGTGAAGAAAGAGGCCTTAGAGACTCTACAGGCTGTCCTCGACCTAGGTCAAAACAAACGCCTTAAACCAAACATGGGTTCGTTTTTCTTTTTTCTTTTTTGGTACGCGCACTGCGGAGCGCTGAAAATTATGTCTCTGCAGGCGAAATAGGACAGATTCTCAAGGCTCGTGTGACTGATACAAACAAGGCTGTACAGCTCTTGGCGTTAGATATAGTTTCTCGAGTCGCAACTGGCATGGGCAAGTCATTCGAAAAGCATACCCGTTTCTTTGCGCTGCCGGTTGCGACTGTCCTAGCTGATCAAAAGACGAATATCCGACAGGCAGGCTTGGCAACATTGAGCGCCATAGCGGAGGCCTGCGAGGGTGTCGACAGTATGGTGCACGGTCTAGCGACTGCGTTAGAGTCCGCCAATCCTTTGCAAAGAGGCACTCTTCTCAATTGGATCGCCGATTGGTTTAAAGAGCATGAACCAAGTGCCGCGCTTGATTTGAGTACTTGGGCTGCACCAATTGTGTCGTGCCTCGAGGACCGAAGCGCCGATGTTCGGAAAGCTGCCCAGGCTGCGCTGCCTTTCGTAATCGCTCAGAGCGGATTTGACTATGTCATGCAGCAGACGAATTCCTTGAAACCCGCTTCGCGAGCAACTGTGGTCCCTCTCGTCAAGGCGGCAGCAGCTGCAGTGCCAGAGAAAACCAGCAAACCAGCACCAGCACCTGCTCCGATTAAAACTTCGTCTCCAACATCAATCAGCCCCCCTCTTCAATCTCCTCCACCTATGGCCCCGCCTGCTTCTGCAGCTGCTCCAAGCAAGCTGGCCGGTGTACGCCGCAAACTTCCTCAAGGTTCGATGTCACGTTCCGACTCAAGAGCAAGTACCGTTGAGGACCCTTCCGCTGCTGTACCTCCGTTACGCATAGCTCCGAAGTCTGTTTTGGGTGGCTTGAAGAAGCCCACGAATTCGTTTGCTGCTAAGCCCGTCGCACCTGTTGCACCTTCAACTTTCTTCGCAGCGGCGCCATTCACGACAATGAACCTTGAAGCAAAGAAAGCAAGGCTGGCCAAAGACGGGACCCGTTGGGTTATTGAATCCGGTCCTACACGTAAAGATCTCATCGATCTTCTTCAGCTTCAAGTGGAGCCGCATGCTTCGAAAGATCTTTTCTCTCTTCTTTTCAGTCGGGACCACAATGCAGTTAACGACCACATATCTGGGCTGAATATGCTATGCGAGTTTTATTCGGCACTGACGACGGGCGACGACAAGTGTGGATTCAGTGGTCAAGAACGAGATAACGTCGGTATCGCGAACGCAGATCTAGCCCTCAAGTACGTTTCGATCCGCGTTCATGAGCCTCAGCCGAACCTTATAGGCAAATGCCTTGACGTGGTGGACAACGTTATGGCGTTCCTGCGTGATGTCAACTATCAATTGACTGACGCCGAGGCCTTATGTTTTGTTCCGACGGTCATTAACAAGGTTCGTCGATACTATTCTGTCATAGGTGCACGACTGATGCATTCCATTCAGCTCGGAGATGCTCGTGAAGCTGTCCGTATCCGGGTGCAACAGATCATTCAGACACTCCCCAAAGTCTATGCGTATAGCCGAGTTTTCCAGCTTTTGATGGATTATGGATTGAAATCCAAAGTGGCTAAAACCAGACAGGGATCTCTAGATGAGATGGCTGGTATACTAAAGCGCACCGGGGTAGGTGCTTGCGAGCCAGCGAAGTCCTTCCCTGTATTGGCGTCCATGATCTCAGACAAAGATGCATCCGTTCGCAAGTCGGCTTTATCCACCCTCAGTGAAGGTTATGTGCTGGTGGGTGAATTGATATGGTCGTACGTTGGCCCCTTATCCCCCAAAGACAAAACCCAACTGGAAGAACGATTGCGACGCGTTGCAGGGCCAAGTAATGCGGAGGCTCCTGAAGCTGGTCCCTCACATGTTCTTCCTTCCGCGCCGACACCAGGACCTGTATCACGTCTGACATCTGGCGTCCCCAGGCCAGGCTCGCGGACCAGCGGAATTAGAGGCATCCCACGACCATCTTCTCCTTCTGTTGCAGCTCCATCCCGACTTGCACGACCTTCCTCTCCCGTTCGGGCTGCTCCGTCTTCGCCTGGCGTGGCATTCAGCGAAGCCCAAGCCAGCACTCCTGCACCATCATCCAGACTACCTAAAGGTGCAACAGCTGGCCCGACTTCTCCACGTCTTGTTCGACCTAAGAGTTTCCTGCCTTCACGTCTTGGTAATTCCCGTATAGGGACACCCGCATTTGCTGTGCCGTCTCAAGCACATCATAACGACCTCGCGTCTGATAGACCTGCGCTCCGAACCCTAAATGGCGATCACCATCGACAACCGTCTGCTGCTACAAGCGACGTAGTGGAAGAGTCGGCGTCTGTTCCAGAAGAACCTGAGGGGGATGACATTTCTTTGACTATCTCAAAGATTCTGAGCAGTGATCCTGCTCGAAGTGTCGACGCCCTTAAGCAAATCCAGAAGATCTTGGAAGTCGGCCCTGAAGATGGGATGTTGTCACAGCCATATACTGAGCTGTCGGACCACACAGAAGGATTGATCGAGACCATTACTCTACAGATGAGTCATGTCTTCGAAAATGCCTCGACCATCGTCGAGCCAGAAAACTTCCGTCTGGCCAAACACTTGATTCAGACGATAAATGCATTTTGCGACCATCCTTTATTGGCTGAATCAATACAGGTCGATAATCTGACTGGCCTTTTTGAGGAGCTGACTCTTCGTCTCCTTCAAACCGACGAGAGTGAAAGTAGTAAAGTCAAGGATCTGTCTCGGTTTATCAACATGATTATCCTTCGGCTATTCGCAACGTGCCGGAGGATGGCAGTTCTGAGGTAACTCTGTCGCATATACCCCCGCAACGAGTTATGACTGACGCCTTATCAGATCATTGTTTGCTCTACTTTTGCAGATAGTCAAACCGTTTCCTGCCAATGGAACCCTGGCAGAAGCGAAAGAAGCGAAGGTTGCAGAATTAGTTCTGAAATGCATCTGGAAACTTGCTCGTAATATTCCGACGGATTTGGAGAAACAAGAGTTGGACCCAGTGGAGCTGTTCCCTGCCATTGAGCACTTCCTGCAGTCCATTCCTCCAAATGAATGGCGCGCCCGCGCGACAAACAAGGTTCCAAGCGGTGACATGCCCTTGCGAACGATCAAAGTGATCATCCAGCACGTCGTCGGTCAGTGACAGTCCCCTTCGAATTCTAAGCTACTAACGTACAAACATTCTGGTTAGCATTCTACGGAGACGAGGTTTACGACCTGCTCTCTTCTTCATTTGAAGATCCGTCAGCCACTATTGTCTACCCTTATGTCTATCGCATCTTAAACACTAGTCGAGGAAACGCGGAAAACGGTTCACAACGACAGCCAACAAACGGGTCCTCCAATAGCGCTGGACGATCTGAGGCGAGTCCTTCAGCCAGCCAGCCAACGAGTCCACGAGCTAGATCCTCAACTGCTTCAAATGAGCATCGTAATTCGTCGCGCAGTCAACATACATCCCAAAGCGGTGCCTCGATGAATGGCGGCGGGATGCTTCCTCCTCCCGTTGACGAGCCAGATCCAGATGAACAGTTGATTGCGATCATTAATCACATCTCAAGTGAAACGACGGGAGCCATGCATAAGGAGGGGATAACCGAACTGCATCACTTCCTCAAGGCTTACCCGCACAAAAAACCTCGTGTGGATAGGATGTTGGAAAACACTGGACCTGCCTTCCGGAAATACATTGCGCGAGCTTTAGCTAGCAGAGCAGCCGAGGATGAGGAGCGTACCGTCGCAGTTGCAGACACGCTTTCCAGTACGTGGTTAACTTTTGTTTACTCTTGTGAATTGAACCCTCATCTACTTGCAGAGCTTGAGTCGAACAGTCGAGATGGCTCGTACGGCTCCAGTGCGAAGCGTGACTCGGCATCGCCCAAATCTCCCGCGTCGCCTAGGAGGACTAGCGGTCCAACTGAAATGGCGCCTGCTGAGCAAGAAAAGCTTCATCGACTGCATGACTTGTTCCAGTACCGCTCTAGTGCGACGAGTAACGGTTCACGGACAAAGGACTCGGACGGCAGCTGAGCGGGATGATGGCACTTATATGTTATCTTCCCCTGTCCCTGATATTCTATAGCCATCACGATTATATACTTTTGTACACAGTGCTGAGACACGCTGTAATTTTGGCGCAAGAATGTTCTTCAAAGTCAGTACTAGTTAGTAGTCGCGAATTGATCCCCCCAAATAAACTGAATTGAAGTCATGTGGCCTTACGTACTATGTACTAAGGCGCGCTATGCACGCTCCTGCACCTTCCGTTTCGCCTCCTATAAATCCCTATGCATGTTTGCCTTCTCGCCTTCGGGGTGATCAAACGCTAAAAGACACTCGAAACCTTGTACAACTTGTTCTATTATCTTCCTGTTGCACGCCATGTCCGTGGCAATGCCTGCGAGGTCTCCAGACTTCGTCTATGATTTAGTCCTACTATTCTGGCGTACTGTGACAAGCATATTCTTCAGAGAAATACGACCCAGAGGAGCGTTCCATATTCCAAGGCACGATCCCGTCATATTCGTTGCCGCCCCTCATCATAACCAGGTATGCAAATTGCTGTAGAGGCGTGCTAGGTCCATGCTTACGTCGTGAGCTCTGTAGTTTCTCGACCCCTTGCTCTTGACATCAGAAGTTCACAGAGAAACGCGTCGTAGGGTCGAGTTCCTTATTGCAGCAAAAAGCATGAAAAGGAAGGCCATCGGTTTTTTTGCAAGTCTCATGTCGAGTAGTACGTGTCTCGTAGTTTGTGGTTCCGAAAATCTGCGTTGATGAGCTCTGTAGTTCCAGTGGCCAGAGCAGCAGATGACGCAAAGCCGGGTTCAGGGTTCATTTCTATATCTGACGATGATCCATGCCTAGTCATTGGACACGGAACAAAATTCTCGACCGAGTTAAAGCCTAGATGGCAGATTATGCTTCCCAAGTCTATGAACTCTTTAATTGCGGAGGTGACCGAAATTATTTCAGATACTGAGGTGCGGATAAAGAAAGAGTTTGGAGGCGAGAGTGGGAAGGGGACGATCCGAGTCCGAGACGCGATCACGGAGGCGAAGTCGAATGGTGTTAATGGTCTGGGATACAAGCTGTTGCCGTTCGTTGACCAGCAGGATATGTATCGTTTTGTTTACCAACGACTGAAGGATGGCGGGTGCATCGGTATCTTCCCGGAGGGTGAGTATGTGTTTTTCTACCCGCATAGATCACGAATTAAAATGATTTGAAGGTGGAAGTCATGACCGGACCGATCTGTTGCCGCTGAAGGCAGGTGTCGCCGTCATGGCCCTGGGTGCTATGGCGAATGATCCTTCAGTCAAGGTCAAAATTGTTCCAGTCGGACTGTCCTATTTTCATGCGCACCGCTTCCGTTCAAGAGCAGTCGTTGAGTTCGGCTCTGCAATGGACGTGCCTTCGAAACTCGTCGATATGTTCAAGGAGGGTGGAACCAAAAAGAGAGAGGCATGCACCAAGCTTCTTGACCTAATCTATGAGGGCCTGAAGACTGTGACTTTGCGAGCCCCCGACTATGACACCCTCATGGTATTACCTTCCTTCTTATTTCTTTTCTTTGAGGCCTCATGAAGTTACTCATGCGCGTCATGGCAGGTGATCCAAGCCGCACGTCGCCTCTATGAAACACCTGGACAGCATTTAACTCTTGGCCAAGTTGTAGAATTGAACAAGCGGTTCCTCGAGGCCTATCAGCATTTCAAGGATGAACCTCGGGTACAGAAGTTGAAAGATGATGTATTCAAATATAATCGGGCAGTCCGAGACCTAGGTTTGCGGGATCATCAGGTAAACTCTCTAGACCTTCTTGTTTGAACTTTTTGACACTTTATGCGGGGAAAAAAGGTTCCTAGGGCTAAACCGGCAAGCTGGAAAACATTAGGCCTGTTCGGATACCGTTTGGGGCTCCTTATCGTCTGGTCGTTGTTAGCACTTCCAGGCGTCGTACTTAATGGGCCAATTTTTGTTCTTGCGTCTGTTATATCAAGAAAGAAAGCCAAGGGTATGCAATCTTCACAGTCGTTTTTGGTATGAAACGTTACTCACCAGAACATACTCGTTTTCAGAGGCCTTAGCCGCGTCGAATGTGAAAATTGCTGGCAGAGATGTGCTCGCCACATGGAAAGTCCTCATCTCTCTTGGCGTGGCTCCTGTTCTTTACGTGACGTATGCGATTCTCGCGACTCTCATCGCCATCAAGGCCAATGCTCCACCACGTTGGAAAATGTGGACGCCATTCTTAACCATCTTCCTCCTTCCATGTATGAGTTACGCAGCATTGAAGTTCGGCGAAGCGGGAATTGATATTCTAAAGTATGCATTAACTCTGTCTGCCCTCTCAGAAATCAAGCTTATGGCGTCTTCAGATCTTTACGACCACTCGTAATTGCCCTCTTTCCTGGCCAACAACGTTCCCTAGATAGGCTGAAGCGAATGCGAGAAGAACTGTCAAATGAGTTATCGGAACTAATTAATGAACTGGGTCCAAAACTGTGGGATGATTTTAACCATGTAGGTCACATTCTTCCGTATCTTCGGGCCGTCGCTAATTGTAGCGCAGTGGCGAATTATTGTCCCCTCTGCAAGCGTCCCCCCATCCTCTGGCAAACCTGGCTTATGGCGGAGAAAGAGCGGGACTGGAGCTGTAGATGCACAGGGAAACCTCCTCGTCCATCCGATGGTGATTTCTTTTCACACCTTTGACAATATGTCGCTTACACATCTATCACGACATAGACCTGGCTCGATGAGCGTCTCTTCGGCTGGAGTCGAAGTGCTTCTCGCGGGACGAGTGCTTGGAGTGGGAATCAGAGCACCGACCCGAGTAGAGCCCCGAGCCCTGATACTTCAGATGATGAGGACCGCGGCGATTACGAGCATTTTCTAGCCTACTTACCATCTGATGGTGATGGAACGCCCTCTCGAGCGCGCTCCAAGAGCATGCGAAGCTCTTATGCGGACCTTCAGCAACTGAAGAATACACCTGCGCTTGCGACTGGTGCAAGTGCTCGCTACGACGCTGGACTTGCGCCGCCGGATGCCAACAATATCCACGGCGATCCGCACCGGGAACGGAGAGGCAGTCTGACTGATGACGTGCCAGTGGAAAGAATTGGTGTCATCGACCGCGATGAGTCCTTCAGGGAGGCCACCGATGAAATCAACCAGGAGAATGAACGCAAAAAGCGCTAAATCACCAATCGTTCATTGTTCTTTTACGTATGATCGTGTTGCATTAAAAAGTTAGCATTGTCATTCTAGTACATTTATTTGTCGGAATTATCTCTTAGCGGCGCAAAACAGTACAACATGAATTCTAGGTAGCTGGTACGAGAAAAATGAGACGTCGATCACAGTACGCTGTCCGAGTCCGAGTCTGTCCAGAAGTATCCAAAGATGGTGCGTGGCAATTTTAAGGCTCTGGCAGGCCACGCACTGTGATATATGGCTCTCTGCGAATCATATACTTGCTAAATTCCGTTCCGCAATTCGCGCAGCTGAACAGGTAGAACGTGTCATTTTCACTTTCTGTGTCGACAGTGTGAATGGACTGTACCGTAAATCAGTGACGCCATTAATGAACTGAGAAGATTAGCGTCAGTGCCTGTCATCCTAAACGCTTATCTCGAGCACGCGTTGGAATGTACCTGCGTCTGCGAGCAGCCCCCCTCTTCAGCCTTGTAGTTGCCTAACGCCTCTTTCCCAAGATCCATACAGCGGATGGAAACCTGGTCCAGCAGTAGGTGCATTAGCTTTATTAAACTCGGCTACGCAGAGATTGAGGGGAAACAGGGCCCTTACGGCTTTGGCTGGATAGTTTCCCTTTGCTCTGACAGACATAGCGTCAATGCCTATTCTTATGACTGTCAGCAGTTCAAAATACTTACGGCGTATGCTTGGTGATAATATAAATCGGGTCGCCTCTCAGAGAGCCGCATTTCTCGACCGCCAAGTATGGTTCGGAGGACATTATGGCAAGAGTTTCGTCGATGAGAGCAGAGAGCGGCAGAAAGTTGGTGCGAGTGGGGAAACTGAGACACTGGATGAGGATGCTGGCTCTGTCATTGTCGACCAGCTCTTTTATCGTGATTCAAAGACAAGGGCAGAGGAATTTTTGTGTGCAGCTAATCCATCGAAAGATAAGCCATAAAGTTACCGAAGCTCCGTGATAACCATCTGTAGGCCCCCTAGCTTAGATCCATTCGTGTTTACTGGGTATTCCAAAAACGCGTCATCGCACACATCGTCCTTACATTCCGGAAAGAAAGGCTAAGCCCTGAACTTTGTATTTACACTACAGGAAACGTGATAATACACCCTAACAGCTTCCGTGCTGTGCATCTCACTGACTACACAAGGCATGAGGCAAAAGAAGTCATTAGAGCTCTCGCTTCGTGCCCGCGGTGAGGACTTCGACGCCCGTATCCGTTATCCTGTGAGTCATCGCCCCGTCATCAGTGATCTGCTAAGGCGCTTCTCGAGTGAAAAAGGAAATACTGACAGTAAGGTTTCCTCGAACTGAGCGCTCCTTTTCCCATCCGCCGTCGTGCACGTCCAGTCATCTGGCCAATGGATCCCATCCCAGCTACCGAGATTGATCATCTGGGAGAAGGAGCGATAAAGCCCAATTAAACTCAGTCAGCTGGTGGAGTGGGCGGAAATGAGAGACAGCAGCTTACCGGCTCAATAGTAAATGACTTCCAGAGCATGTCAGTATCAGGAATTCAGCATCATTGATAGGCTTGATTCACCATTCCGGGTTTCATTGTCCCAACGGCCTTATTCTTGGCATAGTGCGGTATGTTCGGATTGCAATGGAAAAGTTCGTTGATACCGTGCCCGGTGTACTGGCGCACTACCGAACATCCGTTGCGTTTGGCGATTGGCTCACTGAGAGTTAGGGCCCAAACCAGTCAGCGATGAGAGGTGATAAGAGCTGAGTGCTGAGTCCAACGCACATAACTTTGCCAATGTCCCGGAACAAGGCGCCAGGTTTGCAGATTTTTATGGCCTCGTCTAGGCACTCGCGAGTTGTTCGGATGAGCTTTTTGGACTCTTCGTCGATGTCACCGACGGGGTAAGTCTCGTTCAAATCTCCGTGATACCCTAAAATTCAAAATCAAGATCTTCATTATGCTTCCGACTGGCACCATAGGCAGGTACATACCATCATAGTAGACGGTGACGTCTGAGGTGATATGTTTTAAGCCTTCCTGAACGAATGAGATAAAAGTTGAGCCTAACCGATGTTAATAATGTCTCCATTCAAAAGAGGCCGGCGGTCTGGAATTCCATGACAGATTGCTTCGTTGATAGATCTAGACCAATCGTGATGCAAGGTTGGGTTTAAGTCGGTATATCCGTCGAAAGATGGTAACATACGTGCAGACAGATTTCGGGAAGCGCCGATAGTTCAAGGGTGAGGGATATGCATTCCGTTCAATCGTAGCTTGGTGAACTATCTCATCTATCTCGTCGGTGGTTATACCGGGCTTAATCGCGGCGGCGGCTATGTCCAGTACTTCTCGGCCGAGCTAGACGCAACAATCCAGCAGAAATTAGGCACTCGCTCGAGATGCTGAAAGTAAGGGTACTCGCCCTACATGCAGTTCGCATCTTCTCCTGCTCTTCCGGATTCAATATGCGCGGAGGATTTCCCAGAGCTAGCCTTTCAGATTTTGATTCGCCTTGCACTTTAAGATTTCAGGGTGATAAGAAAAATCAACATGCTTACAGGCCTTGAACAGAGTGAAAGAAAGATTTAACCCTACCATCGTCAGCATAGTCTGGTCTAGGGATGTGACTCGGAACAGTGCGCTTCGCGGACAAGGGGTACACTGGCCGAAGTGAACCAGAGAATTTGAATTGGCCAAAAGGATTTCCGTTATCTGGAAGTAGCGAATTAGTCGATCAATATACAGGGAAGATGGCCAAGTATACCAACCAGGTTTCGTTATTGAAAGGTTTACGATGTCATGGATGATTTTGTGTTGTTTCTTAGCTCCATCATTACTTACGGTCCAATGTGATGCTGTGCTGTTATATGCTTACCCCTGGACTCACCACATATTAGCAATTGTCCCGTAAACCATAAGGGGTCACGCACATCCTGCTTTGAAGCATTGTTGAGTACAGAAAAAGGAACCCTTGATACCGAGTCTAGGTCACAGGAGGCTGGATAAGCACTTGAAAGTTTTCTGAGACTGATGCTGATCGAGACAGCGATGAGCACTCACTTGTTGCATGTTGGACATTCTAAGCGTGATGGTGGATTTCCATTGAGACAGTCTGCGCTTTGACAAGAAACAGGAGCTGCTTCTGTTGAGTTCATGATGAGAACTTAGTAAAGTTGAGAGAAGGCCGAGTCTGAGCTGCAAGCACGGACACGTGACTATGATCGTTCTGTAAAAGGAAAGAATTCGGTTTATAACAACAACCGAGTCCACCTTCATTCATATTGACTCGACACGCCGGTGCCGGCAGGACTATAAGTACTCGTGGGCTGCACATGCATACTTGCAACCTATTGTCACCCCTGTCGCTTGGTTGTGCGAGTCTATCGTTGTTCGACATCGCTAGCTCTACTCTCCTGCACTCTTTCAAGATCCGGAGCTACTTGATGAGTTTGTACCTCTGGCTCACCTAATTATATTTCGACTTTCCTTGCGGGCTCAAGTATGCCAGCAACAGTTTCATCCCAAATCGCCATATTCTGGGACTATGGTATCATGTCTCGCTGTTTGCACTGACGCTTTGGGGTTTAACGCTCTTTATTCGTCAACAGAGAACTGCCGCCCGCCTTCTAATCTTTCAGGAAACAAAGTCGTAGACAACATTCGACGACTCGTTCAAGGCTCCGCGATCGTTACAATTTTCAAGGCCTATGTTGACATATCGCTAGAATGTGCAAATCCGCGATCCGTTGTTCTTCATTCGGACCTCCAGTCATCGGGAGTCACTCTAGTTCATTGTCCTCACAATGGGAAAAAGGATGTTGCCGATAAAATGATGATAGGTATGTTATAACCTCGACGCTCGATTTGACTTCTAATTCTCGCTGCAGTGGACATGCTTGCATTCGCTCTCGACAAACCTCCTCCCGCAACCATCGTTATTATCACGGGGGATCGAGACTTTGCTTATGCAGCTGCAACACTCAAGTTGCGAGGATATCAGATCATTGTCATTGCTCCTCCGTACATTGGCCATGCAAGCCTGAAAATGCAGGCGGACAGTCTGTTTGACTGGCAGGAGGACATAATTGGCGTGAGCAATCCTGAAGTCACCTCCAATTTCTCCGACTTCGTTCGTCCGATACCCCTGTCAAGGGAAGCGACGCCTAGTAGGGACGCTAAACCCACACTCTTGAATCCTAAAGGCGGCTCGACGGCTTCCCTCTCAGCGAACTTGCCGAAGCCAATTGATAGCTCTCCTGTACCACCGAATGAGTCTATGGCCTCTGCCATTACCGGATACTGGCACAGTACTCGCAAACCATCATCATTCCTTTCTGACCGAAGGGTTGTCTCCTTTCAACCTGACCGTGACGAACCGCTATCTCAATCAATAACTGAGGATGGACAGGACTGGCAAACGTTCTCGAAATCTACGAAGCTGTCGAAGCACATGGATGCATCGTCTACATCCGCAAATGCGGGCTCGCGGGAATTGCAGCCCCTAGAGGGGCTCACGGGACAGCACGGAGTCGGGGCAGCCGTAGATACTGCATTAAATGCTTCAGCTGATGTCGATCATCTATCGAAAGGAACGACGTCGCCTTTCCCATTTTCTTCCCAGCCATTATCTACATCATTCTCAAGTGTACCGGCTTTTAGCTTTGGATCATTTCCTGAGGCACCGCCCCTCACAAGAACCGGACGGTCACCAAGGCTTGATCCCCCGTCGGAGTGTTCCGGCCATCCTAAACCCGGCTCTTTGAGCTCCCTAGATGCACTCGAAGTGAACTCGGATGAGGATGCAGAGGACCGCTGCATCTGTACGATATGCGCCAGATCTTCTGAAGTTAGGCCCAATGCGTTGGCAGAGTCTGTAAAGATCGCCGCCGAGCAGTCAGGTGTGGATCTAAGTTTTCTAACGAGCGAGCAACTTCCTCATTCGCACCTTGCAGAATTTTCGACTGAGGCTGGTTCAGAACAAATATTTTCGGCGGAGAGTCAACACGAGACTAATTGCGAATCATCAACCGGCTCTCCGAGCAGTATCTCGTCGGAAATTTCATCCACAAACACGATGCCGTCAACGAGTTTGTCTTTTGGATCACAAGACTCACGGAAGACTCCTGCTTTTGCCGCGATGTTTCGATTTCGAACGCTCATAGACGTTTTCGTCGAACAACGCGCTCTGAATGGCACGATGCGAATTCGCTCGGCAACTGTCGCCTCGGAGATGCGGAAGCGAGATCCGAAGGTATACGAGAATGCCGGTGTGCTCAGAATGAAGCAATACATCGAAGAGGCGAGGAAGGCCAACGTCATCGTCACTCCTGGCTTGGACAACGAGGGAGATTGTTGGATCGAGATAAACGTTGCTCTCTATCCGAATGCCACACGGAATGCGGCGCCAACTGCTCCGGCGGTTTCACCATCTGCGGCACCCGTGCAGCATAGCCCGGCCCCTCTCAAGACACCGGCGCCGATATTCAAGCCTCTCATTAATCGCCTTCGCATGGAAACCCCATCCCACCGCTTGCTATATTCTATGCTTGGCATGTTTTTCAGAGCGGAGCATCCGAATCTGTACGAACGTGCCAACGTTACAGGTCTTTCTCAGTACCTCCAGCGGGCTGAGACGCAGGGCATTGTGCGTACAGGAGGTATTGACACACCTGGTCGTCAGTGGGCGGAACTCACGCTGGCTTATCGCAATGGGTGAAGCGTCGCAATCGTAATGAAATTGTAGGAGTAAAACATTCCTGTAATACTATGTTCTTGCCGACTTGTACTTACTGTAACGTTCCTTGACTGAGTTTGTATCTTTGCAACTGCACATACATGTAAATGCCGTTTTCGCAGCAACCACAGACGAATCGCTGTAATCTTATTCCTCTTAATGATCATATTGTTCGTGTGCCTACTTTCGACTGTACGATTTCTTCTAGACGGGCATACTGCTGCGCGTTAGGCAGACAGCCAACAGTGAATACAATTCTCTGGTGTATAAGTACAGCATGAAATATGTAATCCAGCTACAAGAGTGAAAAAGATAAAATACACTGACGACGTATCATTACACAACTCTGTCCTTCCCTTCGACATATCTAACGGCATAACTGTAGCTCCACCCTTCAAAGAGTTGAACTGCGATGAGCCGGCATGAGCTCAACCCACTCACTCCCTTGTGAGGTCGTACATCCAAGGCGGACGATGCCATGTTTCTCAGCTTTTCGAAGGTAAGCGGAGAGGCCCGAGACGGCAGCTTGTTTGTACAAGCCAGGGTGCTGCTCTCTGAGAAACATGCCAAGTGCCGAATAAAATAAACGGTACGATGGGGTTTCTATGCGGAGGCGGTTAATGAGAGGATTAAATATTGCCTTGACAACAACTTCAGGGATGGAGCTGAAGGAAGTTTTAAATTCTTTCGAGGATGAAGTCGAGGAAACGGGGTTCTCCGTAGCTTGTGAAGCATCATCCATGGGATACAATGTAGGATTTATCTCCACCCACGTGTTCCCCTCGTTGTCCATGCCGGGACTGATGATGACACCAGCTTTCCTTGCCTCCTCGATGAAGGGCTTCAGCCTTGTGACACCTGCTTTCTTGTAAACTTGGGAATCGCGCTTCAGGATCTCTGAGGCGACTTCTGATGAGTAAATTCGCGTGGCTTTTTTTGAGGCCCTTCGCTCGATAAAGAATGTGATGAGTGTGTCGAATCGTTGTCTCGAGATTGGAGTTGGAGACGGTGGGCTATGTGTAGAAGCAAAGGTATCTGTGGATGAAGCCTCGGGTGACTCGGAAGCAGTGCTCTCGATTTCGGGTGCATGCGCAATAGCAGGGCTTGATTCCTGAGAAGCCGCTATTGATGGACATGAATACTTCGGCAAGGCTGCTGGACAAGAATGATGTCGGTCAACGTTTGCTAATAAGCATGGAGGTGCATCTTCCTGCTCGATAGATACTTCTGCCCCATTGCCGCTCGGCCCTAAAGTAGATGATATGTTGCTCGCCGCAGAACCACCATATTCGTCTGAATCTAGTTCGACTTGGACATAGGGCGAATCCAAAATGCTCGGCGGAATCTCACGGTCGGAATCACTGCTACTTGGCGACAATAGGTCATACGATGAGTAGTCCGGCTCGGATGGGAGCGATTCCCCTATGCTCAGTATTAGACCATCAATGTCCGTCCCTGATAACAACGATGAAGTTTCGGAGTCGATGAAAGTTGTCGGTGTTCCCGATGATTTGATACGGGGCGAAGAAACGTGATGAGGTTCTGTAGCTATTCTGACTTGGGGTTGTTTGAATGTTTCTCTAGACCGGGCTACCTCCATATCCAGTCTCGGGGAAGCAGACAGCTCGTCCACAAGTGTCAACTTTCCGGGAGATATCGAGATCGGAGGTGCCAGTGAGTCTACTGGACCCTCAGTTACTGGTTGAAGCTCTGATTCGCCGCGATCAGCTCCAAGAAAAACAGGTTTCTGGTCAGAAGATGGTGGTGGTAGCGGACTGGAATTCAGACGGTAGTCGGAAAGTACTTGAGTCGCAGGCTCATTCAGCGATGCAGGAATGAGATCATATCGTCCCGACGAGTTTATTGGAGGAGTGGCAACCGGAGATCCTTTAGGCTGGGAGGAAGGGGGAGTAACGTGTGTCGGAGGTAGCACTTCATTCGACTGAGACGCTAGGCTAGCTAAGGCGATGGGTTTAAGAGGCGCGGGGATGGTGGGGATGATTTCTGGATCAGTTCCACCAAGTACATCTTTCTGCCAATCATACAGCTGGTCCGCCTGCACTTTCAGACTTGAGTGGGCAATGTGTGGAGGAGCGATGACAATAATGCGATATCCTCGTAACTTGAGCACTGCAGCTGCGTAAGCGAAGTCGCGATCCCCTGTAATAATAACAATGCTCGCGGGAGGCGGCCTGTCGATTGCAGAAGCAAGCATGTCCACTGCAGACGGTCTTAACAAGTGTATTTCGATCAAGCAAATGGCATACCTATCATCATTTTATCCGCGACGTCCTTTTTCCCATTGTGAGGACAATGAACGAGAGTGAGCCCAGATGACTGGAGGTCGGAGTGTAAACTGATTGATCTTGGATTCACACACTCTAACGACAAGTCGATGTAAGCTCTAAAGGTAGTGATGCTTCCGAAGCCTTGAACGAGACACCGTATCTTGTCAATGACTTTGCTTCCCGAGGTATTGCAAGACGGACGACAATTCTCTAATGCGACATTGACATTCAAGTCAGTTGTTGGGTTTGTTATGACTCACCGAAGTCCCAGAAGACAGCAACTTGATTCGAAGATGTTGTCATCACTGAGTTTCGCAAGTATGTCAGGGTAGAGCGCAGGAGGTACAGAACACATTCGCTCAGCAGCTTCGGGTACAAGGGTGGCTGCAGCGATGAACAGCTGAGGCAGCAGTCGCTTGAAAGCACCTGAGCATTTGAACGTGCAGCACACGGGTATTAATTGCGTCCTGACGGCTCAGGCGTGTAGTGATCATGATGGACCTTCGGGTTCAAACTGGTTCCGTCATTTTTCCCTTATATAGTATCCATCAAAGATCGAAGGTAGATCATGTTTATTTGTATTTGGCTGTTGGACGCACACTCTCGGCTAACTACCAATGTACCATCTTGAGCCCAACGTCTACTGGCAGCTTCTTCATTCAAGCTCTCTCTCCCCAAAGACCTCGCCGTATGTATCTCTCTTAAAAGGAGAAGTTATCGTAAGTGCAGGGTACCTTCATGTTTGCTGAATCACACTGACTTGCGGTGCTTCATCTTTGTCGCTATCTTTGGTGACTGCCTGCCTCCGGCTACCACCCAGCCTCCAAGTAATACGTATATCCTTGTCCTGTACGGTTTTTCCGGCAAGTGATCAGCAGATATTCTTCCTCATTGTGAGGAATCTTAGCCTCCGCAGGTGCACATTGCTGTAAATTAGGCCGACAAGACTCTTGCTCCTAACCCTAGGGACCGACCAGTTATAGCCCATAATGAAGCGCATTGGCATCTTCTGGGATTATGGTGAATTCTCGTGCCTAAAATAACATTTGTCATGGTTGTGAAACGTTCATTTCAGAAAATTGTTGCACACCTGCTCGTATGTCTGGCTATACCGTGGCCGGCAACGTTCGGCGAGCTGCAGCGGCACTTGGAGATGAGATATCGACATTCAAAGCCTATGTGGATGTTCATCTGGAGTCATCTTCCAAGACCGTCCAGCAGACAGAATTGCAGGCTTCGGGAGTGACTCTTGTGCACTGTCCCCACGCTTCTCGGAAAGAAGTAGCAGATAGAATTCTTCTTGGTAAGCTCGTTTGATCAAGCTGAAGCTCGCATGGAGCTCACGCGTCGAGGTAGTTGATCTCGTGGTCTTTGCACTAGAATGCAAAGATCCTGCCTCCATCGTGCTGATTACAGGGGACCGCGATTTTACCTATGCTGTTTCTGTCCTTCGAATGAAAGGGCATGACGTCTTCGTTATCTTTCCTTCTGGAAGGAGTGCTCATAATGGCTTGAAGCATCTCGCGACTGGAGTACTTGCATGGAAAACAGTGCTTCAATGTGAAGGCTCAGCCCTTAACTTCGAGGATGCCGTCTCGAACGGTAGACGTGCATCGACAGGTTCTGTTCCAGATCGTGTTGATCAAGAACCTAAACCCCAAGCATCCATTTCTGTCCCACAGCATTTAATAGCCCATTCGACCATTCCTTCCAAGCCTTCGAAAGCAGTATTACCGACACCTTTATCTGCAGTACTTGCTAGGCACCCCACATATGCATCCGAGAGACGTCCAGTCCTGATGGATACATCGAATGAGGCAGGCCTTCCTTCTGGTGATGCTGATGGCAGTCACTTAGATCCCAAGAACATTCAGCAGTCCTCGTGCTCGGTCTTGGCCACCAATATGGATGATATCACTCAAGATGAACCACCTCAACCAGCTACGGCAACAATAGCAAAGACTATCGCGCATACTGCTACTAGTTTGCCGTCTCTCTCGGATAATTTATCCACGCGGGCCACTCCTGGTTTATCTTCATATATTGGCTACGTAGGAAGCTCCGATTCCATTATGGAGATTGACGACATTCCGTCTCACGGTGCTCCATACGATCCTTCAGCTCCACTGGCATCGCGGGATTCATCTAGGCCGAGTCAAGGTAAGGAATCAACGTTCGTATTCGCGGGAACGGTTGGCGCTATCCCTTCAGCTGCAGGCAAAGAGACCTTCACTGTCCTAATTGAGGTTCTCCTGGAGGAACGGGCGAATGGCCATATGAGTACGTCTTGCGATACTCTTGAAGGATTACTTCGAAAGACGAAGCCTACCATCTATCAAGACGTTGGCGTCAGTGAACTCAAAGACTATCTTGAGCTTGCGCAAAATGCAAGCGTCGTCTTTTTCTCGGACATCTTTTGGGAGAACCGTCAGGGTTGGGTATCTCTGCGCAATCCTCAGGACTACGGTTCGGGCAGTCTCAGCACACTTTGTCGTGACAGACCTTTTGCCACTGTCAAGGCTGCTGTCAAGGCCTCTCGTCGACAGAAAGTGAACGCTGCATTGTCTTCAGGTGCCAATCTTCTAGTCGGAAAAGACTCTGTACAGTCTGCTGTGCCACGGCACACACAAGTCCGTGGCGGCGCTCGCTTCATTCAACTGATTAGCGTTATGCGGAAGCTTCGTACCCAAGGAATAAAACGCATCAGGGTGCCTCAGCTGTACAAGCCGCTTCAAGAATCAGGGTCCGGCGTTAGGATGAGCAGGGCGGAGGTAAAGGCATACACAGATTTGGCGCGGACGTCTGGCATTATCTGCGGCGGCAATGATGCAAATGATCTCGTTGAGCTGCATTCCGACTTCTATTAATTTATTCGACTTTACGCATTACCCTTCATGTACCTCGTGTACCACGTCGTATACTCTCAAGCATTGTTATCTTCTCTTAAGGAAGCGTGAAGGTTTATTTCCGCATAAGGGGATCTTGATTCAGATTCCGATCATTGGGCGCGAATCGTTGGATGAAACTTTGGAAGATTTAGATTACGCGTCGACCAGCTGGATTGCGTGCTATTGCACCAACGTTCGGCAATGTTGGCTTACACAAGTATACTGATGGTGTACTGTTTTGGCGCTCTGTTATTTCCTGTCAGAGGTCTAGTGTCGACACGCTGTCGCATGCACTCTATCCACGCCGGCTATAGCGACGGGATTCAACCATTGTGCCTGGGTCTTGCGCGCTCTGCCTTGATATAAGACGTAGAAAGGCCTCCGGGCCTTCTCAGAAGCTCAAGTTCCTCTCCCATGGCTTCCTCAGCCAAAAGGTTTGTAAAGCGGACAATCGGGTACCCCGATCCCTACGTACCGACAATTACCACAACTGAATGGGTCAAAAGGGTCGCTTCTAAGGGCCCGCTAGACTATGTCCGTCACCTTGCCTATATCCCGACTCCGCCTGACCTATGTTTTGCCTCTTTTGTCTAGGCCGTCGACTACTTGAGAAGTCTCTTCCCGATCCTTGGATGGATCAGTCGTTACAGTCAGTTATCTCCGTCCGGAATCAACGCTTCTCTCTGCTGAACGCTCGTCATCTTAGACCTTGGGTGGCTGAGCGGTGACCTCATCGCCGGTATCACGGTCGGAATTGTACTCGTCCCACAGAGCATGTCATACGCACAAATCGCAACCTTGCAACCTCAGTATGGCCTTTACTCAGCTTTCGTCGGAGTGTTCATCTACTGCGTGAGTACTAAACCGACGTAGTTCCCAGGAAGCAAGGTAAGCTGACAAGACGATACACAGTTCTTCGCGACCTCGAAGGACGTATCAATTGGACCTGTCGCCGTGATGTCCCTTACCGTCTCCCAAATCATCAAGCATGTCGATAAATCGCACCCGGGCGTCTGGGAACCGCAGACGATCGCAACGGCCGTGTCTTTCATCTGCGGTTTTATTGTCCTTGGGATTGGTCTTCTCAGGCTAGGGTGGATCGTTGAATTTATTCCCACCCCGGCGGTCAGCGGCTTCATGACCGGCTCAGCCATCAACATCGCTGCCGGCCAAGTCCCAGGACTCATGGGCATCACTGGCTTCGAGTGAGTATCTTCACTTACTGGATTATCATCTGCATAGACTTAGGATGGATGTTATCCAACAGCACTCGAGCGGCCACGTATAAGGTAATCATCAACAGTCTGAAGGGATTACCTCGTACGACGTTGGATGCGGCATTTGGTCTCCCGGCTCTCGTTGCGTTGTATGCAATCCGTATAACTCTTGATATGTTATCCAAACGCTATCCAAACAGAGGTACACTTGTCCATTTTTAAATGGCGTACGAACGACTTACCTTGCCTGGCTAGCACGGACGTTTTTCTTCATATCGATTCTCCGCAACGGCTTCGTCATTATTGTATTGACACTTGCATCCTGGCTGTCTATGCGTCATCGTCGTAATTCTAAAGGAAACTATCCCATCAAAATCCTCCAGACTGTCCCGAGCGGATTTAGAGTGAGCATATTTGTCGGCTTTTACGAAGTTCAATGTGCTCAAGAATTTATTACACTGCTTTACAGCACGTTGGTCCGCCTACAATTAATAGTAGTCTTATTTCAGCACTCGCTAGTGAGCTTCCGGTTGCAACGATTATCTTACTCCTAGAACATATTGCGATCTCAAAATGTGAGTCTGTTTGCATGCCGTTTTATTTGCAATGCACTGAAAGTTCTTTAGCATTTGGACGAGTGAACGGATACAAAATTAATCCGAACCAGGAACTCATAGCCATTGGCGTTACAAACACCGTCGGCTCAGTCTTTAATGCCTATCCCGCCACTGGGTCCTTCTCCCGGTCAGCCTTGAAGTCTAAGAGCGGAGTACGTACACCGGCCGCAGGCATCTTCACTGGTATTGTGGTTATTGTCGCGCTCTACGGCCTCACGCCTGCATTCTTCTGGATTCCTAACGCCGGCTTGTCTGCCATCATTATCCACGCTGTTGCGGATCTTGTCGCGAAGCCCACTCAGGTGTACGGCTTCTGGCGGGTCTCCCCACTTGAGTTCGTCATTTGGTTCGCCACGGTTTTGGTCACGGTTTTCTCGACCATCGAAGACGGAATATATACGTCAATCATCGCATCTCTTGTCCTCCTACTTGTCCGAGTAGCTCATCCGCGCGGATACTTCCTCGGGAAGGTCACCCTTACCCAGGACGGAAATCAGGACACTGCTCGCGAGGTCTACTTGCCATTAAACACAAGACACGGAAAGGAGTCGAGGATAGTCGATATTGTTGTGCGCCCGCCGGAGCCCGGAGTCATTGTGTATCGTTATGAAGAGAGCGTGCTCTATCCCAACTGCTCACTCTTGAATTCGGCTCTGGTGGACTATGTCAAAGAGCATACGCGCCGTGGGAAGGATATGAGTGGGATTAGCCTTAGTGATCGTCCTTGGAACGATCCAGGTCCAAGGCGTGGACATGAGGCAGAAGAGTTGGCGCGCGATGCTGGCAAGCCTCTGCTCAAGGCCATTGTACTGGACTTCTCTACCATGTGAGTTACTCCCGCTTATCTTCGAAGGCGTCTGATCAAACCACGATATAGTTCACACATTGACACCACCGGTGTGCAAGCTCTTGTTGACACGCGGAAAGAAGTCGAACGATGGGCAGACCGAAGCGTCGAGGTATGGCATTTTGTTATCCTTCCTTCATGAACAAATGATTGAACAGACACTGTCAGTTCCATTTCGCGACCGTACTCTCCCCATGGATCCGGCGCGGATTAGTCGCAGGAGGTTTTGGAATTGGACGGCCCTCTGCGTCTCTCCCAGCTGAAGTGGCTCCCGTTGTTTCTTACGATGACCTGCCGCGTGAAAATGCTGAACAATCGCCGGTGGACGATGTTGAGAAAGTCATCACGCGTCGAACATCCAAGCCGTCTACGGGATCGTCATCGTCTAACGAGGGTTCTGGTAGTGGAGTGAGGGGTTCGCTGACGTTCCCTGAGACGCCATTCTTCCACTTTGACCTTGCGACCGCTGTGAATGCGGCTGAGCGCGGGACCCTGACAAGCATCAACTCGACTCGGTCTTCCGAAGACGAGACTGCCAGTGGGAAGAAGCGATGAGAACCCGTTCTTGATATCTAGCACTGTTTTTCTATGCCTTTTGCATGCACTAGCAGAAGGAGGCGGATTTCTTTCGGTTATTAATATTGTTTATGTGTCACTGTTGCTTTGGATAAACGTAGTGTATAGCGTAGACACCCCGCTGTATTTGATAAAGAATCAAAAGTAAATGTTCATGACCATCGTTGAGAAATGCTATGGCGATTGTGACCTTCAAGCGCCTTTCGAGGCTCGGATTCGGAACGAGCCTGAAATTTTGAATCACGCGTCGACGCGTTGAGTTTCTTCCATGCTTTCCGCGTTCAAGACTGCCGCTCGTACTTCCTCCCTAAGACGATGTTTCACTCAGACTCATGTCCGCCCATCTGGTCACAATAAATGGTCAAAGATCAAGCAGAAAAAAGGAGTAGCGGATGTGAGGAAATCTAGCGTGTATGGGAAGACTGCTCGAGTACGTTTCTCCTCGGACGTTCGCATACTACTATGCTTACACTTGCTATAGGATATTATGGTTGCTATTCGAAGTGAGTTCAAATGGTCTTACCAGTTGGACCAAAGCTTGATATTATGAATAGCTGGAGGCTCTGCAGACCCTGCTGTAAACAATACGTTAGGTTAGGCATTTTCATTCCCAAAGACCTCGTTTGCTTACGTCGTTTCAGCGAACATACTGAAAGCAGCAAAAGCCGCTGGTGTACCTAAGGATAACGTTGAAAGGGCTATAGCACGAGTGCGTACCCCGCTTGTCCGTCTATCATGCTCTTATAATAGTAAATGAAGGCAACAGGCGAAGCGGGGAAAGATTCCACTATTCATGTCGTCCACGAAGCCATGGTCTCCGGAAATGTTGCAGTCATAATGTGACTCTGTTATGCCTTCAGAATACAACTGTCTTCTTACCCGTCAACTTCAGAGAGTCTTTGACAGACAACGGAAACCGGACAATCCACAAACTGCGTGAAATATTGAACGATTATAGGTGAGTCGCACTTTCTTGTACGGAACGGTCTGATTGATTGTTCCCTGCCATTTTTAGTGGACGCTTTGCTCCTGTCATGTTTCTGTTTGACAAAGTCGGACGTGTACAAGTTACGGTCCCCAAGGCTGAGGATCGTGACTCGCGGATAGAGGCTATTCTTGAGGCTGCTGGCTCTGCCGGAGGAGAGGACTTCGAAATCCTCGAGGATTCTAGTATTGTAGAGGTCCGTCATCTTGTTCTGATTTTGCTATCTCAATGAGACGATGCCTGACGCACTTCCAAAGTATTTTTGTCCTCCGGAATCATTAGAAGCTATGACCAAGGCTATCTCGGTAGTATCAGGGAGTGAAGATGTCGTGTCCAGCGAGTATATCTACCGAGCGAAAGATACACCAGGGGACATCGATGAAAGCTTGGAGGAAAGCATTATCGAGTTGAAGAACGCGTTGCTTGAAAAACACGGTGATTGTGTGCGCGTCTGGAGTGAGTTATTATAACAAAATGTTTGATTCAGTTCTGATACTTCCTCCCCCCTCTCACAGCAACAATAGATTCTCGCATCCGTGCCATTGATGAAGAATAGGAGTAACTGAATGTGGAATAATTCTGTAATTTACGCCTTCCTGTCTAATTATTTGTGATCAGTCTACACGTGCCTGCGCTGAGTTCAAATGAGAAATGCTTGCTGTCCGCCTCGTTGGCCATGATCTAACCTTCGACCAAACCCCTCACTTCCCTTCACGTTCTCGCCACTCGTAGTGCGCAGCGCGCCTCTTCTTTCACCCTTCCGTTCACGAAGTCTCGATAGCATCAAAGATTAGTAGCTTCCGTTCTAGCCATGTCGTACCCCGTCAAGACCGTCCCGCTCGTCGCACCAGGGCACACCCGGCCCGTCACGCATCTGTCCTTCTCCGTCTTGGAAGACGATGGTACATATCTTCTCGCGTCAAGCTGTAAGGATGGGAACCCTATGGTTAGGGACTGGAAGGGCGACTGGATAGGCACGTTCATCGGCCACAAGGGCGCGGTCTGGTCCACGAAACTGTCTCTGGATTGCTCAAAAGCTGCAACCGGGAGTGCTGATTTCACTGCGTGAGTCCTATTATGTCGTCGCTTGTGTGCCGTCTGGGGTGCGTTTGCCATTACCTCTAACCTCTGACCTGAATTATTCAGCAAAATATGGGACGCGTACTCCGGCAACGCATTGCACTCTTTCCCACACAACCATATTGTCCGCAGCGTCGCGCTCTCCCCGTCGGCAGAACATCTTCTTACTGGGGGCCAGGAGAAGAAGGCCCGCATCTTCAACCTTGCGCGCCCCGACGCTGCACCGGATTTCTTAGGTGGTGACGCGAACACCCCCTGTCATGATGGAACAATAAAAAGCGTGGTATGGACAGGCGAGAACATCGGAGTGACTGCTGGTGAGGACGGTTTCATTAAGTAAGCCTTCTTCTCTCGTTGCATGCTTAGAGATGTTCTTACTCTCGTTCACAGATGGTGGGACTTGCGAAATCGGCAAACTATAACTAGTGTGAAGTTCCAGGATCCCATTACCTCGATGGAGCACTCCATCCAGACGCAGCGTATCGTTCTTACATCTGGCAAGACCGTAGCATTCATCCCTGCGCTTCCCGCTCAGGCCCAAACTCACAGTCTTGAGCTACCTTATTCTCCTTCCTCTGCATCTCTTCATCCAATACTGCAAGATCGTTTCGTAACCGGGAACTCGGGCGACCAATGGGTGCGCATCCATGGGGCCGTGGATGGCGAGGAGCGCGAAATCTTGAAGGGACATCACGGTCCTGTGCATTGCATCGAGTACAGCCCAGATGGAGAGATGTTTGCGAGCGGCAGCGGCGAGTCTGAAATCTGTTTCCAATTGATCATTGTTCACTGACTGGCCTTCACATGCCCTGTGTCTCACTCTGATGTGCACCTCGCAGAGGATGGTAAGAAACGCCGAGATTTTGTATATTTAAACCAACTCTGATGCAAGCACCTATAGGCACAATTCGCTTGTGGCAGACGACTCCAGGGACGACATACGGCTTATGGCAGGGCGGTACTAATGGAAACGGAACTTTGCACTAATATCTGGCTACTAATTTTAATGACCTGTTTACGCACGTAATGCCGGGGAGGTTCGTTGATCGAGCGCAGGGGCTGGGAGTCTCGTGGATTGCAAGCTACATACATAACTGTACTTCATGTCTGTCATTATTTCGACGGTTAGAAAAAGGTGGATTATATGCACTCAGCGGATGTAAGGCCGGATGAGCTGAGCGGATTCGGAGCGGCCGTGTGCCGTGCGCATGACGTCCGATAAACTCTAAACACGCCAAGTGCATAACGCGAATCTTGAACTGCGACCACGACCTACCATACACATAATGCAGCTACATCGCTTGCAACACTCAACGTCGGCGGGCTCGGATTCATCAGATCAGCCAACTCAGACCTTCCACCCGTCGTTCGTACCTAAGCCAAGCGGACTATTGGGATCTGCTGCGAGTGGAGCGCATTACTCTGGAGCCAAAGTCCACCACAGGCGGTCGGACATTCAGCGGGCTAGTGGCTCAAGAGAGCCATTAGAGATCAAAGAGGGACACCAGCGGGTGATAAACGACTTGAAAGAGGTGAAGCATGCATCTTGGAGCTCATAGCGGGCGCCCCTGTACTGGACGAGGTAGCTGAATGTGTCTAGCTTTACTGTTGCCGGCCGTCGCCCGAAATATTCTCTAGGAGCTGGAGAGAGGATGCGGTGTTTGAGGTACGTGGTTCGTGCTCTGGTTCTGGTGGCAGACTCTGACAAGTAGTTTGTAGGATCCTCTGACTAATAGTAGAGGTGTTAACGAAATCGCTTCTCAGGCGCGCTTTGTTCATTTCCTTTTCACATTGCTGTCAAACTCAGACCTATGTCCAATGTGTAGTGGTATGCTATGGTGAGTGTCTAGTTGCAGGTCAGTACGAGAGTTAATACGATCGTGGAATGTGACTTAGCCGAAGGTGTTTGCGAAGTCAGAGACACTCGCAAGCAGGGTTCTCGCGTCAACGGAACAGCCGAATCGCATTATCTACTCCCAGACTCAAGAATACACACTGAGGTTGATTGGAATCAAACGAGTGGGTTGTTGCATTTCAAGTTGAACTCGATTAACCTCTCGTTCATCCAGACTGTCAAATCCATAGTTATCATCGAACTGGATGACGAGGACAAGATCGCGAGGCTTGAAGATCAGTGGAATGGCGAAGAGCCGCCGACGGCTTGGGGTATAGGTGTCCTTCGACGGCTGAATGGCAGGCTCACGCCGTGGCTTGTCAGGCCTCCTAAAGACTTGCGAAAATCAGACTAACATGTGAAGTGCGTGGATTCCGAATACAACGTCGCCTTCAATGCTTACTCGCTCGCAGCATACTGTTTCCTCGCATTTCACTGTACTCCAGCTCTTGTATAATTTGGTTGGTTAATCAGCTGCGCTCTCACGTTCTGCGCCATTTCTTTTCGTTCTTTTGGATGAGATTTGTCTGTAATGTTAACTGTGTGGCACGTCTGTGCTTGTTGTATTTTTGAATATAGTCCGCTTCTTTACGATGAAAACCGATGTCGTATGAGACACATAACAGCGAACGAAGGATAAAGCTACAAGAATCGGAGTGTCACGTTATGCTTTCGTTCTGAACTCTAGCCTGCGCGCCGGCCTTTGTCGATGCAGCCAGATGTCAGAAGCAGAATGGTGAGCATCTAATGACTCAATCTCTTCCTACCTACATAATCGATCACTCGGATGCCTCATTGTTGAAGCCTCCGGATCATATTTGTATTGAGAAGATCTTGACTCAAACTCTCCTAAAGGCCTGCCTGTGAGAACGCGGACGCAGATGCAAGAATGAAGCTCATTCACATATGACCCCGGATGCAGGTCAGCTGGCCAGCGGGGGTCGGATGAAGAGTGCCCAGCGACACGGGCCGTCAGCATGTATATCTCGCGGACTATACATCATGATATGGGCAGTGATCGAAGTGACAACCCATCCCGGCTCGAAAGACAATGTCTGCCCTTCGCGCAACCAGGCTCATGAAGCCAGCATCAAGGCTGAGCAGCCCAATTTTGCGCAGAGCTTTTCCACTGCAGGCGCAACGATTCTTCGCATTCACGGCCTCTAAGGCTCAGAAAGCACAGTCGGCGTCGCCCTTAGGTCCACTAGGTGTCCAGGCTGCGCTGAAGGCCGCAGAAGATCCATTTTTCCAGCCGCGTGCGACCTTGCAGAAGGAATTCGACCTCACGGGACGAGTGGCGGTAGTCTCTGGCGGAAATCGGGGGTTAGGGCTCGAGATGGCAGAGACGCTTTGCGAAGCCGGCGCAACCGTATACTGCCTTGACCTGGCAGCTGAGCCTGGAAAGGAATGGACTTCAACACGGGATTATGTCAAGCGCATCGGTGTTGAGGGCGCGAGGCTTGAATATGCAAATGTCGACGTGACGGACCAACAGGCAGTCTGGGACGTCGTGGAGAAGATTGCAAACAAGGAGAAACGAATGGATGCGTGCATCGCCGCTGCGGGTATCCTCCAGGGCGCCGATTGTCTCACATACCAGGCAAAAGAATTCCAGAAGGTCATGAGTGTGAACGTCAACGGGGTTTTGCACACTGCGCAAGCGGTTGGGCGCCAGATGGTGCGGTTTGGCACGCCGGGAAGCATTATCTTGATCGCGTCCATGAGCGGAAGTATCACGAACAAGGTCAGTCGCAATATCCAGCGAAGATGACTTGCTAAGAATGTTTCCCCTTCATGTTTCAGGACCATGCTTGGGTTGCATACAATACAAGTAAATCCGCTGTTATCCAGGTAAGTGGGCACTTTGAAACCTCGGCGATTGAAAGACCGGGTCCCAAGTACGTCCCCGGCAGATGGGACGTAGTATGGCCTGCGAATTAGGTCCGAAGAAGATTAGAGTAAACACACTCTCCCCAGGCCACATTTATACGAGGTGCGCGATTTCTGCGATAACCTAAATGATGCGCGGATTAAGGAATCCATAGCATGACAGCAGCATACCTCGACAACTATCCAGAACTATACGACAAGTGGTCCAACCTTAATCCTCTGGGTCGCTTAGGTAGACCAGATGAACTGAGAGGAGTTGTGGCATGGCTAGCGTCGGATGCGTCCACTTTCTGCACTGGAAGCGAGTGAGTGGTTCCCGACTTGTCTTCAGTTTGAAATAACTGATGGCACAAATTTAAGCATTCTCGTTAGTGGTGGTCACCATGCATGGTAGAAGCGGAAGGTTCTCTGCAATAAATTGGTTTGATGGTTTTTCTTTGGGCCCTCTTGACATGCCTTGAGCTTTCGGGTTTACATCTTCACATTGTATTAGTATTGATACGAAATAACGTACGATTTCAATTTGGTGCGTCAAAAGGTTCTGAGGGAACAACGGGTATTTGAGTCGAGTTGACGTCAGAACGCCGATTATGACAGTAGGATTTACAGGTATGTGCTCCGTCTGCAACGTTAGCCGTGAATACAGCACATAAATGTACATGTGTTCGCCGACGAAAAGACTCGTTCAAAAACGCGTAAACTTTATTTCACGTGATGCGTATCGGCGCACAATTGCGACTCCCAGTTCATTTTGTCCTGTACCGTCACTGGCAGCCGTGAACGAAAGTATTCCATGACAATCCTCTGAAGCAAGACAACATGGCTTCTGAAACCATTGACTCAGATCCTTTACTTCCGGGAACCGCAGCTTACAACAAGGCTCGCAAGCAGTACTTGAGGAGCACCCGCCACCGGCTTCCCGACAACTCATACAATTGGACTACTTTTCGTGCTTCAGAAAAGAAATATATGGCAAGGTTTCCTCCTCCAGACCTATCCGACGTCCTGGATCTTGCTCTTTTGGATGAGGAGCGAAGGGACGAGGTGGCTATGGGGAAATGGAAAGGGAGAGCAGATGCCATTGAAATTCGGGAGATCAGATTGAAACTAGAAGCGGGAAAGAGGCGGAGAAGAGCATTCCGTGTTCCTCAGATCCCTGGTGTGTTATCTTGAATGCTTAGGCGATGTAGTCTTGACGCTAGCTTAGTGCTTTCGGGCTCTAGGTCTGGTTATTCTGCCGAAGTATATATGCCCAGAAACACAAAAGCGGCTGGTTCGCTGGAGTCTCGCAGACCACGCACGCAGACCCAACGAAACAAATCTCGATGTACACTACAAGATCCCTGACGAAGGTCTCTGGAATTTACATGTTCACTCCGAAACGGAGGTCATCCTACCTCAGGAGAGCGACCCTGTCGCAGATCCACAGGGTCCTCAGCAGTTAATTTCCAATGTCCCTGCCAGCATCCAGAAGCACTCTGAGATATCCCCTCAGCCGAAAATGCCGCCCGTGGCCTCGACGGGTCAGGGCGCAGCCACTGTGTCTGAGGTGCTTCCTAAGCTGCGTTGGGCGAACATCGGGTGGTTCTATCACTGGGGAACAAAGCAGTACGATTTCAGTAGAGGCAAAATAGAGGTCGGAGAACCTGTGAGGTCGATTTGTAAAGGAATTGTCAGATCAATTGACTGGAAGGAGGTGTTTGGCGGTGAACTGCCTACTTGCAACGAACGTTCTGACTGGGGCGAAACGGGCCCAGACTGGGCCAGCTGGGACTCGAGTTATGGTGAGAAAGCAACTCATTGCAAGCGGTTTGAGTGCTTACTCCGATGTGATCATCTTCACACAGAGCCAGACGCAGGCATCGTCAATTTTTACCAGTACAAGGTAAAACATTTAACGATTCTCCATTTTGACTCTGATAATGATCTTGCAACATTTGTTTTACAGGATACGCTGATGGGCCACGTTGATCGCTCGGAGGTCTGTACGACCTCGCCACTCGTCTCTTTGTCGTGCGTGTTGTTCTTGTACGCCCGATATCTCCGCACCTAATGTGACCTGTAGTTTGGGAAACGCAGCTGTGTTCCTGATCGGAGGCCTCACGAAGGACCAAAACCCAGTTGCAGTCCTTTTGCGATCCGGGGATGCCATCGTGATGGCTGGACCAGGATGCAGAAGAGCCTACCATGGTAAGCCACTAGTAAAGGAAATTACTGACAGAGAGCTAATCATACGATCTAAAGGCGTTCCGAGGATCCTGGAAGGAACCCTCCCTGCACATCTTGAAGCTAGAGCAGATCATAATGCTAACTGGGCCGCTTATAGTCGGTATCTTCGGACGACGCGAATCAACGTGAATGTAAGACAAGTATTTCCGAAGGGTTTTGATCCATCGTAGTGGATTCACACGTCCGAGGACCGGAAAACGGACCTCGCGAAGCAAGTTGATGTCTTCATCACCATGATGGAGATAGCAACGAGGGCGCCATGAGTTATAGAGAGCAGTGCTTGTGGATTGATGTGTTATATACTGTACACTGCGTAGAACGTAGTTCGCGCGGACTATTAGCGCCAAAAGGCAAATCATTGTTTCTAGAGACCTGATACTCACATGTTGATTTGATAAGTAGATCTACGCCATTTTAATCATCCTTGTGAAGTTCCTCCAGCGCTCTTTTCCTCCGCTCAGCCCGAACTTTCGAGTCTTCGGTATTGCGCTTTGTCCGTTCGATACGCTGCGCGAAACGATGCATTAGTCGCTGAGGCGCAACAAAATTTGGATTAAGCACGCACCTCCTTCCGTAGACACAAATTCAGATCGTTTTTTATGTCGTTGCAACCTCCAAAATATTTTGCCCACAAGTTGTTATGGCATTGCTCTAAAGCCTCGATGAGGTCCTTGCAAGCTGCACGTGAATCAGATCGAGGTCAAATTCAATAAGCGAAACACGTACCAAAGGTCTTTTCTGTGAGTTGCGGGTGCATCTCACGCCGTTTCTGCTCAGCCAAAGCACAGAGCCAAAGCGCGAAGGCTACGATTTCACGCGTGATGATCACGTAAGCTAGACGCGGTCAAGGTGAAACGTGACTCGCGATGTATAAGTTTGCACTACTCTGCACTACATGCACTACTAAGGACGATGAAGAGGAAAAGGAAAAGGAGAAGAAGAAGAAAGGAAAGAAGAGAAAACTTCGTGGATGCTAAATGCGTGGCTGCGATAAGGTAAAAAAAAATGGCCGTTATTTGAGAAATATTGGAATTATATGAGTTCGGGTGGAAGATCTGAATAATAAGGCATGGGGTCGGGGGGGCGACGAAAGGAGAAATATGCGAATTGTATAAGAAGCATGAAGTTAGAAGGGGCGAACCAGTTTGAAAATGAAAGTGGGAGAACCGATTTATGAAAAAATTGGCGGCGAAGCTGTGAAAAATATGGGCATATGTTGAGAATGTGATGGACGTCATGTTTGGCGCAGAGGGGGTCCGGGCACCGGCGTGGTAGGTTTCGGTCATGCATATCGTGGGTGTTGAGAAGGATGCCAATCGCTCTCGACTGGAGATGGCGAGGGATACGCTTCTCAGGATGAAGCCTCAGGAAGGGCCGTAGCTGGCGCCTAGGAAAGAGGATGAAAGGCGCGGTAGCAGCACTGCGATGGTGTCGGAGGTTTAGGACACGGTTCCGCCATTTGGCCAAAAGGTCGGTGGAAAATCGCGCGTGTAAATTGGGTAATGTGACAGGTGCTGGGGTTTTGCGCTGTGATTGTGAGGCTTGTGATGCGAGGTGATCTGCTCGCGAGTTGCCTGGTAGTCCCATGTGGGAGGGCAACCATTGCACCGCAATAGTAGACGCGGGGTGGTGCAGTGCTAAGAAAATGCCGCAGAATCTGCGGAAGGCGGTGATGAATGTCGCGTGGGGTGAATCCGCCGAGAAGATAAGACGGACGCAATTTGCGGAGTCGGAGACGACGCGCAAATGGCAAGGGTGGGTGCAATGCGCCAATAGGGTGGAAAAGCGCGAGATGCCAGCAATGAGAGCTTGCTGTTCTTCGTATAGAATATTGCTCTGAGTATGAGCACACGAAGCGAAGGACGCGAGTTCGCGTCGGTTATGCATGATGGAGAAACCGTGGCCGCCGATGGGAACGCCCTCACGTTCAATGACTGAGCCATCTGTGAATAAAAAGTATTGAAATGGAGGGGGGTGGTTAAAGAGTTGTAGGAAAGATCGTCTAGCGAAGAGACTGTCTTTACGAGAAGTAAGGGGGACTAGAGAAAGGCGCGAATGAATAGGCGGGAGAATTGGGTAAAGATTGGAATTGGGAATAAGAATATCGGCCGGGAGCGAGTCTCGGATTTCAGCAGAAGAAGGAAGAGAAGGGCGGCAGGATGAAACATAAGAAGTGATGAAGCGCTTGGCTTGGTATTGAATGAACAAATCAATAGGAGGGATTGAGAGTAAAGAACCGGCTGCATCTTTATCGACGCTGTGAGACAAAATAAGAGAAATGGCGCGGTGTTGCACCGGTTTGAGAAATGAATGGATAGCAGGGGAGTTAGGAAATAACTGGGCGCCGTATATGGCGACAGAACGAATAAGGTTAAAGTATAGAAGACGGGCGTACTCAAGGTATGCGCCGTGAGACGAGCGGAATAGAAAGGAGCGTTGGTGAAGTGTAGAAAGAGCTTTGTTAGCTCGTGACTGAAAGTGTAATGAAGGAAGTAATTGATGGTGAAAAATGACACCCAACCATGTAATATGGGAGTGAGGGCGAATGACTAGGGATGGTGATAGGATAAGAGATGGTTGATTGTCTGGCTGTGATGAATAAGGGGCTTTGCTAGTGGATGTAGTGTGAAAGGGGGTGAAATGAATGAGTTCGACGGAATCTGGGTCAATGGAAAGGCCCAGTTGTGAAAATTGCGAAGAAAGAAAGCAGAATTGGTTACGCAGACGGATAAGGTTGGTGCGCATACTCAAAGAGCGTGCGGCAAGAAGGTGGTCGTCCATGTAAGCGAAAAGGGGACGATTATAAGGGAATTGTTTATAGTAATTTTCGATGGCTGGGGCAGCCGCGAAAATGGAAATAAGGGGGGATAGAGGGGATCCCTGAGGAACGCCCCGGTTAGGCTTGGTGAAAGTTTCTGAAAAAAATTGGTTGAAGTGAAGGGAAATGGGTCGATCGCGCATCCAATGGGAAACGCAATTGATGAGGTTAGGGTGAATGTTGGACCGAGTTAAGCGGTCAATAAGGAGTGGGTGTGAAATATTGTCAAAAAAACCTTGAATGTCAATTGTAATGAGGGAGGTTAATAAACAACGGAATTGAGGCTCGCGGGGGCCGAGGCCTGGAGCTGAGGTGGAAGGTGAATGAATTTGGGGTTGGAAATTGTTAAAGTGTAAAACTTCGTAACAGGCCGTCAGCGCGGATAAAGCTTTCCGGCAGCCATGTTGTGAAGAGGGAATAAGAGAGCGTTGTTCGAATATAATTTGGAGACGGTTGAAAAGAATGTGTTCGAAAAGTTTGCCCATCGTATCCACGAGGGCTATTGGACGAAAAGAACGGGGAAGGGAGAAGTCGGAGCGTTTTGGTTTGGGGATGAATGTGATGATCGAATGTTTGAAAGATGATGGGAAGTAGCCGAAAGAAAGGCAAAGAGAAAAAAATTAAGAGAAAAATTCGGGTTCGAATTCGATGAAAAGTTTTAAATGAAAATAGGAGAAACAATTACTGCCGGGGGCAGTTTCGTCGTCAGTGCCTGAAAGGGCCCGGAGCATTTCGTCGATTGAGACCGGCTCAATTTCGACCGGAAGAGGGAGCGAATGTTGGTTGCGATAACCATTAGGTAGCGCAGGAAAAAATGTGGAGCGGAAAAGGTTGGACTTCTCGCTTTCGTTAAGAGTGTAACGCCCAGAAGGGAGTCTGAGGGCGCCGATGGGGTGATTGCGGCGTGCGGTACCCAGATTTTTTCGTCTCCAAATCGATGAGTGGTCGGATCGATGTAGGAGGTCGCCAAAAAATGTAGTTTTGGCTAGGGCGAGGGTTTTTTGGAGTCGGGCGAGACTGCCCGGAGATGGATTGTTGTGATGCGCTTGGTAATCGCGACTACATTGCTCAGTCCACCAAGAGTGGGGCCCGATGTATGATCGGGGTTTGTGCTTTTGCAGGAAGCGAGAAGCGAAAGAAGAAAAGGAGGTATAAAAGGAATGTAACTGTTAGGCGGGAGCCCGGGAGATTACTCGGACTGGGCAGGCCTCGGCTGACAGTCGTCTGGGACGTGCTATACTCGAGCGTAGACTCGGGACACGCTTACTCAGGCTAGGTCGTCGCAGAGGTAAGAGGAAAAGCAGAACAAGGAGTTCATGCGATTCCTGAGACCTTATATAGCGACGACCGTGAGACTATACTACCTAACATTACATAATGAGTGGGAATGGAACGAATGAAGGTTATATGAAGGGAGTGTGGGAAGTGATTGGAAAGATGATTAATTATAATGAAAAAGGATCGGTTAAAAGGAAAGAAATGGTAAAGGGAAAATAAAGGAAAAGGCGAAGGTTCGAGTTCTAACATTACCCCCCCTTCAAGGTTGGGCGTCCCGACCAACCATGATCGCGGTCGTCTGGCTCGGTGTTGGCGAAGAGCGGACGGAGTCGTTGACGAGGGATTTCGAGTCTCCGAGGTGCACCGGGATGTTTGAGGTAGAACTCAGCGATCGCCTCCTTTGCGTTCTCGCCGAAGTCCGACTCAGGCTGCCAGGTAGGTTCATTGTAGCCGACCCACTTGACAAGGTACTGTAGTTTCCCTCGGTGCAGGCGTGAGTCTAAGACTTCCTCGAGTTCGTATTCCTCCTCGTTATCGATGATGTCTGGCGGCGGCGGTGGTGGTTGCTTCTGGCTTTCAAAGGACGGTTTGACGGCGGGTTTCAACAGGGCTTCGTTGAAGACAGGGTGGACCTTTTTCCATCGTTTCGGGAGTTTGAGCTTGTACGCGCTCGCTCCTACTTTGTCGACGATGTCAAAGGGACCGTACCATTTGTCGGCAAGCTTCTTCGTGGGCGAATCTGTGCTGATATTTCGTCCATTGAGGAAGACCTTATCGCCAGCCTTGTACTCTACCGAAGCTCCTGCCGTTCGGTCATGGTAGCGTTTCATGTCGTCTGCCGCTTTGACCAGGTTGTCCTTCGCGACACGATGAGTCTCTTTTATGTGTTTTGCGAATTCTTCCGCCGACATGTTGGTAGACGAGGTTTGTGTCGTGTCAAAGCTCAAGGGGTGACGTCCTGTGTTCGCGTAGAAAGGGGACATCTTCGTCGCCGAATGTTTGCGGTTATTGTACGCAAACTCTGCGAGGGGGAGCCAGTCTTTCCAGTCCGATTGGCGATGGTTCACGAAGAGCCTAAGATACTGTTCGAGCTCTTGGTTAACGCGTTCTGTCTGACCATCTGTCTGTGGGTGGTACGCCGTCGACGGGTTGCCTTCGATGTGTAGGAGTTTGTACAGCTCCTTCATCATTGATGCGTCAAACTGTGTGCCTCGATCATGGATGATCTTCTTCGGCAAGCCGTGAAGGCGGAAGACTTGGTCTCGGTACAGCTGGGCCATGCCTTCTGCTGACAGCCTTGTCGTCGTCGGGATCGCGTGCATTTGTTTCGAGAACCTGTCGACGAAGACACAGATTGCGTTGTGCCCCTTGGAGTCTGGGAGTTCTCCGATGAGGTCGACCGTGACGATTTCCCATGGGCCTTCCGGGATCGTGTTCGGGTGAAGCGGCCTTGATCTCGATGTTCTCAGAGCCTTCGTCCGCTGGCAACGGTCGCACCCTCGGACGTATGCTCGAACGTCGGAGAACATTGACGCCCACCAGAAGTCTCGACGTACCAGTTCGACCGTCTTTGACGATCCGGGATGTCCTGCCAGGGTCGAGTCGTGGCATTCCCGTAAAACCGCTTCCTTCATCGTCGACGGCACGTACACCTTGCCTTTCATCCGCCACAGCCCGTCGGCCTTCGTCATTCCCGTTGGTCTTTCCGACTCGTCCTGCGCCCTCTGCGCGTCACCCACTCGTTCCAACACTTCCTCACGCGACGTCCTCACCACTCCACGGTTCAGCCACTTGTCCTTGATGAACACGACGTCATCGTTGTCATCCTTTCCCTCATCGTAGCCTGCTTTGCGTGACAGTAGGTCCGCCTTGCCCATCGTCTTCCCCGACTTGTGCTCGAGGTGGAAGTCGAATTCCTCGAGTTCTGTCCACCAGCGAGCTTGTCGATAGCTCAGTTTCTGTGCCGACCTGAAGTAGGTGAGGTTGGCATGGTCGGACCAGATCTCGATCTTGTGGCGAGCGCCCAGGAGGTATTGACGCCATTCCTTGAGTGCCGAGACGATGGCGAGCATTTCCTTGTCGTAGATCTCGTAGTTTCGTTCGGCCGGTAGGAGCGCTTCTGACCTATAAGCGACTACCCTCCATTTGCCTTCCTGTTTCTGCAACAGCACGCCTCCGAGTGCGAAGTTCGACGAGTCCGCCTCAACGCGGAAAGGGCCCTCGTCGTTGGCGATGGCCAGGACTGGAGGTGAGCAGAGACGTCGTCTCAGCTCCTCGAACGCCTCCTGCTGTTCGGTCTCCCATACCCAGTCCTTCTTGCCCGTCAGCGACGTCAGCGGATGGACCACCTTACTGTAGTCCTTGATGAACCGTCGTAGCCAATTACCCATGCCAAGGAACTGTTGTAGCTCCTTGAGGTTTCGTGGGACTGGCCAGTTCGCAATCGCCTCCGTCTTTGCCGGGTCCGCCTTGATCTCGCCGTTGCCGATGATGTGACCGAGATACTTAACGACCTTGGCATCGAATTCGCACTTTTCCGGTTTCAAGTACAGGCCATTTTCCCGGAGGATCTGAAGTACGCGCCTCGACGTGTCGATGTGCTCCTCAATGGTTTCTGAGAGGATCAGTATGTCGTCGAGGTATACGATGATCAAGTTTGCGTAGATCAGTTCCTTGAAGATGTGGTTGACGAACGCTTGGAACGTCGCCGGCGCATTACAAAGACCGAAAAACATGACTGTTGGCTCGAAGAGGCCCATGTTCGTGCGAAATGCCGCCTTCCACTCGTCGCCTTCGCGGATCCGGACGTTGTAGTACCCCCAGCGAAGGTCAAGCTTAGTGATGTACTTCGCCTTCTTGACCTTATCAACAAGTTCGTCGATGAGAGGGAGGGGGTACTTATTCTTGATCGTGCCGTCGTTGAGTTTACGGTAATCCTGGATCGGGCGTAGCGATTTGTCGGCCTTCTTTATGAAGAAGAAAGGCGACGCCATGGGCGATATCGACCGTCGGATGCGACCTGACTTTAGATTTTCATCGAGGAAGTCCTTGAGCGACTGCTGCTCAGTTGGCGTGAGCGGGTAGATCTTACAGTCGCTTGGTTTGAAGTCGGGCTTCAAGTCGATGACGTGGTCCCAGGGGCGATGTTCCGGTAGCTTTTCAAAACCTTTTTCGCTAAAAACATCGGCGTAGTCGTCGAGGTATGCGGGCCAGGACGTCTTGTCCATTCGCATCTCTCTCACCTCCTTCGTCTCTTCCACTGCTCTCCACACCTTCCGCATGCCTTCCTCCACGTTCCTGTCCACCACACATTCACTCGGGCAACGCGTAAAGTCGAGTGTTCCCGTTTTCCAGTCGACTTCCGGGTTGTGTCGACGAAGCCAGTCATACCCTAAAAAGATGTTGGACGATGCCAGTGAGGTTACCGCCAGGACGATCTGTTCCTTATGGTGACCGATCGTAAGTTCGACGTCGACGTACTCCTCGATCAATCCGGCTTCGTTGTGTGTGCCGTTGGCATTGAGTACCGCAAGGGGTCGAATATAACGCTTCGTCTCCAGTCCGTACCGTTCGACGAACCTTACGTCAATGCACGATCCTGTACATCCCGAATCTACGAGTGCGTGTGCGTCCACCTCCCTCACTTCACCTTCCATTCTGTGTCCGACGTTCAGGAGAAGGTCCAGCTGGCGTCCGCCAGTTCCTCTCATGAACAGCTGCTCATATTCCTCCCTTTCTTTCACATCGGTAGAGATTTCGTAGTCGGGAAAACCATCGACGTCGTTCGCATCTACGTATTGTACAAACGGTTGGTTATATTTTAGTGGTTCCAGATTCGAAGTCTCTTGTTCTTCTTGGTCAGTCGCCCCGATGGCTACGCCTGACCACTCGCAAAACCCTGCGAGTCGACGACCTCTTCGTCATTCTCTTCTTCCTCCACATAGTCCTCCACCGTCGACCTCCGAGTGTCTACGACTTCCTCGAAGGCCGATTCCTTCATCGCGCCGAGCTCGTCCGCGAGGATGCGGCGTTCGCCTGGTGCCATTAGTTCCAGCATGCGCTGGATGATTGGCTTCCCCTGCGGGCACTTGTCCTTGAAATGGCCCAGCCCGCCGCAGATCCAGCACGCGCGTCGTCGTTGCGCCTCGTTCATTGAGACGTCCATCGGTTGACCAGCGCCTCCAAAGGTGACGCCGGTCGCGTCGCGTCTGTCGACGTGAGGGGCCGCTACCTGACGGCGAGCCGGGGGTCCTTGTTGTTGTTGCGGGCGAGGCTGAGGTATGAACGGGCGGCCTCGTTGGATTGCGCGGATCTGTTGTTCGCCTCGATCGATCTCGATGGCTTTGTTCTTCCAGTCCTCGTACTTCGTCGGAACCGGCGTTGATCTCAGGACTCCACGCACCACTTCGATGTTCATGGCGCGTTTGAGACGATCACAGATGATGCTGTCGTCCTTCAGTTCCGCACGTTTGATGATGACGTCAAGCTGTTGGAAGAACTTGTCCGCGGTGAGGTCCTTCTGAACCTTCTCCCGGAATTCCTTCAGCGCCGCCTCCTTGCGATTCGGGTCATCGAACGAGGCGTCGAGTCGTTCCTGGAATCTCTCCCAGCTGTCGGTGAATGTGACGATTCCCGACGTTGTCGACTCCTCGACGTAGTTCTGCGCCCACGTCGCCGCATTACCACCCTTCAGGTAAGAGAGAGCTACATAAATTCTACTCTCCGACGTAGGGTATCGGCTCGGGTTCGCGGATACAAAAAGAAGGACTTCTCGTCTGAAGTCGAGGTAGTCGTCGCCACCAGTGAACTCACGTGGTCGGGCGACGTCTATGTTGGGGGTCGGGGGGTTAGCGGCCGCGACCGGTGCAGGGGCGTTGTTCGCCTGATGGGTGAAGGCACTCGCAACGATGGCCGCGATCTGTGCCATTTGCTGTTGGCTAAAACCTTCTGTTGACATCGCAGGTTCGGGTGCGGGTGTCGAAGGTTCTGGAGGAGTCGGCGGTGAGGGGTCTCTGTTGGTTTCGCGGTAAGGACCCGGGGTCGGTGGTAGGTTGACCGTAGACGTTGACGGTGCAGGTGACGACGGAGCGGCTGGGGGCCACCTTGCTCTCCTCCCTCGTTCGTCTGATGAATACCAGCTGCGCCGGATTTCACTCCACCAGATGTCGTGAGTGACGCCGCTATTATTGGTCGCGACGTAGCCTGGTCGGTCTGGATCCCAACGGGCTGAAGCAGGAAGGGCCCGTTGCTGTTCGTCGGTGAGATCTATCTTGACGTCGGCGGAGGAACAGGGATCGGTTGCGCGTTCGATCCGGGGTTACGCCAACGTTGAGCGGGTTCGTCAGCGAAGTTGATGACGAGGCGGTAGGATCCGAGCGAGATTACAAACGAGATTGTCGTCGAGGTTTGAACTCGTCTTGTTACCCACGTCCACGTTAGGTGCGTGCTCCACCAGAGGCTAACTCGTAAAGCCAGGGTCGGGAAATGTCGGTTGATATAATTATGTAATACACAAACGTCCAAAAACGTCCGGGCAGGGTTGAGGGTTGTCGTTTAGGGGGTTTACACGTCAAGTCCGTCGAGGGGAGCGCTCCTCTAGACTGAGTGAAGGCGAGTCGACAGCGACGACGTACGCTGGGGATGAGCCTGGGTGAGGTTCTGCTTTTATGTTAGGCGGGAGCCCGGGAGATTACTCGGACTGGGCAGGCCTCGGCTGACAGTCGTCTGGGACGTGCTATACTCGAGCGTAGACTCGGGACACGCTTACTCAGGCTAGGTCGTCGCGGAGGTAAGAGGAAAAGCAGAACAAGGAGTTCATGCGATTCCTGAGACCTTATATAGCGACGACCGTGAGACTATACTACCTAACATTACATAATGAGTGGGAATGGAACGAATGAAGGTTATATGAAGGGAGTGTGGGAAGTGATTGGAAAGATGATTAATTATAATGAAAAAGGATCGGTTAAAAGGAAAGAAATGGTAAAGGGAAAATAAAGGAAAAGGCGAAGGTTCGAGTTCTAACAGTAACTTGGCATCAAGGTGCGCCGGAAGTTGAATATCTGAAGTGGTAAATGAAAATAAATGGGAATTGCGGAATTCAGAAATTAAAGAAGGGATGTCGTGTTTACGAACGAGTCGGAGAGGCGGGGTATCTGGGGGGGGAATGAATGTGGTGGGTATGTTAAATATAAGTGGGAGATGATCCGAATGAAATTGGAATGAAGGGTCGCCGATAAGGAGGGACTGATTGATGAAGGGAAAAATGTCTGGGGAGCTAATGACAAGGTCAAGGGTTGAAGATCCTTGAGGATGCAGGAAAGTGGGTACAGTCGGGGGGTTAGCGACTGTTAAAGAGAAATTATCAAGCCATTGAAGAAAAGGTTCAGCGGAATTGAAATAACGAGAAAGGTGGGAATCAGACCAAAGTGCAGAATGTCGATTAAAGTCGCCCACAAAAATATGGGTGTCAGCAGAAGAAGGGGTAGGGAAAGGGTCTTCAAAAGAATGGGAACTAGGGGAGCTGTAAATGTTCCAAATGTAGAGAGGGGGAAGCGATGGGCTGCGATCAATGCTGATGGTAACTTGGCAATTGGGACGGGAAAGATGCGGCTGGGAGCTGAAGAGGTGAGATATGCGCGGGTGGACAAAAGTCGTGCAGCTAGGGCGAATTGAAGTAAATTGAGGAGGAAGAACGCAAATAAAAGGGTCTGAATTTCGGGTATCAAAATGTTTTTCACCCGATGGTGAAGTTTTAGAAGGGACAATAGTGGTGATAGTGGGGATTTCCTGTAAACAAAGAATGTCGGGGCAAAGGTTGCCGCGTTGAAAGAGAGACTTAAAAAGAAGGTCAGTTGTAGGTTCGGAGAGACGAACGTTAAGAGAAAGAATAGAAATGGTTGTGGTCATTTAGAAGGGAGGCCTGTAGTTGCGACGTGCTGGACAGGTGGAAGACCTGGAGTTATGGTCGCCTTGACAATTGATGCAGTGCGCGAAATGTTGGCACGCGAGGTTGTTGGAGGCCGTGCATGGGGCGCATCTGGCGACGTGTACTGCAGTACGATGGGGTTCCGAACAGATAGCACACCGGGCTACTGAACGACATTTGACGGAGGAATGTCCCAAGCGGTGGCAATTATCGCATTGGGAAATAGTTGGGCGGGCCCGCATCTCTTCAAGGCGTCGGATGACACCGAAGATAGGGACATTGCGGTTATTCTGGAGGAAAAAGTGATCAAATGATAAGCGGTTAGTGTCTTTCAAAATGATCGAGACGTTGCAATAATCGAGAGTGTTGAGGCGTTCGATGGACGCCATGAACCGAGGGGGGTACAGAAATTCCTGTCCCTCGAATTGGGGGAGAGAGGATAGTTCCTCAACAAGGTCGCGTTCAGAATAAAGAACGTTGGTATGTTTGTCGAAAACTGGCACCGCCGGTAGAACGAGCTTGAACTGGGGAGAGGGGGTGAAAACTTTGGCGCCGTTAATGTTAATGACGCGGTTAAGGAGCGAAGAGAGAGAGAAAAAAGTGGAGTCAAAGTCCGGGCGAATATTAGTGAAGGAAATACAAAGATTGCCGTTGGACGTGTATTCGACGTTAAGAATAACGAGGTGTTTGAACTCTGCAGAACCTTTAAGTCCGGCGCGGACGGTGTTCTTAATGGAGTTAGGGAGAGGGCGGACAGCAAGGTTATCGGGAAGGGAGAAGTAAATGCGTTTGACATTGCGAACACGAGTATTGACCGAGCCGTTAGCCCGATCCATAGGTTTGGTAATAATCTCTCCGTCCGGGTGGTCTGCGGAGACAGTGGTGACTTTGGTAGGGACTTGCTTGGGCTTTTTCTGAGCAGCCCTAGCGTATGTAACAGTGGTATACCCATCCTTATCTGTGCCGACGGACTGGACAGGTGGTGTATAAATAGCCGTGGAGAGGCCGGGTCGAGGGGCGTTGTGTTCTGAATGCATGTAACCATCCGGTGCGTGAATGGTTCCCTGGGTGTCCATGCGGAAGCCAGACCCTGGGATACGGGTGTTGGCCATAGCTGCGGCGTAGTTAGTGCGTCCGCCTTTGGGGGCGGGAACACGACGCTTTACAACAGGGGGAGGTGGGGGAAAGCGCGGGTCGTGAATGAAGTTGGCGCCGAGAGGGTCTGGCAGGATTTTCGGAGCTGTAGAAACGTTAGATGAAAAAGCGACTTTGGGTTTAGTGGGGTTTTGTGCCTGTTTTTCCAATTTGTTAGTTTTCTCTGAAAGGGTGGAAACCATAGATACAAGCAAAGAAATGGAACGCGACATGGATGCGAGCTCGTCAGAGATCTGTTCCTCTCGGATGTCTTGAGGGCTGCGATAAATATTGTCAAAAACATTTTTGCAATAAGGAGCGTGAATTTTGAAGGTAGTTTGAAACTGATTGAGAGAAGAGTTAGCATAATTTTCACGAGCTGTCTCGTCGTCAAACGTGTTGGATCGATTTATCCAGAAGCAAAGGGATGACGCGATGCTAGCCATATATCGGCCCATCATGGCTGGATCGTCGTAGAAGGGCATCGAGGACGCCCAAGTCTCTTGGTTAATAAGGGCACGGAGTTCGTGAACCGACTTCTCAGCCAACTCTCGTGACTTTCTGTTGACTTCTTCGGCGATGGCCGGATCTTCACCGGCGATGTCCGGATCCTCCTCATCGTTGTCGAGTTGGGGGGGTTTGCTGTCGACGTATAAGTCGTCGTCAGCGTCCATTGCATCTTTATCGTCTGGGATATGGCCGATCGTAGCGGGGTTGCCTGGGGCTTCACGTCCGTGGTGTTCCTCCTCGGATGGAGATCGTTTGAGGCTGGACTGGGAGAGGATGTCGGGGGTGGGAGGGAGGTCTCCCTGTTTGCGCAGAGCGGCGGCGTGCTGGTCCGCTTCGATGTCGGGTGACCAGTTGACTTGATTGTTCTTTGCCACTTCGCATACGGATGCGTTGTGGTTGTATGTTGAGTCGCGTCCACACTGAGTGCAGAGTTTCGCCGCGCCAGAGACACACGAGCGACTGTGAAATGGGAGTTCGTATTTACACTCGTCGCATTTAGTCGGATCCTTGATGTTGCCTAAGGACCTAAGCGATTTGACTCTATGAAGAGTAGATGGCTTCGGGTTGGGGGGCGGAACCATCGATAGAGACAGAAATTGCAGAAAGCTAAGTCTTTTCCCACGATCAGTGATGGTGGTAGGAGGTTAAGTGACTCGCGACGCGTCTTTTCTGCGACTGCCTTCTACTATGTAGTACGCTGGCGCCAGGGCGCCCACAACACACAGCTGTTGATCCTTGGTTGCCTACACGCTTTTCGAGATATCAGAACGTAAACTTCTTTTCAACGCCGACATCACCTGTATAAAACAACAGCGGCCGTCAGTAAGATCGACAAACAGTGGCTCAGCTTGCTGATTCAATGGAAACGCAACACCATCCAGCCATGTAACAAGCCGACTCTGCGCTGGGGGTTGCTTTCAGCTGATGGCTAGAGCGCTCTCCATCGTGTCCTCGGAGTCCACTCCGAAACTTCTGTTGTATTCTCTGAGTCAAACTTCAATTTTGGACGAGTCCACCTGTTTGGTCTCCGGCCTAATATTCTCTGTATCGGCGACTCTCTACGAGCGAGTTTCCACCTACACCCTGAACTACTAGGGAAGAGTCAAATTTCCTTCCGCGCGGCCTATAGTGAAACCGAATTCGCATGTATGGGCATCGCCTACATGTAGTGAGTCAAAACTTAAGTCTGCGTAGTCGAAATGGATATTTCCAGAGATTCTGAAGTAAAGCCTTGCAGGTTCGTGGCCTGTGGGCACGATCAACTCGGACATTTATGATCGTGTTACCAAACAAAATGCGCCAATGCTGCGCTGATGAATGACTTGACGGACGACCGGAGTACTTTTCGAGCTATCGCCTTGTCTAATTTCGGCGGACGTTGCTCGAAGCCCGATCCTTACAATGACCCCAGCGAGAGCAACCCTTGGCACACGCTGCGTCCGCACGATGTCATAGAAGCCAAATACCATATTGAGGAATTCCCGACACGGCTTCTCGGAAACGGGCATCTCGATAGATCCCGTGCTTTCTGTTGCTCTTGACGCGCAGCTGGTGGCGTAAAGTTCTGACTGCATTCTCCACTGGAAAATACGCGCTTTGGCTACCGCCTCAGCTCAGTCGTGATAGGATCTCGGCGTTACCAAGTATTGGCTCCCCTCCGCAAGTGATGCCATTTTTTTCTAGTACATGGTCAGGCTATGTCCTCTTCAGACAGTTTCCGGATTTCGGCTGGAGTATATAGTCGCTCCCAGCATGTCCTCAAAATGCACAACGAACCCACTCGACAATTTTACTCCGATACGCACCAATCCAACAATGCAATCCTCACACGATTTCAAAAACTGGACCCCTCAACAAATTGAGAATAATGGAGGCAAAGTCACTCGTGGTCGAGCCTGCGTAAACTGCAAGGAGAAGAAGCTTAAGGTATGTGTTGCTTCTGGCTTGCGGTGCGGTGGACGATATATGAACTGACCAACTGTTTTGTTAGTGCGATAGTGCCGAGAGAGGAGGGGCATGCTCGAACTGCATCAGAAAGCAAATAACATGCGTGCCTTTGGTGAGTTCGATAATATGCTCCAGTCCGCCGTATAGCTGATTTTGTATTGCTCTACGAATTGTGGCTCTTTTGTTTGGGTGATTTCGTATGATGTGCCTTTTCTTTTCAGTCTACATAGTTTTCGAGGGGAAGCTGCGTGCAATGACCCTTCGGTTTCTTCCCAAGTGTACTTCATATTCCATTTTATATTAGAGATTGCGAATGTAATGTTTATTCTCCCTTGAAAGCCACTTTGCTATCACATTATCCAGATCAATTCAACAAAGAGCTTGTGTGATGATATTCGAAGCTAGGCTCGCGAAGACAGCCTCATCTACTGACTGAGGGTTTGACCATATTTACCGCTTCCTCTGGACCTGGACATTGTCCCATTTGGCCCTCTCCAAGTCCTCCTTCCAGGCTTCCTCAACGTAGGGTTTGAGGTAGCGCGTGTCCTAGAAAGCATTCGAGTCAAGTCAGATGCAATCCTGTGCAGAAAACACGAATGAAAAGCAACGTACCTCCTCGGGCTTAACCCATTGCTCCTTTGGAAGGTTCCGGTGCTGGACGCTAGCTTGCGAGGCGACGCGGAAGCGGTAGATGCGGTCGTAAGACTCGCGTTCAGACAAACGGCTAAGGGCCTAAGAGAGCTCGTCAACAATGCGTGAAAACAACCCTAGAAACCATCGGCTTACCCTCTGCACATCGTCACGCTCTTCAACAACTGAAAGATTAAGGGCAAGGGTATTTAGACATTACGACGCAAGGGATGAGTCGGAGGGCCGGTGCCGCACTCACGGAGGTCGTCGTACTTGAGACCCATCTGTCTGTAGCCAGCGACCTGCGCGTACCAGTCCGAGAATGGCTTGAGCCAACGGTAGAGTGTGCGCGACTTTCGTATTTGGGGTGCGAACGACAGACCCAGGGGACCGAAGATAGTCATTTTGCACAGTCGAATGAGTTGGAAACGCTTGCGAGACTGGTGAGCAAATGGGTGAAGCCGGTTTGTCTTTGTTTGGTCAATTATATAACCGCTTTCGGTCGATTGCCACGCGACGGACCGATAAAATCAGCCATCCTGCTTTCACTACTGCAACTCTTTCTTCTTCTCTCTGCACTCCTCATCTCTCCTTGCAATCCTTCATACGCCATGTCGAGAACTGAGCAGACCTACATCATGATTAAGGTGGCCAGCCGTTGCGTCCTCACCTTTGTGTGTTGTTGCTAACGCGTACACGCGCACACAGCCGGACGGCGTCCAGCGCAACCTCGTCGGCCCCATCATCGCTCGTTTCGAGCAGCGCGGCTTCAAACTCGTTGCGCTTAAGATGGTCCACGCGAAGCCTGACCACCTCGAGAAGCGTGAGTCTGCTATGCAATATGCATTCTTTCCCAGTCGTGATCGAGATCGATGAATGTAGACTACGAGGATCTTAAGGGCAAGCCTTTCTTCCCTGGTCTGATCAAGTACATGGCTGCCGGTCCTGTTGTTGCCATGGTCTGGGAAGGTCTTGACGCTGTTAAGACTGGTCGTGCGATGCTCGGCGCGACGAACCCTCTCGCGTCGTCCCCGGGTTAGTGGTTACAATTTACCACTATTTAATCGAAAAAGGGCTGAGCGATTATTATTATTATTTATAGGCACCATCCGTGGTGACTACGCTCTCGCCGTCGGCCGTAACATCTGCCACGGCTCCGACTCTGTCGACAGCGCCAAGAAGGAGATTGCTCTGTGAGTTGATATGTACCTCACGTGTATGCGCTTCGAATACTAATAATTATGCTTTCAGTTGGTTCCCTGAGGGCCTCATCCAGTACAAGAACGTCGCTGAGGATTTGATCTTCGAGTAAAGGCTGAACAAAATAACAGCACCTCATTCCTTGGAGGATGTGCGAGTACTTTGGGATTGTGTGTACGTTCAGAATTGTCACGTTAGAATTGTGCAAGTAGAAAAATAAAATCGCATGCATTGGCTCTTACATGATCCTTCTGTTAGCACTTCATTGTGAACGTCACATGCGTCTTGAAGTTTCCTGAGTGCAATCCGCTCTGGGTTCTGGCTTGCTTCCGCGACGCGACGCGTATCGCGTCGATCTTTACCACCAGGGAAATGCCACCGTGACCGCATGCGTCGACAGCAATCAGCGCTTGACCTCCTCCATAACAAGTACTTTCATAAGCTTACCTTGGCTCAAGTGACATGAAACAGACTGTGCTCTTGATTATCGTGGGTGAGAAGCTGTACCATGGGAAGTCTGAGAACAGTTATGGGAGGTGCTATTGGGCACTGACCTCGACCGTGGAACCAAACTCGTTGATCTTAGCACTCACCCCGACGCACGGCGCGCGCCCTTTTTCTTCTCCAGGACATCTTGCGCTGTCTTTGCGCTTCTCTCGCATAATCTGACAAGCGCCGCCCACAGCCCCGCATGCGAAATTAGCATTCTTGGTTGACAAACTGATACGCCGTGTTCTCAAGACTCGGTCTTTGTTATAAAAGCTGCCATCCTCAGCTGCACGCGCTGGGACAACCGCCCCGTTGGAAGAATGCGCCTTGCCTGACCGCAATCAAGGAGAATCCGACCTTTCTCTCTTACTTTCTCTGATCTATATCTCCTTAATGCCCAGTCATGTTCTTACGTCCGCCTATTGTCATTTTTTTCTGTCTCTCTTTTATTCGCCCGTCTCTAGCAGATAGTGTACAAGGCGACAACTTCTGCAGTGAATTAATGTGTGTGACTGCCTTTGTAAATTCTAGTACGGTCACTTGTGAGTCACTCGCTCTCTTATACGAGTCAACCAATACTAAGGAGGCTGCCTTTAGATCAATTGACTGCTTTAAACCAGCTGGGATGGATAGCCATGTGCGTATCGTTCTATTACATCTATTCAAGAGGACGTCTCACGTTGGGGCCACTTCCAGGGGGTTTGGAACTCAGATGGCAGACGCGAAAATGGTCATTATGTGGCCAAACTCTGACGGAAGTGTAACGCTTTCGCAGAGGACTGCCACAGGATTAGTCGAACCGAACCCAGATCCAAATCCGCCCCGCATAGCGACACTATACAGCCCTTTAATTGATGTAAGTATTATATTAATGGCTGAGATAGTTCTATTTCTGACGTACGACTTGTCAGCTTTCACCCACCACCTCACAGAACCTCGCATTCACCGTTCCCAAGGACGATACGGTCGCTCAGAGCGCGATATGGGCGTTGGGGGTTGCCAATCCTATGTCGACTTCTCCAGACGTGACTTTGGAGCTGCACCTCGACTCGGGAAACCTCACACTGAACTTGTCCAATAGCATCGAGACGAGCGACATCCCGGCTCTGAATCCTTCTTCGTCCATCATCCTTCCTACGAGCTCGTCTATTCCAGGGTCCTCGACATCTTCTCCTATAGCCAGCGAGGTGCCTTCTATTGATGACCAGCCTTTTGCGACATTCGAGAAGCTCATCATTGTCCATGGCGTCCTTTCAGTAGCGGGGTTCTTGATATTGCTGCCTGTGGGATCGCTGATCGCGCGATGGGGCAGAACTTTCTCGGACAATTGGTTCTATTATCACTGGACGACACAAGTCATTCTTAGTATTCCGGTGGTTGTGACAGGGTGGGCTCTAGGTCCTTTATCGGTGGCAGCTCAAGGCGCGATTCATGTTAACGATGCCCATAAGGTATTTAGTAAGGCCTTCAACTTCAGTTTCACGAGCTTGGCTCATGCACGTATATGAAGGTCCTAGGCATCCTACTTCTCCCTTTATACTTGATTCAGTTGAGCCTCGGAACCTTCATGCATTTCCGGAAACCCGCTTATCCAAAGAGACATCCACCTCGACATGTCGTGCATGGATTGTTGGGAATCTTAATAATTGGCCTTGCTTTCTATGAGGTGAGAAGACTGGTTCACGCACATATGTATGACTAAAGGTTGGTGTAGGTTAGGACTGGGCTAACCGTTGACTGGACTGCGGCCACATTCCGTTCTATCAATCTCAATATATTTTCGAACCTCTGGATTGCATGGGCTGTTGTAAGTCAATTCACATTTTTCTGCAAACAGGCTTTTCTGAAGACACTCGCCTCTTTAGTTCATCCCTGTGATATACTTCATCGGCTTCCTGCTGTTACCTCGACAACTTGCACACGAACGGGACCTTCCTCCACCATACTCGCCCGGAGCATCAAACCACGAAGGTAGCAACCGCACCGGAGTGAGACGTCTCTTGGGGCTCGAACCTGGACCTGTGGATGATGGCACGCACGATGTCTTCTCCGAAGATGCATCCCAGACGCATAATTCCAGTGCAAGAAGGGCGTCGAGTAGCGCAACCTCGGGCGCTATAGAGATGCGAGAGGTTCCAACCGACCGCTGGACACCTCTTTCTCTTGCAAGCTCTCCGCCTGCCGCATCAAGATCCTGACATGTACAATTTAAAGTTCATGCAAAGTTTGGATTGGAATCTTCACTGCTGGACATCTTAAAGTTTCATGTTTGACATTTGTAGTTCTTACTTTATCATGTAGCTCTATCGTGAATTCCCATGGTTTCAATATATTTTCTCACTACGAATTGGGTCGGCTCTGGGTCGGCTCACGGCCGGCTGGACGCGCAGACTATCGGCATTTGGCGGTCTTATGACGCATGCAACCGAGAACCTACAAACCTTTCATCTTTCTTCTTGGATTTTACTTGCTTCACTCCAGATCGCATCTAGTCGGTCGATGCTCGCTTGTCTGCTTTCTTGACCGAATGTCTGTATGGTTACCTCGACGACCGCCGTCTGCAGCTCCTTTTTGTCTACGGTCGCTCGGAACGCATCGCGCACTCCATGTACTAACTTCTCGTAACATCCACCAACTCTCTGTTGAAAGGGTGCTTCAGCCGCGCCAGGCAGCTCTTTCCAAAAGATGGCAGAGCACGAAGGAGTCGCCGAACTCTGGTGCCGGAGAGACGCGTGTTGCTGCAGAAGGTAAGACGGCGTCGACCTCGGTCGCGCCGTCAGTGAAAGAACCACTGGGGACACGCGTATGGAGGAAGGTTAAGCATGAGGCCGCTCATTATTGGAGCGGAACGAAACTGCTTGTGTCGGAAGTCAGAATTTCTGCTAGGCTGCAGTGGAAAATCTTGCATGGTGAGGCGTTGACGAGGCGGGAGCGACGTCAAGTATGTTAAGACTGTTCACTTGTTTTTAAGACACGACTGACATCCCTTCATAACATAGCTCAAAAGAACGACGACGGACCTTCTGCGATTGGTTCCGTTCGCTGTGTTTGTTATTGTGCCCTTCATGGAGTTTTTGCTTCCAGTCGCTCTCAAACTCTTCCCGAATATGCTACCCTCTACCTTCGAAGACAAGTTCGCTGCGGTGTGTCTGTTTATACCTCATGATTATCGCACTCTAATAATAATACGAATTTGACCTTACAGGAAGAAAAGCAGAGGAAACTACTCCGCGTCCGTCTGGAAATGGCGAAGTTTCTTCAGGAGACCGTTAGAGAATCTGGTTTGAAAGCCAATGCACATATCATTGGTAGCGATGCGTTCAAGGAATTCTTCCGAAAGGTGTGATATTTATGAATGTCTGCATCGGCAATTGCTCATATACATTTTAGGTCAGGGCCACAGGAGAAACTCCTTCGACGACGGACGTCGTTAACGTTGCGAAGCTCTTCGATGATGACCTCACTCTGGATAACCTTTCGCGGCCTCAGCTCGTTTCCATGTGTCGGTACATGGGTCTCAATGCTTTCGGCACTGACAATTTCCTGAGAGGTGCTATCAGAGCACGCCTCTCGCAGCTTCGCCGTGACGATCAGTCTATCGACATGGAAGGCATCGACTCGCTATCTACCTCAGAGCTTCAGCAGGCTTGTCAGTCTCGAGGTGTTCGGACGATAGGTGCTTCGCCTTCGCGTCTGCGATCGGAACTCAGCACTTGGATTAAACTTCATCTTCATAACCGCGTCTCTGGTGTTCTTCTCATTCTGGGCAGGGCTTTCTACTTTGACAGAAAGCCTGGCGAGAGCGAAGAGAACTTCACTGTCAAGAGCTTAGAAAGCGTGTTGAGCAGTCTTCCGGACAATTTGGTGTGTTTCCCCCTGCAAATCTTCACTTAGCAAACAAGCCGCTGAGTATGCGTCTAGCTTAACGAAGCCGAGCTGGAGGTTGACTCCGACAAGGCCAGCTATAAGCAGAAGCTGGAGGTCTTGCAGCAGCAGGAGGAGCTCATTGAGGACGAAGAAGAGCAGGAGACCAAGGAGGAGGAAGCCCGTCGTGCGAAGAGGGAAGCGGAAGAAAAAATCAAGCGCGAGGAAGAAATGGCTATGGCGGAGTCTTTACTGCCTGAGTCTGAAGTGAGTGTCAGATTCAGATTGTTCTGCTTCACGTGTTTCTCAATTAAGTACTACCTCAAGCTTCGTGCAACCGAGGCTGCTGTTGAGGAAGAGGATGCCCGCATGACAACGGAACAGCTCGCCGAGCTCGCTGAAGCACTCTCGATCCTTTCTGCTAAGTCTAGCGTGCTGAAGGAACGAGATGAACTACGTGCGCTCATGGAAGAAAACATGAGTGCCGAAGAGGTTGGCATCTCGCTCTTCTGAATCTAATATATTGGTTGCTGACTCTCTGTTCAGGACACACCACTCGTCAAGCGCATCCGTAGCATGATCACGAAGATTGATGCGCAACTGTCGGACTACGACGCGCAAGTCGGCAACTCCCTGCAGATGATTTCTTGTGACCCACAGGGCCGCATCTCAGTGGAGGATCTGCATAAGGCATTGAAGGTCATCAAGCATCAGCCAGATGAGGACGTCGGGCACGCCGTCATACAGAAGCTGGACGTCGACAAGGATGGCTTTGTGGAACTTGAGCATGTGCTCGGACTCGTGAGGGAGGAGGGCCTGGGTATGTATAGATTTGCGCTTCCATTTGAACTCAGAACTCAATTCAACTTCGGACCCAGGCATCGTCATAGACAACGAGGCCCAGAATCTGATCGGGCAAGGCATGGAAATCAAGGCGTCCAAGCCTAGGAAAGAGGATATTGTGCAGGAATGAATAATTATATAGATGTCGTACCCCACGTATGTTAGCTCAAATCAATTAATCTACATTCCGATCCCCTCCGCATCATTCCCCGTGATACAGCGAGTATCTACGATTGTATTCAGTTTCTAGGCTGCAATACTCACAAGACCTAATCTTGGCTACGCATTCGCGGCTCACATGAGCGCCAGTGTAGATGCAATCGTATTCAGTTGGCTACCTTCCCCCGGCATCGATGCTATTCTGAGCACGCAGTGCGACTTCCGGTGCCCTCTATGGCCTCAAACCCAGCTCCAGCGAGTCGACCCATTGGTTTCCGATCCCGAGCGTGGTAGGGCTGAACTGTATCGCGGAGCCCCGTGGGGTCCTGCGCCCAAGAGCGGTTGAACTAATGAAGATGGGGTAAGGGGCGACGGATGAGCGGTCGAGTTTGAAAGACCGCCTTGCGTAAGTTCGCACACAAACACACAAGAATGAACAGAAGAGAACAGTCTGTCTCAGATGCTGCGAGGCTTAAAGCGGAGTGCCTCGGAAGGGCGCAGCTCCCCCACAGCTGCTCCCCCGCGGCGTTTGACGCAAGACGCTCCCTCCTCCCCCGTTCCCCGCAGTTTATTCCGCGTCCAAGCCCTCCGAAGGCAGCCCGCACCTCGGATTTTATTCGATTGCACTGAAAGGAAGAACGCCGACGCACGAAAGACGAAATAATGGACGAGAAGCACACAAATCACATTGAGCACATCTCGCACGGCCCTCAGGCGCCGAAGCAGCTGACGACGGTAACGCTCACGGCCGAGCAGTTCGAGAGCCTGTACCTCCAGCCACGCAGTAGCGCAGGTGCCAGGAATGCACTCGTCGGCAAGGTCGGGAACCCGACGCCCCTGTAAGCATTTCAAAGTTTATCCAGGATAAACAAGTGTCGACTTACAAGTTTTTCTTGACGTTCAAGGGGCATCTCCGCGTTCTTGCTCGCCCATATGCCTCTGTCAATGGACCTGATGAACTTTCAGGGAGCAACTGCCGCCTCCACCGTAGCAATGTTAGGCGTATGTATTGGACCCACAACCGCCAGATAACCTAATTGTAATGAGTTTCCATATTTAGGCATTCTACGCATGCGCGGGGATAGGACTTTACCTTGCCTGTATCATGGAATGGATTATTGGGAACACCTTCCCCTCGGTCGTCTTCGGGACATTTGGTGGGTTCCTCTTCGGACGACCAATTCATGATGCAATGCAATGCTGAGCTTGAACGTCTTCTATCAAGGTGGCTTCTGGATTTCATATGGTGTGGCTATACAGCCGACTTTTGCGCTTGCTGCGAGCTTTGCACCCGCGGGAGACGCGTCGAACGGCATAACGGCGGCTGCGGCAGGTGCGGCGACTCCTCAGTACAATGCTGGTCTGGGCATGTATTTCCTCGTGTGGGGCATTATGTGTGTGATATACTTCATTGCCTCGCTGCGAACGTATGTAGTTTATGGTTTTCGAAGTGTGCGGATTTCGAAGCTGATTTTGATTTTATCTGTCTTCAGCAACGTCCCGTTTGCAATTTTATTCCTCTGTAAGTTCAAAAGAATAATATCAGGAAGCACCCTATATGCGTCTGTATTCTGCTGCTAACTGCGCACTTGGTAGCTCTCGTGTTTGCCTTTGAGTGCATCGCTGCGGGGTACTGTGAGTGGAGTCTATTTTTGGCGATTGACTAGACGCTGAAAAGGCGATGCTACGCAATGCAGTCCACACAGGCCAGGGTCGCCTCTCCCTCGCTGCGCGACTGTTCAAGACTGGTGGGGCCTTCGCTTTCATAACTGCACTGGTGAGCCACACGACGCGTATGCCATCGTAAAGAGCTGACTCGAACGCTGCGCAGAGCGGGCTCTATATCGATATTTCCCTGTTGTGCGCGGCGGTGGGAATGCCGTTCCGCATCCCGCTATTCGACCTGTCTGGTCTGGGCCGTCGCAAGGCTACCGAGAATGGTGAAGCGCAGGCGTAGGTTGCACAGACATGCATAATTATACGTATGCCTACGGTTGCATACAAGGCGGCGGATGGCGGTCTCAAGGAAAGGACACATGTTCGTGAAAAGGTGATCTCGGAGACGTCTAGGGGCTGTGAACGAGTGTACGAATACGGCAAGCCGATCTTTTTTCTAAATGGGTGTAACTAGTACTCTTGGCATTGGGTTTTGTTTAATAAAATATACGAAAGTGTGCAGGAAAACAAAAGAGGGAAAAGACTAGAAAAGAGCCCAGACATATAGCTGTAAGCTCCCATTAATATTCTATTGGATTTTTATTCCTTTCAGATTTGCTTCTGGTTTGCTTAAGGTGAATCGGCAGGGAAATGACTAATATGTCGGCAACGGCCGATCCGGCGCGACCTGCTTCTCTCCGCAGCAGCGCACTGCTTGCATAGAGGGCCGACCGCAGCTACTCTCGACTTCCTCTCTCTTCCTCATCCCTTTGCCATCCTCCGCTGGCTGCGCTCGCAGTTGACTTACACGATGACAGACAGTCTTCAGCCTACAAAATCTCGCAAGGGAAAGGAGCGCGAGCCCGCGCAGGCAGACCTCTTCGACAGGCTCATTGCTATTCGGCGAAGCAAGGCGGCGTGCGTCCTGCCCGTTTCTTGTTACTCAATAAATGGTTCTAACCTTGCTTCCTGTGTAGAGAAAGCCGTCCGAAAGATAAATCAGAGCGCCCAGTAGCCCGTCCAGCATCTCCAACGCTGCCTACATCCCCAGCCCGGAGACCTCAACCACCCGCACCTCAGGTAGTAGTTTCGCGCTCGGACCTGCAGGACACCTCAGACGAATTTCAACGCCGAAGAAGGCAAGCCGCAGCTTCGCCGAGAGCACATCACTCTTCGAGGGCGCAAGCCAAGCTCTTCAATCCTGACTCTGACCCAGTCCCTATGCGTCGAACCGCCGAGCCGGAGGTTATATCGGATACAGGCAGTAGCTCTTATGCTCCCAGGAACTCGCTGGCATCTCCAGAAAGAGGTGCCCACCACGGCCGTCTGTTTGATTATCGTAAGGATGACCCCGTCCGGTTCCATGTGCTCAGGGCCACTCCTGCCAGCGGAAATAGGCCGACTCCCACACCCAAGTCCTCTGGGGAATACGTCTCTGCTTCCTCGACGTCTTCCTACGCACACTCCATCACTTCTTCCAACTTCACTCTCAACTCTACTACCGATGGGTCATCGGCATCTTCTGCCCTATTTGATGAGCAGCCCCGGGAACATGCGAGCTCGAGCGCCTTTGCGCAGCAGCTCAAGAAGCTGTACAGGGGAATCTCAAATTTAGAATCACGTTTACTCAGAGAAGATGGGAAGGAAGCTGCGGACGAGAGTCGTGTAACACTTAAGCGCCCGAATGAGGCCATGGCAGAGCCTGAGGAAGTCGAGAAGGATAAATGGCGCAAGTTCGTGGCGGACCACAAGCAGTGCGTAGCATATATTCTCACCTTTTTATTGATAATAGTTCTAACCATTCATACCATTTCTTTATAGACTCGCTGAATCTATGCACAACCTCCTACAACTCACTCTGGGTCCTCAGGTTCCGGCTTCGCTCAGAAATATCCCAACAAAATATAATATAATAATTCGTTTATGGACTCATGCATTCAACAAACCACTCGAAACCCTCCGTCGTGCCTCCTTCCACTCTGCCATCGCTCTTGAACATCTACAGGATTTTATCATCTTCGCCTACACGTACTACTCCATGCTCTTGGAGGAGCAAACGCTTGAGAGTTTCAAGTCCGGCTGGCTCGAAGCGCTAGGTGATCTTGCGCGCTACCGCATGGCCATTGCTGCGATGACGGCACCCTCTACTGCGCTCACCAACTCAGGCGAGTTCGTGCCGGTGAATCAGCAGGCATTAGCTGCGCAGACGCAGCCAGATGAGTCGATAGCGCGTATTGATGATTCACCAAGCCCGAGCGTGGGCGTTGCTGCGGCGCGGGCGCTCGAACTCGAGCCGGAGAAGGAGCGCTGGAGATGTATTGCACGTGATTGGTATGCTGCGGGCCTCGCAGATATGCCTGGCACGGGCAAGCTACACCATCATCTCGGCCTTCTGAGTCGGGACGTCGAGACGGAGGAACTGAGGGCCGTGTACCATTTCTGCAAGAGGTGTGTGTTACCACTCTAATAGTGAACGAATCTTTATTGACTGTATGCTCACTAGCATGACTACTCTTCATCCGTTTTCGACCTCCCGAGAGTCTGTCTTACAGATCTGGTCAGTGTCTGCGCAGGCCCGGCGGTCAATGCCGGACTCCAGTGTGGAAGACCTTTTCGTACTTCTGCACGGCATGCTCTTCACCAACGTGCAGCTCGATGACTTCCCACCGACGCTCGCGCGCTTCATGGAGCGCCTCCAGTTGGAAGGTGCAGAGGAGCGCGACTGGATCATGATGGCCGTTGTCAACGTCTCGGCCTTACTTGAGTACGGGAAGCCCACGGGTGTGCTCCGGAGCACTGGAGGCATCGGGAGCGGGACCACCGTTGGCAAGGAAGCGTCTTCGGCCGCACAAGCTGCCGCTGCAAGCGCGAAGGTCAACATGCTCGCTAAGAAGGTGGATGAAATGGAAGTCGACGACGCAGAATATGGTGGTGCTTCTCCTGTGATGCGCGATGAGGATATCAACATGAAGGGCAACGGCGTTCTGAACGTGTCTCCGATGCTCGCCAACGCGCAGGCCGTCTCATCGGATCAGAACGATCTTCCGTTGGCCTTCAAGTACGCACTGCAGCTCACTTTTGAGATGTTCGCCTTCACTCTCCGTAACCCAACGCGCACCGCGACACCCTTCTCTCGGCCTTCTTTGAACCCGTATAACACAATCATTCTCACGTTCCTCGCGACAGTCATGAAGCATGCGGCTGTCCAGCGAGCACTCGAACGCGCTATTCCTTGGGAAGAACTTGCTGCATTCTTCGGCACGATACCCCGCGGCGGTCTTGCTCAGGTTGAAAGCGGCGTCCGGTTAACAAGCGGGTGCACTCCGCTCCCAGAAGATTGGTGTCTGCGTGGAATGGAGTGGGGTGGCCGCCGTGTCTTTGAACGTGGGTTCTGGAAGGGCGGCGAAGAACGCCACGTGGAGATCGAGGTCCTTGATGCATGTGAGGACAAAGACGGTATCACGGATGGCATCATTGAGAATGAGGATGAGGCGGACAGGCGCGTGGATGCGGGTGAGACGAGCGGGCGATGGGTCAGGATTGCTCGCGCTGCGGGTATCTTTGCGAAGATTGTTCCAGGGTTCCGCTGGGAGGTGGGGTCGCGTACTTTTACTGTCTCTGGTATCCTGGAGGAGAAAGTGAAGAGGTGGAAAGAGGAAGAGAGGCTTGAGCGTGAGGAGGAGGAACGGAGGCGGAGTAGGCGGCCGTGGGCGGATGACGAGATGGATATCGACGGCGAGAATGGGTCCTTCGCCGACGAGCTTTCCGACGATGAGAGTGGGAGCTCAAGTGATGGGGAGGAAAGCGAGGAAGTCAAGGTTCTTAAGGTCAGTTATGATATTCCGATCACCGTCGTCAACCAACTAATTTTCATTATTAATAGGCGAGGCGTCGCGAGCTTCTTCGAATGCTTCGGACAACAACGGAGGTTCCGAAAAGGGCGCACTCCCGTCCTCCACGTTCTCGACCTATCCGAGGTGCTCAGCGACGTTCGCTGTGTGTTGTGCCTGGGTACACCGTGCTCGTTATCGACACCAATATTCTTCTTTCCTCCTTATCAATGTTCTCCACTCTCGTTGAGTCCATGCAATGGACCATCCTCGTTCCTCTTGCGGTCATCACGGAACTAGATGGCATCGCGATGAATGCATCGCCTCTTGGCGAGGCTGCAACCGCTGCAATCTCGTACATCTCATCGCACATCCGCACACACGCACTATCGTTGAAGGTTCAGACGTCGAAGGGCAACTACCTTCAGAACTTGAACGTCCGCAGTGAGCAGATCGAGTTTGCCTCGGAGTCATGGGAGCGAAGCATGGATGACTTGATCCTTCGTGCGGCCGTTTGGCAAGACGACCACTGGGTCGATCGTTCCGCCATTTTGAACTCTGCGAGTCGTGATACGTCTGGTGCTGCTAAAGTCGTTCTCATCAGCTTTGATCGCAATTGTGAGTCGCGTTTATGATGTATTCATATTGCGAGTATGTGCTTAGCTTCTTTCACTTTCTAGTGCGTTTGAAAGCGCGTGCCAGACAACTTGATGCAGCCGACGAACGCGACATGGCAGAGATCCTAAAAGCGGCCTCATAAACCCACACTTGTACATCTTCGCTCTACCTTATTCGCTTCTGCTGCGAACCCTCCTTAGTCCTTGGAACAGACGCGCATTACATAGTACACTACTCAATTTTCCTTCGACTAGCGAGCCTCGCGTCCATTGGAAAGCAGGCAGTACTAGCTCTGAAAGTATTGAAGTGCCGACTTCTCGAGTCGTACGAATGACGGGAGCTATAACACCCCATACCACTTACTTGTTTTTCATACTAGTCAGTGATCTGGGTTTCGGTCAGAATGGGAGAGCCTCGGTTTCGAGCTTCATCACTCATGCGCCTGTATCTTGTTGCAATTTTATCCCCTCGTCTTTTGCATCGTTTTTTATTTACTCACAATCATTTTGGACCTTTATACCTGGCTACTGGATATCCGCATCATGTCAATCCTTTATTTGATTTCTGTTTCATTTTGTTCCTTCTTGTAGTCTCTCGTGTAGTATGTTGTTGTATAAAACATCGCAATGATATGGCTCTTGGATTACCTTATAATTTCTGGGCATGTGCGAAAAGGATCTATGTTTGAGAGCAATTCGACAACGACTGTATGATAAAAACAAAGTAGTGTGAAGAGATTGAGAGAAATCGCAACGGTCAGGACGCGTGCGTTTGCCTGCAAGATGTAGGCATATTCGTTGTCCAATTCTCATGATAGCTTGGCTTCAATGAACTCCTCAATATCCGGCAGGGCACGGGACAGGAGCTTGACAGATTTCTTCTCATCTTCAAGAAGCAAGATGAACATTAAGTGCTTAATCAGAGCATCCGAGCATGCTCTTGCTCACCGTAGTATGTCACTTTCCCGTGTTTCTTGCGTACCCTGCCTTCGACAGCGAATACATGGTTCTCGGGAGCGGCAACGAATGAGTGCTGCGTGATGAATCATTTTGCTGGTGTTGGCCGCCTGTTCGAGTCCCTGTACAGCTGGACTGTGCTTACCTTTATGTACCATAGCTTGAGGTCGTCTTCGTTCCTCGGGATTTCGGGTATGTCCTCGCGTCCAACGACCAGCACAACTGCCTTGACTCTCCTCATCACGCTCCTCGCTGAGACACATACAAGTAATTGTTGGCAATTAATGAACGGCGAATATGAAGAAAGACCGTGAGGAGACGGATTGCATACCTCGCGCAGCCAAAAGATCCATCACGGCCGAGCATCCGGGCCCGTGTCCTATCAAGACGATCTCCCGTGCCTCGGAGAGTCTATCACGACAGGGATGAAGCCTCAGCAGCACGAAATATAGTAATTACGAGACACATACAAAATGTAGTTATCCCACAAGTAGGTGACAACTTCTCGAGTGAGCTCCGACCAGCTGCGCTTCTACATGGGACAGGGGACGTTAAGGCATCTCGATGAGAACACGGAAGGTCTGAACTGACGTGGTTGGGCTGTGCGGGTCTCGGGTATGTGTTCACCTCTACATATGCGTATCCCTTCTTGACAACCCAATCAACGAGGTTCTTGGTAACGTCCAGCTAGAGCGAGCGAAAGAATGAAACTGCCTCAGTGTCAGGCAGCAGGTGCAATACTTCCCTAAATACGCACGAGGTAAGAGTATTCGAGCTGTACGTCGCATGTCAAGGCACCAGCGAGCTCGACTCGGAGGTTTCCACTACAGGCTCATTGACATCGGAACTAGTTCCAGTGAAAGATAGCTAACGTACAATTGATGTACAAGAAAAACCAGGGTATCTTTGCCCATCACGTCTCGGCTGTCAAAGATTAGCTGAGATAGCATTAATTGAAGAACCAGACGTGGCTTACGAGCAAATGGCTTGTGCTTGGAAACGCTCTTCTACTTCTGAGTCGAGAAGCGGCACCTGCACCATGCGATATTCTCGGTAGAGGTGTTCTTGGCGATGAAGTTTAAGTAGTTCTGCAATGCAATTGAATCAGGAATTTGCTCGGTTGTAGACGGCAAAATGTTAGGCATTAGACATTGAAAGGGGTTTGGAGGAAGACTGAAATAAATTGAGTGAAAATAGAGGAAGAAAACCTTTCTACTTTCGTAGTGAAGACTGCGCAGACAATTTCAATGAAACCACAAGCAACGCATACATACCAGGTATCGAGAGCGTTTGCTCCGGAAATTCTGAACAAAAGAGATGAAAGGGCTTGTCAATCGATCATACCTATTAACTGTGAATAAAAGCGAAGCACAAGTACCTTCACGAGGCTCGCATGAGGTTACGTCAAGATTCTTCCAGTAAGTGCTCTGCTGTTTAGCTACAAGCCAGACGGTTTCGGAGCCCACTTCATTCGCGACAAGCGGTTTCATCTCGGGTGGAGCATCACCCAGAAGAACCCGTGTCACGGCAAGTGCGGAGTTCGAGATGGACTCGACATTATATCCGCCCTGTCATAATATTTGCAAGTTCCAGGACCATGTAATATATAGAGAAATTAGATGAGTTTATGACCGAGATAAAACTGATTTTCCAAGTGGCCATTGCTACGCAGAGAGCAGAACAAAAGCGGACGCACCTCAAGAGCAACAACGAGCTTTCCGCCAGCAAGTGTCGCCAACATGTGCGTCATGTGAGCATAGCCTGCGGGAGATACGTGGCATTCTCCAAGCTCATCTCCTTCAGCTGCGTCAAAACCTGCTGAAACTGCGATGAGAAAGTAAGGAATCAGTCAGCAGGGGCATCGACTAAGAAACTCTTGAGTTACTAACTAACGACAAGCTCAGGCGCAAATTCCATAGCTATAGGCATGACGATCTTCATGAACGCATGAAGATATTCTGCGTCACCCATCCCCTTTTCTGGCCAGGGAATGTTAACAGAACTGCGTTTTTTGTAATAATAAAAGAGTTATGAGGCCTTCGTAGCAGGTTATGAGCACGGGCCATGCTTACGTTCCCTCTCCCACACCCTCTCCACAAGAATCCATTCCACCAAAAGGTCCACACGGGTAGAAATCACCTCCGTCATATCGATGTATTGAGATGTATAGCACACTAGGGTCGTCATTGAAGGCACGCTGAGTCCCATTCCCTTAATAAAAATGGATAAGAGTCAAGACATTTCATAGATCAGCCACGATAGTTGAATGCAGAGTAAAGACGGAATCCTGACCATGATGCACATCCCTTAAAGTTAACGGAAGGACAGTTAAAGAGTCTGCAAAACAAAGCCAAATTTTGATAGACTCACCAATCAAGGATCATGACCCGCTTCACGGGTGTAAGCTGTTGTACAACTCGTGTAGCTACAGCGACGTTATTAAAGAAACAGAAACCCATGTGTTCTTCTGGCTCTGCATGATGTCCTGGAGGGCGTACGATTGCGAACGTTTTCTCGAGCTCGCCTCGCGCAACGGCAAGCGCAGCTTCAATCACACCACCACAGCTAAGCTGAGCGGCCAAAGTTGTCTTCGGATTGACGTAGAGCGAGAGATACTCATAATAGCTCTCTGACATAACGATCTGATCCGAATCCATGTCTGCAAAGTACCACGGATTCGAAACGCAGTTAGTAAATATTACATAAAACAATGAATGGAGATGTAATCACGAGCTATCATCTGGACTTTCTCCCAGTGGTCTTCGCTGTGGACAAGTAGAACTTCTGTTTTGCGGACCGTACGGATCGGAATCAGCTTCATACGCCCTAGACAACCTGCGTCGCGAAGCCTCTGGTAAATGCCGGAGATGCGAGCAGGCTGCTCTGGGTGATTGCCGTTGTTGCTAGAAGTCACAGGCGAGTGGTTCATCATGCGAACGTCATAGACATAACCGAAACGCGGCATGCGTGCAACTTCTCGTCCCAAGGGAACAGAGCTCGCTCGACCCGAGCTGGCGACTGCAGGCATTTCTGGCTTTGCAGTAGCGCTCATGGTAGAAGGTCCAGAAGCAGGTTGCGGGGCTTCCTCCGTGACAGTAGTAGGCTCTACGCTATTTATTGCTCCGTCCACATCCATAGCTTCTGATTCCAGCGTGGCTTCTTCAATAGTCACACTTTCAGTCTGAGTCACTACCTCCTCAATCGTCGCAGTATGCGTCTCCGAGGCTGCGGGGGGAGCTGTGGATTGTGATCCGACCCCTATAAGGCCGCTGACCCCGCTGGCTACCGCACTGAAGAAGGACATGTGAAGAGATATTCACTTAAATCGGACCACAAAGATCAAAGTTCAATATGCAGTGTTCCAAGTCCTCTATAGTCCAGAGACCGAGGGTCAGCCGTTAATCGAGTAAAAGAAGGATTATGAGTACGTAGTGAAGAGTAAGGAAAGAAAGCAGGTTCAGCCCAAGGATCCAAAGAAGCCAACTTGACGATGACGGTAAGGAAGAAAGGGTATATAACTATAAATAGAAGATCACATGATATATGCTTATATACGCAGATGGTTAAACGCGCGTCGCGTTCTCGAATATCAAGCCGCGTCACCGCGTACGACGAGCTCAGCTGCATATTCCTCTCCTGTAACAACGATGAACACATTTGTGAGCAGGTTCTCGAGTACGAGCTACGACGAGGAGCTGCGCAAGGCCCGTGAAGAGCTCGAAGAGGAGGGCTTCGGTGGCGCTATGTGGGGTTCCAGCGCGGGCTTTGGCAACTTGAGCAAGGGCGTCCCGATGTTTAACCTCCCCTCCGTTCCGGATGTACGTCTTTTAACATCGATTCAATGCAATAATCGATAACTAAACAGAAGCTATAGCCCACAGCGTTTTTGCGCTTACACACAGACGACCATGCCGACCCTTCGTGTCGTATTAAGATCCAGCACGGTACGACGACCCTCGCGTTTCGCTTTCAGGGCGGTGTCATCGTCGCGGTCGACTCGCGCGCCACGGCGGGATCCTACATTGGTGTGTCAACCTCATGTATTTCCAGCGATGCTCGTTTTTATTTACTTGTCTAGCCTCGGGAACGGTGAAGAAGGTCATTGAGATCAACAAGTTCCTGCTAGGGACTATGGCTGGTGGTGCAGGTATGCTTGTTGTTATATGCTGCGTTGTCGTCATCGTGATGTGCTAACTTCTCCCTCTGTGGTATTTCAGCCGATTGCCAGTACTGGGAAACATACCTCGGTATGCAATGCAGACTGCACGAACTCCGCAACCGCGAGCGGATATCCGTCGCCGCCGCAAGCAAGTACCTCAGCAACCTCGTCTACTCCTACAAGGGCATGGGCCTCAGCATGGTGCGTCTTCCCCTTTTTCCTCTGCCCTCGCCTCTCCCATCTTTCTCATTAAATTGACGACTACCACGGCCCTTTTTTTCGTACAGGGCACGATGATCTGCGGGTGGGACAAGACGGGCCCAGCGGTGTTCTACGTCGACTCAGACGGCACGCGCCTGAAGGGTGACATCTTCTCCGTCGGTTCGGGCTCGACGTTCGCGTACGGTGTGCTCGACCAGGGCTACCACTGGGACCTCACCGACGAGGAGGCGCAGGAGCTCGGCCGCAGGAGCATCTACGCCGCGGGCCACCGCGACGCGTACTCCGGCAACACGATCAACCTGTATCACGTCAAGGAAGACGGCTGGAAGTTCATCGGTTCGTTTATCTTCGTTTACCTTGAATCTTTGTTGGAGGGATTCTAAATAAATCGGACTGGTGCACTTGCGTATAGGAAACTACGACGTCACGAAGATGCACTACGACGGTCCGGGTGATGTTCCAGGCTCGACGGGCGGAGGTTACGGCTACGACGTGCGAACGAGCCCGGCGACTGTTGCTGTACCCTGATCACCCGAAGTTTCTTTGTATCACATACCTCAAATCAACTCCTTATTTGATAACCTCCATCAATGCATTTGACTATTTTATTTCCACGGACCAGATTTTCACCAGTGGGGGGCGAGTAGGTGAAATGCTAAGACGGAAATCGAGAACGAGACAGCGGGAGGGGGGGGAGATGAAGAAAGGCGAAAATCGAAAAGAACACGAAAGTAAGGGAGACGAAAAAAAAATACAGTACAACCCGCAAGAGGTGCGTCGTGTGGTGCTAGGCGCTAGATACTAAGTAAAAGCTACGCGCAGTCCAAGTACTAAGTAGTCCAAGAAGTCCATTCAAATCCACAATCCAAATCCACGCCATGGGTATATGTATAATCTGTCGCGGTATCCATTTTGTTTGTGCTCGTGTGCGCGGCGCGCAGGGATCCAGATGCATATGAAAAGCGGAAAGAAAAGAAACGAAAAAACGATAGAAAGAAAGAAAGATACAGAGAATCGGGGAAACGGGAAATGAGGAATGGAGCAAAAGTCATTAGAGGGAGTAAGTAAGCGAGAACGTATATCCGAACATCCACATTTAAACTTATCCAAAAAAAAATATTCAGGAGGGTACGAGCTCGTGTGTGCGTGGTGTGCAGTGTGGTGAGAGCATCCAAGGATCGCGCAAACGAAATGTGGCAAATGAGGAATGTAGATGTGAAGAAATGTAAGAGGGAAGAGAAACAACGAGAAAAAAAAATACAGTTGAGATGAGTAGTGAAGAACAAAGGGGGATAAGGAGGAAGAGGGAATATACAAGATAGAAGACAATAAGATATAAAAGGGTGTAAAAGAACGTAGAGATTGAACCGCCCTGCTCGACGCGTCGATATATCGCACAGCCGGGAGCGCGAAGTCAGCCCGACATCGAAATTGGAGAGAAGGAGGGGCGAGAGAGGGACAGGGGGAAAGGAGGGAAGTGGCATGAAGAGGGGTAGAGACAAAGACAGAGAGGGAAGGGAAAAGCGAGGTGGGGACTCGGAAGAAAAGACATGGAGGTTGGAAAAGATCGAGGCGGTCAATAAAAATGGAAGCGTAAGCTCCGCGAAAACTCTCGACGCAGCCTACCGCAAATCAATAAATTGCGTCTTCCGCCTATGCGCGCGCACATCGGGGTCGCTATCGCGGTCGCGGTGCTCCATGCGCAGTATCCCGCTCCCACTCCTCAGCCCACTCACAAGGTCCGCAAGCACGTCCCCATTCGCGTCCCCATTCTCGTTCCCGTTTGCATTCGGATACCTGCCCTCGTCGTCGTCATCGTCATCGTCATCGGGCGCCATGATGTCCATCTCCATCTTCACATTCGCATGCCGCTCGCACAGCATCAGCCCATCGACCTCCCAGTACTCCTCCAATCTCTCCGCGCAGCGCGTCTTCCCACCTGCCCCGCCGGTCAACGACCCAATCGACCCGATGGAAGCGGAGTACCGGAACTCGCAGATAAGGTGCTCAGGATGATATCGTTCCCCCGTATGCGCGACCGCGCACGCACCCTCGATCGGCTGCCCGCACGCTGGGTCCGCGCAGAGCGAGTCGTTCGCCTCGTGGTAGTGGTATCGGCAGAACGGCTTCCCGTCGAAGACGTAGAATTCTTTGTCAGGAAACGGTTGCTATGATTTGATTTGTTTAGATGTGAATGAATGTAAAGTTAGAGAGAAGAGGGAGACGAAGGATATACCTGGCATTTGTGGCAGTTGAAACACTCGCGGTGGTATTTCCCCTTGAGTTGCCCGTCTGCAGATGACACCGCCTGCTTCTCAATCGGTCGATTACATCTTCGGCACTGTAAGCACACAAAAAAAAGTAAGCCAATCTGACAGCAGACACAAAACCAAACGAAAAACACGGAAAACGCCTCACTCACCTTGGGTAAATACATTGTCTTCCAGCACCTCTCACACAGCACGCCTGCGCCCTCCGCGCGCACCCATCGTCCATCATCGATGCTCTTGCTACACCGCGTGCACTGCCTTGGCCGGCGTTTCGCCGCGGCGTCCTCCTTCGACCCGCCCATCGCAGGCGTCGTGCGCGAGCGCGTTGGCAGCTTCGGCGACCTCGGGCCCGCCCCCGGTGAGAGCGGGAGCGCTACAGCCGACGCGCTGCCAGGCAGAGGTACGTGCTCCTCGAATAGCGTGTCGAGTACCCTATCGCGGTCCCGGTCGAGCTCGAGCGCGCCAGTCGACTTGGCGGTGCTGCGCGAGGCGTAGCTGTATGCTGATGAAGAGGACGCAGAGCGAGTAGGGAGGCCTGTAAGGGAGTGTTGTGGTGAGGGAGCGTCGAGCGAGGGGAAGAGCACACGCCCGCGGTCGGGTTTTGTTGCGGAGAGGCTTGTGGGTGGGGAGGTCGGCGAGAGTGCAGACTCGGTCTCCTGGTCGTACGCGAGACCTGTTCCACTGTAGTCCGATTCGGATGGTGAAGTAGGTATAGCATCCCGGGGTAAGGTCTTTGCCGTGTCAATCTCGAGCTCTTTGTCCCTGAAGCGCGCAGACAAGCGAGAACCAGAGGGCGAAACAGAGCGTGTGCTCCCAGGGGTGATTGTATCTGGGGATTTTGGCGACAGAGCGCGAGGGAGGCCGGGAAAGGGGATGCTTGTTGGGGAAGGCGTCCGCGAGGACACGATACCTGGCTGGGGGAAGGCATTGGGAGAATGAGGAGACGGCGAATGAGGGGAATGGGACGAAAGAGGCGTGTTCGGAGAGAGTGACGACGAGGATGCTGCAGAGCAAATCATTCAGATTTCCTCCTTCAAAACCAAACTCGAAAAAAGAGTAGAACTCACATGCATGAGCCGCATTGGCGTTAATATTCAAATGCCTCGGCGCGTTCGTCCTCCGGCCATCCATCCCAACTGTAGGTGTCCGTATCCTATCCGGTGTCTGAATTCTATTCATAGAAGCCGCTAGCATCGCCGCCTGCGCGACGGCCTGGAACCCTCGTCTCCCTACGCCGGCCATATTCACCTCGCCACCATCTGCGTTTCCACCCGGCGGGCGTTGTGAGGCGGGACTGAGCGCGCTGAGCGGACTCGGAACACGTGTGCTGTCGTGGGAGGGCCGTGACTCGAGAGAAGGACGCGTCGAGCCAGGGCGGTCCACTGACATTCGGGGTGGCGCGTCCACTGACGGACGCCGCGGAGGTGGCATGGGTCCAGGTGCAGAGCGCGACATGTTTTCATTTCCGCTCTGCACGGTGTTCGTTGGCGACAGCTGATTCATTTCGGACGTAGATGGTGCACGCGTCCGCGTGTCTCGCATGGAACTCACGCTCGGCCTCCGTGAATTGGCGCCGGCGCCTGGCGCGAAGGAACGCGGCAACGTGTCAAAACGTCCCGCAATGGGACCAGTCTGCGATGAAGGTGATAGCGCGAGCGGCGTGCCCACGCGCGAGGGAGCTTCGAGTCGTGCACCCGCGCTGCGCGATGTTGGGAGAGGCGGCGGAATCTGTACCTGCGGGCGACGCGACATCGACGAGCTACGCGGACGTGCAAATACGCCGGGTATCGGCGTAGCAGACTTGGGCGGGGGCACGACGAGCGGCTTCGACGGTGTCGGCTGCGGTGTTTTTGACCGGCGGAAGGACATACCCATCGCGGAGCGCACATTGCGCTCTGCGTCGCTATTGCCACTTGATTTCGCGTTCGCGTTTCCGTTTGTGCTTGTATTCACTGGATTGGAGATTGATTGGGACGCCTGGCGGATTTTAGCGAGGATAGCAGAGGGACGCGGCGTGGAGGGCGGCAGCGGTGGACAGACGTGGTCGCCGAGGTCTGTGAGTGCGACGGGCTGGCTGCAGTTGGAGCATTTGACGGTGGGCAGGATCTGTGAGATGCGTTCGCCTGGTTTTTGCGGAAGTTGAAGCGCCATGTCGTCTGTTGAAAGGAGCGGCTTGAGGGATACTGTACACGGTGCGAAGCGAGTGAGCAAGGGTGGTGGACGTCGTGTGGACGGACGTGCTCGTCGTCGCGGACGATGAGGAGATGATGGAAGGAACGAGAGACGATGAAGGAGAGAATTAGGCGAGACTAAGGGGGTAGAGTAGAAAAAACAAAAGAAGAGTTGTGTGTCGAGAGGCGAGAAGTGAACAGCTAGTTTAGAGCGACGGATAAGGAAATTACACGTCGATCGTCTCCCTTCATCTCCGACAGCCTTCACGCAGCCAATACGCACTCCTAGCCTCGATTATTGTGTTTCATTTTACTCGAATTTACTGCTCGACGCTGGATTGCTTATCGCTGACCGGACGAGTACCTAAGCGAATGATCAGCTTCCCCGATGGTTCATCACTACCGCGAACACGACGCTAATCCATCATAGGCCTGCACATTCAGTCGTCCCAGCGTTGCCAGCTCAGCCCAGCTCTCGTCCGATTCGAAGCAGATGCAACAGGTGGGAAGCCTGTGACGGTCACGGTGAGCATTCGCGGTTTATCTCCGACGAGCTGAACAAAGACAAAATGATCGACGTGTTCCACGTGCGACATGCCGTAAACGCAAATCCGCTATCTGCCGATTAAATTCACATCTGCATCACGTGTGCGACGCGTACGAATCAGCTTCGCGCCTTGTCCAGTGCCACCCTCATCAGAATGCGCCTACTTCATCCCGCACTCTCTATTCTCGCCCTCGTCTCTTCTACTCTCGCCAACGACCCGGCTTGGAACGGCCATGTCTTACCCGGCTCCACCACTCCCTCAAAATTCACACCCTTCTATCTTCCCAGCGGAAGCACCCAGTTCGACTCCGAAAACCCTGCTATCCATCGGACTGGCTCCTGGCAAACAGTGACATCTGAAGACTACATCAACGGCTCGACACTTAGCACTACTGAGCGGGGCGCGTATGCTTCCCTCGGCTTTACTGGCACCGGCGTCGAACTCTATGGTGGCAAGGGCAAGCGCTTTGGCCAGGCGGACGTGTATCTCGATGGTGACCTCATGCAGACCGTCAACAACTGGGCTAGTCAAGATCAGACACAGCAGCTTCTATTCTTCGCATACGGTCTGACGCCGGCTGTTCATACTATCAAGGTTGTCAACAAAGGTTCAATATCGGGCTCACTATTGGAAATAGACGCTTTCGTAGTGATGAGTCCCGCAGCATCCTCCACGCCTGAGATACACGAGGAACAAACTCCCACTCCAAGGCCAAATCTTTTGATCGCTCAATCCCCGCCGTCTGCTGGCGACTGGTCGCTTGTCCAGAACGGATCTACGGGCGTGGCTGCAATGCAACTCGCGATCATCTCGTCCTCCCATGCGATCATTATTGACAAGGTCGAGCACAACCCGCTTACAATTGGAGGTCACCCGGCATGGGGCGCGTTGTACAACCTCGACACCCACGCCGTCAAAGCCCTCAATATGAAGTCCAACTCCTTCTGCGCAGGCGGGACCTTCCTCTCCAACGGCACTCTCATCAACGTCGGTGGCAACCCCGTCGTTTCGGACAAGACAGCAGCAGCAGACTTTGGTGACGTCGACGGCCTGCAAGCTATACGCCTCTTCCACCCGTGTGATTCAGACTCTGTGGCAGACTGCGACATCTATGAGAACCATGCAAGGATCCGGATGGCGTCCCCGCGCTGGTACAACACCGTCTTACGTATCGCGGACGGAAGTGCTATGATTATCGGCGGTTCAAAGAAAGGCGGCTGGATGAACAATGCTACGACGAACAACCCGACTGTGGAGTACTATCCGCCAAAGGCAATCAACGGTTCTAACGGGCTCCCGATTACGCTTCCCTTCCTTCAAGATACATTGAACTCAAACCTTTTCCCTATCGCCTTCGCTCTCCCTGATGGCAAGGTCTTTATGGCAGCAAACCAGGATGCTACGATCTATGACTGGCAGGCGGACTCTGAACAACGTCTACCGCAGATTCCGAACGGAGTGCGCGTTACTTACCCGATGACAGGCACAGGTCTTCTGCTCCCTCTATCTCCGGAAAACAACTACACCCCTGAAATTCTTCTTTGTGGCGGATCTGCACTCGATGATACAAAGCCTGGCTATGAGTTGAACTCTCAAGACCCGGCTTCGTCTCAATGTTCTCGCATGGTTCTAACCGAAGGTGGGATTTCCACTGGCTGGCAGGTTGAACAGATGCCTCAAGCGCGCATTATGCCCGATGCGGTCCTTTTACCGACGGGCCAGATCCTCATCGTGAACGGAGGCGCGTCGGGCATCTCTGGCTACGCGAATGTCATCAACCAGGTCGGGCAGTCGAACGCAGACAATCCAGTGCTGACGCCCGTGCTGTACGACCCCACCGCGCCAGCCGGGTCGCGCTTCAGCAGCGCGGGCATGCCGACGAGTGCAATCCCGAGGCTGTACCATTCTGTTGCGACGCTCACGCCGAGCGGCGCCGTGATGATCGCGGGCTCAAACCCAAATTTGGATCGTAGCGAGGAGAGGTATGGTACGGAGTATCGCGTTGAGTGGCTGAGCCCGCCGTACATGACGCAGGCGCGCCCTGCGATCACAGACGCGCCGCAGATGATCGGGTTCGGGGAAGCCGTGTCACTGCACGTGCAGTGGTCCTCTACCGGGGCGGGATCGGACGTGAAGCTCGCGTGCATGGACTTCGGGTACGTCACGCATGCGGTGCACGCGAACTCGCGGCTGGTGTACTTGGAGGTTGCGCACGATGCGAACGACGCGAGTGTATTGCAGGTGACGGCCCGCCGAGCGCGGAGGTGTACCCGCCTGGCCCGGCGTGGCTGTTTGTGGTGGTGGATGGGGTGCCGAGCGAGGGGTGGAAGGTGATGATTGGGAATGGGAAGGGTCCTGAGGTGGATGAGGCGGCGTTGAGGAAGTGAGTGTTTTTTTGGTGTCGTATTTGGCTGATGAGCTTTCACTGATGGTGTATGACAGCGTTTTGGAGAACACGCAGGTTGACCAGTATGAGGCGGAGAAGAAGGGGGGCGACGATGGGAGTGAGTGAGCGATGAGGTGGACGTGCATACTTCTTATCGGACACATGTACAGCCCTACCTTTTGATCTTTCTCGGAGGACGCTACGGACGATTCTTGCTATATTATTTTCGCCTTCGCATATACCCACTTTTCCTATACCCATCCCCGTAGACGTTTCGCTTTACAACGTGATGCGTGTGATAGTTCGTTTCTAGCTCACACTCCTTAGACATGCACACATGTAGACTATGCCAGAGCCCTTTCTAATCATTCATAATTATACCATCAAGTCAGGTCCAGAGTACGTATACATGAGAATGGGGTGAAATGAACAGACGAGGGAGGTGTTTATGTCGATATGTGCAACAGGATAACGTCAACCATCTAAAGCAAGCACGCTAGAGACAAGACCAAGCATAGGACTAGGAACGGAATCTAGAGGGCGCGCTGGCGCATTCGGCTGGCGACGGTGCGGAGGCCGGCGTAGACTTTGCCTGGGGGCGAGCCGAGGATGAGGGAGACGATGGCGTCGCGCGCGATTTTGATGTTTTGGAAAGAGCCGAGGATGTGGATTTTCCTGGGAGGGAAGGTAAGCGTTGGGTGTTAGCTTTGTAGTTTTACTGGCAAGTAGGAGATGAGGAAGGGCGAAGAGGATGGGATGGGATGAGTAATGAAATGGGCAGGGGCAAGGGAAAAAGAAAGGGCGGGGACAAAATAGAAGGAAGAGGAAGAAGAAGGGGAAGAGGAAAGGGAGAGGGAAGAGCGGAACAGAGGGAACGTACGTGTCGGCGAGGATGATGCGCGTGCGGCTCGCGTTCTCGATCGTGAATTTGGTTTTGCCGTCCTGCCCCGCGATGCGCCCGATCGCGCGCGAGAGGTGGTCACCGTGCAGTGTTTTGACGTCCTTGATCTCGAACGAGTCGAGGTAGAGGTCGTCCATCCGAAGGAGCGCGATCGCGTCCTGTGTTCGTGTGAGTTAAGGTGAGTGAAGCGAAAGAAAGGTGAAGTTGGGAGATTGAGGTAGAGGTAGAGGTATGGCAAGTGAGTGAGGGCGAGGGAGGGCCTAGAGGGGGAACTTGGACTTAGACTTACGTTGACGTCGAAGCCGAGCGCGAAGGCCTTGACGAAGTCGGCACCCTTTTGAAGTGCACCGACTTCTTTTGTATGTCTCGATGTCTGTCCAGATCACGACACAACACACTTAGACATCACCCAAGGTCGGAAACAAAAATGAAAGAATATCTTGGAAGACGTACCCGTACTTCAACGCAGCGCCGCTGCACGTTCATGCGGACCTGCAGACCGAGCAGCTCCGTCAGCGGGCCAAACACGTTCACCCACTCGTTCTTGAGTGGAGTCATGCGGTGCGGCGGGATCGGGATCCGTCGCGTCTCGCTCTTTTTTCGCAAGCGCGGCCTGCTGTGCGGCGGCGCTCAAAGGCGCGAAGGACAGTGCGCCTTGCGCAGTGCCGGAGGCGGATGGATCGGAGGAGGGGGAGACCGAATCGTCGATCATGAGCGCGTCGTCGTCGTCATTGTCCGCGTTTTGTACCGTCTGGTCTGCGACTTCCAGAAGGCTTGAAGGCCCGCTTGTGCCTTCCATGTCCTCGTCCTGCTCTTCGACAGTTTGTACTGAGTCGGCGACCCGCTGCACCTTCTTCTTCGCCTCCCTCCGTCTCGTCTTTTTCTTCGTTACAGTAGATGATGCAGATACAGTTGCGACAACCATGATTGATTGTATGCGTCTAGCTCGCGAGCGAATATTTTAAGTAAATTCAGCAGATACAGATGCGAAGAGCAGGGGAACGTGAAAAATGCAAGCTGAGGCAATTCAGAAAGCAGGGCTCGGCAATTGCCGTTTATTAGCATTTATGTAGTTGCAGCTCTCATGTGTGTTCATATTGCTCTAACCTCAACCTACTCCTCCTGCTGGTATCTAATTTGGCGACTATTTACAGGATGTCTGGACCTAGCGATGGTGGAGTAAAAGACTTGAATGATAGCAGGAATCAAGGCATCTCTCTCGATCTGACTTCTTCGGCATTCCGCATGGCTTACGCATTTACTCTGCAGCGTTGCAGGCACTCATCTCGTCTTTGGCTCCCAGCGGTTCGTCAGAGGAAAAAAAACTGAGTGAAGAGCAAGTGGGTGCACTTTCTGACAGGCTAAGCCAAATCCTCGGCTCTCCTGGCGAAGGTCCTGAAGAGCGGAGGAACGAGAGGGGTGAGGTGCGTCGTTGTGGACGCGCTGTCGAGCACGCGTACTCATGCAAACGAATTTCAGCTATTGAATGAAGAGGGCTTGCCCATCATCGATATCGCTGAGCCTCTCGGCGATGCGTCTGGTCCCTCTCAATCTTCTGATGCCTTTGTTTCTGAGCATGACCTTGTGCCGCTGTCTGCCTTGTCGGAACAGGACAGGCTGCAGCTGCGAGCGCGGCGGGACCGCTTACTTGATATGCTTGAAGAAGAAGAACAGCGTCTTTCTGAAAAAGGTGCTGAGCGTGAGCGAAGGCGGAAGATGGAGGAGTTTGCGAAGATGGACGCAGAGAGGAAGGCCGCTGCGCGGGAGATGCAGAAGAAGCTGGGCAAGGCGCTCTTGAAGAATCTTGCCGCGCAGCGTGAGCAGGAAGAGGAGGAAAAGAAGAAGGCCCAAGAGGCCGCGGCTGCAGAGGCTTGTATCCAGAACGGCGAGTCAAGCTGTAGAAAACCGAAGAAGAGCGTCAGCTTCGCAAACGTGCCTGAGGTTGACGAGGTGAAGCCGAAGCCGAAGCCATCTGTGGCTTGGGGAGACGTTTCAGTGGCTAAGCTGAAGGCAGGCATCCCGAAGGCGAGGTTGAAGGCGGAGGTACTCAGCAAGCAACCCATGAAGTTAGAGGTCGTTGAACGGGTTCCTGGAGCGGAACGGACATCATCTCCTCAGCAGCGGGACTCGGATGATGAATCAAATCCGGAGGAGCAGGATCTCGAGTCAGATGAGGATGAGGAGAATACCCCTCCCCTTGACGGTGACTTTGAAGACAGTGACGAGTCCACGAGGCCAGATGAGGACTCCGAAGAGGACGAGTTTGATTTCTCTCAGGCAAGGATGCAGCGGGAAGTGGCTCTGGAGTATATTCGCCTGCGCGAAAGTATTGGGGCTGAAGCACACCAGGCGATAACTTCACATACTCATGGAGGCGAGAATAAGTGGGATCAACCAGTGAGTTATTTCTCTGAATGTGTATGCCATCTATTTAAACTATGGTTATAGGAAGTCCCCTTGGAAGCGACACTCTCTTCAAAGCCCTCCAAAGGTGGTATGTCACGCTTCAAAGCTGCACGTCAGGCCAATCAGGCTGCATCAAGCGACGCCTCGATATCCCTAGGTGCTTCTGTCTTACCACAGGATAAATCATCAGCTCTGCAAAGAGCTGTGCGCACGGGAAAACTGGCAGACGGGAAACTTGTCGGTGGAGAGGTGGGCGAAAGTGCGTCGGAAGACGAGGGGAGCGAAAACATGAAGCGTATGATGGAGATGCTCAAGGACGGGGTTGTTGTCAATGACGTATCTCTGCAGGCCGCCGACATTCCTGCAAGAACGGACGATAACATTGAAAAGATTACTGAGCAAGAACCTTCTACCATGCCCTTATCATCATTTACCCGTCCACCCAATCCAACGCCTGCAAAAGCTTCACGATTTTTGAGCGAGCGAGCAGCTCAGAGGCCTTTGTCAGAACCTATACCTGGGCCGTCACCTCCCGCTGCATCTGCATCTTCGCCCTTATCGACCACCGTGTCCGAACGCTCAGTCTCCAAAAGACCTGCTCCACCATCTTCGGTAGGTAACAGACCGTCAGAAAACGGACAACCATCAACCAATACAGCGTTCAAGAAGCCACCAACTGTCATTTCTGTGCCATCGATCCCATCATCAGTGCGTATAGCTTCTCTAAATTTTACTGCTTCAATGACTTGTATGCTAACACTCCACCTGCCCTCGTTTACAGCAACGTCGGCCCTTCGCTGCTCCGCAGGTCAAACCCGATTCAGCGGTCCTTTCCAACATGATCGTCGAATCTCCATCCTTCCCGCCACCAAGCGCTAGTGCTCAGTCTGCCTTGCGTCCACCTCCCTTAGTGAGCGAAGTTCGGGAGTCGACTCGCAGAGCGGGTATGACGGAAGAATCTACCCAGCGGATTGGAAGGGTTTCACGCTTTAGAGCCGAGCGCTTATGAGGCATTATATAGACCCGAGCTCGCACGTTCATGCCGTTATGCCTCCACAACTTCCCGCTACTAGGAGGCATGCGTCGCGTTCGTTGTTGTTAGGTTTGTGAACATTTGAGAGCACCTTCGATATCATTGGGCGATGCTAGATGCGAAAATATCCAAGACTAACGATAAGTAGCTGTGAAGATGTAGGAGAGGACATGTATTTTTACTTTGACCCTTGAGGTCATTTCTCCCTCTGGCCTAGCTCGCGGGAGAATGTCGGAACTAACAAATTGTCTAAACATATACAAAGAATGCGAGTGGACCTACAAATGTCGACGGCAAGCATATCCTGATTCTATTTCGGTGTTGATTTTCATATTAGTGCGAATACAGTAGCTTTCGACGAAGCGTTTTTTATTACCCATTCATGCTATCATCCACTAATCAAGAGTGCGAAAGGCAGATAAGCAGGAAAGAGGCAAAGAAGAAACATTAACTGCGACGTGTTGTAACTTTACATTGCAGAAGCACGTGCGGGATGCGGGAACGAAGGAGAATGGAAACAAAGGCGTCGATCGATGGGATAAGAGAGGAAGGTCCTCGGAGATAGAAAGAAAAAGAACACTAAAGCGGATACTAGCTCTGATAGTGTTGTTGCTGCTGACTGGTATTAATCGATAGGTTGTGCTCCGATTGCCGATGCTGCTGCTGCCGTTGCTGGAGCTGAGCCTGAGCCTGGGCGAGAACGGCGAGCGTATTTGGGTCCGCCGGCGTAGAAAACCGAGAGAAGAACGTCTCCCATTGCGCTACAAGGATGAAACGCATTCAGCACCGATTGCATGGAGAGATCGAAATACTAACGCCAATCAAACATCCCTCCCGGAATTCCTTCCAAAAATCCGGTGTCAGCGACGTGCATTTCGTCGAGCACGTTCGGCTGCGGATTGGCTTCGAGAGTGTTCATGACCAGAACGTCCGATGGGCCCGCTGAATTCAGTGCGGGATTCACATTCGCGAAGTCACCTTCCGGACCGGCCGCTCCTACGGGTACGTAATTAACCATCGATGAACCGATGCCTGAAGAAGATTGTCCGGCGGCGTCGTCGGCCGCTCCTGCTCCTGCTCCTGCCCCTGACGCTACGGCAGTCGACGGCAACATGCGGTGCGGCGCCAGCGGGCGGGTGGTGGCGAGCGCAGCATCAGCGTGGTGCACGGCAACATCAATTGCACCAGGAGAAGCGGAAGTGCGTGCGCGTGGAGCAGAATGCGGGCCAGAACCAGCAGAGGGACGGAAATAGGTGGAGGAAGAGGGAGCGGAATCATTGGTAGGACGAACAAAGGACACCTCAGCCGCCAACTCCTCACCTTCTGATTCCTCGTCAGAGAAGCCTTGACTTATGACGACCGTTCCTTCAGGGAGGTCCCTGTAGTCTCCTTCCTTGGCTTTCCCGTGTGCGATGAAGACGCCTTTGCCTGGACGAGAAGGGTCATTTCTGTATTTCAAACCTTTAGCAATTCCTTGTGGCTTGGGTACAACACCGGTTGTCGGGTTCAGTCCTGGCTGATGGTCGTGCGAGGGTGGACCGAGCGTTGTTTCATACAAAAGCGTGATGATTTCAGCGGTCTGCGCACAATTGTTAGTCATGAAAGCAGTCAGCATATCTGGCCCATGTGATATAGGATGAAGACACGAACCTTTCGTCGCGACGACATTTGATCAGGTTGTAAACAAGCTTCCCAACGTCTCACACAGTCACGCAATTTGCGCAGCTTCGTCTGAGCATTCGCATCTTTCCGACGAGCCCAAGTATGATACTATATACGTACCATGCCATCGCAGAACAGAGAGACCGAAGGCAGGCGCTTGAAGGTCAGCACACGACAAACGGACGGAACAGGAACTCAGGGTTGATATCGCCCGTCAGACGCACCTGGACCAGAGCGCACGACGTTGCAGCGTAAGCCACGAGCATCCACACATCATACAGGGTCTCGTGCGCATCAAGCCAGTCTATCGCGTCGCCAGTCATTTGCACAAGTATCGTCCATTGGTCGATCGAAAGGTTGAATTTGACATGCTCCGGACACGAATACGAAATACGCATGAATACGCGCCAGAAGATCATGGAAACCGAGGCGTAAAGAAGGAAAAGAAGACCTTTGTTCCGGATCAGCCGAGCGCAGCTATGCAAGTTGGCGAAAAGATTGGCCTACCACCGCTCCGGGGCGTGTCAGGACCTCTGAATTTCAGGGCTTCAGGAAGTCTTTCTTGCCAGTCTTTCATGTCGTTTAAAAGAGCGTGAAGCTTTTCGTCCGTGGCATGAGTCAATCCAGACGGGCTGAGTTTAACGTTAATACCAAGCCGAACTGACCGACTATCTCGACATACCCGTAAATCGTCTTCAGCACGCGGCCAAGGATGACGCTAAGTCGCAGCAACTCAGCAGTGTAATGGTCATTCGGATCACCGGATGAAGGCAGACGGGCATCACAGTCTTCTACATCTATCATGTAAGGATGCCCGTATGTGAGGCTCGTCCTGACGGACAATTAGTGGACAATTAATGTGATACAATTGAACCGCTCACCAGCGGTCCGTGATGACACAGGCGCCCCAAACACGCCGACGCATCTCAATATTCGTCTTCACAGCTTCTGCACGATGCAACCCCAGATCTTGGGCCTAGAAAGTGCATCAATTGAGTGTAGGAGAAGGTATAATAGATACGGAACAGCGTACCATACGGATGGCCGTGCCAAGACGGATCCAAAGAGCAGACAAAGCGTTAGGCACGTATTGAGAATGGCAATCGGCGCATTGACACAAGATGAGAAGCGACTGCACGTTCACGATGCTCGCAGTGCACAGAACGTCTTCGGTCTTGATAACGTCATTCACGGCAACGCGCAAATGGTCGAATACCGCCTGGGGTACATCGCGCTTGCTCGCAGCAACGAGGCAGATTGAGTAAAGAAGGATGGGTGGAGGGGAGGGGTCAGAGAGCGCCAGAAACTCGGCCTGTGTAACAATGGGAACGAGGGGCGCTATGTCCATGAAGTACGAGTTGATGAGTTTCTCAATCACATCGCGCTCGACATGCAGATCGATCGGCTTCGGGAGCGATGGGGAATCGTCCGACGGTTCGAGTACTTGGATGAGGCCATCCCCCATCTTACTCACTTCCCAAATGTGATTGTAACGCTGGTCGTATGAGTGGTACGCGCGCGGCGGAACTGTAGCAGTGGAGTGGAGTAGATGGGTCATAGAGGTTGGTCCTGCGGGCCCAACATTATCAGTATTCGCTCCAAGTACTTGAAAATCGGACAACAAAATAAACAGCAAAGAAAAAAACGCAAGCTCTAGGGCTTGTTCGACAATATTCATCACAGTTTCTCTTTTTTGGATTACGCCAAGGGAGCGAATGCGGATGCAGGAAAGGCTACGGAGAAAAGGAAATCGTGCTTACCATCGACGCGCGCATGGCGAGCACTTTCAGGCATCGGAGATCGCTGAGAACCTTCCGTATCAGTGGCCTTGTCTTTCTCGACGACAGCTGTTGCAGCTGCCGCCGCCTGCGCCTCTTCTTCGAGTCGCTTCTTCTTGAAACGAGTTTCGGTGATGGGCAGGAAGAATGTGCATTCGAAGCCATATTGCTTGCAGTGTTGGCATACTGGCGGCTCGCTGTCGTTGAGTACGTCGCATCTGAAGAGTGAATGAGTCATGTTTCATGTCTGAGGTAATAAAGATGGTGCGAACCTAATTTTCCTACTGCGACAGCTGTCACAGGCGCGCTGAGTCTTGGTCCGTTTCTTGTGCATGTCGCCTGTATCAAAGAAACGTAAGCAGGTTCCCCCCTGGATGCCTCAAGCTAGCTACGCACTCGATTCCTCTGCGTCTGACGCTCCAGAGCTTTTGCCCTTGCCCGAATCTACTGTACCCTTTCTTTTGCGCTTTGAAGACGGACCACCGGAAACGGATGCTTCAGACTCAGGGGACTGCTGAGGCTGAGGCTGGGGTGGTGGGGGTGGAGGCGCCGAGTACCCTGGCACGGCATAGTGAGGGTAGGCCGCATACGGGTGGTACTGCTGCGCGGGGTAATGCTGTGAGGGATAGTAACCGTACGGCGGAGGAGCGTGCGCAATCCCGTTATGTGGACTCGGCGCGGAATGGTAAGGCGAGGGCGTCGCCGCGGGGTGTCCATACGGCGAACCGTTGACGGGGTACCCGGGATTCATCCTGGGCGGATACGGTACCGGTGGTGGCGGGCCGTACTGATACTGTTGGACTTGTGCTTGCGCCGGAGGCGGGGGCAGCGGAAGCGGTGTCGGTGTCGGCGTCGGCTGCAAGCTCGGGGGAGGCTGAGCTATTTGGGCGGACGCAGGCTGCGCCTGTGCTTGCCGACTCTGGGCTTGCCGACGCGCCTTTGCGGATCCCGGCAGTTTCTTGTCTTGCTTGCCACTCGTGGAACCGCGGCTCGCCGGAATAGCAGGAGCAGGGTTGGTAGTGGTGGTGGACGCAGGCCTAGGAGTATTGCCTGTCGCAGATGTATTTTCTGAGGGCGGACCTACAGCTGTCGGGTAAATGTAAACATTAATATTAATCCGCACGTACAGGGGCATTTGTGACATAGAGAATATATATATATACAAAACATAACGCGGAAAAATAGACAAAATACGGGGGAAGCGGACGTACAATCTTGGGTCGGAAGAGGTGCCGACGAGTGATTATCGACGGGAGGCGGAGAGACAGAGTGTCTGGAGTGACTTGCACCCTGTCTCTTGTTGTTTTCCATGGCTATAAGCAAGTGTCGATCGTGAAGCGTGATCAAGCTGAGTAAGTCCGATCCTAAGCGGAATCGTTGCTGTTGCTGTTCGATGTTTCTCCACAGCCAGTCTGCTGCTGCTTCGCTCAATCACGGCGGGGGGAGGCGGCAGCGGCGCGAGTCAACCTTGGACCAACGTTCGCGTGCCGGCCGGTCGTCGATGTGCGCCGTTCAATCAACGTTGGAAACAAGGGAGATGAAGCCGAACTAGCGCAATTCATCTCCGCTTCAGACTCCGCAGCCCACTTGACCCCGGCCATCTTCCCGCGACGCTCGGCATAACGGCACGGGATCCATGCGGAACCATCCATTCCGTACGTCATGAGACATCAAGCGAAAGGGAAATTTTTGAGACCCGTGTCACTTCGCATGCTTGACTTCAGTTTCTCTCAGAGTTTATTTGTCTTTTATCTGCTTCGATCTCGATTCTGTATTAGGATTCAGATTGCATGTCCAAAGTCGGCCACCTTATACCTCTATATAGCAATAAATATCCGGCCCGGTAGAGACGATCTTCCATAAGCAAAAGAGGAAATCAGAAGACTTCTGTTACGGGTCACGTCACCCCGAACAGAGCGCGCCCTCAGCTCCCGACTTCCGCGCCAGGGTTCGGTAGCCGCTTGTCCTCCGTCGCGTACTCCGAAGCAGACAGCCAGGACATGCCCTGGCTGCGACAAAGCATCTCGGCGAGGTTGCGACGCCAATTCCCAAGCGCGAACGGGTTGGGCGGCGCCGGCCCGCTTACGAGAGTCTTGTGCGCTGAGTTGCGAATCTGCACATCATCAATCAGTCTTTTTTTCTTCTGCGGCCCCGGGACATCTTGAAAATGAAGGGAGCAAGCCATACCTGTTCAATCGTCGTAAGGTTTAGTAGCAGAAGCTATGTGTGTGTGAGTTGCGCCCGTGTTCCGATGTCGTAATGAATCCAGTGCGAAAATAACCATGTGTTGTGGTAAGCATATGGTCCGACTGATACATAAAAGATGTAGAACAAGAGCAATGACATACCCGCATATGGTATCCGAGGAGTCCCCCGACGGGCCAAATAACGATAGCGCTTAGCACAAACACAACCGCGCTACCCGCGCCCTTACGCAGCGACGCCGCTGCACGGATATGCTCGTCGTGCGCCTGAATGACAAGATGTAGCGCTGAGGTACATATCATCAGGCACAGAGTCAACATCTGTCGTTATGAGAAAGTCGAGATAATTTAAATTTAAAAGAAAAGAAAATACGTCAGCACGTCATCAAGGCACGCCCTGATTGTCATGAGGCCCGGTGGCGGTACGCACCGCAGAAGTCAGGAACAAGATGAACGAAGTATAGTTTCGCCGTCCCACGCAGTTGTTCACCCACTGGCAGTGATGGTCGCAGCCGTCCACGCAATTGTCGCACTATTCACGTCCAAAATAAAAAGTGAGTAAATGCTATTAGTCCAGATCCAGCTTCATGAGCTGCTCACCATCCTGCAATGGCTCGATCTTGGCGGTCGATATATACGACAAGTCTGACAATACTTGACACGAACCCTGCAATATTTCAGCACCTCGGTATCAGCACAAAAAGGTAGAGTTCACGCTTGGAGCTGCGCTAATGGATGAACTCACACTCCTGATCGGACCTTCAGATCCCGAGGCAGGGGCGCGCGCACAGCGTCTTCCGAGGACGAGGATTGTGGATACGGTGGGTCGGGATCAAGATTTCGCGGCAAAATTCCGGGGTCACTGAAAGCCTAACAGAAACCATCACTCAAATTGACATAGAGGCGACCGATAGCGCAGAACTCACCGTGGCCATCATGTTAGCTATTGTTATCAAGCACATGTACGCACCTATGATAGCCACGGCGGGGCTCTCGTTCTTCCACCACCAGACGGCAGTCGTCCCCGACCAAGTCCCCGCAATTCCGAACACGACAACGGAAGAACAGATGAAAGGCCAGATGCTGTCGCCACCCGTGAGTATCCTACCCTTCAGGAAGAACGTGTTGCGCGAGGGATGCAGCCTATATTTCGGCGTTGGTCTCCCAGCGGGATCGAGAATAGGCGTACGCGAGAGAGGGGGGTCAGTCGATGGAGGAACGGGATTAAAGTCCGGGAAACGAGGCCCATATACGGAGTTGCGCTGTCGGCGAGAAATCGTCGATGGAGCGGTAGCATTGTGATTTCGGGTGATATTCATCGTTCCCTCCTCGTCGATCATCACACCGGGCGTAGCTTTGAACTCAATATAAGGGTCCTCAGAGTTGCGTCCTTGCGACTCGAAATCATCCATGTTCTCCGGCAGCACAGAGCCCTTCACATAAGAGGTGTCCGACGCCATTTGTGTGTCATTGCTGAGAGTTCTCCGTAAAAATTTCTCCAGGCTCGTGCGGACGCGTCCACCAGCGCCGATGCCGCTGCTTAACCCCGCCTCTTCCCCCTTCCCTCCGCTTCCTTCGCCCCACCTACCATAGCCTCCGACTCCAGGCATCTTGTTCGCAGATGTGCTTGCATTTACACTGGGTCTGGGAGCAGCCACCACTGGCTTTGGCTTCTGGCCGATCGGCAGTAGAGGTTCTCTGCTTTTCTTCGTCGAAAAGCCGCGGCCGAGGCCACTGACCCCCAGCGTAACGTTCCCATTAGAAGCTGAGCCAGATCTTTCCCTGCCAGCAACGTTAGGGACAGGCTCTTCGCTAGTAAGCGATGCTTGTGCAAAGCTGTCCGAACCGGTCGACTCAGGTCGCGGGTCGCGGGTATGAGAAATTACGGTAGTGCGAGGCATCGTGGACATGGACATCGCGTTGAAAGCATTGTTTCCCGGATTGAAATTGGATATTGGACCAAAGTCGGTGTAGTACGTTGGTCGCGACGGGTGGAAGAACGAAGCAGAGGGTAGAATCCCACCCGCATGCGTCGAACTCGGCGGCGGCGGCGGAGACGTCGAATGAGGTCCAGTAGATGAAGGGATTGTGAACGTCGTTGAATACGCAGATGGCGAACGCGGTACGTGGCCCCCAGCGGTGTGCGCAGAGCGGGCTCGCGAGGCGGCAGAAGTGCTACGCGACAGCCCTGTACCGCTCGTGCCCGCTCCGCTGTGTGCTGAGCTTGCTGTACGCGGGAGGGGCACGGGTCCAACATCAGCGTCACGTTCAACTGCGTCGGCGCGGAGGTTGAGGGGCGGCAGGTAATGCGGACGCTCTGATGTTGCCATGTGGGAGACGCGTAACGAACTGATGAGAATCCACGCAGAAACGGGCAAGTCCCGTAGAAGTGTTTGAATCAAAAGAACGGCTGCGAACCTAGGAGGCTGCGCTGGCTAAGATTATGCACACAAAAGGACGAAGATTATACGGAAATGTTCAGAGAATTGTTGAATAAGTATACTGGTTGAAAATGAGGCGACGGTTGCGACGGCGGCTGCAAAACAGGTAAACGACACACGTCAAGGATGTTGTTGTCCGGCGGAAGATATACGATGCCAAGGAGAGGGGAGAAAGAAAGAACGTTGCTCGGGTCGCTTGAGAATCCACTCGAGTATATCACGATCGAGAGCGTTGTCGCCGACTCGGATTCGAGCCTTGAGCTCAGCCGATGCGTGCTGTTTGGCACGGACAAACAACGCGCATCCACTCAGCGCCGAAGCATCTTCTCACAGCTTTCCTCAACGTCTGCCTATCAGCTCAAACTTGCTATTTCCATCTTTGATCCCCATTTATCCTGAAGTAAAGATGGCTGGCATCTGTCGCACCCGTCTTGCAGAAGAGCGCAAGCAGTGGAGGAAGGACCATCCTTTCGTGCGTACCGATCTTGGTGGCGCTCGTGCGATTGGTATTGATGTATCGTTCTACCGTTCTAGGGATTTTATGCACGACCAGCAAAGGCTGCAGACGGGTCGATGAACCTCATGGAATGGGAAGTCGGTATTCCCGGTAAATCAGGCGTGAGTTTACTCGTGTATTGATCGCTCGTCGTTGCTCATGCATATCTGCAGACAGCTTGGGATGGTGGTATCTACAAGCTCACCATGACATTTCCTGAAGGTACATTTCTCCACTTCCTTCGCGTAGACTTGTCCAAGCTGACTATTTCGTTTTTAGATTACCCTACAAAACCACCCAAATGTTAAGAGAATGACACTCTTCTTACGCGCTTGCTAACTATGGCATAGGTAAATTCACACCACCGTTGTTCCACCCAAATGTCTATCCTTCAGGAACTGTCTGTCTCTCCATCCTGGACGAGGAGAAGGGGTGGAAGCCTGCGATTACGATCAAGCAGGTTAACATGCTTTTTGATACAAAGTAGACGATATCTAAATGGACTTTGCAGATCCTTCTTGGAATTCAAGAATTGCTAACAGACCCAAACGTCAATGACCCAGCACAAAGCGATGCATACACTATGTTCAAGTAGGCTCGCATTCTGTTTTCCGTATTTATTCTATGCTGATCACATTGTTCCCAGGAATGACAGAGTCGCGTATGAGTGAGTGTGTTCCTCTGCTTCCGTGCCCGGCTACTGATGTTTCATGCTACAGGCGGAAGGTGAAGCAGCAGGCTCGAGAAAATATTCCCAAGTGATAATCTTGCTTAGCTGTCTGCTTCCTGCTACTGCTTCCTCTCTTTCTATTGGAATTTCCTATGGTTGTCTTATGTCTGTTGCTGTAGCTGTACGATATGTTCCCCTCCCGTTCTTCCCGTAAGAGACACTGTAGTTATCGTAGCATACCAACATGCACAATGAAACTCCTCCGGATTAAATTTTTGTGCCCTTGCTAACCGTATGACGTGAGACTGATTACTGGGTATAGGGGATCGACAGCACCAGACCGTGGGAGCTGTTGTGTGCTTCGATTAGGTCGTCGCCATCGCTGAAGGAAGCCCTCAAACTTACCGACGTCTTTTCTCTCCCGCCATCAACGTCTCCCTTGTCTTCTGCTTGTCCTCTCTTCGACTCTCATTCTTGTCACTGTGGCTTGCCACAGTGCTCGTCCATTCTTTTCGTCTCAATAGAGTCTCCTTTTAAATCAACATCGCGTCTCCACAGCTGAGAGCACACACCGAGCCATGGCTGCCCAACTCGGCAACGGAGGGCCAAACAACACCCGAAACCCGTTCAATCTGCCCCAGCAATATTACCAGCAGCCCGTGCGTGAATACGATACAGAGTCGGAGAACGGCAGCACATACGGCCGCCGCGGTGATGCACAATACAGCAGTACCACGCATCTTAATTCTCGCGATCCGTTCGGTGAGAAGTTCTTCCTGCGCAGTACATCTAGTGTCAGTTCGCTTGCTCACTTATGCCCTCATGTCGTCCCTCCTTCTGTGTCCAGTGCGAGGAGACAACGAGTCGGAAGTTGATGTCTATGGAAATCACTATGCGAGCTCTATCGACTCGCATACGGGTCCTAGCTATCCCTCTGGCATCAGTAGCTACTCTGACATGCCAGGACCAAGAGGCTCGAGGGACCCGTATCCCGCGTGGACTGCTGACCGTCAGATCCCAATGTCTACTGAGTGGGTGTTGTCTGCATCTCGCCCAATTGCAAAATCTTACTATTTGGCTTCTGTTATACAGAGAAATCGAGGATATCTTCCTTGACCTGACACAGAAGTTCGGCTTCCAGCGTGATTCTATGCGAAATATGTTCGACTTCACTATGACGCTTCTGGACAGTCGTGCCTCGCGCATGACCCCTAACCAAGCGCTCCTCACCCTGCATGCAGATTACATCGGTGGTCAAAATGCCAATTATCGGAAGTGGTACTTCGCGGCGCAGCTGAACTTGGACGATGCCGTTGGCCAGACCCAGAACCCTGGTCTGCAGCGTCTGCGGAGCACGAAAGGTCCGAAAACCACTGGACAAAAGTCACTGAACAGCGCCTTGGACCGGTGGCGGCACGCCATGAACAACATGAGTCAGTACGACCGGCTGCGCCAGATCGCGCTATTCTTGCTATGTTGGGGTGAAGCGGGTAACGTGCGCTTCATGTCGGAGTGCATGTGCTTCATCTTCAAATGTGCAGATGACTATTATCGCTCTCCGGATTGTCAGAACAGGGTGGATCCTGTTCCGGAGGGTCTGTACCTCCACACGATCATCAAGCCTTTGTATCGCTTCCTTCGTGATCAGGGTTACGAGAAGTTGGATGGGAAATTCGTGAGGAGGGAGAGGGATCATCACGAAATTATTGGATATGATGATGTTAATCAGCTTTTCTGGTACCCTGAGGGCTTGGCGCGCATCGTCCTCAACGACAAGGTGAGTACATGCGACAGCTTGGCACGTTAGTAGCGTATCTGACCGTGTCCCTCAAGACTCGTTTAGTGGATGTGCCACCTGCTCAGCGTTTCATGAAGTTGGAACGGGTGGAATGGAATAAGGTCTTTTTCAAGACTTACTTCGAGACGCGGTCGATTCTGCATCTCCTTGTCGACTTCAACCGTATATGGATCCTGCACATCGCGCCGTACTGGTTCTATACGGCCTTCAACTCTCCGAAGGTGTATACTCCTGCAGGGAAGACAGATCCATCTGCTGCAATGACTTGGTCGGCGACTGCTCTGGGAGGAGCCGTATCGACGCTGATCATGATTTTCGCTACTCTCGCAGAATTTACGCACATCCCAACGACGTGGAATAACGCTTCTCATCTCAGCGGACGTCTACTTATCCTTCTGGTTCTTTTGGCGATAACGGCTGGCCCTACCTTTTACATCGCTATCACAGATGGCACGAACAGCAACGTCCCGTTGATTCTGGGTATAGTCCAGTTCTTCATATCCGTTGTAGTCACCGTTCTCTTTGCCATCATCCCCTCTGGGCGTATGTTCGGTGATCGTGTGGCCGGGAAGTCGCGGAAGTACATGGCAAGTCAGACGTTCACTGCGTCGTACCCCGAGCTAGAAAGGAAAGCACGCCTTGCCTCGATCATCATGTGGCTCCTCATTTTTGCCTGCAAGCTGACGGAATCGTACTTCTTCCTGACGAGCTCGTTCAGCGGACCGATCGCGGTCATGGTCGACACGAAAGTCCAGAACTGCAATGACAAGTACTTCGGGTCGAATCTGTGCAGAAACCAAGTTCCTATCGCACTCGCACTCATGTACTTCATGGACTTGATTCTATTCTTCCTCGACACGTATCTGTGGTATATTATTTGGCTCGTGATTTTCAGCATAGCTCGGTCGTTCAACCTCGGTCTGTCGATTTGGACGCCGTGGAGAGACGTATATACGCGCATGCCGAAGCGGATCTATGCCAAGCTCCTTGCTACTGCTGAGATGGAGGTCAAGTACAAGCCAAAGGTCAACAACTTTTCTTACTGTGACTTCAGCGTATGCTTACCTTATCACGCCTTCAGGTTCTTGTTTCCCAAATCTGGAACGCTGTTATTATTTCGATGTACAGAGAACACTTGCTTTCGATTGACCACGTCCAGCGTCTTCTCTATCATCAAGTAGACGGACCAGACGGCCGCAGGACACTGCGCGCACCGCCGTTTTTCACTTCGCAGAACAGCACGAAGCTTCAGGGCGGTTTCTTCCCTCCTGGCGGCGAGGCTGAGCGTCGTATCTCATTCTTCGCGTCTTCTCTGACCACCGAGCTCCCCGAACCTCTACCGGTCGACGCCATGCCCACCTTCACGGTTCTCGTTCCTCACTACTCTGAGAAGATCCTACTCAGTTTGCGCGAGATCATTCGCGAAGAAGACCAGAACACACGTGTCACCCTTTTGGAGTACTTGAAGCAGCTCCACCCAGTTGAATGGGACAACTTCGTCAAGGACACGAAGATTCTCGCTGAGGAATCGGCATTTGGTACAGATTCAAGTCCTTTCGACAGTTCGAACGAGAAGCCAAAGAAGACAGACGACCTCCCGTTCTATTGCATTGGTTTCAAGACGGCGTCGCCCGAGTACACCCTCCGCACGCGCATATGGGCTTCTCTCCGTGCGCAGACTCTGTACCGTACCGTTTCTGGCATGATGAATTACTCAAAGGCTATTAAATTGCTTTACCGTGTGGAGAACCCCGAGGTCGTCCAGCTCTTTAGTGGGAACACGGATAGGTTGGAGCGCGAGTTGGAACGTATGGCGCGTAGAAAATTTCGTTTCTGCATTTCTATGCAACGCTACTCGAAGTTCAATGCTCAGGAGCTTGAGAATGCTGAGTTCTTGTTACGTGCATATCCAGATATGCAGATCGCGTACCTCGATGAGGAGCCTCCGAAACAGAAGGGTGGCGAACCACGTCTATTCTCTGCGCTCATTGACGGCCACTCTGAGGTTGATGAGTCTGGGAAACGCAAGCCGAAGTTCCGGGTCGAACTACCGGGTAATCCCATTATTGGCGACGGAAAGTCGGACAACCAGAATCATGCGATCGTCTTCTATCGTGGCGAGTACCTCCAGCTCATTGATGCTAACCAGGACAACTATTTGGAGGAGTGTATCAAGATCCGCAACATATTGGGCGAGTTTGAGGAGTACTCGATCTCCAGCCAGAGTCCATATGCACAGTGGGGTCACAAGGAGTTTAAAAAGGCACCAGTCGCCATTATCGGCACTCGCGAATACATTTTCTCGGAAAACATCGGTGTTCTCGGTGACATTGCCGCCGGAAAGGAGCAAACGTTTGGTACGATGACTGCTCGAGCGCTGGCGTGGATTGGTGGAAAGCTGCATTACGGACACCCGGATTTCCTGAACGCGTTGTTCATGACCACGCGTGGCGGTGTCTCGAAGGCTCAGAAGGGTCTACATCTGAACGAGGATATCTTCGCCGGTATGACCGCATTCGGTCGCGGCGGACGCATCAAACACTCGGAATACTACCAGTGTGGTAAAGGACGTGACCTTGGCTTCGGTACGATCTTGAACTTCCAGACCAAGATTGGAACGGGTATGGGCGAGCAGATGCTCAGTCGAGAGTACTACTATCTTGGAACGCAGCTACCTCTTGACCGGTTCCTCACGTTCTACTATGGTCATCCGGGTTTCCATATGAATAACATTCTCATCATCTTTTCCGTGCGCATGTTCATGATTGTCTGTAAGTTGTCAAATGTCCACTCTATATTCAGAGTTAAAATTAATCATAAAACTCTCAGTAATATTCCTCGGTACCCTGAACAAGTCACTCAACATTTGCGTCACTGACTCGCAAGGAAACCCTATTGCGGGTCAGGGTGGTTGCTACAACCTCCAGCCCGCCTTTGACTGGATCAAGCGTTGTATCATCTCCATTTTCTTAGTGTTCTTCATCGCCTTCTTGCCTTTGTTCTTACAAGGTAAGATCTTATCTATGCATCGTTAGTGCAAAAGCTCATGTGTTCCTTGCAGAGCTCGTTGAGCGTGGAACTGGCTCTGCATTGATCCGTCTTGCCAAGCACTTCCTCTCGTTATCGCCCATCTTTGAGGTCTTCTCCACCCAAATCTACTCGCAGGCTATATTGAGCAACTTGACCTTTGGTGGTGCACGATATATTGCGACTGGTCGAGGTTTCGCAACGACGCGCATGTCGTTCAGCATCCTTTACTCCCGTTTCGCTGGTCCAAGTATCTACATGGGTATGCGCACATTGATCATGCTCCTCTACGCCACCATCACGGTGTGGATTCCGCATTTGATCTACTTCTGGATCTCTGTACTATCTCTATGCATCGCGCCCTTCGTATTCAACCCGCACCAATTCTCAATCTCCGATTTCATCATTGATTACAGGGAATTTTTGCGTTGGATGTCACGAGGAAACTCTAAGACGAAGGCAAGCAGCTGGTATGGGTATTGCCGACTTTCTCGAACCATGATTACGGGTTTCAAGAAGAAGAAACTAGGTCAGCCTTCCGACAAGATGTCCGGTGATACTCCCCGTGCGCGTTGGAAGACAGTGCTCTTCTCGGAGATCATTGGTCCTTTGTTCATGGCGGCGCTCTTCATCATCGCATATATGTTCGTGAAGTCTTTCCCAGATGCCAACGGCAAACAACCTCCTAGCCCGCTCATCCGCATTGCGCTCATTGCCATTGGACCTATGGTTTGGAATGCGACTGTGTTAATAACACTTTTCTTTGTGTCTCTGTTCCTTGGTCCAATGTTGCAAGGTTGCTGTGCGAAGTTCGCATCTGTCATGGCAGCGACAGCGCACCTGCTCGCCCTCATTGGTATCGTCGCATTCTTCGAGTTCTTCGTAAGTCATATCTTGCGTCATCATGTCTCGAGCCTGATGCTTAATGCATCCTTAACATAGTGGTTCCTTGAGCTTTGGGACGCGTCACATGCTGTGCTCGGACTAATCTGCATCATTGCTACGCAACGTGCAATCCAGAAGATCCTTATCTCAGTTTTCCTGTCCAGAGAATTGCAGCATGATGAGACTAATCGTGCGTGGTGGACTGGCAAGTGGTATGGCCGTGGTCTGGGCAATGGCGCGATGTCGCAACCTGCCCGAGAGTTTGTCGTCAAGATTGTAGAGATGTCCTTGTGGAGTTCCGACTTCCTCCTCGGGCATCTACTCCTGTTCATTCTGACGCCGCCTCTTTTCATTCCTTTCGTGGATCGTCTTCACTCGACCATGCTATGTGAGTGACGAGTTTGCGGGTTTGTTTCTCTAGTCGCTAACATACGTTGTAGTCTGGCTGCGTCCCTCGAAGCAGATACGTCCCCCGCTGTTCTCTACAAAGCAGAAGAGACAGCGCCGATGGGTTGTATTTAAGTTCGGAATCGTGTACTTGTTCTCTCTTGCTTTCTTCGCCGCCTTGATCGCCTTGCGTATGTCTTGTCTTTCTCTTCGTTCGCTTGTACGATCTTTTGACTGAGATTTCCTCAATGCAGCCGTCATCTTCAGAGACGAGATCACCTTCAACTGCTCGCTCTGTACGAGCATATGATGGGTCGTGAGATGGACTCGATGGATAAGCACACTTAGATACCCAGTTGGACTGCGTCCGATGGCATTGGTTAACGCCTTCACTCCTAATTTGCACCTGGACATTATTCTGTTCTCCATCGCATACTTCATCTACGACTATCTACGTGGCTCTCTCTGTCGTTATAATCAGTCATGTATCAACTTGCAAAAATTGCTATTTTGTTGATAAGATAGTCACGTGTTATACGCGTCATAAGGACGTCTCCGTGATCGTCCGTGAACGCGCCTCGGACTTTCAAGCGCAGAAGAAATTTCCATCTGTCGTAATCTTCTACTCGACTCCCATGAGCTGTTCGCCGTTTGTGGCGAGCAAACTCATGCCTGCCATGGCGCGCTCGGTCTTGCAATGCAGACGACTGCCAGTCCGTCGTCTCATGTCCTCGGCGCCACCGAGCAGACCTTTCAAAATACATGTCGGGGCTAGCTTTGCGGGAAAACCTCCAGAGTACCGTACAACGCCAGGGCGCCGGCGCAAACCCATGGTTGACTTTCCTGCGGACAGTGATATCACAGCGTGGAGGGCGGAGATGTTGTCTAGACCGAAGGGCGTTCAATCGAAAGACGCGGGAGAGGATTTCTTTTATGTGCAAGAGGTGGGTGCTGAAACTTAAAGCCTAGAACTTGTGCTAAATGCAACATCGTAGATGCGCAACCAGTCCGTAAGTTTTTGCTCTACGGAAAACTCTGTCAACGCTCAGTTCACGACAGGGTGTCTCATTCGGCGTCGCAGACGGCGTAGGAGGCTGGGTAGACGTGGGTGTGGATCCTTCATTATTCTCTCAAGCCTTGATGTATCATGCACATCGTTACGCTAAACAAGCATGGGCCGGGGAGCCGGAGATCGATCCTTTATATAATTACGAAGAACGCGAACTGGTCCAGGGCTGGGAGCTGATGCCGAAGGAGTGCCTCGAGCTGGCTCATGGTGCGGTCTTAAGGGAGAAGACAGTAGAAGCAGGTGAATCTGTTGGCCAATTTCGTAATTCTGCAAGCTCACGATAAAAGGATCCAGGTTCAAGCACTGCTTGTTTGATAAACATAAACGCGTCCAGCGGCCTGCTGCGAACGGCCAAGTATGTCTATATGCTCTATTTGGCCTCTGGCATGTTCTTACGCTTTCCTACGCCCAGTTTAGGAGATAGCGGTTTCTGCATTTTCCGGTCTTCAAATTTGCTGTACTATCAACCACCGCAAACACACTACTTCAACTGTCCCAAGTCCGTCTTGCTCCATTTATCCTTTCATCTTTCGGCTTATGCAACGCAGGCAGCTGTCGAAGGTTCCGGCTCATTCACGGCGTTTCGGGCAAGCTTATACGGACTCCCCTCGAGAAGCGGATCTCTACGAGACGAGACTCAGAGATGGCGACATCATAGTTGCATATGTGAGCCTTCTGCTCTTCTTGACTCCTAGAGTGTTTACAGACGTTTGTACAGACGGACGGTCTGTCCGATAACGTCTTTTCGAATGAGATGTTGCAGATATGCTCCCTCATAAGTCGATCCGGTGCGTCGGAAGATGAGCAGGTCCAAGACATGGCAGACCGAATGGTCCAGTACGCTAGAGCCTGTATGGTGAACGAGAAGCGAGTCAGCCCTTTCGAGAGTACGTGGAGAGCGCGAACAAGTTGTTTTGATATTTATGTTAACCCTTTTCCATCAGTTGCTGCGGCTAGAGTAGGAGAGAGCTTCAAAGGAGGGGTAAGCCTGTTGGCCTTGATTTAATATCAGCTCTAACAGAACCCTTGCCCGTCTCATTGCAGAAAGTCGACGAGTAAGCCTGTCTACCCTCATTGAACGTGCAACGAATTACTTATTTCTTCTCTAAGCGTAACGGTCGTGGTCGCTCAAATCCAGGAAACGATTTGAGTTCTGGCTCTTCATTGCATCCTTCTTTTCATATAAATTATTATTTTCCTGATTCACGGAGATATCACTTGCTTTACCAAAAGTAAACGCCTACTTCATTACCTACCAGGTTATCATACAGACCCACGGACTAACATAATTCGATATTCTACCCAAGTAGCTGTGACTAATATAGGCAACTATTCAATATCTAGAGTTTTCTTCGATGGCAAGGCGACCACCCTTTATCATTGCTTTACGGCTTCGCCGGCAGTAAATTCTGACTTATCATGTATGAGTGGGTGGAACTCACCCTCGACATCGTTTAATGCCTGCAACAAGGATATCGATTGCTCATATGAGAAGTTCCTAGAGTCAAGATACTCCTAAAATACAAATTAAAATACAAGTTTCCAAAGTTTCCCGTATAACGTCCAAGTACATAGTGCTACAAAAACCTTTCTTCGAAGATGACACCCATCCGCTGCCTTTCTCTGAAAAAGTTGCTTATCGTCTCCTTGACGCGTGTCACAGAAGGACGACTCTTGGGGTCATCTCTCCAGCACGACTGTAGGAAGATCCATATTTCTGGCGAAATACTGGGATACGCGGCGCGGAGCTCTTCGCGAAGGGGCTTCATGCCGAGCAAGATCTCATGCAGAACTTGTACATCCTTTTTCCTATAGTAATACGGAAGCCTGCCGCTCAATACCTGAGGGTATGTCGAGTTTCTTTGTAAACAACTGGTTGAGAGTGTAGTTGACTCGACTCGCCTCCAAAACCGTGCTTCCGTACGACCAGATATCCGAGTATGTTGTCAACTGCACGGAGTCTTGACTTTCGTCTACCTCCCGCCCTTCTCCGTACGCGCTAAAGAGTTCGAAGGCCATCCATCGCACCGACCCTGCGAAAGTCGACGCAGAATGTTCGGAACCCGTAGCCTCTTCAATGAGAATTGATATACCGAAATCCGTGAGCAATGCACGCCCAGTGTCAGATATAAGGATATTCGACTACAGATAGAGTTCGTCAGTAGACACGTACGAGAGTACGAATGAGATCTACTCGCAGCCTTAAGGTCTCCGTGAATGACAGGCGGGGAGAAGCAATGCACTATCAAAATGAAATCCGCATAAGCGACCTCCTTTTTAAGCCTACAAACCGTGGAATAATACTCACAGTACTCGAGGCCGGAAGCGACTTCATAAAGCTATATATGTTTATCAGTCAATAGGTTCTGCGGGGGAGAGGCTCAGACGAAGGGGGTCTCACGAGCTTGAGTCTTGCCGGAAGTGACCTCTGAACATCCTGTCCCTCAAAAAAATTTGAGGCATTCCCTCTGTCCATCCAGGGAGAGATCATTGACGCATAACGTCCCATATCATAGACAATCCCGTATAACGGAACGATATGGTTATGTTGAAGCTTTTTCCAGATATCCAACTCTTGATTCAGTCGCTGAAAGAACTAGTTCAGCCGCCTGCTTTTCCGCCATGATGTTTGGCTTACCTTCCGGACTTTAGCGTCAGTCTTTGAATCAAAACAGAATGAACGAATGACCTTTATAGCAACCTAAAGCAAGAATAAGAAAAAAAACACAAAGCAATGGCGTCGATGCTTACAATCTCGCTACAGCCGTTTACATCCCATTTGCCTCTCCAGATGTCTGAAAATCCTCCGATGGCGGCGGCATGGTCGTCGAGCTTGCCTATTTGTCCTGTGAGATCGGCGATATCAAGTTCGAGCTCTTGAGGAACTGGATAACCAGAGACGGCAAGGTGTACACGGCCGAGCTCGAAGACAAGTTCAGGGTCAACAGGAGAAGAGGGCCGTTCGTGTTGTTCCTTTTCCGTGTCTCCTATGTCTTCGAGTCCCTCATCGTCCATTTTGAAGTCACTCAACTCCGGCCAATCCTCGTCATCCAGAGCATAGGCTGTCGAAGCTGACCATGATGAGTACCTCTCAGTGCGAAGAGTTGTCCCGGAAAGTGCTGAATATCTTTGGGAGAATTTTCCAAATTGTGCTGATGGAGTGGATGCGATGAATGAGCCCGCACTGAAGCGATCAGAAAGGTCTTTTCCAGAAAGTACTTCAGCGTGCATTAGACTGACTGAGCTCCTCAAAGAAAACAGAATAAAAATCAGACTCACAACTTTCAGGCGGTGCATTTTCTCCGATGAGCAGGACCGGCTGTAAGCAGGTTTCGATTTCAACAGTCCAGAGCTTAAGTTCTTGTGCTGTTTTGAAGCATATATGCACATTTTTTGAGCCATGGCTGATCCGTAGGCAGTTGGACCTTAGAGTATCGGGAGAGCATGATGTGATACCATAGTAAGGAATGGAAGCGCTGGGTTTTGACAGCGAGGAGGTCTAAGAAAATTGGGTTTAGTATTTTGCGGAGGTACCTGAGTTGCGTCAACAGATAACTCACAGAATCTTTGAAGAAGAGAAGCTCATCCTCAGTCAAGCAAAGCCACTGTCGCGTGAAGCGAAAATGGCTGAGGCCGATGCCCTTCACTTCTACGGGACCTGAGCGTATGATCTTCAACCGTCCCTCAGAATCCGATTTCATGCTAGGCTTGTATTGCTAAGGTTGACTGAGAAGGCGGGTAGATGAGTAGGGAAAGGGGAGGGAGGGAGTCTCAGTGCTCAGCGCGCAGAGCTAAAAGTGGGGGCGAGTTGAGCACTGAGTGAATGCGGTGTTATCGCATTTTACTATTAATCGCCTCCTGCAGACACAGGTTAGCATCAATTGATCCGCACAGGGTCGCATTTGAATAGACCATAATGTGAGAAAGGAGAGAAGATTTACTGATGCCGTGATGGAGGAAGCTCAGAATGTGGGCATCCGAAGGAAAGGAAAGCATCGGGAGCGGATAGACACTTGTTGAGGCAATGCTCCTTCTTCGGAGCTGATCATCTCAGATTTTCCGAATATCTGCATCCACCCAATCCTTACTTACTTCACAGGCTTACAGTATATATATTACTTTATTTCGCACTACAACCTAAATGCTTGAAAGAAGAGATCTAGACATAAAAACGGTCTGTACAAGCTCATGCGGTGGGTATATCACTCACAGCAAAAACTAAAGCTTCCTCTCGATGAAACTTTCGATTGCGCCCTCCGCAGTGAGAGGATACTCTTTGAGTACTACCTCATCATTGACGATGAACGAGTTCGGCTGCGACCACACCGGTAAGCAAGCAGTATGCCGTCTATGATTAACGAAACACATACCTGTACAAATGCTTTGCGAGGCTATGTCCCATTGACATGTCAGTCACTGCAAATAGAGGCGAGGTCGCACAAAAGAAGGGCACACCTGCTTTTTCTTCAGCACCAAGTCTCGGATCTCGCCGTTCCAGCCGGGCAAAGGCGTTGTCAACTCAGTGTAGAAGGCGCGCGCGCCAGCGCCGTCCGCGGTGCTCTTGCGAACTTGCAAGTCGACAAGAAGCTTTCCAGCGACGGCGCGGCCCTCCGCTAGTACCTTTTCACGGTCGACGCGGATGTACGCGTTCTCAAGCACGCCATCCGCATCGCGGATCTCCTCTACGCGTGCGATCCCAGAGCGCACTAGGTGTTGCGTTATACCCATGCTGCGGGCAATGAACTTGTCAACTTCTGTTTTGCAATCATAAGGAGGTGAGCACTGACCGAGCTTGCATATGTGCCTGTCCATGCTTCTTTGTTTTGGGATCATAAAATTCGAGCGCCCGAAGACCCATCCGCGCCATCAGCAAGAAAGTGATGAAGATGATGTCTTCGGTGTCCTTCTTAGAAGTGTACTGAAACAAAAAGCGTATGGTCGTTAAGCACTAGTTGCACCAACTTAGAAGGGCGAATACAGACGTTGAAGAGGCGCAGGATTTCCTCATTGCTCGCCACTGATCGAGACAGCTGTGAGCATCAACTATATAAATTTTGAGGATTACGGACATACAATAAAGAGCAGCAGTCTCAGCACGACATTCCTCCATGGACGAGGATACCTCACCGAGCACCGAGTCCGGAGACTGGCCTGGTTTATACCATGATGTTCTATAATCCAGTAAGCACCAAGAAACTTACAAGCTATTTCAAGACGTACATCGGCTTTCCGGTCAATGGGTTGATAACCTATTCCAGCGTACGAAACACTGAGATAAGGACGCCTTTCACATTTAATTTATCAAATTTACCTTCGCAGGATCGAAGTTCTTTTTCCCGTCAGCAGCCTCCTGGAAGAGCTTGCCCGAACCGTGCCCCAAGAGCTCATGGTTAGCTACTTGGAGCTCGAAAGCACGAGAGTCCCAGGCGTTGTAGAGATTCACGTCATCCGGATGTATGAAAGTAAGCTCCTCGTCTGTAATAAGGAAAACACCGTGTGAGATGCTCTCGGATTGAGTTGGCGTATCACCTGAGATTACATACTTGGTGATTTTGCAGCAAGGATGTTCTGGGATATTTGAATTTCAGCTGAGACACAAGGCGTCATACAAAATACTCACCGCCAGTGACACGTTTTTGAAACCGAGAGATTCGCGAATTTCGTAGTAGTTCTGCAATGCTATTTAGATATAAGATACAGCATCTCAAAAGGCCAGTTACAGACAGGGATCTAGATGAAACATGTTAATAAAGCCTAAGGTATCATCACGTTAAATAACACACGTTAATGCCTGCCGGGATGCCTGTTACGAAAGCGAGAGTCAGTAAAGATTCATGCAGGACTTATTTGGAGCCTACCTCCTGTTGCAAAGTTGACCACCTCAAGCGCAGTGAAATCCGGTTTCCTGAATACGTCGACCTCAAAGTCCGCACCCCACGGCAAGCTCTTGATGAGCTCCGGCGCACGCTCGACAAGCTTCTCGTACTTTTCGCTCAGCTGCTTGTTCACGATAGCGGTGAAGCCCTCCCACTCTGCGCGCGCACCGTATGGATCAACGTACGTCTCGATGAAGCCGATGTACGACTCGACGACGGGTCCGATGTCCTTTACCCATGCGCGGGAGCCTTCTTTGTGTGCTTCGATGGAACCGATTTTGAATCTCAAGTGAAGGTCTGAGTCAAGATGGGGGAATGGTAGGGATGGGCTTACGATTTGATGTAGCCGTCGAGCATGTCTTTCTGATTCTCGTTCGCAGTATACTTCTTCGCCTGAAGACTTGGGTGTCAAGCACGCCGTCTAAAAAATGACAAATAAGGACACATACCTCTTTCAGAGCATCAACGGCCTTCTGTAATGCTGGCGCGAAATCGCCATAACGGACTTCGAATGAGCAGTCCACGTTATTGACTTTGATCTCGTGAGTAGATGCAGCCTCGGAGTCGGCGGAAGCTACGTGGAGAATAAATGACTTTTTGTCCACTTTCTCAACGCTGCAGAGCAACTGGATATAAGCTAGAACTAATGCTGATGAGAATATTCCGCACGAACCGGGTATTCAAGACATCGATCCCCTCTTTCTCGGCAGCGGCCTGGACAGCAGCGACTTCATCGTCACTGATAGGCTCTCCGAGATAATAGTTGGAGATGTGACCGTCTGCGCGCTTGCCGATCGTGAGGCTAGATTCTGGGTCCGTCGCATAAATATGTTCTTTGAGCTGACAGAATGCAAGTGAGCAGACGCTCGTTTTGACGAAACCCTTGAGCTAACATACCTTCTCCCAGAGAGGGACCGCTTCGTTAGCGTTTGCGGAGCTCTTTACAGCATCTCCAAACTTCTCTTCGGAGATGCGGGGAATTATTTTTGTGAACCCGAACGATCTATAGTTTACAAGATTGCTCAGAACCTGGTAATTAGTGACTAAATGCGCTTTGATTGAGTCGATGCGAGGATTTTCACCTGAGACGTGTACTGCAGTAAATTCTCCCAGTCTTCCTCATTAAGACCTGATTTTGTCTTCAGTTCATCGACATCTGCGAGCTTGTCTTTGTCGCTGAACGTCAGGATGAGGAGGTCATAAAGCGAAGTTGCTTCGGCCGTGCATTGACCCTGGATGATGCGAGCGCCTGCCCAGCTTGCCTGGGAGACGAAGTGAGCATATTTCTTCTCCTTCGAGCTATAATGAGGTCAGTTCAAAGCAAGCAAAAAACAGATCGATTAATCACTGACCTGAGCTGTGAGAAAGCCTTGGCTACGTCGAGGCTGCAGAAGGGGGTGCGCTGGTCAGCGTAGAAGCGCTCGATGTTGAAAGCAGAAGCCATAGTGCGACAAGAAGGATTTGAGACGATTGAAGTGGATAGCAGGTGTGCTGGGGACAGGTGCTTATTTGCTCGTTGTCGAAGCTGAAGCTGCACAAACCTGAGCCTCCACGCGACAGACATGTGAGTGATAGACGCGTCCTCGATTGTGCAATTCGAGACTTCCGGCTAATCCCGGCATGAATTTCGGCAGGCGTCCAACGCAAGCTACTTACGCTCAACTTGAAGGCTCAGCTTACCTTTACCCGTTCACCATCATCGTCGCGGCAGCATTGCGCTTCGTCGACACATGCTTGGCCTCGGTCTGCGTCTGACGCGCCCGTTGGCTTCCCCTAACCACTTTCTCATCGCTAGTCGCTGGTCTACACCCTCACGCTCTCTCCTTCATCTCGCTGCCACTTTTCGCCGTTCTCCATGTTATAACGCCTCTAGAATCCTCCTGCTTGTTAGCTCACCAAAGACATCTTATATCCGACATGCTTCAACCTCAACTTCTGGCTCCTTTCCATCCGTGCACTCGATTGCTACCGTAACCAGAGCAGAGGCGGAGGCGGACGCCGATCCAAATGATGTGGCCGCTCAGGTCCAGCTCTTTCGTCTGCTTATTGAGTCGGAGAGGCCGGCAGGATGGAATGTGCTTTTGAGTCGCTGGGAGCGTATGTGCGAGTTTGTGAGTTTTGTTCGTCTGACTCATGTACCTTTGGCATTGACGTAGGGCGCTAGAATCCTACTTCCCCACTCCTTCACTCGGATGAAGCTTTCAAATACTACCTTATGGCTCTTATTAAATCTGGTCATAGCTCGAGCATAACCCCCGCTGTACAGCGAAGAGACCAGCTTCTTCGTGCACACCCTTTACCTACGGCAATACAGACAGACGACACGGTGAACACGAACTCCGAGCAATTGCCATCTCAGCCTATTGCCGATCCGGAATCCGCGGCCTCTTCATCTGCTACCACTCATGAATCCTTGTCGCGGAGTCAGGATATTGCTCAGAAGGTTCTTGCAGCATCGGCATCGGCATCGCTTTTGACCCCTCTTTCGAATGGCGCTTCGCAAGCGGGAGCGTCACAGGTGCTTAAGACAGCTGCTGTCGGTGCAGGTGGCGGTGGTGGTCCGGAATCGCCCATCTATGTTACTATTGCTGAACGTACGTCTATCCAATACGTCATTACGCTCCTTATGGCTGTAATAGATCTTTCTTAGCACGTGGAGAAATGTGGAAGAAGATCATCAAGACTTTTGCATGGGTTGCTTTGGGCGGTTTTTGTGAGTTGAAAAACTATTTCCTTGAACTGATCTCATTGAACTCTGCGTAGTCATCCTTGTGGTCCTTTCATTGTTCTTGGAGAACACTAATCTTCTAAAGACTGGTCCTCGCGCCGCAGAATTCGAACCTATGAAAGGGAAAACAGTCAAATTCAGTGACGTTCATGGTGTAGATGAGGCGAAAGAAGAGCTGAAGGACGTAGTGGATTTTCTCAAGGACCCAACAGCCTTCTCAACGCTCGGTGGTAAGCTGCCAAAGGGTATTCTGCTGACTGGAAGCCCGGGAACGGGGAAGACGATGCTTGCTCGGGCTGTCGCTGGAGAAGCGGGTGTCGTATGTCTTAATGCTATTCATGCTTCTATATCTTGATGTTAGACTGATACGTAAATCATTGTAGCCATTCCTATTCGCCTCTGGATCCGAGTTCGAGGAAATCTTCGTTGGTGTGGGTGCAAAGCGTGTTCGTGAGCTTTTCGCGACTGCGCGGAAGAAGCAGCCTGCCATCATCTTCATCGATGAGTTGGACGCCATAGGAGGGAAACGCAGCAACCGTGAGCAGCAACATCTCAAGCAGGTCAATGTTCTCCTTAATTGTAGCGCGCACAGTATCACTGAACAATCATTTTCAGACTCTGAATCAACTCTTGGTTGAGATGGATGGTTTCCTGCAGTCTGAAGGAGTCATCGTCATTGCGGCTACTAACTTCCCGGAGTCATTGGATCAGTACGTCTCCTTGCTAGATGACCTTCTTCTGATCTGATGGTGTTTCGTCAGAGCTCTAGTTCGCCCTGGTCGTTTCGACAGGACCATTGGTGCGTCGTACAAGTTGTCTGGTTCGATTTCTGCTCACTAAACGGTCTCCTCCAGCCGTACCCTTACCAGATGTCCGAGGTCGTGTGCAGATCTTGCAGCACTTCATGAAGGGTGTTGTCACAGGATCCGGTATGTTGCTTATTGCTACAGGTCTCCTGACCGATCTCATTCCTTCTACAGAAGTCGACTCGATGATTCTTGCTCGAGGCACTCCGGGCTTCTCCGGAGCGGACCTGCAGAACATGGTCAAGTAAGGACTCTGCATCCGTTTCTGAAGAAAACAGCCGGCTTACTTCCTAATTTATGCAGCCAGGCAGCTATCCAGGCGTCCAAGGAGGGAGCTAAAGAGGTGACGCTGAAGCATTTCGAATGGGCCAAGGCGAGTCTTGTTCAGTGGATCTTCATGATGCTCAAGGAGACCAACATTCTACTCAGGATCGTATAATCATGGGTGCGGAAAGGAAAACACATTACATCGACCCGAAGGATAAGAAAAGCACTGCATACCATGAAGTACGTTCTGGCATCTGTATGATCTGAATTAATTGTCTGACTATGCTTAGGGTGGCCATGCATTGGTAGCGCTCTACACGGAAGGTGCCATGCCCTTGCACAAGGTTACCTGTGTAACGAGGGGTCATGCACTCGGTTTGGTGAGTTGCACCGTGCTGCGAGATTTAAGACATATGTTAATATTATCTACAGACGCAATTCCTCCCAGAGGATGACAAAGTCTCGATGACCATGAAAGAATATCAGGCCTCTATCGACGTCTCTATGGGAGGTAGAGTAGCGGAAGAACTAAGTACGTCACTTTTTTTTGTCATGTGTTCAAGCATGCAGTCTCTAAAATTCGAGCTGTCAGTATACGGCACGGAGAACGTATCGAGTGGAGCATCAAGTGATATTCGCAATGCTACGAGGACGGCGTCAGCGATGGTCCGGGTGCGTGTGCTCGGGTTCCTTGTATAGACACGTCCTGACTTCGATTTTCTAGCAATTTGGTTTCTCTGATAAAATTGGTCCCGTTTTCCACCACGAGAACGACAACACGATTAGTCCACAGAAGCGGGAGCTTATCGAATCCGAAATTCAGAGGTACGTGGGCGCTCTGGATTATCTGCGTGCATTGTCTGAATTACGCTGTCTCCGCGGCTTTAGAATGATCGTAGAAGGGCAGGACCGAGCTCGCATGCTTCTCAAAGAAAAAGAGGATGAATTACACAGAGTAAGGAAAATCTTGATCTCAGAACGATCGGTCCAGCTCACTGGATATTAACAGCTCGCGAATGCACTTGTTGAGTACGAGACTCTCGATCTCTCGGAGGTGAGGAAGGTGATCAACGGCGAGCCCATAAGGCCTGTAGAAGAGAAACTTTTAGAGGTAATCAACCAAAACCCGGACGAACCCCGTCCGAAGGCCGCGTCACCCGTGCCAGAACCCGCAGCTCAGCCCATTGCAACTGTATCATAGATGCCCTTCATTATTATGTCCCTCATCCCCATCTCTTGTTTGCGCTTGCCTCACTGTTGGTTTCACACTCTCGCACTGGTCTAATCTGTTAAGTAATATCCAGAATACACATTACTTATAATAACAAGGTTGTTGCCCACGCGGCGTCGGCCTTTCAACGTAATGAGATCAGCACTTGCTCGCCTCTTTTTGTATGTGCTCGAGGCCGTCCATGTCTGTGCCTCAACTTCAAACGTAAGGCCCGAGCATCATGTGTGGACACCCCGCTTTATGCCGTCATGATTCGCCACGGGCAGGTCTAGCACGCCGCACACTGCCACGGCTGCTAACAAGACCTTTTTAACCGGACAGCATCGCAAGACCGTGTCTCTCCATTCCTCTCCTAAGTACCAAGAATCTACTATGTCTCCTACATACGGTGCCAATGGTCACTCTCATCCGCGAGGCGTTGCGGTGTATTGTGCATCTTCCTTAGGGAACCAGAAAGCTTTTGAGAAAGCAGCGGTCTGTACGTGTTTTCTTGCTTGCGGGACGATGGACTTGAGCTGAGCAAAACCATACAGCTGTCGGAGCTGCACTCGCTCGCAGTGGGCGACCGCTCGTATATGGTGGAGGCTCGACGGGAATCATGGGGATCGTGTCCGGTGAGTGTCTGACTGAGAGTGGATAGTTTATATGTTTGCTGATTTCTGCTGGTCTAATAATGAAGGAAGCGCGTTAGAACACGGTGGGGAAGTGACCGGTGTCGTACCCTATGCTATGTATGCTGCAGGGGGTGAAAGGCGAGTGTCTACTTCGCTCGACCCGGAGATTCGCGCTAAAGCTATCCATAATTTAGAGAGAAAACGACGAGTGAAATACAACACAGTGTAGACATCAAGGTGGATACGCATGGGAAGGAGAGGGTGAGCTGACTATTCCTGGTCTCTTCGGCTTGTCACTTATCAAGTTCTATGAACGACCAGTTTACATCTGTATGAATCCATTCTCCTTACACTGGTCGTGATACGACTCTGACTTTAATCTATTGTAGGTCGTTGTGAACTCGATGCATGAACGTAAGATTGAGATGGCCAGGCGAGCAAGCGGTTTTATCGGTCTACCGGGAGGATTCGGTACATATGAAGAAGTTTTCGAGGTGATTACCTGGACACAGCTCGGCATCCATGAGAAACGTAAGGACATCGTTATTTCTTCTACCCTTTTTCGATAACGATCTTCACGGTTGTCTCTTTGCAGCCGTCGTTCTGCTGAACGTCCTCTCGTTCTACTCACCCTTAAGGGACCTTGTCCGCAACGGAGTTAAAGAGGGGTTTATCCAGCCATCAAATGAGAACTTGGTTGTTGTTGTGGACGGCCCATCTGATCTGTCACAACATGAGACATTTAACTGGGGAGAAGCGGCGCTTAGAGCTCTGGACTCATGGACTAAAGGTGAATCTTCGATATACGATTACGACTGGTCCAAGAAGTTAGGTGAGGAAGGCGAGGCACAGGGAGACAACTTACAGTATACATGAAACTTCATTAGTGCACTAGACTACCTTTCTTCCAATGAGGCCCTCAAGGATAGGAGCGTCAGATTTACAGTGTAGAATAGTGCGCTTCAGCACTTTGTTTGCATATGTGTACGTGTCTATTATGTAATACACGCGTTAATGAACGCGTGCGGCCAGAGTCACTGGTGACTGTTCTAAACCCTCATCATCATGTCAGACGACACTGCCGCCACACAACAGGTGTGTACTTGCCAAGAATAAAAGGAACGCTTTTGACAGGAGGGCAAGGTTTTCAAAGCAACCTTACCTGACATCCGAGTCATCGTTTCCCTCCTACGTGGACTATGTCTTTCCAGCACGAATCAGAGAGCCGTCATGACTATTATGAGAAGAGGGCTTGCAGTATCTGTTGAAGAATCTCGTACTCTCAGCGGTATGCTTCATGTAGAACATTCACATCACAATCTCACAATTCTTTGACAGGGCGTGCAATTCTTTGGCCAGTTCTATTTGAAGAATATATCTATAACCCGGAGGATGCGAATGTTGATGGCGAGGAAGAGAATGAAGGACCATGGACGTCATTTAGTATCCAGCTGAATACTCTTCTCGAATGTCTCAACATTTTTGGTACTGCTTCAGGATCAGGAGCGGGCTTTCAGTCCGGTCCCAGACAAGCGTGGAATAGACCAGAGGACTCGGATAATGAAGAGCAGGGAGACACAAGGGCTCGTCGTCCCCCCAAAAATGCTAATGGAAAGATCGAGTCTTTTTTCCCTCGTGCAAGCGGGAAAGGGACCGGTATGAGGCTCTCATATGCTGGACCTGGATACCCTCTTGTGCTTCTTCTGTAGGCCCATCTGTCATTCTTGTATCTCACATCTCCATCTCAAAGCTTTCAAGTGCTGAAAACTCCGATGGTCCGACTACTACGTGCGAACTTGTCACATACGAGCCGGATGACCAGCTTAACCTTGAAATCGACAGTCATGATATGTCAGTTGCTCCTCATGATTTACTATTTTCTTCTCGTTGGCCGCTAATAGAATTCTCCCAGCACGATCAAGTGCATCCTTAAAGTGTGTTAAGTTCGTGTCGTTACGGACTGTCAGCTTAACTTCTCTTAGTCGTCGTGGCTGCGTGATGCTCTGTCAGAGGTCGACCCAGCTTGCGAAAAGATAACATTTATAGGCAATCCGACATTTCCGGATACCGCGCCGCAAAGAGGTTCATCTCGTCCTTTATTTCGCATACAAGCGGTGGGTCCATTCGGGAGCACTGAGGTAGGTTGTTGTTTTCTCTGGTTCGAGTGAAAACTGTCATACTAGGTTTTACAGATGGATTATCCCAATGATAAAGAAGTGCTCGAGGCCTTCGAATGTGATGCAAACGTATCATACAGGTATCATTACCTTCCTTCAAGCAGTTGCGATAATAATCTGAGTGATTGTAATCCACTAGTTATAGGTTTTCCCACATCATCAAAACGCTCCGGGCTCTTCAAGCTTCTTCCAAAACATCACTACGTATAGACGGAGAGGGTGTACTCAGCTTGCAATACCTATCAGCATCGCCGAGCCCGAATACTGGGGTGCCAGTCGATTCTATCGTGGACTTTTGGGTATGTGTCAGACTTTTGACTCGTCCAGAGTTTCGCAACTTACTCTGATAAGTGTCTCTCCATCGACGAGAATGTCGTCTAACAAAGGCACGTATGTACACAAAAGAGAGCTGTATCTGGTATATTGCGATTATTCAGAATGTAATTGACTGTATTTGGTATACAAAGAAAAAAAAGGTTGACGCGTGTCTGTTACTGTGTCCCGAAATCTATCATCCCTACGGTGTTTCCGAACCCTGCAAGACAGACTGAACTTCTGATGACGAGTGGCGAAAGTCGCGTGAAAGATAGTCTCGGTACCGGCTTATGAGCAAGCCCCCTGCCATCGCCTTGAAGACATACAGTCTTCAATCGCAACATGGATAATGAAGATGCTTGAAACACTCCGTTTGGCTTGGATGGATCGATTATCCAAACTTCCCATCGGTCAAGGACAGAAGACGATAGCGTTGTTTGTTGCAAAGATTTCTCGGTTTGTTTTGCGACTTCATCAACTGGAATTCGACGTTTTCGAGGCTTACGTCGTACGCCAAAAATCTTGCCATCCAGGATATCCCATCCACCCCGCTCACATGTCGCCTCCCGAACGCGTACCAATCTGAAATTTCGCCATAAGTAAGGGACCGTGAGGTCTGAAGCAGACGACGTCGATCGAGTGACATCTGGCACTGCGAGCTTTTGCTGCTCGTCGACATCGCCGAACGCCCCGGAAAGATCCTCGAGCGCAGAGAAGGCAGGCCTGTCAAACTTATCGCTTCCTCGCCGTAACGCATCTTTCTCAGACCCACGTCTTGAGTGCATACCATGCGCAGAGATTGGGAAGGAGCTAACGTCAGGCGCGGTGTCGCTTGAGAGAGAAATGTGTCTGCTACGCGTTCGTGGTACACTATCCGCACCAGAGGATGAGACGAAGCTTCCACTCCGTGAGCGCCGACCAATCGAACTGTCCTTGTGCGAGTTGATCTTCGACACCAGCGGTTGATTAAGCGGACATGAGCACCTGCGTGCTAAAATCCCTCGATCAACAAATACGATATGGCCGACGGAGTATACGAGGCTGAAGCTGCACAAAGGGACTTCTCCGCACTGGGAACACGCCCTTGACGGAATGGGCAGGATTCGCAAGTTGTTTACGAAGCCATAGGCATCATCAAGAGTCGAGATGCAATCTCCGGTCGTCCCGTCCCAAAAGGTAATGATACCAGAGTAGGTGACTGCGGCGACAAGAACGTGAGGTGCATCCTCTATCTGGACAGTACATGCGTGGACTTCCACGACGTTGTCTTCGGAGGAGCCGGCCTGAATGAAGATGGGACCGTCCATGGTAGGCGCCGGACAGCTATTTATGATTTCTAGACCGCCTTTATCGAAAAAGAAGCATATAGCAGGATGCGCTGCATTGGGTAAGTGGATTAATCTCGTCCTAGCAACCTCCCCCCAACGACTGGAATAGTATTGCACAGGTACGCCGTTCAGCCACTGCACGGCACGTCCATTCGCATAGATGGCAAGAAGGCAGGATGAACTCGAGGCATTCCCTTGCGCCTTAGCCCTCTCCAAAGGCGAATCGTTGTCCCATTTATGACATTCACTCGTGCCGAGCTCGATTTGTGCGACTGGTGAAGCGCATTCGTCTAAGAAAAGTTGTGTGGTCGGTTGCACTGTATCTCCGTGTATAGTCCATATCCCGATGGCTCCAGAACCTGTACCGACTGCACAATAAGCACCGTGATCATCGACCGCGATGGCAGTTAGAACGCATTGAACCGAAGAAGTTGAGGCGTTCCCCAGAACGAGATCCGTCGTATCAACCTTAATGTACTTCTGTGACGCGGCGATCCATAAGAAAAATTCTCCATCAGAACTAACTGCGGCCAACACAGTCCCGGTTTTATTTGATGCAAGGAGGCCTACGTCTGATGCGAAAGCGCGGGGGAAAGTTCTGAAAGACGGTAGGTTGTCGATCGGAGCTGAGAAGCCCTCCGGATCTCCTTCGCTATAGCCGCGATGATTCTCCAAACGGTCGGCCCCTTTCAGCAAGTACAGCAGCAGGCCATACAGAGTGCCAAGGGTGGCGCCAATGGGGAGCACCATGACTTTAGAAATCCACCAAAGCAATCGTAAGGTGCGCGCAGACCACCGTGACCGATGCACACGATGTTCCGCACTTGTGCCGCTGTGCTTATGGTCAACCACCACTGTTGTGGAAGCTTCGATTCTAAGATGAACCAGAGCATTCTCTTCCGGGCTGAAAACACGCCATATCTCGTGTGCATCGGAATGAGCGTCCAGTTTTGTCTGCTCGGCCTTGGACTGCAGGACAGAAGCACGAGTGACAGGAGCGCGCACGCTGTCTATATGACGCTCTGAGGACCCTGGTAATGTCGAATAATATAAGGTGGCGGTAATTACAAGCAGCTAGAGCACTTGATCAGACTGTATGATCCATAAATGATGTATGGATTGTCTTCTTACGAGCAAAAGGCTGAAATTCTTGGCCAATCGGCCTTTCGTGACTTTCTGGATTCTCTCAGTAATCCTGGATAGCATAGTCACCTTTGCGACAGGCATAACATCAGTTGAATCACTACCGTGAGGCGCCAGGTTAGTGTTCTGACGAAGGAAATCATCGAGCTACACACGAGGGAAATGAGATAAAGCGCGCCATATAACCTGGGAGGAATGCAATCACCTCTAATCTCTGAATATCGATTGATAAAACAGCAACGAAAAACGTGTGGATGAGAAACCAATGTGCAACAAGAACGACAATTGCGAATGCGCAGAATTGACGAATGGCGCCCTGCGCAAAGAACGCTATGACTCCGAGGATAGCATTGTACGACACAACTTTGAGCGTGTTAGATGTCCCTGCCCGACTCAAGCCGATTCCGATACGTTCTTTGACAGGTAAACTGATGGGCGTCTTAATGACGTCGTCAATCTGGGAAGAGAAGCAAAATGGCCTGATCTTAATAAAAGTGAGAAATGGCGCGATTCCATGAGGACTTGCCAAGCGAAACATGTTTTCTGCTCCAACGAAAACAATGACAATAGGAAAAATTCCCCTGTGAAAAGTCAGACCATGATCCAAGCCAGAAGAACAAGGCCGAGCTCACCAGGGAACAAGTGTAATGCGCAAACCGAAAATAGCGCAGACACTAAGACTTGTGATAGTACTAACCAAGATTTCCACCAAGCCTGTAAAACACAGACCGACGCGAGAATGAACAGAATCCATACGACGCATCGAACCTGAGAAAAAAACAAAAAAAATGATGTATGACAAATATAATGTCAATGTCATCAAAGATATATGCTGGCCAGTCTTCCTTCCAGGATTGAACTGGAACATTGTGGCGTCAGTAAGGCACATAGTTATGAAAGCCGTGGTCACTGTCTCACCTCTAAAGCTAGTAGTGACGGCTCCTGAAAAACTCTAGGAATTTCGCCGAGCGAGGGAGCAACGTCGTAAAGAATGTTCAACCACGCTCTGTGACCGTTGGAGCTGTTGCAGTCATCCTCGTGGAAGAAGTAAGTAAGCGCAAGATAGGCAGCGAAGTCAATTGCCGAACTGTGGGGCTCGGCAGATTCGCGTCCAGCAAAAACCATGGGTGCCTTCAAAGGGAGTCCAGCAACCGAAATATTTTGCTGTTTATTTACTGTCTGAAGAAGATCAGAATCTGAACGCAAAGCATTCTCGTTGTGAGACCAAAACTCGAGTGGACTGAGAGCTAAACAGCCTCGAACGGGTGAATTCAAACAATTCAAGCAGTTTTCCGACAAGCGACTCGTAAGCTCTGCCTCCAGCTGCAGGGTAGATTGGAGTAGTTCGTGGTTTATGGCACCTGCGTCGGAGTCGAAACCATTGCTGGTGAGGAGAATGCGTTCTATACGGACAGTCTTTTCCGTACCGCATCTTGCGCGAGCGACAGTGTCTTCCAGAATGTGCAGGGCCTCATGTCCGTTCCAAACATTGTCCAGATCGTCGTGAAAGTCCGAGGGAGATTGTGGGCTGAGCCCGAACAGCTGACCTAGAACACGCGACGAGGAGCTAAGCGGAAATTTCCTGACCGAGTCTGAGTAGATTCCGAGGGCTGGATAAAAGAGGGATGTGATGACCAGTCCAGAAATGAGGATGAGCCGTATCTGATGCGTTGCACAATGTCTGACAGCGTTCCAAGCACCAAGTCAGCACGGAAGTATACTGCGGCGTAGAAGCGATGGGACGCACATTCCGAAACGATGAAAGAACTTTGAGCTACAGGCCCGAACCAAGCCCAATCCCATCATCTCTCACGTCCCTTCTCACTGCCCGCTCGCGTATCTTTGAGCTCCTTCGCTATGTGTAGCCCGCGTCTCGTGCAACGAAGTGAGACTAGTTAACACATTTCGAGTCTACCTGATCATTCATTATACGTGACAATTTTGTTAAAACTGACCCACTGCAGAATGCTACAGAAAATATAACATACCTCGGGCAAGCTGTTGAGCGTAGTATGACTGCGAAAAGAGGCTCTGTCCTGGGTTTGATGTCGGTCTTTATGAATTTCTTGCTTTCAGCAGGCCAAATGATGGCGGAGTATTGTAAGCGGATCAATCCATCAGTCCCGTAAGCCGAATCAGTCAGCGTTCTCCTCCCCAATGTCATTGTCACTGTCAGGTCTTGTCCTCCCCGTCCTCCCGGTCGCAATTGCTGTTTAGCATGCAGTGTGCACGTAAAACTGCAAGGCTGCTCGCATCCAGCGCAGCTTCGACATCAATTCAATATGCGCTCGGACGAAGAGGTAATGCATTTGCTATGACCTGCGCTCGACGTGCACTAAGATTGGTACCTCTCTAGCTCTGCATGCAACTCGTTCGCGGAATGCAATCTCTAACTTTGGGATGCCGGCAATGTCACCCACGATGACTGAGGGAGGAATTGCGCAGTGGAAGTTAAGGGAGGGCGAAGCATTCTCCGCGGGCGATGTGCTACTGGAAGTGGTACGTGTACAGTCCGACTGGTCGCATCGGCGGTCTCTTACGCGTGCAATTACAGGAAACTGACAAGGCTACCATTGATGTGGAAGCGCAAGATGATGGTGTGGTTGGTAAAATTCTCGTAAGTCTGGACGTTGAGTCTGCTTGCTTCCTCGCCTTAACTCTCACAGGCTCCTGACGGCTCGAAGAGCATTCCTGTTGGCAAAGTTATCGCTTTGCTTGCGGAAGAAGGAGACGATATCTCAAATTTGGAGGCTCCGAAGGAAGAGCCATCCGAAGCGTCTAAAACAACTAGAGAGCAGCCCAAACCTCAACCCACAAAGACGTCAGAGTCGGCACTTCGACAGCCGACACCCCGACCTCTAGACCATGAGACGCATATTCAGCATTCTAAACCACTATTTCCATCAGTTCAAAGGCTCCTCGTTGAAAATAGCATCGATAAAGCGGACAAGATCAAAGGGACTGGCGTTCGTGGTATGTTGACGAAGGGCGATGTCCTAGCATTCTTGGGCAAGGCATCATCTCCGCTCGGAACATACAAGCCGCTGAAAATGGAAATTCCTGAGATGAAGAAGACTAAGGAAGAGTCAAAGGTAAGAACCCCCATTCTTTTACATTATTTTGCCTAATAAAGTGTCTTTTAGCTTCTTGACGGCAAGGCTGTGCGTCAACTCATAGTCACGAGCCTTTTGCAATCTTCGCTTCGTGCACGCTCTATCCGTCGTAAGCGCAATTTTAATGTATACTTTAAACCTTTTGTCCTGAAGTGCTGTGTCTCAGCTCCACCTATCCCTTATGATTTTGATTCTATCATCAATGACTATCTACCGTCGAAAGCAACACCCTCTGTGCCTAATGTTGTTCCTCCAAAGCAGCCAGCTTCGACTGAATCTTACTTCGATGGTTTACTATAGAACATCGTTAGGCTGTCGTGCTCTTTGTAGACCTTTCTATTTTGTTAGACTTCGTCTCTGGTTACCTTTAGGTATATGGCATTACTAATGTTCTCAGCACAGTTTAGCCGAGATGCGAATGAAATATACTAGGATTTCAGAGAAGTTACGTAGAAATACAGGAAATAATTTGCAAACCAGTGCTCAAGTTTCAATGTTATCGTTTTCTAGATCACCTTCAGTGAACACAAGTTGCTCTGGTTGAGATTCATTTACATTGCTTTTCCCCAAACCACCGCCATGACCACTCTTCCTTTTGCTCTTCACTTTGTTCTTCTTTGATGTCTTTTCTGCCTGCGCAGTACCTTCATCGTCCCCGCCTTCAATTTTAATGATAACGCTCATCGTGGATTTCCCGCGTGTACGAAGGGTTATGTCCTCGTCCTCATCGTCCGGAATGACCTCATCCTGCAGCTCTGCTGTGCCAGTTCGCACCTCCGTTTTGATGTCAGACACCGCAAAGGGCAATATAGATGGCAACGACACAGCGAGGCGGGCCAAATGCGGAATGGCGGCACCCATGGCGTGCAAATGCAGTGTTTTGTACCTAAGTTCGGATTCTATCAGAGACTTCATATAAAATACGAGAATGGAAGCTTACCCATCCTTTAGTACAACATCTTTGCATCTCCGTAAATACATGCCCAGTTCCGTCTTGCGCGTAATGCATATCCAATTTTTACCCTCCGTGTGAGCCGATCGCGGGCCTGTCGCAGATACGGAAGTTGGAACAGTAGGAAAAGGACGCGGAGGTGCAAGCTTTCGCACTTTGGGCCCGGCAGACTGAGACGGCAATGATGACTGCTTTTCCTTTCTCGCTCTCCTTGGCTTTTTCGAGGATGTCTGCACCGTGTCAGGCTCGCGGTCGAGCTTAGGCTCTGAAGGCCCTGCTCCAGATGTCGACGTTATGCAGGAGTTGTCCTGCTTCTCCAATGGCTCTTTTCCGGAAAAGTTCTCTGATTTCTGTCCATCTTGCGCTGGACGCTTCGACACAGCCGTTGCGGCTCCGTCTAGCTTCACTTTCTTCGAGGCTGGTACTGCAGCGCTATCCTTGCTAGGCAATGTGACAGAATTGGTAGCATCCGAACGTCGCCTCTTTGGATTTTCTGCTTTTGACATCGCTGAAAAGACAATTGCAGTCGAGTGCAAAGTGATGAGATCTGTGTTTTTTTTAGGTTTGAGACGCGTTTGTCACGCGACGCGGGCTCCGTATTGTACACTATTTGTCTCCTTTCCCTTTTGAGCTAAATTGTGGCGTGAAGTCAACAAGCCTTTCAAATAGTTGCTGGAACTACATGTCTACCGAATGAAAAATCTATGCTCGTAATCTGAAAGGTGACTTATACCCCTATAGTTATGTATCTTAAATTATAACGTATTCTAGACTGAAAGAAATCAGGAATGCAGCTTCCATGGTCGGGCTGTCTCCCGGCGTCTCATCCGTCATGATTGTAGTAGTCACGAATTGAATCAAACATCGCAGTGAACATTTACTACTAAATAATAAAATTCATTTTGAAACTCTAAGAGAGCCTTGTCATTTACTCCGGCTAGTAATGGCATCACACTCCTTGCCTGCTTTCCATGAAACCCTTTTGTAAACCACGTAATTCAAGTGTTCCTACTGACCGTCCCGACCGCAAAACAATACAACGCACGCACTCCTACCAGCTTTACTTGCCCCCAGCACGTCAACGCATCCACTTCCAATGTCCTTCAATGATACTCTACTCGCTTACAGGCGATTAATTAATGAGCGCGTTAAATGGTACTTTAGTGTGTGGGATTATCTGATAGATCCGGTGAGTATATGCACCTTGCGTATGACAAAGGCGAGTTCAGCGTTCCTGCGACAGACAAAATAAAATTGGATTAAGGAGCGGTTGTCTATCAGCTTTTGAACGCCTTCGCCTTTCTAGTCTCATCACCCCCAGTTCTATAGAGTTTCTCTGAGCTTGAAAGCCTTAACCGAGGAGCATCGTCCTCGCGGTCTGCTTTGTCAGCGTGGATGTGCCTAAGTACATGTCTTGAAATTCCAAGTAAAATGCTGGCTCTCCGAAGTTAAGGAACTCGAACTTCTGACCTCAGGTGGCAGCCAGTATAAGCTAGACATTCTCTGACAGTATTAATGGTCGTGAGGAGAAAGTAGAATGGATGGTTTGTTGTTGAAGAGCGAGTGCCGCGTCAGCGGTCGCCACGTCGCGCCCATCGAGCACCCGTCGCCCGCCACGTCTATGTCCTGAGTTCTCAGTCTTATGGAGCGGAGTGAATGACAGTGAAGGGTATCAAGAGCATTCTGTAGAAGTTAGGAGACAAACACGGTTCTAGAATACGAGAAATTTGAGGATAAGGCTAGATAAGGCAAAATTGGGCGGAGGGCAAGGGGTTCGGTATGATGGGCGACAATGAGCGACTACCAGACCCCCAGTCTGCCCATTACCTATAATGCATCTAAGTGGACTGGGGCGGGGTGTATTGAGGTTATCCGAATGTCTCAGATGCAAAATGTGTAACGAATACAAAGACGACAAATACTTGCGTTGCAATCTTACTTCCTACGACGCCCTATCCTCACCGAAAGCTACCTCCACCTTAGAGGCTTCTCACTTTTATGGGCTTCAATGAAGCAAGGGTGGCTGACATCCCGCTGCTAACGTGCCACTAGAATTGTACATTCATCCCCTAAAGAATAAATATCTCGTACACGTCACTAACGGAATAAGGAAGAGAGGGAAAGCATAGTGTTGACAGTCTAGACGCAAGGCAACATACGAGAGAACAAGAGGTCGGTATGATTCAGAGACGAAGACGAAGCATTATAATACGAACAAAAATACACAGGAGCTCATCAACGCGCAAAAATATCGACGTGCATAGACATTGCTCAATCGCCTGGGTATGTCAATCACTTGGCCTGGGTAAATTAATCAGGTTCGGTCACAGCATTCATCCTAGACAATTCTGACCTTTCTGGCTGATGAACCCCTTGAAGCCGTCTTCTTCGCAGGTGCCTTAGGCTTCGCAGCAGCTGTCTTCGCCTTGGTCGTTCCAGTGGCAGTCTAATGAGCGATGCGTCAGGTTGAATCAGTAAAACTGGTATCCAGAAGGCTTATACCTTCTTCGCTGATGCCTTCTTCGCGGTGGTAGCTTTCTTGGTTGTGGCAGGGGCCTTCTTAGCAGGAGCTTTCTTAGCGGCGGTTGTCGGTTTGGCAGCGGACTTCGCGGGAGCCTTTGTGGCGGCGGACTTCTTCGGAGCCGGAGCCTTTGCGGTTGCGGTCTTAGCCTTAGCGGTTGTCGCACTTCTTGCCTTTGGCTTTGCGGTCGACTTCACAGCAGGCTTCGCGACGGCCTTAGAGGCAGGCTTGTTCTGGTGTATTTACTTATTAGCCGGATTTTTAACATACAAGAAGAAAGGCATACCTCCTTCGCGGCAGTAGACTCGGCACTCCTCTTAGGAGGAAGTTTGACCTTGCCGGAGAGTCCTACAAAAAAAAAAACCTAATGAACACCGCATCAATGCATATGTTTTAGTGGATTACCTTTGGGGAGAACGAATGTGCCCTTTTCTGCGCCGTGCGCAATAGCTTTGTTCAGCTGACTAGTTTGGGCAGGACCAAAGTCGATCCTGTACTTAGATTCGACGTATCTGAAAACATACTTCGGATTCAGACAGTTCGGTACTTGTCATGTAAATCTACTGACTTCTTGATTTGCGGCCTCGATACACCAGAGCGTGCCTCTTCAGGGTGATCGGAGATACATTCCTATAGTGTAGAAAAAGGACAATTATGAGAATACTCTTATGCAGAGGTCTGTAGGCAAGGGGAACGAAAGATCATATGAATATTTCCGAAAAAGTGGCCCCGCCGCGGGCACACAACGCTTTGCAATTTTTGTTCGATTTAATCGGTCCCCGCAAGAGTCTTTCAGCATACAGAACGATGCAGAAATATTCATGGAGGTGGTAGAAAAAAAAACACTAACCTTTATCATTTCAGCCCAGGAGGGGTGGGCCGCAGCAGGCCTTGACGCCGACTTCTTGGCGCTGGTGGACTTGCTGGTGGCCTTCTTGGTGGCAGACATTGTAGGTAGATAGTGTTAAGACTTATGTAAGGACTATATAAGGATGTAGAAGAGTTTGCGGGAGCAGGAAGCTGAGACGAAAGTTGCGGCACGAGCAGGTAGTGGTTCGGGTTCAAGAGAGATGAGGCGCGTCGAACCTGTCGCGTTGCCCCGTTTTGGTGTGGCGATAACACTACATCACATGACCGACGCGTCGCGCTCTCGAAAATAAAAACATCCTTTCGAACTTCCTATAAGAGCATCGCAAGTAGCCTATGAGGAGGCTACTACATCTTCGAAGGCTTTCAGGCAATTGAAGATTGATCGAAGCAAATATTCATTTATACTCCATCCGATTACTCGCGTTTGAGCGTTGGCCATTATTTATGATTCATTTTCTCAAGCTGTTACTATACTAATATTAATGTAAAACAATGCAAGCAGATATCTATCCAATAGAGGGGTCCCAGTGACACGCAACGTGCCTAAATGGCTTCACGAATACATATATATGTTGATTACGTCTTTCTTGTTTCCTTCTATCTAGCTGTATGCCTTTTTTAAATATACTCCCTTTCGTCTCCTGCTCTCCAGGACTGTATACAGTATAGCCTTAAATTTCTCTTTGCCTGCTTTACCAGCCTTTCAAATTCAAAATTATCCAGAAGCCGAGTAGCCAATGACATCATGCACAAGATCGGCCCTTGTCTAGGATATCACGTGCACGCTCAAAGCGCTATTTTTACGCGAACTTCAAGTGGCATTGATAAACGAACCGTTCTATTGAACAGCACAGAATCCTTTCTTCTTTCTTCCCATCTCATATTGCGCTTCTCTCTGTCGCCTGTGCCACCTCCCTCTAAATGCTCCCCCGTTCCTCGCCCGGTCTGGGAATGTATCCCCGCACCTCCGCTCTCCGTGCATCATCTCCTTCACCGTGCCGTGATCTGCATCCTAATGAAAGTGCATATGGGTCCACTCGCCCTTCCCTCAAGCGGCAGGCGACAGCTCCTATGCCTTCATCCTCCACTGTCCTCATGAAAAAGAAGCGCGATATTATGACAAGTTCTAAGGATGAACAGACCCCTTGGTCGGATGACATGCATTCAGCTTTTCTTGAAGGTCAGAAAGACTGCCTTGTACAGTCAAATCCAGTCATGATCTGATTTGATTCGGTCTCTTAAAGCTCTTTCGAAGCACCCTCCAACTTCGATCTGGAAGTCCGATAGTTCTCTTATGGACATCAGCAGCGACAACCAAGCGGATTACTACAAAATTATTCAGGATTACATCCTGAAGAAGACAGGACGACCCCACTCTTTTGAACAGATCTCAGAGCATCTTAGTCTCGCATTTCCAAGCCCTCTAGGTTAGTATGCCACCCTTCAAGAGATGAATGTCAGTATTCACGTTAGTTTACATACCAACCATCTAGCGACCCCTATTACCGAAGCACCCCACGCTGAAATCAGTTCCAGCTTTGCATCGCCTGCCGCTGAGTCGAGCGACGCCGGTCCCTATTCCTCCTATATATCGCAACTTCATGGAGAGCCTATTCCATACGCCAAAGCCTATTCTCTTGACCCTATCGAGGTTAATTCTAATGACACACGCGCCAGCGAGTCCCCGTCAATGTCTAGACGCCGTAAAGCTTGCAACAGGCCCACTCTTAATCTTCAAGTTGACATGCCTCATGTTGCCGATTCTTCTTGGTTGAGCATCGAGGCATCCCTGGCCTTTAATTGCGGATCCGCGTCTTCTGGACTGACGCCGTCCACCACCTCATTCCGTCCTTTTACGACACCTGCCACGCTGGAAGATGGGTTGTACCCGTCTACGCCTGCGGAACAATGTCACAAAGGCCCATTGGTCCCGCCCGAGATACCACGCATTATCGATGTTCGCCGTAACATGGCTGGGCGTTGGATTCCTACGCCAACTGAGGGCGTACTTCCTTCTCTGTCCTATGCCTCAGCCATATCCTCTCCAAGCTCCGTCTCTTCTTTTGAAAGCTTCAGTGACTCCAGCGGCAGTGATTCAGCTCAATCCAATGTAACTGAATGTATGCAGTCCCGTCCGAAGATGTCGAAAAGGGCCCCTTCGTGGCTTTCTATTCCCAGGCACGTTACTTCTGCCCATATCGACTCCTCTGCGCTTGCTAGCCCCATTGCTTCCTTGATTGGATCCAGCGAAGCTGTCTCAAGCTCTGCCTTGGCTATTTCCGACAATCAAACCTTTGCTTGAACGGGTACATCCATGGAGCATACGCCTACCTCTCTATCTTCTCTATTTGAGGCATACTTTTTCGACTTCTTTCTTCCTTTATAATGTCTCGATAAGGAAAGATTCCTTGTCGCCTGTCGATGGCTTTGCAGAATCTTTTATCGTCCAGCTTCGCATACAAGATTGGCTGCAAAGAACTCACCTACTTTATGCCTGCATTAATCCTCGTTTTGTCAGCCACATTTATGGTTAGTCGTACTGTATTTCAAAGTTCAATTTGTAGTATTTGCGAACCACGGCTCTCGAACGCGTTGTTTGTTCTTGCTTGGCACACGTTTCTGCCGGCCCTGAGGCCAAGTGCTTGTTGGACGGCATTAACGCGACGCGTCTTTAAATTCCGACAACGACAAACGACTGACGCTCTTTATCGACTTTGCTATTTTCTCTACCTTATATGCTCCATATTCCATTTCCAGAACAAGAATCCTATGTCCTCATCTATCCAGCACGTCCAGACCGCGCTTCAGTCGCTCAGGAAAGCCGCAACGAGGGGCAAAACTAAGAAGTCTGTCCTCGAAAACATCGACAATGTCTCGTCTTCAACTGTACTGCTAGTAAGTTACTCTGTTACATCACGGCGGATGCGTCATGGGACAATTGATCTTGCCTACCGATGCGCCCTCCGCAGAACTCATCGGCGCCCTCTGCGCACGCGTTCGACAAACTTGTGTCCGTCTTCCGCGTACCTCTTGTTCCGCTCTACTCGAACTACACCGAGGCATCTCTCAATGTTGCCTCTGCTGTTCTAAAAGTGGTGCTGAATAATGGTATACGTCCTTGCCTCCTGGAAGGCGACTATCGAGATATTGAGCGGCAGATGGGTTGGGAACGGGTAGCCCATTCTTTGCTATCTGGTGTTATAGTATGTTGAGCTGTGTTTATCATTGGAAGCGGTTCTGACTGTATGGGAAATCAGGATTTCATCGAGAGTGATAATAATGGTAGGCTACAGTTCTTACCTCTGCGCGCGACTGTAGCAATGAATTCATCGTTTTCATGCACTTAGAAAAAACCAAGACATGCGTTGCCAAAGCACTCTATGCTCCAATCTGCAATTTCTTTTTCTTCAAGGACAAATCGGCCAAAACAGAAATCGGCGCAAACCTTCGTTGCACTGTAAGTAATCCTGCATTGGCCTCGAGGCCTTACTGATATGCTCTTCCATTACTTGGTGCTCGCTATTTGACACGCATATATTCAACTATAAAGGCATACATGCTACTGTCTGACACGTCAACTCTTCACCATGATAATCAAGCTAGACTTCGTGACCAAAAAGTCCTTGGAGGGTATGGTGACATCTGTGTATGTGCCTGCAAGAGCCGCTGACTTCACCTATTTTGTTATGATAGACGTGCTCTCGGCCTAGCCATCTCCAAGACCAGAGGTACAAATATGCTTGTTGTATACAAACGTTAGCTGATATACAATATATATTAGACTTCGTTGTTCTAGAAACCCTTCTCAATCTTTTCGCCATTCTGCTCCCTTCTTGCTCAATGTCGAAAGAAAAACATAGTGCCTACATCCGAGACGTGTTCTCTGACTGCCGAAAGGAGATCGCCGAACTTCTCGATTACATCCCTACCAGAGAGTGGGACGAGACGGCAACGAAAGTCGTTGATATTTTGTCAGCCTCAGACATCAGCTTGTATGTGATCTGGACGTGATCCTCTAGTACAGAAACTGATACCTCAATGTTCCCAGCCCGCAACCTTTCGACGTGGACGAGGTCGTCGTATGCGACAACAAGTATCCGCAGCCGGAGATATCCGACAGATTCTATATTGACAGGACGTCCTTCTTCGTGAACGTCCAACAAGAGGTACTTATCACCGCTATATATGATTCGAGGATTTTCTCATGGTTCAAAGGATGGGATGTATGAATCCTTACAGATTGCGTATACTAATGTAAAGGAAATCAAAATCACGTCTTCTGGAGGTCAGTCGGTCTGGCCTCTCTTTTCATGAAAGGAGCTCAAAGTTTTCAAGCCAAGGAGAAGACAACACCTGTCAATGTGACGTTGAAGGCAATTCCGATGATTGGCGACCAGGCTCTCTCAACTGGGACCGATTCACTTACTCTTCTTGTCGAAATACTCAACAGCGACATGCCTCGGTTCAAGGAGGCGCTTCAGCACAGGAATCTTGTATGGCTCGCATCATTCGTTGCCTTGAATTAATGGAGTTGACATGGTATAACAGGGCGAAGCGATTGCTGGAGCAAAGAGATCACGAGTCTCAGTATCTGAAAGCGCTCTCTTGGACTTCGATGAAGACGGTATGCAATGGGAGGAAGCGCCGCCTTCGCCCTCACAAAAGGTATACCGTTCGATTTGGGGAAACAGTGCCTGCTAACTTGCTATACACGTTGCTAGGCTAAAGACGTTGAGAGCTGTGAGTTGTGATGCTTTACGTCTGGTTCTTATTTGACATGCTTGCATGAAGTCTACGAGTCAGAACCCTTTCTAGCCCCAATTGGTCAGCTGCAGGCTGTGAAGGACGATGTTTTGCCTGATATTGTGTCTATAGGTAAGGCGAACGAAGAAGATGCGCCATTGTTGTACTAAATAAGCCGAATAGCTAAGACGGCTGGCGCTCCTCCGGGGAAGGTTGAATCCAAGAATTCAGGTCGCTCATCCGCTATTCCGAAGCTTAATGCGTCTGTCTTCGGAGGAACAGATGAAGACCTATCGGATATCAACAAAGCTGAGAGTGTCTCCACTCTTGACGTCAAGATAAAGTCAGTAAAAGCCGGAAAGAAGGTTCCTGCCGCACCGGCCACTTCGAAGGTAAGCATACCTCTCGAAACATCACCGGCCTATTTTCTCACAGGCTGCCAGCCTGCACAGGTTATTATTCTCTCGGACAATGACGCTGCGACAGAAATCAAGCCTGCTCCACGAGGAGGTAAGGGCAGCAAGAGGCGTCCCCAGAGGCGCGTTGACTCGGATGAAGAAGCGACAAAAGAGTCTAAGTCCGAACTTGCGCGAGAGGAAAAGCAAGCCCGTTCCGTCGAGTTCGGTTACTCGGCAAAAGTAGCGGCGTCCAAAAAGGCGCCTAATTCTGCTTCTCGAGCTAAAGGAAAACCCGCAGTAGAAAAGAAGGCCGAGAAAGCGACAAAGACCGACGACGGTAATATTCCAGCTGGACGACCTCGGCGTACTGCCGCCACCACCGCATCTGCTAAACTCGCTACAGCGTTCGCAGACAGTGAAGACACTAATACCTTCGAGGCGCCTCAGGATGATGACCCTCTTTTCAATGCTAAGAATGCTATCGAAGATACTCTTGAGTCTGCTGATCCTTCTCCAACTGCGCAGGAGCCGTTTACAAAGACCTTCAAAGCCGCTCAAACGGCAAAGAAGACTCAAACAGAGAAACCGTATATACGAGCTCCAGTACCTCTCGAGAATATTGCCCCTCGATCTTCCTCGCCGATTTCGAAGATCTCGCGGATGAAGGCGAAAAATCCTCTTGAAAAGGCCAAATTCGTGAAAACGAGAGCTCAGAAGCGAACAACCGACCAAGCTTTCGTTGCGGATGACCAGAAGACATCCTTGCGGAAGAAGACACGCGTCGACATCGAGAATGCTATTCAAGGCGAAGACGAGGGAGACAACTTGAACGCTGATCATCCTCGCATCGATACTTCTCATCCGCCGCTGAAGTATGGTCATCGCGGACGAAAGGCTAAGGCTTCTCCTGCTCTGCAGAATGCCACCGTCGATTGGGATCAAGTGCCGACCGAGGCGTCTGTTGCAATTAAGACCAACCAGCGGGAGGAGTCGTCGCCTATTGTACCGCTCAAGATGACGAGTCCTGTGAAGGCCTCAGTAAAGAAGAAGGAGAATACTTCAGAGTCTAAAAGCATTTCCAAGGTGAGTTTACATGATAAGGTACCAAACAATGTGAAGTTCGGTTTACTCACTTTAGTTTCCTCTTTATCGATCAGAAGAGTACGGCCCTAGCTCCCAAAAAAACTGAAGCAAAGCCACGTCCGCGTGATCGTACGCCTTTGCAGACGATCGTCCAGGTCCCGAACGAAGCATCAGAAGAGGTGATTATGCCCCCAGATGCATCTGAATCCGTATATCTGACAGGTTTCTAGCCTGGGCACGTTGTTCGTCCAGAAGAGCAGTTGCCAAGAAATGCTCCTGTCGACAAGAAGCTCAAGAATCGCCAACCAGCTAATACCGCTCCGGCGAGGGAGAAGGCAAAGCTGAAAGAGAGCATTTTACCTTCTCTTGAAGATATACTTCTGAAGGGCGCCATCGTTGAAAAAGTCGAAGTTGAGCAGGCGGAGAACGTCGAGGTTGACGATGAAATCATTACCTACGACAATGGCGACGCTGAGAGTAAATTCAAGATCGGGTATGCCGAAGATTTCTCTTTCCCTATCATGGATTTAGACGAAGGACCCGTTGATCGTGGAGAGGGCCAACAGGGTCAAACCGACAAATGTGTAGCAGATCTCCAGGATGAGCCGCGTACTCCTATGCCGGAGAAGAAGGCCATGGAGTCTTCTCCCATTCCCAATGTCTTTAATAGTCAACCTTCCAAAAAAGCACCTGAGCTGGATATCGAGATGATCGACCTTACTGACGAAGACATCAAAGAAGTTCTGCAGAGTCTTCGTGCGAGGCGGGCGAAAAGCAGGCAGGAACTTGGAGAGGCCACTCGCCTTCAAGAGTCGACGCGGGGCAGTCCTATTGCGAATGACGAACCTGAGTCTTCTCCCGAAGAACACGATGCGCCTGATATGCAGGAAATGTTGTCGCGTCCCAAAGTCAAGTTTGACGACAACCTTAGGTATAAGTCGGCGTCTTTGGAAAGCCTGACTGGCCAACAATCGGCTGAATCTCTTATCGTTGGAAATGGTTTGTTGAATCCATTCCGTATATCTGATTTGTTGTTGACCTGGTGTTAGCAGGGAGGAAGCATCGTCTTCCAGGAAGCAAACATGCATCTCGGGGACCGATTGAATCGACCAGTCGTAAGCGACAGGAGAGTCAAATGAAGAAGGAACCGGGCATGGAAGAAATTGTCAATGTGCGTAGTACTTCGTCTTGTATCAATGCGCACACTCACTTTCAGGTTTATAGGTCCTCGATGCTATACAGAATGCTGTCCTCTCCAACATTGCAAATAAGTCTCGCGCTGTCCGAAGCGACATCCGTATTGCAAGGGATCGTCTTATTCACGAAGCCGTGGCCGACTTGCATGAAATGAAGGAGGAAAGGTTAGCATTGCTGTCCGCTCCTTCTACAGACACACTATCTGAAACATGTACAGCATCGGTCATTACAACAACCTGTTTACTCTAGAAAGCGAATATGCGAACATGAACCGAAAGCTGATTACGGGCCTTGAAACCGTGACGAACGTCAACACTGATATCTGCAAGTTCGTCCGACAGACCATCAATGCGCACGGTCGTGGTTCTCTGTCAAAGAAGATGCCTCAGTCCCTGTTCAACTCCGCCTTACCCCAGTCCTTCCTGAAATTCACCTGATGCTCGAATTTTGTCTCCGTTGCTTGCTCTAGATCTGTACTGAACAACTTTTCCTGTGCTGCCAGTGCCGACGCTCGTATGTTCAAATGATTGACGCCTCTGCTGCTATCGGTCTGCTAAACTGTACCTCGTTCGAACCTCTGCTTTATTCTTACCTTAGATGTACATAGTAATGTCGTGTATCGCGATGTCAAACGGACATAATCGAGAGACCGATGCTTTTTTGAGTCCGATGATATAGTTAGACTTAGAGCCGATGATCGACATCATCGGCAAACATGCCGTCGAGCATGTCGAACGCCTACCGCAACGAAGCTCAAGCGTCGTGTGAGCTAGTGCCGCATGTCATTTTTGCCCAGCATTCTGAAGCACCGTGTGCTGCTGGCCGAAGTCTCATGTGCTCGACCGAGGAACCTATGCTTTTTGCCTCGGCTTCGCACCATCTCTACGGCGCGCGTTCCAAAAGGATATACCTGCGGGCTCACGGAACGCGTCACCTTCCTTCCTTATAACACTCGCCATCAGCGCCTCTTGCCAGCACCCCCTTCACAATCTTGCTTTCGACGATTTTACTGTGCATTACGCCCAATGTCTGTGCCTCCCGCCGGATCTGCTACAACCCAATCCAACGTGCCTGCCGGTGAACATCGCTTGCCGCTGGATGTGAAGCCTCTGCACTACGATGTTATTATCCGCACAGATCTTGAGAAGCTCACTTTCGACGGATCTGTGGCGATTGAGTGAGTGTCTTTCCTCCTGAGTCACTAATTCCAAGTCTAATTAATTGGGCCAGCCTCGAGATCTTAAAGGAGACATCGTCCATTGTTTTCCACACCTCGTCGTTGAACATTAAGGATGTGATCGTCAAGGCGGATTCGCTTAAGGGAGAGCAGGCTCCAACTTCCCAGTCTTTGGACGCTGTGACGGAGCGTGCAACCTTGCAGTTCCCTACTACCTTTCCTGCTGGCTCGAAAGCGCAGTTGAAAGTCAGTTTTGCCGCTGAGTTGACAGGAAACATGATGGGCTACTACTATTCGACTTGGGAGAAGGACGGAAAGAAGCAGTATTATACGCTTACCCAGTTTGAGGTAGTTTGACTTGATATGGTATTTGGGTTGGAAAACTTACAATTTACTTATGCGTAGCCTACCGCCGCGCGAAGGGCCTTCCCTTGCTGGGACGAGCCGCTGTTGAAAGCGACTTACAGTGTTTCGCTGATCTCGCGTGAAGGCACGGTCAACCTTAGTAACATGCCCGTTCTTTCCGAAAAGCCTTATACGTCCGGTAAGTTCTAGTATTGTATCCGCAATATTTCTGTATCTTGAATGAACCGTCGGTATAGCTTCTGTGCCTTCTGAAGAGAAGTGGAAGATCACCAATTTCGATCGCACTCCGCCGGTATGCTATCTTCAATTCAGAAATCTTACCTTTTTTTAAAGCGGGTTGTTCCTTCCAGATGTCTAGCTACCTCGTGGCATTCGCAAACGGGAACTTCGAGCATATTGAGAGCCACTATGTCAGTCCTCTGAGCGGGAAGGCAAGGCCTTTACGTGTCTACGGTAAGACAATTTCTTTTCGATGGCGCATTTCGTCCTAATATGACGTCGTCCATCAGCGACTTCGGACTATATTCATCAGGCAGAGTTTGCACTTGAAATTAAGAGGAAGGTTCTCCCTCTTTACGAGCAGATGTTCGATGTCGAATTCCCGTTGCCCAAGTTAGATACCCTTATCGTAAGCGCATTCACAAATTACCTAAATCAAGTCGATTGAAGTTTATGGTTTCAGGCTAGTGATTTTGACGCCGGAGCTATGGAAAATTGGGTATGTTCTTGTGCTATTTCGTTGCTTGCTCCGGCTGACAGTCCTACAGGGCCTTATCACGGGACGCACTACCGCCTTCTGTTTGGATCCGAAGAAATCTGGTGTCTCAGCGCAGAAGAATGTTGCAACGACCCAGAGCCACGAGGTAAATGTTACTGCTGTAGCGATGAATGCACTTACTGAACCGCGCTTGACTACCAGGTTGCCCATATGTGGTTTGGAGGTGAGACTTTCTCTTTAGACTGTCTCTACTGTGCACTAGCTAAGCCTGATTTTCTATAGATATCACGGTGCGTGGCTTGTGTGTTCACGATGTGCTTGTATGGCTGATGATGGTGGAAGACGATGGCGTGGTGGGATAATCTGTAAGTGATTGTGTGCATTTAAAGAGTTGGGACATTGAACTATATGACATTAACAAGATACCTGAACGAAGGTAAACACATTTGTGGTCACAGATGCACCCCATGACTGATTTATATATCATTAGGCTTTGCGACTTTGGTCAGTCTTAATCTGTCCTTGGTCTAACAGCATCTAATAGCGGCCAATCTAGATGGGCGAAGTCATCATTATGGGTGCGTTTCTCTGTCTCTTTCGTTGGTGCTGTGCTTATTGACTTTGTAGACAAGTAAGAACATATGTAGTACCCTCCATTTCCCCTATTTCTGATTTCTGGCAGGATTTTCCCCGAGTGGAAAGTTTATAGTGAATTCATCAATCACCACCTTGCCAGAGCGCTTGATTTGGACGCAAAACTTTCTTCGCATCCTATCGAAGTCGATTGTCCTGATGCCAACCAGATTAATCAGGTCAGTACTTCGATCTGAGGTGTTTGTTTCAAAGTTCTAATCTCATAGGCTTAGATTTTCGACGCCTTGTCATATTCCAAAGCAGGGTCCGGTAAGCTGTGATGCAGCTCTGGATGAGAATGGTTTTCATGGGTTTCGTAGTATTGAGAATGCTTTCTGCATTTGTCGGCGAAGAGACATTCCTCAAAGGCGTTTCAATCTACCTGAAGAAACATCTCTATGCCAATAGCGTCAGCAAAGACCTTTGGGAAGGGATTGGCGAAGCTTCAGGTATCTTACTCACCATCTAACCTCCCACTCTTCTCTAACAATAACTGGTACACAGGAAAGGACATCGTCGAAATGATGGACAACTGGGTTTCGAAAATAGGCTTTCCTTTGTTAACAGTGACAGAGAAGAATGGCTCTATTCATGTCCGCCAAGACCGTTTCCTCGCGACCGGCCCTGCAGCAGAACAAGACAATCAGACTATTTGGTGAGAAATTGGCCCTCCTTTGTTGGACGTACAAGAGAACTTATTACGTTATTAGGCAAATTCCCTTGAACATTGCTTCCACTGGGGCTGATGGAAATTTGAAAGTTGACCCTATTCTCTTGAAGGATAAAGAAATCACTATTCCGTTGGATACCACGAAGCCCTTCAAGCTCAACTACGACACTACTGGTGTCTGTGAGTTACTGAGCTCTTTTTAACTCCCACATATCACTGAAAGAATGCACTAGACCGCGTTCTTTATACCCCAGAGCGCCTAGACAAGATTGGGGCAGAGGCTGCTAAGAAAGACTCGGTATTTAGCATGGACGATCGCATAGGTCTGGTCAACGATGTTTTCGCTCTCTCGAATGCCGGATTCGGAAAAGTCAGCGCCGCATTGACCTTGGTCCAGAATCTTCGTCAAGAAGAGGAATGTAAGATACTCTGTATTTTGTCATCTATGCACTTTACGCTAACTACCTCCCAGTCCTTGTATGGCAGGGCATTCGCGATAACATTAGCGATCTTGCAACTATATTCTGGGAGAAGGAGACAGCTTGGGAGCTAATCAAGAAGTTCCGCGGAGTAAGCTATCTTGTAGTCTGCATGACTGATTGCTGACCTTACGAAATTGCAGTCACTCTACACTCCTATTGTCGACAAACTGGGATACGATTTCTCGGATTCGGAATCAGCAGATACCAAACAATTGCGTTCGCTAGCCATTTCTGGCGCTGCCGCGAGTGACGAGCCAAAGTAAGACTTCAATTTCCTCGATATGATATACATTTGAATTGATATTTTGCCTACTACTCAAGGGTCGTCAAAGAATTGACCAAGAGGTTCTCTGATTATTTGAAGACTGGTGACGACTCGGCCATTGCATCTGACATTGAGAGGATTACATATGCTACAGTAAGTCTTTTGTAGCATGATGGCTAGATAGGCCTGAATATCCGATTAGGTTGTAAGACACGGCGGGCGAGCCGAGTATGATGCTATTAAGGCCATCTTTGAGAAGCCTAAGACCCCTACAACAAGGGTAAGTATTCCTCCATGAGTTTTGTCATTGTCCCACTGACCTTACAACCAACTTGACACGTATAGACTGCTGCAATGTACGTTTTCTTGACATAGCCTGCGGAAGTTGACTTACCATAAACTTTGCTAGTTCCGCACTATGTGCATCAAAGGACCAGGCATTGATCGACGAGACGCTCAAGTTCATGATGACTGGAGCCAAGGATCAGGACGTATACCTGTTTATTGCTCACCTCGCCAGCAACATTGTATCTAGACGCAAGATTGCCACATTCTTTAAGAATAACTACGACGAGGTTCGTTTGCTCCCGAGGGACAACAGGCAACGGAATATAATCACTAAACGAATATGCTTACAGATCTATATACGTTTCAATGCTAATACTCAACTACCCTATCTCATCTCCGTGCGTAACATGTGCTCTATCAAAGAAGTAGTATTTCCACTGATAGCGAAAAAAAATAGTACGCTTTTAAATACCTTTCCACAGAAGCAGACGCGAAGGATACCGAGGAGTTCTTCAAGGTAGCGGAACTCGTGCATGGACTGAGAATCCTCTACTGAAGCTTTTATTATTTCAGGGCAAGGATGTTTCAAAGTTCAATCTCGCTCTTCAGCAGACTTTGGACACCATTCGTGCTCATGCCGCTCTGATAGAGGTACGTCTCTATCTACGAAAATCAAAATCAAAACGATGATTCACTGGCTTCTATAGCGATCAACCGACGACGTCGTCCAGTGGCTGCAGAATTGGAGCAAGGGTTCGAAGCTCTAATGTTTCCCCTAACTGCGGTGACCTAGTCGAAGTAGTCCTCGCAACGCAGCCCTGCACTCAATGTATTATTACAATCTTTAGCGAATCACAGCACGTATCTGAATGCTTTGTTCTCGAATTCTGTCTGATCTAGCATTCCTCTGGCTTCCGCATCGCGCCTCTCGGCCTCTTCGTCTACGATACCGTTACTCATCCCGAGCTTGTGGTTGCGAGCTCGATTGATTGAGAGCATGAAGATACCGAGCGCGGCATGGCACACTGTCTTTCCTACGACTTTTTTAGGGGATCAGGCCCGGCGGAACAGAACACCAAATTGACACACTTACAACCGATCATCATAGCCTACAGTGAACGAGCTTAGCATCCTTGAATATGTACAGCATGCACAAGTATGTTACCTTTGTGGCTGTATTAAAGCGAGGGGCCTGAGTCTGCTTGACGAACTGGGGCCCTATGACGTTGCCCACGCAGTCTCAAGAATAATAGGCTTCAGTAACCGAAGATTACAGCTCTGCGCTGGATTTGACTCACAGGAAATGAACGTGAGTGCGGAGGTGATCTGTTTCTTTGTGTCTATGGGTAGCGATCAGTCGGGACTAGCGATACTTCATGTGCAACTATATGCTCACAGCCGGACATCTTTCCGAGATGACCGTTAATATAAGTCAAGTCGGAGAGCAAAAACTGGTTGCCTCACGTTCACAGAAATCATATTCTGCACGATATTGAACGTATGAGTCAATACTTCCTACACACGAATGAAAGGAAAGCACTAACCACACCAAGGGCAAAGCTAACAGACTAAGGGACATCAACCATGAGTATCTTGCTTGATGCACTAGATCTCAAAGCGGCAGACCTGGAGGTTCGTGAACCTTGAGGCGAATAAAATCAGCATTGTCTGTTCAGATCAAACACTACGAGCTAGCTTCACCAAAACGCCACTAGTCGCATCCAGGTCCTGTCATCCGGTAGATATGCCAGTAGCGCGGCAGCGACCAAACAGGCGATGTTTCCAGCACTTGCGACCAAAATACGAGCTTTTTCGAACCGTAGGTCAATAGTTACGAATTGTCAAATAAGGACAGCTAAGACTCACTATTTTTAGCATGCGAGGCAACGTAGCCCCCAACGAGCAACCCGACGACCTGGAAGGCGTTCCCGACGCAGTCCATCAGCGTCGTCCTGATGGTCGAGAAACCGAGGTTCATGATTAGCTCGGTGCTAGTCGCCGTTAATGATTAGGTAGCTGGATGCATGCGACCACGAAAGAGAGCTCAACTCACGAGAAATTGGAAATGACGCCGTTTCTATGGGTAGGCTATCAGTTTCTAGGTGGAAATGTGATAGATATATGGTAACTTGCGGTATCCCGGCAGCGAATATACTGATTACGATGCACCAAGTTTTGAAATCGAGGACGGCGGCTTTGACTTGGTACAATTTGAACTTTCCGGACTTGATTCTGAGGAAAAGAATGTAAGAGTAAACTTCTATATATGCTGTATAAAGAGAAGAGATGACATTTACCCGACTTGGTTGCTGGCTACTCGAGTCGTTGCAAGCAGGCGCTCTTCATGATTGAAGAACCTAGCATCCACAGGGGAATCGGGCAGGAAGAAGAAAATGACGAAACCCCAGGCTGTCGTCACTGACCCTAACTGTCGTGCGTATCGATTCAGATAGATAAGTTGACTTCCGTGTCAAGTACTTACAACGACGAAGACTAGCTGCCACTTCTTGACCGGACCGTTGTCGCTGTCCATGCTGATTCCGGTACTCATGAGGGAGCCGATGATCCCAGCCCATCCCAAGGCGGAGTAGATGAAGTTGTAGCGAAGGGCGGCTTCGTCCCTTGTCCACCAGTGGCCGACTGCCAGCGTTATTCCAGGAGTGATAGGTGCCTCAAAGACGCCCAGCAAAAATCGACAAGTTGCAGCCCCTTAGACAGAGTGAAAGGTTATTACGGACTGTATCGGAGCTGACTTATGGAATAGTACCTGCGAAGGATCTGCTCCAGCTGAAAGCGAGGACCGTGATCCCCCAGCAGATCGTGCATACTCCGAGCAATTTGCCGGTAGGGAAGCGTGAGAAAAGGTATGACGCAGGGAATTGCGCAACGAGGTATCCGAGATAGAAGAGTGACGCGAGCCAAGAGTACTGCATTCCAGATAGGTTCAAATCAGTGCGGATCCCAAAGAGATTGGCGTAGTTCAGTGCTGTTTTGTCGAGGAATTGCAGGACGCCGGTAATGAACATCAGAGAAAGAACGTAGCAGTCGAGCTTGAGCACGAGTTTCCTATTCGTTTCGGGTGTCTACGTCGAAATATTTATATAGTCAGTCGAACAGGACTAAAGGAAGTGTGAAAAGCACTGGAAACAGGCTTGGGACGTTAACACTGACCAAAGCAATTCCGGACTTCTGAGCTTCAAGGAACTCCTGCAGACCGACATTTTCTTGAAGTTCGTGTTCGTCAACAGTTAATGCAGTCCCGGTGACGTGATTTGAGGGCTCGACAATGTCGAATGTTCCTTTCTCGTCGGAAAGATTGCGTTTGTCATCGTGTTCCATAGCCAGACTGTCTCAGCTTGCGCAAGTATGAAGGTCGGTGATTAGGATGAACGAGAGAACTTGTGGGTCAATTAGGTGATTCTGAGTCCGGGACCAATAGATAGTTCTTGCTCCCACAGCGTTCAAGCAGTGGAATGAGTTGACAGTCATGGGTTCAAATAGGAAATATCTTCTCGTAGAGAATCTGCGCACGAGGGAAAGACTAAGAGCCGCTTCCATAGCATCTTTGAAGAAACACCAGTGCACTCAATGCACTGGATTGAACTCCGAGCCGTACTCAGAGGCACTGCAGCCGATGAAGAAAAAAATCTGAGGGTTCCTCGAAAGGAAGAGGAAAGCTAAGATCGCGAGTCGCACGGCTTTGTTCTTTTCTTCAGCAATTTACTGATTCAAGACTGTTCGAGGGTACGGTTTCGGTATGGAAGATCAGAGTCGGTCAAAAGGCAGTGTGCTATTGCGGACTGCCATGGCCGCACTGGTAGCATAGTAGAATTAAATTTGATTCCGGCTACCCATAATTGCTGTCTTATGTAATTCGGCTTGACCGGCTCGTTTCATCACACAGCAGCAATGATTTCACGCCGCCCACACTCTTTGTCCATCTCCTCCACGTCGCCAACTCCTTGCTGAAACCAGTTCAACCTTTCTTGTCCTTGAGGCGCATGTCGTCGGTGAACTCGAATGTAGTCGGCCAATCCGACGATGAATATGGCCCTTTACCGTCGGGGTGGGAGGTTAGAATTGATCCTATGAATAGGCGGTGCGTCGACCCCCTCCTCATATCCTCTAACTCCCGGGCTGATCCTAGTATCATCCAAAGCTACTACGTCGATCACTTGAATCGTACTACCCAATGGTACCATCCTAGTCGGCCAACGCGCCAGTCCTCACCCGTCGTTCCACAGCAGCAACCGCAGAATGCCGTACCCCAGGTGACTAGTGGTTTGTCGCTCGAATATGTGCGAGACGCGACTCAAAATCTCCAGGTCACCACTCGTATTTTAGTTGACGATGTCCTAGAGGCCAATAGTTCAATTCAAGCCCAAGCGGCATCAAATAATACCACGAACGCGCCCGGAACAACAAACAATACGAATGATCTACCTCCCGGCTGGGAGCAACGATTTACACCCACAGGAAGGCCTTACTATGTCGATCACTCGTGCGTCTACAGTTTATATAGTATTGAAGCTTTGCTCAGTTTGACATTGTTCAGGACACGCTCGACAACATGGATCAGGCCTGGAAACTCGTCCAGTAACCCGGCCGTTCCTGGAAACTCGCTTGGACAACTTCCAGCTGGTTGGGAGATGCGTCTCACGTCCACAGCTCGCGTTTACTATGGTGCGCTCTTTTGCTTCAGCTGGCCTACCAATGTCTGATCTCCCTATTTGTCTCCCTCCCAAATAACAGTTGATCATAAGTACGATTACTATCGCCACCCATATAGAACGAGAAATCTGATTTATGTTCCATATTTGTAGCACCAAGACAACGACCTGGGATGATCCGAGGTTACCATCCTCTTTGGACCAGAACGTCCCGCAGTACAAGCGTGATTTCCGCAGGAAACTCATTTATTTCCGCAGTCAACCTGCGATGCGCGCTCAGCCTGGCAACTGTCAGATTCGAGTCAGGAGGAATCACCTCTTTGAAGACTCATATGCTGAGATCATGCGACAATCTCCTTCAGAGCTAAAGAAGAGACTGATGATCAAGTTTGATGGGGAGGACGGCCTTGATTATGGCGGTGTCTCGAGGTTAGTAATGCTCTTTTTGCCGAGTACCTGTTTTCGGCTGAGAAGTTCTGCAGAGAATTTTTCTTCCTTCTGTCTCATGAGATGTTCAACCCATTTTACTGTCTTTTCGAGTACTCAGCACACGACAACTACACGTTACAGATCAACCCTGCATCAGGCGTTAACCCAGAACATCTGAACTATTTCAGATTTATTGGTCGATGCATGGGTTTAGCCATCTTCCATCGCCGCTTCCTCGATGCATACTTCATTGTCAGCTTCTATAAGATGGTACTGAAGAAGAAAGTGACCATCTCGGACCTCGAAAGTGTTGATGCGGAGCTCTATCGCGGTCTCAAATGGATGTTGTAAGCCTATGTTCCATCTTTACTTACTAAGGTGTCCTTACCCTTGTCGAATCTAGGGACAATGATATAACAGACGTCCTTGACGAGACGTTTTCCACCACAGAGGAACGGTTTGGAGAGATTTTCACTATTGATCTTTGTCCGAATGGGAGTGAGATTCCTGTCACCGAGGATAACAAGGCCGACTACGTCAATGCAGTGGTGCACCACCGCATCTCGAAGCGTGTCAAGGAGCAGTTTGACGCGTTCATGACCGGGATCAATGAGCTGGTACCCCAAGATCTTATCATGGTGTTCGATGAGCGTGAACTAGAACTCCTCATCGGCGGCATGTCGGAGATTGACGTGTATGTGCTTTCGTTGCCTGACTCTTCTATATCTGCATGTTGACGTTGTGTTGCAGGGATGACTGGAACAAGTTTACGGATTACAGAGGTTACGAGGTTAACGATATGGTTATCGAGTGGTTCTGGAAGATCCTTAGAGCGTGGCCTCCAGAGAAGAAATCACGTCTTCTCCAGTTCGCGACTGGCACGTCACGGATACCCGTAAATGGGTTCAAGGTTTGTAATTTTATGCCAGATCTCTCTGGTTTTACCACCAGTGCTTATAACTTGTACACAGGACCTGCAGGGTTCCGATGGCCCACGCCGCTTTACGATCGAGAAGTCAGGCGATCCATCACAGCTGCCCAAGAGTCACACATGCTTTAACCGCATTGATCTCCCGCCGTACACGAGCTTCGAAGTTATGGAGCAGAAGCTGACCTGGGCGGTCGAAGAGACCATGGGTTTCGGCCAGGAGTGATCTGCCTCATCGTTTTTCCATTCGTTCGTTCTATGATCCTTCCATGCTCATCAACGCCACTTCTTACGATAGCTAAGCTATACCCTTTGTATCTATTCGTTTTATTGTACTGCCTTGTTTCACGCCACGCATTACCTCTCGTTTTGTACTATTTGTCACTCTTTCTTTGTTCACTATAAATTCGGGATTCTTGTCCGTATCATATTTGACACTATGTTTTCATGTAAACTGTATGCGTCTGGAAACATGGTCTAGTTGCTCTGCCTTAGCTTTCTTCTGGTCCTAACACGTTATGAGTAATGAAATCAAAGGCATTAAGTGACTTTACATATGCGTAAGTATCGTAAGGCGCGTAGGTGGGCTTTATGAAGATACAGAGCCGACACAAGAAAAATATAAAGCAAGATACAAGCATGTCGATCAGCAGAGCAGATATCTGTGAAGTAAAGAAAATAGCGTGAAAAAAAAATTACTGTTTATATATCACAGTGAATTAGGCCTTCTCAAAAGCAAAGGCGACATATACGTCTGCAGAAATCGATCAGAGATTTGCTTGGAGTTTGCGAGAAAGCGAATGAAGCACGCACTAGCAGCCTCCCACTGGTCTTCGTCCATCTGGCTCTCGCCGTTTTTATCGACGACTTTCATGCGTTGGAGCAGCTGGCCGAACTCCGGGTGCTCGCAGTGTTCGGCATACACGTCGTGGAATTCCGCCCTGTAGAGTAGCCGTAGCTGATACTCGGATGCCATTCTTTTATACAGAAAGGGGAAATGACGAAGCGCACTTAGTGACAGAATACTTGATAGAAAGGGAGAATTGCTTACTGCACGAAGTTGTCCCAGTGCACAATATACTCCGGCACGTCCTCCACAGCATCGCGCAGAAAGAAGGAATAGCGGTGTCCGAAGACTGGTCTGCGTTCGCGATCATCGAACTTTATGCGATAGACGGCATTCCCAAACGAAAGATCTGATCGGTCTTGGTCGGGCGGAAGTGCATCGAGGCGTTCACTTCGAAACATTCAATACAGGGGTTCAGATGTCTCGGCATATAAAGAAATGTCGGAAATCGACAGCAAACACTCACAGTAATAATTTGTCATTCGGAATAGTCCCGACAAACCGCCCGCCTTTCCTTAGCCACCTCGTCACATTCTCTAACATTACACGCGCCTTCTGTACGCTCTCGAACGCGTAGTGCATACAGAACTGCATAGATACTACATCGAACAGCGGCGCTCGTGGCGGGAGCGGTATGTTTGGAACCTCGCTAAGAGAATGGCTGAAGCAGTCTATCGCAGCAAAGAACGCGGTGAACCGTGAAAAGCTCTTCAATGGGTTTGAGGCAGCGAATGACATATAGCGTGAGCGAGCTTGGTCAATGGAGATTTCGGCGATATCTGAGAAGTCATGTTTATGATGAGCGCGATGGTAACATGACGCGGGAGATTACTTACCAACGCCAACATAATCACCTACTCTCGCTTTTTGCCACTTGTTTAGGTCACCTCCTTTTCCACAGCCCAGATCCAGCACTCTACCCCCGCCACCGTTAAATTGCATCTTCCCGTCTTGCCCTCCCTTTCCTTCATTCCCTTCGTCTCCATGAAGAGCAGAATGTGCAAAGCGAGCTATGATAACGGATTTTACCCAGTTATTAAAATTCTTGAGTCCGATAATCGGTGACTGTTGTCGTTGCGTCACGCCAACATCTGGCCTATGATTATCTGGCGAGAATAATCTGTCAGCACGTCCACGACTTTCTTAAGACTCAAGTGCATACAGTGCTGGACAACGAGCCCTACATCCCGTGCAAGCTTTGTTGTGGGCTCATCTTTGCCCCTTGGCCAGAGAGTGTCATTCGACACGTCTTCGAACTTACGCTTGCCTAACGTGTTCTGTTTTAAAGGGTTTTTGCTGAGGTTCTTGTAAAATTCTCGTTCTTCATCTGACAACGGAACCAGAATAGAGCCGGGTGCCGTACGACGATTCCGAGGGGCATAAGGTATTGTCGAGCGTTGAGTAAGATGTCTCATAGGATTAAAAGGCGGAGACGAGACTCCCGGAGCGTTGGGATGGATCACAGGGGGAGCATTAGACAAGGGCGTGCGGGGCATTTCAGGCGACCGTGGCTCTGACTTAGAGCCAGATGCGGATGAGGAGGATGCGCGACGGAGTAGGTCTGGCTGGTGATAGGATGCTGTCATCCCCGATGCTGGCGCAGCTACACGAGAACGGGAAAGCGAAGGAGGAAGTATTTCTCGGTTTCTTGACAGTGGCGAGCCTGAGGGACTCGCTGCCACATGAGGAGGAGGAACGAGCGGCGAGCCGTCGTCGTTGTTCGGCTGTAGGATGTGCGACAGGTGCGCCGAGCGTGGTCGTGGTGTGCCCAAGCTCGGGCTGGCCATGGCACTACTACTCGAGCTAGGCCGTCGTTGGAATGTCGGCGAGGGTGCATGGTCATCGGAGTTGAGCAGAACAGACAGATCTGTCGCACGCCTCGAAGACGACGGGCTCTGGACGGCTGCGCTAGTGCTAGCTCCTGAGGTCGCGCTTGACACTGCATGGTTGTTGACAAAGTAAGAAGTCGGCGGTGACGTGGACTGCGCCGGCGTCGTGGAGATTTGTGGCGATGGAAGTGGGTATGAGCGGGAGACAGGCGAGTTGAGGACCGCGTCTCGTACGGGGTCGAAAGGCATGTCTTGCTGCCCTGCTAATTTTCTGGACTTACGGCGCGAGTCAAGTCAAATTCTCATTAGTATTCACTCAATTCGGCAACTCTCCGTTTTGAGCCACCACTCCGACATTTCATTTTCAGCGCACAAAAACCGAGTCTTTTTTTTCGACCCAACGTACAAAGGAATATAGACAACATGATCAGCAGAGACAGGGAAGATGAATCGTAATCCAATCCGTGCACGACGTAGAAGGCATGTCGTCCCCTAAGATAACCGGACAACGCACGTGCACAGCGTAAGAATACGGCTTTTACACTGCTAGCCAGCATTGAAGACGAGCTTACCTGTCTGCAGAAAAAGATTGTAATTCTCTGAACCGTTGATAGGGCAGACGACAAAGTTCTGCTGACCGTCCACGATTGTGTCGCCGCTCAGCGTCCAGGTGGTGGTCGTTGCAGTCGCATCGAGGGTCAACGGCTTGTACGACGTCGAGGCAGACGTGTTAACATTTAGGAACAAGGACGAGTTGGTGTCCTGGATGGTGTTTCCAATGGTGAACCATCCCGAACTCGACTCCGGGCCAAGCACAGGAGCACCGTCTACGGAGGCATGAGTTTCTACCAATGCATGTAACTTGAAAGCATACCGAGCGGTGTACTCTGAATGTACAGATGATATACAGGATCCTGGTCTGTACGGATCTGCGAGCCTGCAGCTGCCGCAGCCGAAGATGTCGTAGTCGGGATGGCTAGGGCCAAAGATACTGCAGAAAGCAAGGACGCAATGGCAGCGAGCTTCATCATGAAAACAGACTCGGACTTGTCATATTGCTGAAGAGTCTGCAGGATCCTTTATACCATCCTGTTGACATGATTCTTCCGGACATTGGGCGATAGCGAACCATGACAGGATAATCTTCGCAACAGCTATCCTCCTGACTTGTTTTGTAGTTCTTTTCAAAGCGGCATGTCCGGTCGCTAAATACGGAGCTTCCGTCGAATTTGCGAAATTCTTCCCGATAATACTGTGATATGAACCGTAGAATGACGAGTTATCTCGCATAAATTTATTTTTTACCCGCGAAGCAAAAGAGAACAGCCAACAGCCAGTGATGCTGTCGAGCTGGAGGAGTTTCTGTGTGAAGTTAAAGTTCAGTGCAGGACTACCGTGAGACAGTTCCTCTTTTTTCGTTGTAGCGAAGTTATTCCTCCCGTCAACAACCAGCACTAGTTACTGTAGTTCATCGAAGGCGTAGCTCTCAAAAGTTGCACTAGTACTCTAGGCTACTACATAGTACATGTCAGTAACTTCCGAACTCCGCGCTTCAGCCCGTACGACATATCGACTTCTCTTCCGCACAGCAGCCAACACGTTTCGAGGTCAGTCTTCGAGTTCAGCCGTCTGTATTCCCGAAACTAAAGAAATTACTCTTTTATTAGGGGATGACCGCGTACTAAATGGCAAGTGCATTCAAAATCGGTTCACATCCTCAAGAGCTGAAGTGTCCCCTCATACCTGCAGCGTTCCGAGAAAAAGTGCGGAACGAGTTCAGGCAGGGCCGCGAGCTGGCCGATGCGACCGCGTACAACGCACGTATCCAGCTGGGCCGCGAGGTCGCAGACGTCTTGAGAAAGAACATAGTCCAAGGCGTGAAGGTGAATCAGGCTGGCAGTGCACCCCTATCTGAAGCACAGCTGGGTTCAACGGTGCAGGACGAAGGCGGAGTCTGGCGTAAGTGTCCGTCTTCTTACGAAGTACCGAGCTAGTCACTGAAGTTAGATGAAGGATTGCGGCTCACGAAGGACACAGAGCTTGGAGCCAATGAGTCGATCAAGTCGAATCCACGACCACCACAAACTTCAGGAGGGATGCAGTCGTGTTGTCAATCCGGGGCGTCTGCGTGAGTGGGCTTCCATGAGCCATGCGTTGTACTCTTCACTCAGCTACGTACACTCCTTATAATGTTATACTCTCGGGATATCCAATACAGTGTTTTATCGTTTGAGTATGTGGAGCAGGCTGCGGGCCTTCCTATGAAGGACCAAATTGAACATGAAGCGAATGAAGACACTTCTCAAAATTCCTCCGAGGTCACCGATGACCTGCCAAATCCACAGGCAGATCCTCCGAGAAAACTAAACTTCTCAGCCCTCAGACGCGCAAGTCAAGGACGGGTCAAACCAGAATTGGATGAAAATGATCTCGAAGAGTCATTCGTGAGAGGTCCGTTTGCATTATTCCTCACTATACTTGTGATTCACATGCATTCAGGCAGCGGACCGGGAGGCCAGTCTATCAACAAAACGTCGAATAACGTCCAGTTACTGCACAAGCCGACCGGTATTCGCGTTTCCTGCCAAGAAACACGATCTCTACAGACAAACAGGATGATCGCAAGAAAGAACCTAATAGAGAGGGTGAGATCTTTTCTCATTTTCCATACCGATTCTCTGCTGTTCTAACTTTCTGTGCTTCGGCAGCTGGACCAAATGGCAAATCCGGGGCTATCGAAGGAGGACATGAAGCGCGCAAAGCAGGTCGAAAGGGAGCGTCGGCGAAGAAAGAAGGCAAAGAAGAAGGCGCGAGCGATGATAATGGAAGAAGATGAGGAAAACTTGGAGTAGCGCTTACTTAGATTTAAAATTATAAATTATTTGGGTTGTCAGAGGATGGACTTGCATCTAGCATCCAGTACACGAGATGTGAGTTACATTTTGAAGAAAGGTGAAACATGAGTGGACTGCAGAGAAATGAAGTCATGGTGATGCCTGTGGATGATCATAAGGTACGCATTGAAGTGAATAAGGATTGCTGATACCACGCGAGAAAGAAGTGGTTGCAGTGAGTAAGAGGTAGGGATGCAAGTTGAGCGATCCTTGTATCAAATGACGTCTAATCAAAGTGCATCCAGTGTCCCGGAATTCTCAGCCGGCATTTTTCGCAGTCAGCACGCGGACCCATAGAGACGAGAGGCCTCTTCTTCTGCCCGCCATTCCTCCAATGTGACGTCGGTGACGATGGGTAGTTCTCTACGACAATCGACATGGGTGACGAAGGTGTCTCGCCGTACGCGGGAGGAGTGCATGGACGGGAAGATGTAAGTATATATGCGACACGGGGCCGTTCTGAAGGCGTCGAAGGTGTAGCGGGATGCAACGTAATGTTTGGTGGTGCACTTCGAGGCTGAGTCTCTAGGAAGGCATGTGCGGAGCTTGAGGTCACGTCCGGGGCAGGAAGATCTAGTGATGGAGGAGGCGCAGCCTGTAGAGACCGAGACTGCGACTGAGAGGTTGTCCGGGTCGCCATGCTTGAGATCTCTATGTCTGGGAGTCGTGTTGTAACAGAAGGTGTAGGGATTTTTCCACGAAAAACCTGATGTGTGAAACCAGGATGAGAAGTTTCTTCAGGACCACTCTGAAGTACATCATGAGTCAATATAAACTTTGTCCGAAGAAGTAGCATGCGCACCATTTGCACGTCGACTCGAGCATCATCCGTAGGTGACTCGTTGCCCGAGCCTGAAGTCTGCTCTTCACTACCGAGCGCGGGGCTATGTATCGTCATTCCGCGCGTCTGGTGCACCCATTCATCTTCATACAAAAACCGTCGCGTTCCTATCTCGAGTTCTTGAGGCACCTCAGTATTACAAAACAGCTGCGACATGGACTCGCGCGGAATAACCATAGGTCGTTTCTAAATTGACAGTGACTCTCAGCGACGTGCATACGGCTTGGAGAGGTCTCGCGCTCACCGACGCCCTCTCCCGCGGACTCGGCGAGCCGGGCGAGCGTGACCGTTTATTTGAGATGGAGCGCATACGCATTTGAGGGGAAAGAATATCAATTTCCATCGAAGGTATCGTATGTGGAATGTGGTTAGTGGTGGAAAGGATCGGAAACGCGTCTCATGCAATTTATGAGCGTGACGCGCTGCTCGCGTATTGATTACGTGATGCAGCTTATTCTAGGGATTTTTCAGCCCTCAGGCAAATAAATAATGATATTTGCTGTATTTGGTCTTTTCTCAACCCTGGTAACGCAGCATTCATAGAGCTCTTATCATTGTACGAGTCAATGAATTTCGCTGGTGTTCGACAATGTAGACACAACAGATGATTCTTGTTCCATGGAGCTACGCTCAGCCACAGTTCTGGTTGATACCATCCTCCCTCGGGGATAACAAAAAACGGTCAATTTCATTCAAAAGCACAGAATCAACGTTCTACAACACAGGTTATCTCCCTTGTATTCGTCTACAAGAAGATCGTCGCAAACTGTTATACAGGCCTTTAGCAGAAGAGGGTTAAGATGGGGTCGTCAGAGTACAAGTATACAAGCAGTTCCAGAGCTTCGAGTCCATGGGTCAGAAAATTATGCTTTACACTTCTCCATCGAGGCATGTCGTCTAGGCGTGAACGTTGAGACCTTCACGCGGAAGCTTCGGCTCGCCGGGTTGATACGGTTCACCCGCTTCGGCACGCAGCAGATCGTTGAGCCATGCGCCGTTCGGCTTCAGCTTCGTTCCGCGAGTCAGAACCGCAGCGAGATACAGCCAGGCGGCCGCGTTGCCGACCGTGCCAACCTCATCCGAGACGTGCGTGCGCGCGTACTCGCTCATCGTCGCATAGAGCTTCTTGTCGGTGTATAAGTCAAACAGGTACTTTGCGACGGTGTCGTTGTCGCCCGCCTTGCAGAGATAGCCAGACTTTCCGTGTTCAATTTGCAGCGGAATACCCCCGGTGCGGGATGCAACGACTGGCTTGCCTGTATGCAGTGCCTCAGACACCTTAACCTCAAAGCCCTCGCGAGTCGAGAGCTGAAGCGCGATCTTCGAGTTCTGCATAAGGGCGTTGAGAACTATAGATAGTAAGGAAATCAGTCTCTGTCAACGTTTTTCTCAGCAGGCCAACTTACGCTGATCGCTTGGTGGCAGCCTCATAGCAATGATGTCACTCGCGTACTTGCTGTAAGGCTCGCTGTTCACCTGTTGAATCACCATATCGTAGATGATGCTTGCATCAGGGTCATCGACTGCGCCATGTCCGCAGATGAGCAATTGCGGGGCTTCATCAGCATCAACTTTGTCCTCAAGCAGCTGGCGGAATTTGTAGTACGAGTCGATAACGTTCGGGATGCCTTTAGACGGGTCGAAGCGCGCAACCTGGATAACGTATTCCCGAGCGGGCCACTTCAGTTCGGTCATTCTCTCCTTCGCACACAAGCTACGGAATTCGCCCATGTAAAACTGCGAGTCCCACGGAGCAAGCTCCTTGTTCAGACCGTCGAGGCTTGATACGAGCAAGCATGAGAAACAAACATAATGAAATTAGAAAAAGTATCACGCACAAGTCAGTCGCGGCACCAAGAAGGGCGACCTTCTCCATCGGCACGTCTTTCGGCACGAACTTGCTCACCGGGTGAGAGATGAAGATATCGGCTAACTGGATGTTCTTCCAGAGGTACTCCCATACCTCTTCCTGAGGTGAACCCTTGATGCTCGTCAGGTCGCTACGGATTTCGATGTGCGAACGATAGACAATCGGCATTCCAGGCCTACTCTTCTTGATCATAGGAATAAGTCCTGGCATCTGAGGGTCATCTGCACCAACCGCTGATCAACTATTGGAGCTCAGAAGGTCGTAGAGATGTTACCTATGAACGCAACGTCAACACCGCCTTCTGCAAGTGGCCCACCCTCGGAGATCCATCGAATACCGTTCTTGTAGATCCATTGGTCGAAGCTGTCCTTCGCCTCTTGAGTCAAGCGCAAATCAGCAGGAGCGACACCTTGGAGGATGTTGTGGTTGTTCTTGGTCGTCCTGAAGACGCTCGGGGATGGATTTGGGACATACCTGCCGCACTTTTAGATTACTTTACCCTATAACAGACGTGGTACGGGCTTACCAAGCCGCATCTACATCGAGAAGAGTGAGGAAGCGAATTAATGCGTGCCGCATCTATAAGATTATTAGCTTCGAATCAGCATTTAGTCACAAAGGACGTCCTCCCGGCTTACAAGTGCGACTCCACCTCCTTGAGGTGTGGAAGAGAAGAAGCCAATCTTGATCTTCTTTTCACGCAGCTCATCTGCAAACTTGTTCACCGCGTTCCATGTACCTCTGCCGACTGTCTTTTCATACTCTTCAAGATCATCTATAAGATGGATCTTTCCGCCAGCGTCCACCTAAAAAGATTCTTAGCATTTACATCGCAACTATCAGTTTGGAAGCCCATACAGTGACTTGGTTCCTCGGGCCAATTGTCAGACGTGGATTGTTGTTCGGTCCGTAATACATAAGGCACTTGCGCGCAGCCGAGTCCGCCTGCTCATCGAGCGTGCGCACAACTGGAAGCTTGCCCGTCACTCCTGCTTGCAGACCTGCGGCACCACCGGCCGGAACAGTCAACATAGTCGGAGTCTCGGCTCCTGATTGGAGCTGAGAGTTGATCATGCTATTCGTGGCGGAGATGCGGTGCTTGATGTGCGGCCTCGTAAGACTCTCAGTATGGTAAGCCTTGATGTTGAAGACCTGCAGTCCGAGGACTCAGCAAACGCAGTGGCCCCATGTGATGGATGGAGCACGTACAATCGGAACTATGTCCATCTCAAGCCAGAGACGCGTGCACAAGTTGGGCGCCTAATTAGTACATTGTTTTTGAGTTGTCTACATCCCATGAGATAAATACGCGCCAATTCTCACCTCCTTGAGAAGAGATAGAGTAACACCTGCACCGAGGAACTTGCAAAGGTGCTCAGTCGAGAATTTCCGCAACGCCTCGATAACATGTCCTTCAATCTGCTCCGCGTCCGCGCTTATGCCAGACGAAAAGGGGATCAATGTGGAAGCGAAGTCGGTATTGTAGACGCTGTCTGCGAGGAAACACACTCAATGACCAAAAGAAAGTTCGTTCAGAAGAATGAACGCGGACCGTGTATTGAAATTGAGATCTCAAATCCGTTTTCATTAGGAGCAGGACTGCCAGCAATACCAGCCCACATCGGCTATATCGCATCCATCCGACATAAGCAGGAGGTCGGTATCACATAACTAAATGCTAACCGTCAAGCTCGTGAAGCCAGCAACGACAGGTCGCGTCTTTCCATACGAGACGCTTGACAGCCTGCGCCGCAAGGAGTCGGACGTGACTGACTGAAAGCTGGCCTTGTTGTGAGGCATGTTACAAGTGCACTGGATGTAGAGTTACTCAGTTAGATGGTGCAGCCCACGAGAAAGAGGCAACAGATTGGGGCACATTGGATGTCATTGAGCTTTATGAGATTGAATTTGAATGAGTTCCTGATGGAGTAAATTATTCTCACAAAGTACGTGCATATTTGAAGACACGCGTCCGCAGGCAGGCAACGAGGGCAGCATCTCTCACCACGGCCGATATCTTCGAAACGAGAAGGTTTGATTTGGCTCCCTCGTCGTCTTCCACGTCCTCCATGAGGTCCGACAAGTGCGGCGAATGCGGAGATGAATTCGTATGGGATAGCGACGCTGGGTCAGCTGTGTGTCTCGCCTGTGGGACACTTCAGGATTCGTCCCAGGTCGTCCTTGACGCTCACATCGAAACCGAGGACAACGCCAAAGAGCACAACGCTTTCTCTTTTTATCAGCGCGCAACTCTCAAGAGCTTCCGCAATGCCAACGGCTGGGACTTAGCCGGTCAGGGCACGCAGGCCGCCGCCGAAAGGAACAAGGTGCGTGGTATTCGCGTGCACGCGAATAATTTCCTAAACTACCTGATAGATTGCCATGCGCGAATTCACTGCAGCCCTGGCGCGTAGGATCGGACATCCTTCTCTTTCAGGCCGAGCGCTCTTTCTATTCGAGCTGGCTATGGAGCGGGGCCACTTTCGATATGGGAGGAAGGCACGTCTTGTGGCAGGGGCTTCGCTGGCTATCGCTCTTCGCGAGAACCAGAAAGGCGAAACTATCAAGGACATTGCAGTATGTGGGTGTCTTTTTTCGGATCCAGCAGTAACTAACTATATCTTACGTCAGTACCTCTCGAATGAAAGCCATGTTGCTTTGGCTCGCGTCTTCACGATGATAGTGTCTCTTCTCGAGGTCAAATTGGTCTCTGTAGATCCCAGCTGGCATCTTCTTGTTTTGCAAAAGGATCTCGTCTGCTTGCTGGCCGAAAGTCCGTCCCACCTACCCTGCGACCTCATTAGGGCACTAAAGGGTGTTCACCTTCCCTCTGCACTTCGCACGGCGGCATCGCTTTCCGATTTAGTTTCAAGAGCAGGAATTGCGGTCAACTTGCCGTCTTCGCCCTTTGCATGCGCCATTTACATGCTTGCGCTAGAAGGCGAGGTCTTAAGTTCCTTGCCGCACTGTGGGGATCTTGCGAAGGCGCTAGGAAGGCGATTTGGGGTTAGTAAGGAAGTTGTTATGCGGCGTTACAAAAGTGTCTATGAGCTCGTAGAAGGCTGGACGGCCGAAATTCCTTGGATGGAAGACTTCAGGGCTTCAGGGAGCAGTAAATCAGCAGCGAAAGTCGCGAAGAGAGTAGGCATCGCCAGACTCCTGAAGGACTCAGTCCATTTCCAGGAGAGTCTCTGGAAAACGAAGTTGGAAGCCTTGGAGCCACTGAGCGTAACCGGCGACGATGTTAAATCTGTGAGTTCGTCCGAGATCAGCTCAGTTAGTGAAGTTGACCTCCAGCAAAACGAAGTTCCACCGGCGAAATCTTTCCGGCCTCGGAAGCGCCAGAAGACAGGGCATATCGATGACATGTCTCACTTCCTTCTTTCTCCGTTGCACGCAGGCTCGTCAGAGAAGCCTCGTATCGATTTGGTACCCTTACTAGAGGCGGCTTCGCATATTCTTACTTCCGATACGCCTTCCTTCAGGCAACCTCTGACACGTCTGCAGCTTCTTGCTGCGGCGAAACCCGTCGATGATATCACGGACGAGGAGCTTTTCGTAGAAGGTGAACTCGATAATTTCCTGCGTAGTGCGGAAGAACGAGAAGCTCTCGTTCAAACTTGCGACTGGGCCCGAGCGAAGAATGACGATGATGAGGCTGGTATTGGGGAAGCACGCGTCATTCATGCGCGGATGAGCAAACACGAACATGATTCTGCTTCTCGGCTGAACATCGAGGCTTTGAGTCGCATATTGGACGAGCATGAGCCAAGTGATGGGGTCGAGGCCACGTACAAGGATGACGGTGATGACGACAACTGGACCTTGAATAGTTTCGCGGAGCAGATCATGACGCAAGGCGGTAGCTTCGAGAATGGTCAATGCGAAACGACCTTCGAAGCCGGCGATGACACCCGATATACAGTGTCTCTGGCAGGGGGCGACGGTGGCGAAGTAGTGGGTCCTTGGAGGCCTTTGTCTCCTAGCAGTGGCTGATCAGGCCGTTCGAACCTTCCATGGTGGATGCCCAGACTTGGATATTGGATTTCATACACCCTCATCACCATGCGGAGCTGCCTCCAGTGTCTTCGGCTACCGCAGGCAAACTCTCTTGGTTTGTAATCATACATACCTTCGGACTTCATTCGCCTGGATCCACTAATCGCCCGCCTTTTCGTTGCGTGGCATTGGCGCGGATACCGGATGACCCCAAGAATCTACTGAGCAACTAACTATTCCGTACCTTAGGCGGTGTTTGGAACCGTATCTGTTATCATGTGAGTATTCGTGATACACAACTGTTACCACAGGTCGCTCAACTTAACCAACTAAAAGTTAATAGACATACACTTTGGTTGGCTTGGTAAAATACAATTTGATTTTGCAATTGCCAGTGCATGACTTTGGGTTAGTGCGCTTCTATTCCTGCTGCGTGATACGATTTAATGCTTCTAGTGCTGTTCTGTTGCCTTCCCGCTCAGGTCACCTCCTGTACACACTGATTTATCAGGTTATCAAAACTGAAAATACCTCCTTGAGCACGCACATGACTTAGACGAGAGGGACGAAGCATCAGATGTTAGTTATTTGATACAGGTCGCTGGGGATTACTCACCACCTTGATACGCCTGGTGTGAAACAGACTACATAATGCCACTTGACTTCAGATCATGCGACTCGAATGTTCTCTTGGTCTAGTTCTTTTTCGGTGCAGCTGAGGTGGCTGCCACGTAATTCTCTCAGTCATAGCGGTAATGTGATGTGCGCGGTCCACTGCCTGTCCTGCCTAGAGCCGTCGATCAGTGTGATTTTCTCAAGACTATACTTGTAAATCCGCACAGGTGACTGACTCGTGGTCGTCCTCGAGGCAAGAACTGGCCAAAGAAACCTTGTTTCGCCTGTCTAAAGTTATTTTATCTCCTTGCTATGCTTGGATGGCCTTCGCTGGTATCTGCCTTCGGTTCTTATCTGGCCATCCCACTCGGATCTTGCATGTGCTATCAAAAAATCATGAAATGATTACTTTTACTGGTCATTACGCCATTTCTTCAGCTAATTCTGAGAGCGCCGGGGCCAGGTTTTCATATTGTACGGCGGAAATTCGGGTTTGCCTAGGTGAAATTTCTCCTTTCCTATCATAGCAGGCGCATTGCTTTCCCTGCGGTGGCCAGGAGCGGTGCAACGGCTCTCAGGCGAGAGTCTCGGGGTTGATGGCTACAGAAGCAGCAAGGGGCACGAAGTAGTCTGAAGCCCGCAGAAGCTGTGAATCTGTGCTATTTACGGAGACGCATGATTGTCCGACGGATTTGGCGGCCGGGACGTGCGCAGGTGCGCGTGAGGGGTTATTGAATCCGTTTGAATGCATTGGGTGCATGCAAGGCCGGAGAAGGCGGGGAAGGTGGGGAAGGTGGGTCGCCGGGCCCCATGAGTCACCCCCTAAACTTCTCTTTGCGTGATGCCATCGAGGATTATTTGACTTGCGCTCTCCTCGCTTGCGCGGACTGACTGAATGCTCAGATGTGCGTCAAATCAGCTTAGAAGCTGCCTCGTATTCGCAGATTTGTTGGAGCCGAGTGGTGGATCTGGATGGCCTGGATGAGCAACATTAATGTATTCGCTTGCTAGTGTCAACTCGAACTCAATTGACTCTATGTACGATCCTCGGGGGAGGCTGCTTGCTGATTTGGAGCCCTTCACTGCTGCGCGCAGGACTGTGCATCTAGCCCGTAAATGTTTCAGAACGACAGAAGCATCGCTAGCTTCTCCGCCCCTTCCTTTCACTTGGACTCACACCGGATGATTCACCCAAGGCTTGTCGTATGACTTGCTCAGTGCCTTCTATGGCGTTTGCCCTGCCGTCTCTAGCCATCAAGCCAGTCTGCTGATAGAACTTTAAGGCGAGTACATGCATTGGCTTTTCTCATCTTCTTCATGCCGCTCCAAAAAGCGATGGAAGAGTGGATATTCATTGGTATGGGTGCGTCTCATAAGCTAAGACATGCATTAAGACCTCCGACTTCCAAGGCCCCAAGCAAGACCAGTGATATGCATTACATACCAGGCTTAGCATCGCGACCCGAGGGGACGGTCGAGCCAGGGAACGTAGAGACACTCAAACTACGATTCATCGGAGGAGCTGAATAGACTTTGTTGGCCCCGTGTTAATCCCCAGCCCCACTCACAGGGTCAGGGAACGCGGAGGACATCTGACTGCTTGCGTGTCCGTAGGGGCGGCTGTGAAGGGCTGACAAAAGGGTCAGAGCAGGAAGCCGCGCTGAATTCTGTAGGGTAGACGAGTTCAATTATGATCAAAGAATTCCCAAGATCCGAGGCATTTTTTTGTTGCAGATCGGCTGCTAGACTACGTGAAATTTTTTCTTTCTTCTTTTTGTTGAAAAGGCGATCTTTTTGCTATTGATACATGAAATACGCACTTGCGCATTGCGTGTAAAATACGTCTGCGAGGTTGTGAAAGGAGAGAAAGTGAGGATGCATATGACTCTGACAAATGTGATACCTGAACGGGAAATGTGAAAAATAATAAACGACAGCTTCCGTTCCGTGCAGGCGTCCGATCAAATATCACGAGCCGGCCTTTTCTCGCGAGAATATTAATTCTTTTTGCCGGGCCACGAAAAAGTATGCTTTTTGAAACCATACAAAAGGATGCTCCAATCAGCCCAGTACTATTCAACGGATCTCATCCTCACCCCCCTCTCTTGCATTCAGCCCTCCCAAAACTACTCCCGAAAAACAGTCTCATCAGTGCATCGACATGTCGTCGCAATTCTCTCAGCCTGGTCTCCCCTCGTCGTTTGATCCGTTCAAGACGCACCCGTTCACGTATGTGTCTCAGTCCACGCCTCCGGCTTACTCGAGAGCTGACTCGGTATTATAGCAACATAAGCCGTGCACCTCCGTCGATGCCTGCACCGAACCCGTACCCGCGTCCGGTACCGACGTACCAGCCACACGGTCACGGTGCCCAGGCGCCCTCCGCACCCTCGTCGCTCCCGACCGCGCAGACACCCATGCACTCGCCCCAGCCACAGCGCGCGTCGCCGCCGAGCACGTCACCGGGTGCAACCCGCACGCACGTCTTCGAGCCGTTCATGCTCGAGCGCGCGTCGCCGGACCTGCAGGACGTGCTCGCGAAGAAGGGCGCGAACAGCCCGGGACGACGGCCTTCGGGCACTGGCAGGGATGACGCAAAGCAGAAGAAGGCGAAATGAAGGCGCACTGTGAAAGTTGCTCGTCGTCATCATATTACCCGCCCCCGCCCACGACCTCTCATGAAACGTACGCGTGTATACCTTCGTGCGTGCTGTCGCATATGATTATGTACGCCGCGTGGCACGACTAATGGGATGCTTTTCAGAACTGCATTCATACCTGTTCCTTCCGTGCCTGCTATCGACTTCCACTTCCTTTCCCCTGTTACATGTCGCATCCTTCTGCTCTGTACTCCTATTATCGAGTTCCCCGTGGTTGCCCGTGTCTGCCGTCCGTTCAAATGTGTTCCTTTCCTTTGAACAGTTCTAGATTCTCTCGGGGTTACTTTTTATTCTGTCGCTGTCGGAGATCCAATGTACACGTACCCTAATAACTCATTCACATCCACGCTCTCTGCTCTCGATTAATATTCGATGTCATCTTTCGTTACGCGTGAATCTGAAGCATCTGAGAAGCCACCGGTACTTCCCCCGACCGCGTGTACACAGCGAACTGGTGTGAGGAGAATGTCTATTTGCTCGTAAACCGGTTTCTTGAGGATGAGGAAGTGCGAGCGGCGTGGTGTGTGTATGCCATCTTCATTTCAAACCACACACGCACGGTACGGCATATTCCCTGTGGCATTCAATACATCCTTAATCTGATTGTCGCCTAGCAGGTGGCTCTGTGGAATCAGAAGCTACGCGAAGACGTCGTAGTCTGGGACTACCATGTCATTCTGGCGCTCAAGCCAAGGGTCAGCGGTGCTGCAACGGGCCGCCAGCCTGAGCATATCAAGAATGACACGGATGGCGGGTCGATGCCGATGCGGAAAGGGGGCACCTGGATCTATGATCTCGACAGTAGACTCGAGATGCCCTGCTGCTGGGAAGACTACGTCGCCCTGACGTTCCCATATACGACGTCCGAGGCGGTGGAGGCCGGCTGGACAATCCCGGATACGTATCAGAGGTGCGCGTTCGTCGGCCTGGCAAAGTACCCTAGCAGCTAACGCGTCTCGGAACGAAGTCTATTCCGCATCGTGGCCGGCACTGAGTTTCTCGAGAGGTTTGCATCGGATAGATCACACATGGTACGGCGGCAGTATACTGGTCGCACTTCGCGTTTGATCTTTAGTCGTCCCATGTCTGCAGCTTGTCTCCGAACCTGGTCCGCGTCGTTATCATTCACCCGCACCTCCCTATGCATGCATCAGAGGAGCAAAAGCGGCCGCGCTCGGCATTTCGAATAATTTAATGAAAAGTTTCGTGTCGATGGATGCAGAAGATATCGGGCGTGTCTACACTTTAGAACAAGCAAAGGCATATTTTCGATAGTTATTTTTGTGCAATTGTATGTACCTGTTTGGCCCGACGTGTCCGGTCACTCCTGTTGTTTTCTTTTGGAACTACTCCTTTTCCATTATACCTTTCCACTAACTGGCCGGGCACGGCCTGCTGCTGCTTTTCTGTACATTTCACGATAATTTCACCATGTCTGAGTCGCCGTCGCCTTTCGTTGTCAATGGACATACGCACTCTCAAAACTCGTCGCCCTATCCACCAAGCTCCAACGATGGCGCATCGCAGCCTGAACAGAACGGTACTGCGCAGGAAAGCCAGCCACTCGCGCGTAATGGAGAGTACGCCATGGCAGGCCCGTCATCCGGTGCGGTGAATGGCTACGCGAAGTATGTCTGAATGCCAGTTGTTTTTGGTCTCTCAAACGGCATGCGTGTGTTCTCTTTGGCGCCTCTTTTGAAATTGAGCCTGCGATGAAATCATTCCGAGTCCGATGTTTTATGCTGATTCTGCGTTCAGCACTGTATACGCTCCTTCGCACAACGAGCGGATCATTGACCACCTGTATAATTCTGGCTTTCAAATGGGCGTACGTATCACTCTCCAGTTCTGAATTTGTGTCTGACGCGTACTCACGTGCATATTTTAGGAATATGCAGACACGCTCCTGGTAGGGACCCACAGGTATCTGGTCGCAAGCATGATCTCTTACTGTATATGCTTGGCTCTTCTCTTTAGCATGCTCACGATCATAGATACCAGCTGCATGCGATTATTCTTTCGCGGTCGCCGTATCTGGCACACTTGATTTCCTCATCTCCGAAGTCCGGAGGGATGCACAGTATCTACGTTCCGCTGGAGAGTTTTCCAGAGATCACCGACCAAGTGAGCTTATCTTAACTTTGATCAGAACTTTTGCCAATGCTATCCGCAATTATAGGGACTTGCAGTAGGTAAATACCGTCGACTCTATATTATTCCGATATTTTAACTTTGCTCTTTTTGGCTGTCAGCACTGGGCTACCTTTACTCGTCCGTATCCTTGAATAATTTGTCACCGATGAACGCGCGTGCAGTCCTGTCGGCGGGATGCCTCCTTGGCGGGATGGACGAACTCTGCGGCTACGCTTACCAGGCGTGCCGTGATTCTATCACCGCCGACAGTATCAACGAATGGGTTGATTTTGTCGACAGTTTATCTCCGAATGACGGCTCGGCGACTCCGTCTGAGGTGCAACAACGTCCATCCATTCTTGGACCTTACGCCCTTCAGCTCCGTTCCGACGTGTTCAACTTCTTGGTCGCCCAGCTCCCAAGCATGTTGGATGTGCATTCTTCGACAGGCAGCGGACGCGACACCCTCTTGAAGATCTTCTCCCGACTCGGTAAGAATGGCGGGCGTCAGCTTGCGATGCTCTTTTGCTGATATGTTAACATGCTAGGATTCGATCTTTTCAAAAATGCTATTGAGTCGCCCATGTTCCAGATAGGTGCGTTCTACGGTCTCCCGACCCTGCACGGGTAGTCCTGCGATACTGACGGACGCCTTTTTGTGTTTCTGACGACTTTCTCAGGAACCGACCAGGAACGATTCCGATTTGCGAAGGCGGCGATTGAGCTGAGAAAACGGACACGCGGTACAGGCGTGGATGAAACGGTCGTGCTCGCTTTTGGGGGAGGGCATTCGGGTAGCGCCGTACACGTGACGCGTAAGATGAAGAAAAGGGCGTTGTTCAAGGTTGGCTGAATGTACTTACCGCATTTGAATCCCTTCTGTATATATGAGTGGGAGTAGAATGCCTTGCAAAAGGGGTTCTATGAATTGATTCGATTTCCCTTGCGATTACAGAGCATTTCCCATGAGTGCTCGCGCTCGATCTAATAAGGGGGTAAAGTATAAAGTTCGTCGAGAACGTTTAGGGTTTTACGTTCTGTCAAACGGGTGAGCTACTAGTGCATATTTTAGCCTTGTTGGCGGGAAACGCACTTTGGGTGCACGTGCGGCGCAGATAACGCGTCGTGCGCGACGCGTCGAGGAGTTCGCGTACGCGTGCCTGGACGAAAGTGGGAGGATTTGAAGAGGAGCGAAGAGTTGTCGCGGTGTGTATAGACTCAGATCTGAAGCGACGCCCGGTGTCTTCTTTCCAGGCATCCTCGGAGCCCTGGCCGTCAACGAGGCTTCCAGATCCCAGGATCATCAGAGACCGATAGTTTATCGTCCGTTTGCGCGAGATTTAAAGTAATCACGAGAGGCTGTCGGCTGCCGGCCCTTCGCCCTCCGTTTCGGCCGTGCGGAAACCCACAGGAGCTGGCCGGCATACAATATTCGTGCATACCCCCGTTTTTTTCGTGGTATTCTGCATTCCGGCGCCGTCAAAGCTTAAGAGAGGGCATGAAAGGGCAGCCTAAACCGCGCGTCGGATCCCCCTCCCGCTGACCGCTGACTGCACCGTGACGCTGCACGCGAGCTCGAGTCTGAGTGGATGGCCCCGCCAGCAGCCTACGACCTGTATTTCACCGGCTCGAGAGGCAACCCACGTCAAGTAAGCATATGTATAGAGTTTGCAAATAGACATTTTAGACGTGCCGTTCCCCGGTCCCTCGCCGCGATCGGTCGCTCGCCCGTCGTCTCCAACAATGGCTTAATGAAAAAACCCGCGACAGTGCATCATCCTGGGCGACGATGTAGAGCCTGTTTTCTTCCGGTTCGAGGTACGGTATGGCCTTCTCTGCCCCGAGTCACGCCTCGACTTGAATTCACTGTCCAGACCCCGGAGGTCTTCATGACGAACAAGAGAACGACGGTGAGTTCGACGCCGCGGCGGATCGACGCTGTCACCCAGCGCAATTAATCTGGCCGATCATCTCAACGTCTAATTGCCTATCATCCTCCCTCCAGATCTATCGAAACCAGGACGAGATGGTCGCCGTCTTCGACTGGAGCGCCGACTCCTACCTCGGCCTCTGCACCGTAAAGAATAGACAGCCGTTTCCGATGGCCATGCTCGTCCTCCCGGGCTCCACCCCCAGGTACGGCTCCTCTCTCGCCAAGTCGTGCATTTTTTTCTTCGGGGAGAAAAATTAAAAATAAAGTAAAAAAACTAATCGGCCGCCTCTGCCTCTATCACAGCGCGCGGGCGTTCTTTCTGAACGGGACAAAGTTCGAATGGCGCAGAACGCGCGACGATCAGTTCAGTTACGACGTGAGTGTTGCATACTTCTGCATCATCCTTTCCACCCGATGACAACGGACGCCCCCCCCCCTCCCCCCCTTTCCCCTGGTCCTTTGCACCTCCTTCCCCTCTGCCGTTGTGACAGTTATACCATACCCCGCAAAGCGGCCAGAGTGTCCGCATCGCGTTCTTTCGCAATGTCGACCAGGCGACGCCGCTTGGGCCTGCGCATGGCTTCCTACAGTACAACTTCGTCCAGCCCGCCCTCCTTCTCGAGGCACTCCTCGCACTCAGCATCAATCGTTGGATGGACGTTAACGCCATGTAAATTTGTCACGGGACTTGCAGTGGTGTATGAGTAGGGCCACGCGCGCGACTTGCGGTGAACTTTGGTGACTCCCTGGTTCCTGCCTCGACATTTGGAACAAATGGCAGCATTGCGAATATTATATTATTAGAAAGGTGGTAACGAGTGTTCGGTGCATAATGCATAGGGGATAGTCTTAGTATACAATCATTACAAAATACCAGTCCATGTGTCAGTACAATCATAAGCTCGAGATTGCGAAATGCTTTCTCAAGAGGTATCAAGATACGGCGGCACCTAGCTCGAAGCATTCACAGAGTCGAGCATGTGCTCCAGACGCTCTTCGACCGTCCAGTTGATGTCAGACTCGCTTTGCAACGAGCCGGAATGCGAGTGCCCGGGAACGTGAGAGTCTTTGGGTTTAATGTTAAAAGTGGCCGCTTCCGTATTGTGTGAGAGCTGTTCGATCAGGCGTGCAATGTGCGCCGAAGAACTGTAGAAGACCTAGAAGATACCAAGGATTAGGCGCCAACAAACGGACACAGTTAATGCAAGAGTACCTTTGTTTCCGGCCGTCCCGCTACCTGACTTTTCCTTCTCGTGAAGGTCGAGATGTTGCTGCCTTTCGAGCCAGTTCGCGCATGCTCCTTGAAAAACAACTGTTCATTCTCGCTGTCATGCGTAGGCAACGACGAGTATTCAGAGTCCAAACTGCCACGCCGAGGGTAAAATGATTCAGCGTCATCCGACCTCAACCCGTTCACAATTGACCTGCGAGGAACTTAATATTACAACTCTATCAGAAGAAGACCGGAGATCTCACCAGATTGTCTCCCCATTTGCCAACTCAATGACTTCGAGCGCCTGCCCTTCTTCCATTTCCGGAAGACCCTCGTCGAGAGGGGTCTTAGGCGGCTCAAAAAGCTCAGGGCTCTGGACGCTTCCGGTCCTATCACCAGTGTACATATCGTAGCTGAGAACAGGAACAATAAGAGTCGGATCGTCAGTAGCGCAAATAGTAAAGACACGCACAAGGAATCATAGGGAGACTTCTCCATCGGTGTTTCTGGCGTGACTCTGGATGATGAAAGCCTTCCCAAATTAGACCATGAAACGGGTGATGGAAGACTTGGAACTGGCGGAGATGGTTCGGTGGATTGCCTCTTTGCTTTAGAAGGCGGGGGAGTTGGAATACGCTCATGCACAGACCGATTAGATAGCACCGACAGATTACTTGCTCGTTTGTAGCTCTTCGTGGGGGCCTTCTTTGACACTGAAGCTAGGTCTGTTGTCGAACCACTCGCGGATGGGAAGATGATGGTGCGTCGCACGATCGTGTTTCGCGAGTTCCCATGTGCATCGGCAATCTCGCGAACACGGCGAGGCGCAGCGGGCACGGGAGAGCCTGCATGCTGACGCAGCGATGTGTTCCTAGAAAGATCCGCCACAGGCCGTTCAATGAAGACCTCAGGAATGACTGGACTGGATGCACGAAGGGCGTCTGTGAAGGGCCTTCCCGCGGAAGAGTCGTTATGTGTCATCGTGGCAGACGCAGAGGGCTCGGGACTTTTGCTACCGGACGGTTGCGAACGGGCCAAGAATTCATGCAAGGCAGACTGGTCCAAACCTAAACTCTGAGCCGCCTCGTAAAATTGTTTCAAAGCCGCTGGGTCAGAGGGAGGAGATGCAGGCGGAGAAGAGGGTGCGATAACGGTAGCTGTTTCTGTGGGTTGCCGAGACATTGGCGGGGCCATGGGGCCATCTCGAACAACAGCTTGAGATACACTACCACTTCGCGACAGCAAAGGCGCTGATGACGGTGGCAGCTGAAAGCTACGTCTTCCATTTGCAGGCGCTGATAACGAAGGGTAATTAGAGGATATAATTGATGTCGAACCATTCTTCTGCTCGTTCTCCATGGGGCCACCTGGTTGGCCCTTCTTCCGGAAGCGTGACATGAAAGTCTTCAAATTAGGTCCCGCGGACGCAGGTGGAGATACGTTCGACGCTTTGGACTGAGTGTTCAAATCGGTCACGCTACCTTTAGACGGGGTCAAGCTCCTATTTCCGACCTGAGGAGAGTTCGTAAAAGAAGCCGACGTATTGTCGAGCGTCCATGGTGTCACTTCATCGCCATTCGGTTGAGAATTTTTACTCCTCAGCGTATTGCGTAATCTCTTCGAGAGCGACATCTTGCCCGTACGCTGAACATCGAGCTGAGAAGGCCTTGATGGAGAAGTGGGGATAGTCGGAAGTTTGTCTATGCTGGTAGAAGATTGTACCAAAAGAGGGCCTGATATATCCTGCAACTGAACCTTTTTCTTCGTGACCTGAGGACCAGACACAGGAAACCGTCCTTGTTGAGGCGACCTGCGCAGCTGCGCCATGGCGGCTTCCGTGCGCTCCTGTACCTGACGGATCAGATCCGTCGGGTCCGCAGCATGAACAGTGTCCAGCGGTAAGTCAACACCGTGGTCCAATGTAGGCTGCAGCATTGCTTTATCCTCTGCTTTGGGAGGGACAGGAGAGTGTCGAGGAATATCGAGCTTCTGCTGCGCTTCCTTAGCATTCTGGCCTTGGTCTTCTTGTAACGCAGACTCCGGCTCGAGCTCAGGCAAAGAAGGAACGGGTTCTGCATCGGTAGACCCAAACAATATCTCTGCAAGGTCTTTGTTACGCCGGCCCGGACTTGACGTTGGTATGGGCGCAAGTATAGGTGGAGGAGGAATCATCTCCACCTCTGCATCCTCAATCTTATTCCGCTCCTGCTCTTCTAGATCAGGTAGTCGAATGCTATCCACGACAGAATTGAGCAACGCATTAGCCTTACTAGTGCTTTCAGTAGTCGATGTCCAGGGCAAATCGTATATGGGAGCCGGGCTCGTAGTCTAAAAGATCAGGTTGGAAAGAATTTCAGTTCGTGAGAAAAAGGATATCGGAGCTAATTTGAACGCACTCGACTTTGTTGTCCTCCAGCGGAGTGAATAGACTGAGCAGTAGACGGTCGTCGCCGACGTAGGGTAGAGGGCGCTCTAACCTCCGAATTCTTCGCTCGAGTTTGGGCGGCTTCAAGAAGCTTGCCTTGAATAGATAACAAATCGAGCTTTGAGAGACCCGTGTATTGACGAAGGATATGCTCTGGGTCATCTGCGGCTAGATGGCTGCGACTCCCTGGTCGGCTATGATTCGCAAAAGTAGCGGGAATTGGAACGTCGTGCCAAGCAGGTTCGGCCCTGTATGGAGCGTGTATAAATTCTGCTCCATCCTCCTCCTCCTCCCTAGAATGATAACTAGAGCCGACAGAAACGAGTGACGATCGAGATGAGTTATTTGACATACGTGAGATAAACAAAGGATTGTTGTGAAACTTCTGTGCAAAAGGGGATGTTGGAGGAGTGAGGAGAGGCGACACAACCTTTAGTTTACCACGAGTGCTATCTTCGAGCGTTGAGGTAGCTGAGATTGAACGTACATGGTCAAGACTAGGCGAAGCCATGTCATGGAAGATTGAAAGTTCTGAGGTTGGGTCATAGTCCACAAAAGCAAGGGCTGAGGTCGTCAGTACAGATCCATTTGACAAGAACTTGTTCCGAACGTCTGGGCCCCTGCTATCCTCTGGCGTCGTCGACGAATATATAGGACGCGGCGAGCGCAAAACGCCCCTTGAAGAATCGTCGTGAGAGCTGTCTACCCAACTCTGACCTTCGCTGACGCTGGAGTTACTCGCATTTCTGCTGTGTCCCAGCAAAGTTCCGTTCCGTCCAAGAGGCCGCGAGCTCTGCCCAGAATCCCGTCCGGTGACATTCCAAGTCACGTTTGAGGGAGTGGTCGGCCGCGAGCCACCATTCAAGGACTGAAAGGCGACGCTATTGTTGGACAAAGGCGACGAGGGTCTGCGCCAATGAGAGCTGAGATGAACGTGCTCTAAGCCGTTGGGACTGTTTCCGTGACGATCCTTCACGGACGAGTGGGGAGATTTGGGTCGCGCACCGTAAGGAGTGGGTGACGTATTTACAGCTTGTCGAAGTAAGCTTGACGCAGAAGCGGAAAGCGGCAGAGCAGTGGCTGCTGCACGATCTTGTGCGGTTGATAGAGAGGCTGCACGCGGCGTTGTCGAAAGAGAACGCACATCTTCCAGATCCATATCACGAGCAGGCGTCACTGGACGGGGCATTCCGGGTATGTAACCAGGAACGCGAGGTACAGGCGACGTTGAGCCTCCTGCGCGGTACGGAGATGGGGAGCGGTAGGGCCCTGCAGGGCCAGACGTGTCCACGTCAGCCAGCCAAGACATGGTGGAAGACTCGTTGCTTGCTTCGGTGATAGCCTTGGATGGACTGGAGTTGTTCTACAGTGCCACAGTGAAAAAGGTTAATATCAAGACACTAGACCCGAGACAGTGAAGCACGCACATCATCTGTAGTCAGTGCTAGGGCTCTATCTGTATCCGTCACAGCAGCATTACCATTTTGTTGTGCCGATGCAGCAGACCGGGGGACTAATACTTGATCATCCGCTTCTTCCTCGATCTCTTTAATGGCTTCCTCTAATGACATTGACATGCGCTTAATTTGCCCATTTGTAAGCTGTCTGCTGAGACGAAGTGCCGACGTGCCAGGGAGAGGACCGAGACCATCCTCTGTAGATGGTGCATTTGACAAATTCGTAGATCGGATGGGAGTCGAAGAAACCGGGCTTGAAGATGTGCTGACGGTCGGTGTGGTGTTCTCTGGAGCGATAGGACGACCCATTCCGCCAGAATAGGAATCGATTAACGCATTAGCTACGTTCTCTGTCGTTGATTCACTCGGAGTAGATGAGAGCGCACTGCGGCTGCTGCTAGTTGTCCTGCTCGAAGATTTCCGCATGTACCGCATGTCCCTTAGCTGGCCAGCCGCGAACAGGTTATTACTATGCCGCTTGCTAGATCGCGTTGATGGTGAGACGGATGCAAGCGAAGGCTCGTATCCAGCACCGGACGACGTAGTTGTCGCCGACTGTGTCGACTGGCGCACTGTCGACGACGCTGAAGACGCAGCTTCATTTGAAGAGATGCTGGCAGACGATGGCTCGGATCTCACAGCCAAGTTACTGGACTCGCTGGTAGCAGAAGATTTCGAGGCCGTTCCGCCCAAGCCAGTACCATGCGCACGAATGCGACTCAACATATCAAGCAACATGTCTTCCTCTTCCTCTGAGATCTGGTTTTCCGCGCCTTTTGCTCTCTGTTCGGCAAAACGGCTCCTTAGATCATCTAAGCTGACGGGAGCACCACTGGACGAGCGCAGAAGCGTGAATCTTCTGGTCAGACTAAATCGGATGCGCGTGAGCACTGGTGACGGATATAATACGGACAGCCACATACTCGGGTAATATCAGACTCGTTCGAAAATCACTGGCGGGTGGTAACGATAGCGGGTCTGGCGGGGGATGCACCTGTATGTGCTGGGTGACAATAGGGAACGGAGGAGGACGCGAGCTCGAGGCAACACCGAAGCCTGCTGAAGACGATGGCACCTCACTGCGTTTCACGTCAGATTTTTTCCTGTATAGTCCAACACCAGACCGGCACGCGAGAATACCGAGAAAAGATCAGTAAATGCGGGAGGCGCGTTTTTCAGAAAGGTGACGCTCACCGAAAGCGGTGCATAGTGACTACAAGAAACCTCGCCTAAAACACGTTGGCTTGGTCAAGATGGGGCTCCGCGGAAGGACACAGGGCACAAAGAGCAAAAAAAGCACGCGTTTACCGTAAAGAAAGCGTCCAAGAAGCTATGAATAGGGTATCAAGTAATGGCAGCTTGAAACGAGGTAGGCGCGAGTCCGGGTCTGCGAGGTTTAACGTGTTTAGAAGCACAGCATGGAAATCCAGAGATAAAGAGCGAATAGGCGTGAGTTTTTTTGTACAGGTTGCGACAACGACGACGGCGATGGCAGGGATGGCGACGTCGAGGGAAGCAGGTCTAGAGGGCGGACAATTGCAGAGCAACAGTATAACGATCGCCGTGTCACTGGTCAGAACCGAAAAACGTGCCAGGCTAGAATTTGGTCTTATTTGTGCAGTATAGATTGTCCTTTTTGATATCTTTCCCAACAGATTCCCAGTACACTCAAAGCACAATATTCATTCTTACAACACGCAGCAGTAAGTACTGAGCACTGCTAACAGACTGGAAAGAGGAGCAAAAAATGTAGATGCAATGGGTATTGTACAAATTGATTTGAATTGAATTCATTCCGTTAAGTTCTTCTTGGCATGCCTGAGGGAGGTTTCAGTCATCACTGAGGAAGAGGGCAAGGAAGAAATAAGCTTGACTCGCAGCAATACTCACTTCTTGGTCCATTCTACGGCGGTAGCATTGAATTGAGTTGGATTTTCTTTGAGGAGCTACAAAAAAAACTGTTGAGTAAAAGGCAATCATTTAGATATCGGAAGCAAATTACCTGCGCAATATCCGGCTCGAATGGATCGTCGGCTTTTGGATTGTTCAACTTATCTTGAATAGCGAGGAGTACTTCAAAAAGGCACGTATCTCAGACGGCTGGGTCGCATCTAATAACCACCGATCACTCACCGGATTTGAATGTCATCGCGGGTTTCCACTATTGTGGCGCCAGTAAGAAATCGCGCGTTATAGACACGACGGAGGGAAAAAAAAAAAAACAGACCTCATCGCGAAGAATAGCCAGACAGACTTGGCCCTGGTCGTTTATTCCGGGATGATAGATGCGGGTAGTGAAATTGAACTGCAGCCTGCTAAGCAGGATATTTCGCAAAAGCATCGTCTGTATGCTTACTTTGGGTGGTTTGAAAGGGAAGTCGTCAGAGAACTCGACCTCAAAGTTAAATTTTCCACCCTTGTATGGAGTATCGTCCTTTTGAAAAGCGTTCAGATTGTATAAGGTGCTTATATTAGGAAATAACGTACCGCCCCCTGTATGTAACCATGCCAGGACCTGACATCGCTATCCGATTTTGGAGCCGCATATACACCCTAGAGAAACACGTCAATGTATGAACAAAACAAGGTCGGCAATGGAACATACGTCGATTGGCTCATCTTGCAGATCTTTCATATCCTACACAGATCACTGGCGCTCAGAACAGCATTGACAAAGGGTGTTTTAGGGCAAACCTTCGCGATACGTCTAAGGAATGTGGTCAGAGAGAGGACGGCTTGAATGAGAACAGCCCATACCTCATACATTTTGTCGACATGTGTGCAACTCAGATGTGGCGGGAAGAACACTTAAAACAATTACGAGGCGTCATTCAACTACAACTTGTACAAGTTCGAGGCTCGTTGAATCACGTGACTCAAGGTTTCCCTCTGATCCTGCTGCCGTGCCAGTGTCGGTGCTCTTGTGTCTTAACTATGATAGCAAGAGAAGAATCATATCCACCGGACTTTTCTTCAGCATCTACGCCCATCCCGCCGACTTTCAATGACACGCCGCCTCCTCCAAATAGGAAGCGAAAGCATGCCGCGATCAGCGGTGCGACTCCTACGAGCGCCGCCTCCCCCGCGCCCTCCGATTCTGGATTCGCCGGTGCACAAGCAGCAGGAGCGAGTGTTCTCCCGACAACGGATTCGAACGTCGTGGACGACCGGCCACGCCTCACTGTATCTCGTGCTCCACAATTTGTGCCGGTCAGCGAAGGCTCAATATATAATACGACTGACCAGATCGCGGTCAACCGACTCGGCTTTCGATATATACCCGCTGGACTCTCCGAGCCTGGATCGAAGATACAGTACCGCACAATTGAGAGCAACCCTCCAGGATACGTGCGCGTGAGCTGGGAAGACCGCAGTCCCTTTCTGAAGGTTACCACCGATGGTCTAGGAATTTGCGGCGAGAAGGGCTACCGGAGCGCACGCCTCAACGTGCCTGTACGCGAAGGCAAATGGTACATGGAAATAATGGTGGAGCACGGAGGTGGCTCTCGGCTTCCAGATAACTCTGCAAAAGAAGGCGCACACGTCCGACTCGGGTGGGGAAGACGAGAAGCTGGGCTTAACTGTCCCGTCGGTCTGGACGGTTATAGCTATGGATTCTTAGATAAGGACGGGCGCAAAGTAACGCTTTCACGGCCTCGTCCTTATGGCCAGAAATTTGGCTCCGGGGACGTCATTGGCATGTACATTTCTCTACCTCCCAAGCGGAAGCCGAAGGCAAATGACCCCCACGACCCGGCACATCTGAAGCGTGAGCGCATCGCCATTGACTTCAAAGGTCAAGCGTACTTTGAATCTGTTGAATATCCTCAATCTAAGGAGATGATCGCTCTCATGGATTCATCGAGCAACAAAGCCAAGGATACCGCTTCTGTGCCTTCATCCGCTAAGAAATCCGCGACTGTGAAGAACGTTCCCGAGCGTGGTCGCGGGAATAAGCCTCCTCCAGAACCTGCTCCACTACAACCCTTACCCGTTCTACGTGGTTCACACATTGCATACTTCGTCAACGGCAAGCCTCAAGGTATCGCGTTTCAAGATTTATACGATTATCTGCAGTTGCGCACGGTCCCTTCTGCGCGTAATAGTCGTAGTCGGCGGCGCCTGCGTGAGGGCTATGTCGAGCATACAGAAAACCCGTTCGACGATGGCTGGCTCGGTTATTACCCTTTCATTTCCCTTTTCAATGGTGCACGGGTGCGCATTAATGCAGGACCAGACTTCGAATTTCCGCCCCCAGCAGACATCGAAGGTGCGCTCGCCAATGACCCCGACTCAGCAGATACCAAAACGCGCACTTGGCGCCCCTTATCTGAGCGCTATGCTGAATTCATGGATGAACAACGAGAATTGGATGCTCAGGATGAGGCAGAGGCGCAGGAACTGGCACAGCAACCAGCAAAACCGGCGAAGAAGGAGCGCACTGCCTCCGACCACCCTAAGCAGAGTCGTCCTCCGGCGCAGCATCCTAAACCATCAAAGGCCCAGCCTCAACCGAAAGTGCCTCCGGAGGTAAAGGCATCACCAAAGCCTGCACCCTCTCCTGTGCCAGCTGCATCAACCAGTTCGTTCGTATCCCATGACATTTCCCAGCCCGAGCCACAGCCACAACCTGAGGCACCGGTACCAGCGCCGATACTGACTCCAGAAATGGAGGAATTTCAGAAAAAACTCGCAGCACGGCGCCAGCGCAAGCGCGAGCTCGAAAGGGCACGTCGTGCGAAAAAGAAAGAGGAGAAGTTGCAGCTTAAGAAGCTCGAAGAAGAAAAACAGGCTGCTGCTGTCGCTGCCGCCACCACCACCTCTGACATTGGCACTAGCACGTCTCCCGCGGCGCGAGAGGCTGTGATACCAAGCACGGAACAATACGCTCTCCCATCTGATTATTCTGCGAGGAATTTCAACATAGAGTAGGATCCTCAATACTACTCAACACTGAACTATGGGCAGTAAAGACCTTTGCTTGTACGTGATAATATTAGTACATTACAAATGCACAAAAATCTTGCTATCCAAATCCACCGATGAGTACGCTAGACGACACAATATTTTACAGTAATAAATAATCAGACTAACGGAAGAATTCAGATAAAAGCAAGGTGAAGAAAGCAATGCATAAAGAACTAAAAACAACCTTCACTACCAACATGGCGCGGGTGCTTTAACAACGTATCTTGAAATAATGCTTTAGCTTCCTCGTCAATACATGCAACAAAAAACTTACCCGACAGTCGTACCATTACCCTTTTCCTTCTCGACACGAGTATCGAAGGAGAGGTTACCATTGTTATCATATTCTACGATACAATAGTTTCTGCGACCCATAACCACCTTGCTATTGTTCCCTGTCGAACCGTCTGTGTCATGAACGAAAAGAGGCACCTTGTTTAATGCCCAAAGTTATGGTTAATCAACCGATAACGCTCGAAAGAGGGCAGTACTTACCATGCCTTCATCAATCTCAGCGTGATGAAGCGTTTGGTGCGTCTTAGATGCTCGATTGGTCACGAGCGTGATGACAGCGTTAGGCGGACTACGAAAGTTCTGCATAAGAGTCGTAAGGCGCGTAAGACTGTAGTCCTCACGGAGTATTGACTATGGCACCTGTCATAGTTCAGAGTCAGCAGAGACAAGGAGCAAAAAAAAATGAAAATCGAGTACTTGAAATAACATTCAGCATATATCGATGGTCAATGCTAGGCGGCACGTCGCTGCCTTTTTTCTCTCGGACTAGGGTCTTAAAGTACCCGACTGCAGCGCAGTGCACATCACCCGACAAAAAGGTCACGCGAGTGTGTGCCTTCAGAGCATAATCCGCTAGATTGATGACGAAGTTGTTTCGCTCGGTCTTGTGGCCTTTGGAGGTCCAGTGATCATTCTAAGATAAATGTTAAGCATTGGGGGCGTCAGATTAAGGCAGCGCACCAGCACTTACGAGATCATCTAGTAGCTCCGCGTCTGCATTGAACTTGTTCACAAATCCGCCTACTTTCGTTGATCCTCTTTTACCCATCGCCACGAGCGGATTCAACTTCGACTCAAGGAGAGTCTCCATAAAGTTCATCCGAGGATATGCGATTGGAATCCCGATCTGAATAACCAGGTGCTTGACTCGCGCCGGAAGACGATAGAGCTTGTCGAAAACTTTTCTGTACTGGAATTGACTGCACACCTGGTCCTTGCGCCGTTCGGCCCTTGTCACAGTCAGGAAAACAACCATACACGCAAAAATCTCACACACCTGCAGTCGAGCAGCAATATGGAGCAGTTTGGCCCGAGATACGACAGAAATGAGTGAGAAGGGAAAGGGATATATGGTCCGCGCTGGCCAATAATTATAGATTTATTTGAGTGAGCTCCATGTTGATCATCCATTCCGTCAACCTCAACTAGAATTCGGACTTTAGTCACCGGCTCAGGTAAATTGAAGATGAAACAACGCTGACCATTAATAAAGCATTGGAAAAGAAGGAAAAAGAAATAGCCACGAGAGCCAATTCTGTTCATATTTAGATAGCGGACATATCCGTAAATAGCCCAACTTACGTGCTAAACACAGACGAGCGCTGCAGATCATCAGGGTCTGAATTCCAATGTAAGCTGGTGTTATACATGCACATAATATCAGAAGCCTCACAGCTTCCGAAACCATCGATCTGTACTAGAATTTAGTCAACGCATCAAACATGCCTAGACATTCAACTCTCACCAGGTCTGTCGGAGTCCGAACTAGTCTGTCAATGTGACCAAACGACACAATCAAGCAACGTACCATGGTCATCTACAACAATAAATGGACTTAAAGCCTCAATAACATCATGATTGAAATATCTCACCTGCCATGTTCAGCTGGGGTCTACAGGTATTGTTATTAGTCCATAAGTGACAGCGAATCAGTCATGCACGTACATCGACGCAGTCGCCCTCGCAAATGCGCCACTCTGGAAGATGCGGCAGTAGTGATTGAAATAGAATCGATCTTGGCAGTGACATAGTGTGTCAATAGCATGATCATAAATCATAGACTTCCGCCGCACCGAGAGCAGTCCTCATCTCCAATGTGATTTGATACTTTATCTTCAATTCTGGTTTGGGCAAGTTGAGCCACTCTTGCATTTCAGGCTCTCGGACCAGCCTTTTAGCCCAATAAATGAGAGCGAAAGAAGGCATGAGTGTACCCAGGCTTACCCATCACAATAAATCTGATCGCCACCTCCCACCAACACGTGAAATGGATTTTGTTCGTGCTTCTTCAGTAGATCAATCCATACGGGATCATAACCGCTGTCAAACCCTGGGCCACGAAAATCATCTGGATTGACACCGGCACTGAATCCATTGCACTGAGAAAGCGATTCGTTAAAGCGCTTAAAATGTCATGGAGCAAACATATTACAGAATACGCAGTCCATCTCATGTTCTGATTCCTGCCCGGAACGAAAAATTCAAGCGTCTGCCCATTGTTGATAGTATATCTGATGGCCATCTCGCCCTGAAGCGCAATCATGAATAGATTTCATACAATAAGTCTGGTGGAGTGACAGTGGACTGACTTCGCTCAACGGGATTTGCATCATGAACCTCCAAAATGTAAAAGTCCTAAAAGTCTAGCCTCAGTAAAATCTAAACCGTACTTTAGTTTCGTGGAATGCAAACCTTCCTTTGGGGTCCTCGTAGACCCAGATTTCATGGCCTGGAACAGTTTCCCTCCGAGCAGAGTTGCTGAACGTTGACGCACCATTAGTATCCAGAAGGGCAGCATTCGAACGTGGATCTGCTGGATGTGGTACCAGATCATAAGATCGTCCCTTGCCAGTCATGCGCGAAGCCGATCTTGTTAATCCTGCTACGGACTGCGGATCCCATTCATACGTGAGCATTGGATGCGGCTCATAGACAGAGGTAGCATCCGAGGCTTAGCCAGCAATGTAAGCGGGCTTTGTTATAACAAGACGCAATTGACTCACAAACGATCATACACGCCCCATGCCAGATTCCCTGCTCATCGACAGTATCGTATCGTAATAGAGGCCTTCAATAGAGTAAATTCAACTGAAAGCAAGTAAAGAGCATTGTACTGGCTTACCCAACCATGAGTTGTAAGTAAGGGTTCATTCGCACAGCTCGCAAATATTTCGAACGTTCTACCGCGCTCATCCGGGTCATAAACGAGCTTGCACGGCCGTCCGAGCTTGACGCATATGTCTGGTGAGAAGCCTGTCGACTGAAGTCCGGTTGAGGAAACTGTGCGCCATTTGGACCAGTGAAGAACGTGCTGCCGTCCTTGCTAGGGGGTGTTGGGGGGTAATCATCTGGTCTGGGAGGCAGCTGCGGTGGAAATGGACCTGGCACCTGCAGTCGTGAGGGTTGAGGAAAGCCAATATTGAAGCCTCCAATTACACCTGGTGTGATTTTAGACGAAAATATCGAAAGAGATATATGTAAGCACCAACCATCTGCCAATGGCTGGGCTTGCTCCACGGCTTCATATTGACCATCGGGTCCGCGCTGGGGATTATTGTATAATCCAGAGTTCTGTATGTTATGACCAACGCGTGAGAGATAGCTTCGTCATGGAAGGAGCGCATTTACCCTCTGTGCGCGTTTGGACGCGTGCCAGCCAGCAGAGTCCATGAGCGCTACAGTCAAGCTTGTTCTTGAGCATACACTCGCCTCCACAGCAGGGTGACCCTGAGAGTACGCTAACTAGCTCCGGTAAGCACGACGAATTTGATCATGTAGGAGCCAGAAGGGCATCAGACGATCGCAAGCGCTCCGAGCCAAGCCCGTGAATAATAAAGTAATCAACAATACGTAAAATATCACAGACGCTTCCACGCGTTCAAAAAAGCCTGAGTTATGAAGCTCAACATACAAAGTGATCGTGGATATCAACCTGAGTGTTCTACGATAGTTGTAACAAGCTTCCCATCCTTGATCGTAGTCCTCATCATCTCCGGCATAGCCCTCTCCACAAATACACCATCCTCTTCGCCTTCGACAGGCAGGCTGACATTGATAGCGCTGCACTTGGCCGTCGTGATCTCCACGTCTAGACACGCCTTCGACAAATAAATTTGACCAGAGTCTGTAGAGTCTAGTTGAATGGTCCGAGCAGTGCCTGTGATCTGCAGCGCAAAGGAGGGCGAGTTCGTGACAGATACACCTGAGACCACTGACTCTACGAGAACCGAAGTCTTGCTGCAATTAACTAGACGCAATTTGAGGATATTTCGTCTGCAACCAGGTTGAATGCTTACCGATATTCACTGCATTTACTTTCCCTTTGATCTGTACTGTCGAGTTCTTGCATCCATAGAGGTTTACAATGTGGTTAAGCTCAACGTCTTCCACAGTTAGTCCCGACTCATTCTCTTGATATTCCTACAAGTTGTATGATGAGTTGTTTGCAGATTGGGTCAGTATTTGCCTGCTCACGATTATCCACTTAGTACCCTCTAAAGCGAATTTTGCGGGTTTCTTTCCAGCCAGAGATGCAGGCTTCGATGGTTTGATTGGTCGCTTATGTGCAGCAGCACTGCTAGGGGGAACTGTGCTTGATGCACGAAGCTCAGGGTTTTTGTGCGTCATCTCAGACTTGTCGACTTTGCGCAACCCTTTCGTCACCTCGGTTCCGCGATTCAAGTCCGCGAAGACAGCACCTAATCCAGCATCACTGGAGGAAGTTGAAGGTGTCGCAGTAGCTGCAGGCGGCGGCGGCGGAGGTGGCGGTGGCGGTGCTCCCGAAGAGGCCGAAGAACCAGGAAACTGACTTACAGGAATTCCCTGAAGAAGGTCAGTCCTACGTAGATAGAAATAAAAAGTACTCCCACGTACTTTAGGATTCCAGGCCAATCCCGTTGTGTGGAATTCCATGACATACTTGCGCTGCTCCTCAAGCAGCGATATCCAAGCTCTGACCCATTCAACGTGCTTCGGTTCTCTGCATTTATGATCAGAACAAGCCTCGACAAGGATAAAGTGCCGGATACATACTTCTCCTTGAATTCCTTTATGATTTTGTTGCCATAAAACTCAGCAGCCTCCTTCATCTGTGCGACGTGAGGGCCCGGTTTCGGTTCCTAGATCAAAAGTGGATTGTTAATCGGTATACTCTCGAAAGCGGTAGACATGACTTACAACTCCGATCCAGCCTACGCTCGGGATACCTTCGGAGATGACCATCAAATGATTATACCAAACACGCTCCTTCCTATTCTTCTCTGGGACCTGCATAACGGCCGTAACGTCCTTGGCTACAGGCTCCTGAAGCGAAGCGAACACTTTGGTGTCCGGCTTAATGCATGCGGATGCCGTAAGTAGTAGCGTTCGTAGTCCCTTGAAGACGTTTTCCACATGTCCCACCTGGGTTATACAAGGCAGTTTAAACAAAGCGCACCGCTAGATCAGATTGTCTCGCACCTGCTCGATCACGAGCGGCGAAGCGAATGACTTCGTGAGTTCAACAAACGCCTTCAACTTTCCATCGATGATATTCTCATCGAAAGCTTCGATGCTTCTCGGGATCTCCGTCATGAGTGCAGGGGCAGGAGGAGGGGGAGGGGGCGGGGGTAGAGGTATAGATGCACCAAAGCCTTCGGAGGGACCCTTATCACTAGATGCTTCAACACCCTTTGGAAGCGTGCCGCTGGCCTGGACAATCGTCAGATCTTCTAGACGAGAAGTGGCTGCCTCTAGACTGTAAAGGCAATCGAGGATAACATCAGGTCATGAGGACGTGAAGAAAGTGAAGGTGTGACTTGCCGTTTAATGATTGTGGCTAATGAATGCAGGCCTCCTTGAGACATCGTGGACACACCTACTGATCTGACACGCAGCGCGTACTAGGGGATGATAACAGAGCTTCGCGTTTAGATGAAGAAGAATAAAGTTCCAAAACGAAGTAGCCTCTGCGTTGCCAACGACAGCCGCAGCGCAACCATCCACTTTCTCTTCTTCCTACCATCATCACTGACCGTGGGAAAATCTTGCATACATCCTCTCTCGTACCCTCTCTGCCATGGATAACAAAATGTTAACCAAGGCAAAAGCCTCTCTACACAAGACCAAGTCTTTCCGCTCCCTTGTTAATCCCAAGGACCCCACCAAGTGTGAGGAGTGTAAACAGGATCTCCCCTATCACAGTCGCCAGTGTGTTAGTGGGACCGCCAAGTTATGTGTCGTTTGTGGTCGCGACAAGACCTACAATCACAACGACGCCGTGTGCGCTCATGTAGAGGAGAACCGTGCCAAATGGTCACCCGATATCGAGGCGGACAACCATGCCACCAAACTTCGTCAACAAGGAGACCTTCCCCCTACACCCGACATCGAATCACAAAACACACTTAAACGCTCCAACTCTGAAGAAGAACATAAGTCAATCCCGCCCCCCGCCCCCGCCCGCATTGACAACGATGCTATGGACGACGATCTATACATCCCGGACGAGCAGCACAGTCAGGCCCCACAGGTCGACAACGACATGATCGATATCGATGAACTGGAGGACCCGGCTATCGCCGAAAAGGTCAACCTCGCATTTGCCAAGCTTACTAAGGACACTATCAATACGATTAACACGCTCATTTCCCAACCCACGTGGTCGTCGGATAAGGCCTGGTATGACGATCCTGTTCGTGCCGGGTCTATCCTCGCCAACATTGGCTCCAACTTGGTTTCTTGGATCAACCAATCCAATTCTTTGGACGATGAGACCGCGCGCCAGAACTCCGCCAACGAGAGTCTGGAAGCATTTCATTCTACATATCGTATTCACTCACCATCCTTCAAGCACGTTTTTGAGAATATTTATGTTAACAGCCAGACCATTCGCGATCAGGAAATTACAGATACGATGCACGCTATGTCAAGGTCCATTCAACATCTTTCTGCAGTGGTAACTTCTATTTCGGAAAAAACCCAAACCATCGAAAAACAGCTCTCTGACATTCCAGCTTCCACAGTTCAGCCAGCCTTTTCCAATAATACTAACGCTAACAAACAGCAAAAGATTCTTCCTGACCCTATTGGGGTTCGTTTCGTTCATGACCCCAAATTCCCACCCCCTGGCCCTATCGTCCAACAATGCGTCCAGACTCCGAAAAATGGAAAATCAGATTATGCAGCTGCTGTCGCCAAAACCCGCATTCCGGGCTCGGGCTATCGAATGACCACGGAGGGCACCATCATTGCACCGGATGGTTACGCCCACTCAGCGCATAACGCACCCCGAGGATCACAAACTTCAATCTACTATCCACAGGTCGAAGGAGTCGGAGTCGACCGGGAAGGTTTTACCACTGTTTCATATGCCAAAGCCGCCCAAAAGAAACCTAAAACCACCCCCACCAAAGTAGTACGAGTCACGGAACAGAACCCCCAAGGGGAAATATCAACTGTTCCAATCAACCAGTCTAACGGATCGGTGAACATGCACGTTCGTAACGTCCGCCGTGTTTTCTTCTCGCTTCCAGGCGATCTTGCTGTTCGCCCTTCTCCCATCTCTGTTAAAAACATGGTCCGTGCGGGCCTGAAAGGCAATCTGCTGTTTAAACATCTCGTCATCCTCAACGTCGAATACACATCTAACAGCAACCTCCTAATCGCGTTTACTAACATCCGTTCTGACTTTGACACTCAGTACAACTCCCTCATCACCCAACTCAACTGCATCATCAACATTTCTGGAGCGAGAGCATTCATGCCTTCGCCTCAGTTCAAGATGGTCATCCCTGGCGTCCCAGTCTTTGACAAGAACACTAATCTCCTTTACTCAGAAAAAGATTTACATGACGAAATCTCTACCCTTCCTCAATTTGAAGGATACGAGTTCATGTTCCCACCTCGCTTCATGTCATCCATCAAACGTCTCAATCAACAGGACTACTGCAATGTTTCAGTTATAATCAAGGATGACTCCCGTCTTTGTTTTGACCACTTTTTCCTACATAACAACAGATCAGTTCCCATCTTCAGAGTCATTCGCCACCTCAAAGAGATGAAAGCCCGTCCCACCATCAACCAATGCGACAATTGTCATCACTTGGGACATACCGCAGCGAAAATGTCGCTCAGTCGCACGTTGTGTGATTTGCTCCGAACCTCACCGGACAGCCATACATGTCGCTAAATGCGCTCCATGCATAGCATCCAATAACCTCCAATGTGATCACTTTGCCCACTGCATCAACTACCAGGGTAACCATAGCGCCAGATCATCGGAGTGTCCAGCTCGCCGTAACTACAGATCTCCCTTTTAATTCTTATGACTGACAATATTTCTGTATTTTCTCTTAACATTTGCAATTCGGCTCCCACCTTTGATTACCTTTTACGTTCCTTCTCTTCCACAAACTTTACACCTGACATTATTTGTTTCCAGGAAATTCCAACCATTTCTCCTATAATCTCATCCAAAACATCCCCTTTGGGTTCAAGTGTTTTTCATCTTTGCAATCCCGGTCCTTACACCATCTTCAGACCCTCTCCTTCATCCAAACCTCGTTGCTGTACCTTGGTACACCCTCGCATCATTCATCGTGTCTCCTTGTATGATCCCGACACTCCTTCCCCTAATATTTGCATCATCTCCATTTCACGGGGAGATTTATCCCCTCTTTTACTTTGGAATGTTTATAATTCCCCCAGCCTTCACGAATTCGAAAACCCCTTCCCTGTGTTGCATTTCCCCTCTAATATCTTTACCGGGGATTTTAACAGACATTCTGAAATTTGGTCTTTTCCGGCCCAATCGGCCTTCTTTTCGGTATCCAGTGCCCTCGTTGACTGGATCAACGATAATGGTCTAGTTGTTTGTAACCCTCCAAACCAACACACCTACTTTAATCGTTCTTCCAACGCCAAAACTATTATTGATCTCGTCATCGCTTCTGACGATTTTTCCCCTTATCTCTTAGATCATATTACCATTTCTAATCCATCCCTTGACATTTCGTCCGACCACCGCCCACTCATTTTTTCATTTAACATGGACGTAATCTCTTCTCCTCCACAACCCACCCTTCGATCAATTCGCTCCCAAGACTTACCCGCCTTCATTGCAGAATTTTGCGAATCTAACCTCTTCCCTTTCTCTTTAACAGACATTCATTCACCCAAGGCGCTGGACGACCTCCTTTTTTCATTTCAATCTTCTTTTTCTAATTTCGCCTCCACTTTTCTCAACAAACGGAAACCACGTTCATATTTTGGCCCCAACGCTTGGTGGTCCGAATCGTGCTCAAAGCTTTATCGCGCACACTGCCGTAACCCTAATCCTGATTCACGGAATCGCCTCGACATCGAACTTACCCGAGCTAAAAACACCTTTTTTGGTGCTCGTCTTCAGCACTCTGATGCTCGATCTGTCTGGCGCAACCAATATCTGGGTACTGCTCGCTGCCGCTCCCCTATTGGGGCCCTGCGTATGACCAACAGTCTTTTCACGCTTACCAAAGACGACAAGGCGTCTCTTTTCCGTGAGACATTCTTTCCTCCCTTAACATCTACATTGGAGGTCATTCCGCTCCCAACCCTCTGCGATTTCAGACCACTTACCATGAGCGACATTCACGACACGCTCCGAGGTATCGATCAGGAAACAAGCCCTGGCAATAGTCACATCTCGTACAAACACCTCGCACTACTCATCGAACACCGTGGACAGTTTTTCGTTGACCTTTTTTCATTATGCCTTCAAATTGGTCATTTCCCTTTATCTTTTAAAACTTCGCTCATTACCTTTATCCCAAAACCCAAACGTTCTGACTTTTCTGTCCCAAGGGCTTATCGCCCTATCACCCTTGTTGATACTATTGGTAAACTTTTTGAACGCGTTCTTTTTAACTTCTTACAACCCTTTTTTGAAACCAACAACCTTCTTCCCGACACCCAACATGGGTGTAGGAAGCACCGTTCATCCCTTACGGCTTGTTACGAACTACTTTCTACCATTTTAACCCAACTGTTAGGCAGGAGTCCGGGAGACAACTCGGACTGGGCAGGCCTCGGCTGACTGTCGTCTGGGACGTGTTATACTCGAGCGGGGACTCGGGACACGCTGTACTCAGGCTAGGTCGTCGCGGAGGTAAGAGGATTAATACAAATCTAAACTAATACAAGGGGGACGAGTCTCACCTAGGTCGTCGCGGAGGTAAGAGGAAAAGCAGAACAAGGAGTTCATGCGATTCCTGAGACCTTATATAGCGACGACCGTGAGACTATATTACCTAACATTACATAACGAGTGGGAATGGAACGGATGAAGGTAGTGTGGAAATGATTGTGTAAGATGGGTAAATATAATGAAAAGGACGAATATAATAAAGGAAATGGTAAAAGAGAAAATAAAGGAAAAGGTGAAAGTTCAGGTTCTAACATTACCTCCCCTTCAAGGTTGGGCGTCCCGACCAACCATGATCACGGTCGTCAGGCTCGGTGTCGACGAAGAGCGGACGGAGTCGTTGACGAGGGATGTCGAGTTTCCGAGGTGCACCGGGATGTTTGAGGTAGAACTCAGCGATCGCCTCCTTCGCGTTCTCGCCGAAGTCCGTCTCAGGTTGCCAAGTAGGTTCATTGTAGCCGACCCACTTGACAAGGTACTGTAGTTTCCCTCGGTGCAGACGTGAGTCTAAGACTTCCTCGAGTTCGTATTCCTCCTCGTTGTCGACGATGTCTGGCGGCGGCGGCGGCGGTTGCTTCTGGCTTTCAAAGGACGGTTCGACGGCGGGTTTCAACAGGGCTTCGTTGAAGACAGGGTGGACCTTTTTCCATCGCTTCGGGAGTTTGAGCTTGTACGCGCTCGCTCCTATCTTGTCGACGATGTCAAAGGGGCCGTACCATTTGTCTGCGAGTTTCTTCGTCGGCGAGTCCGTACTGATGTTTCGCCCGTCAAGGAAGACTTTGTCTCCAGCCTTGTACTCCACCGAAGCTCCTGCTGTCCGGTCATGGTAGCGCTTCATGTCCTCTGCTGCCTTGACTAGATTGTCCTTAGCAACACGATGAGTCTCCTTGATGTGCTTGGCGAATTCTTCCGCCGACATGTTGTCAGAGGAAGTTCGTACGGTGTCGAAGCTCATGGGGTGACGTCCGGTGTTTGCGTAGAAGGGTGACATCCTTGTTGCTGAATGTTCGCGGTTGTTGTAGGCGAACTCTGCGAGGGGGAGCCAGTCCTTCCAGTCCGATTGTCGATGATTGACGAAGAGCTGGAGGTACTGTTCGAGCTCTTGATTGACGCGTTCCGTCTGACCGTCCATTTGTGGGTGGTATGCCGTTGACGGGTTGCCTTCGATGTGTAGGAGTTTGTATAGCTCCTTCATCATTGACGCATCGAACTGTGTACCTCGGTCGTGGATGATCTTCTTCGGTAGGCCATGGAGGCGGAAGACGTGGTCTCGGTATAACTGAGCCATGCCTTCCGCTGACAATTTCGTCGTCGTCGGGATGGCATGCATCTGTTTCGAGAATCTGTCCACGAAGACGCAGATTGCATTGTGTCCCTTAGAGTCCGGGAGTTCTCCGATTAGGTCGACCGTGACGATCTCCCAGGGACCTTCAGGGATCGCGTTAGGATGAAGCGGTCTCGACCTCGACGTTCTTAAGGCTTTCGTCCGTTGGCAACGGTTGCATCCTCGGACGTATGTTCGGACATCGGAGAACATTGACGCCCACCAGAAGTCTCGACGTACCAGTTCGACCGTCTTCGACGATCCAGGATGTCCTGCCAGGGTCGAGTCGTGGCACTCCCGCAATACCGCTTCCTTCATCGTCGACGGCACGTACACCTTGCCTTTCATCCGCCACAACCCGTTGACCTTCACCATATTCGTCGGCCTCTCCGACTCGTCTTGCGCCCCCTGCGCCTCACCCACTCGTTCCAACATTTCATCACGCAACGTCCTTACCACCCCACGGTTCAGCCATTTCTCCTTGATGAACACGACGCCGTCATTGTCATCCTTGCCCTGATCATAGCCCGCCTTGCGTGACAGCAAGTCGGCCTTGCCCATTGTCTTCCCCGACTTGTGTTCGAGGTGGAAGTCGAATTCCTCGAGTTCGGTTCGCCAGCGAGCTTGACAATAGCTCAGCTTCTGCGCTGACCTGAAGTAGGTGAGGTTGGCGTGGTCGGACCAGATTTCAATTTTGTGGCGAGCGCCAAGGAGGTATTGCCGCCACTCCTTGAGCGCCGAAACGATCGCGAGCATCTCCTTGTCGTAGATCTCGTAGTTTCGTTCCGCCGGTTCAAGTGCCTCTGACCTGTAGGTGATCACCCTCCACTTCCCTTCCTGCTTCTGCAACAAGACACCACCGAGCGCAAAGTTCGACGAGTCCGCTTCTACGCGGAAAGGGCCCTCGTCATTGGCGATGGCTAGGACTGGAGGTGAGCAGAGACGTCGTCTCAGCTCCTCGAACGCTTCCTGCTGTTCGGTCTCCCATGCCCAGTCCTTCTTGCCCGTTAGTGACGTCAACGGTCGGACCACCTTGCTGTAGTCCTTAATAAACCGTCTCAGCCAGTTTCCCATGCCGAGGAACTGTTGCAGCTCCTTGAGGTTCCGTGGGACTGGCCAGTTCACAATCGCCTCCGTCTTTGCCGGGTCAGCCCTGATCTCTCCATTGCCGATGATGTGGCCGAGGTATTTGACGACCTTGGCGTCAAACTCGCACTTCTCCGGCTTCAGGTACAGGCCATTCTCTCGGAGGATCTGGAGTACGCGCCTCAACGTGTCGATATGCTCCTCAATGGTTTCCGAGAGGATCAGGATGTCGTCAAGGTATACGATGATCAAGTTCGTGTAGATTAGGTCCTTAAAGATGTGGTTGACAAAGGCCTGGAACGTGGCCGGCGCGTTGCAAAGGCCAAAAAACATGACCGTCGGTTCGAAGAGGCCCATGTTCGTGCGAAACGCTGCTTTCCATTCGTCACCCTCGCGGATCCGGATATTGTAGTACCCCCAGCGAAGGTCAAGCTTAGTGATGTATTTCGCTTTCTTGACCTTGTCGACGAGTTCGTCAATGAGAGGGAGGGGATACTTGTTCTTGATCGTACCGTCATTGAGCTTACGGTAATCCTGGATGGGGCATAGCAATTTGTCGGCCTTCTTAATGAAGAAGAAAGGCGATGCCATGGGTGATATCGACCGTCGAATGCGACCCGACTTCAGGTTTTCGTCAAGGAAGTCCTTGAGTGACTGCTGCTCAGTCGGCGTGAGCGGGTAGATCTTACAGTCGCTCGGTTTGAAGTCGGGCTTCAAGTCGATGACATGGTCCCAGGGTCGGTGTTCCGGCAGCTTCTCGAAACCTTTTTCGCTGAAAACGTCGGCGTAGTCGTTGAGGTATGCGGGCCAGGACGTCTTGTCCATTCGCATCTCACTCACCCTCCTCATCTGCTCCACCACCTTCTTCACCTCGCCTAGGTCCTCCACCTGCTCCTTCTCGATCGCACATTCTTCTGGACAGCGGGTGAATTCGATCGAGCCCGTTTTCCAGTTGACCTCCGGATTGTGACGTCGAAGCCAGTCGTACCCCAGGAAGATGTTCAATGACGCTAGGGACGTTACTGCGAGGACGATCTTCTCCCGATGACGGCCGATCATGAGTTCGACGTCAACGTACTCCTCGATCAATCCGGCCTCATTGTGCGTGCCATCGGCGTTCAGCACCGCGAGGGGTCGAATGTAGCGTTTCGTTTCCAACCCGTACCTCTCGACGAACCTGACGTCGATGCAGGATCCCGTGCATCCCGAATCCACAAGGGCATGCGCATCTACCTCTCTCGCCTCACCAGCTATTTCATGCTCGACGGTCAGGAGAAGGTCCAGCTGGCGTCCACCAGTTCCTCTCATGAACAGTTGTTCGTACTCTTCATTCTTGTTCACACCGGTGGAGACTTCGTAATCGGGAAAACCATCAACGTTGTTCGCATCTACGTATTGTACAAACGGTTGGTTATATTTTAGCGGATCCGGATTCGAAGTCTCTTGTTCTTCTCGGTCAGTCGCCCCGATGGCTACGCCTGACCATTCGCAAAACCCTGCGAGTCGACGACCTCTTCGTTATCGCCTTCTTCCTCCACATAGTCCTCCACCGTCGACCTCCGAGTGTCTACGACTTCCTCGAAGGCCGACTCCTTCATCGCTCCGAGCTCGTCGGCGAGGACATGACGTTCGCCTGGTGCCATCAGTTCCAGCATGCGCTGGATGATCGGTTTCGCCTGTGGGCACTTGTCTTTAAAGTGGCCCAGCCCACCACAGATCCAGCACGCACGTCGTCGTTGTGCCTCGTTCATCGAGACGTCCATCGGTTGACCAGTGCCTCCAAAGGTGACGCCGGTCGCATCGCGTCTGTCGACATGAGGGGCCGCTACCTGACGGCGAGCTGGGGGCGCTTGTTGTGGTAGGTGAGGAGGGGGAAGAAAGGCGCGCCCTCGTTGGATAGCGCGAATCTGCTGTTCGCCGCGGTCTATTTCAATCACCTTGTTCTTCCAATCCTCGTATTTCGTTGGGACTGGCGTCGACCTTAGCACTCCACGGACCACCTCGATGTTCATCGCCCGCTTGAGGCGATCGCAGATGACGCTGTTGTCTTTCAACTCAGCGCGCTTAATTATCACGTCGAACTTCTGGAAGAACTCGTCCGCGGTTAGGTCCTTCTGAACCTTATCTCGGAAATCCTTCAGCGCTTTCTCCTTGCGATTTGGGTCGTCGAACGAGGCGTCGAGTCGTTCCTGGAATCTTTCCCAGCTGTCGGTGAAGGTGACGATCCCCGACGTTGTCGACTCCTCGACGTAGTTCTGCGCCCACGTTGCCGCATTACCACCCTTCAGGTAGGAGAGAGCTACATAAATCTTACTCTCTGACGTAGGGTATCGACTTGGATTTGCGGATACAAAAAGGAGGACTTCACGTCTGAAGTCGAGGTAATCGTCGCCACCAGTGAATTCTCGTGGCCGGGCGACATCTATGTTGGGGGTCGGGGGGTTAGCGGCCGCGACCGGTGCTGGGGCGTTGTTCGCCTGATGGGCGAAGGCATTCGCAACGATGGCCGCGATCTGCGCCATTTGCTGTTGGCTGAAACCTTCTGCTGACATCGCGGGTTCGGGTGCGGGTGTCGAGGGTTCTGGAGGAGTCGGCGGTGAGGGGTCTCTGTTGGTCTCACGGTAAGGACCTGGGGTCGGTGGTAGGTTGACCGTAGACGTTGACGGTGCAGGTGACGACGGAGCGGCTGGGGGCCACCTTGCTCTCCTCCCTCGTTCGTCTGATGAATACCAGCTGCGCCGGATTTCACTCCACCAGATGTCGTGAGTGACGCCGCTATTATTGGTCGCGACGTAGCCTGGTCGGTCTGGATCCCAACGGGCTGAAGCAGGAAGGGCCCGTTGCTGTTCGTCGGTGAGATCTATCTTGACGTTGGCGGAGGGACAGGGATCGGTTGCGCGTTCGATCCGGGGTTACGCCAACGTTGAGCGGGTTCGTCAGCGAAGTTGATGACGAGGCGGTAGGATCCGAGTGAGATTACAAACGAGATTGTCGTCGAAGTTTGGACTCGTCTTGTTACCCACGTCCACGTTAGGTGCGTGCTCCACCAGAGGCTAATTCGTAGAGCCAGGGTCGGGAACTGTCGGTTGATATATTTACGTAATACACGAACGTCCGAAAACGTCCGGGCAGGGTTGAGGGTTGTCGTTTAGGGGGTTTACACGTCAAGTCCGTCGAGGGGAGCGCTCCTCTAGACCGAGTGAAGGCGAGTCGACAGCGACGACTTACGCTGGGGATGAGCCTGGGTGAGGTTCTGCTTTTATGTTAGGCGGGAGTCCGGGAGACAACTCGGACTGGGCAGGCCTCGGCTGACTGTCGTCTGGGACGTGTTATACTCGAGCGGGGACTCGGGACACGCTGTACTCAGGCTAGGTCGTCGCGGAGGTAAGAGGATTAATACAAATCTAAACTAATACAAGGGGGACGAGTCTCACCTAGGTCGTCGCGGAGGTAAGAGGAAAAGCAGAACAAGGAGTTCATGCGATTCCTGAGACCTTATATAGCGACGACCGTGAGACTATATTACCTAACATTACATAACGAGTGGGAATGGAACGGATGAAGGTAGTGTGGAAATGATTGTGTAAGATGGGTAAATATAATGAAAAGGACGAATATAATAAAGGAAATGGTAAAAGAGAAAATAAAGGAAAAGGTGAAAGTTCAGGTTCTAACACCAACCTTTCATTCTCAGTACGAGCGATCACCTCAGTGGCGTCTTACATTGCCACCGATACCTTATAACTTCTATTCTTACCATGGACATCCAAGGTTTTTTTGACAATATTTCTCACAATTGCCTTCTTAACAAACTTATCCTCTCCAACGTCCACCCGAACTTAATTCGCGTTCTTTCTGTCTGGCTTAGGGACAGACCAATCTCTTTTCATTTCAACAATTTCTTTTCTCCCCCTTTTATTAAACCCAACCGAGGCGTCCCCCAAGGATCACCATTATCCCCCCTGATTTCAGTCTTTGCGGCATCAGATGCCATTATAGCTTACAACACTCACTTTGGTCCACATCGTCCTTTGCTTGCGTACATGGATGACCATCTCCTTTATTCATGTTCTCTCAGCATTCGAACCAATTTGGTTCGACTTTGTAACCAGTTCAAATTTCTATCCCTTCAATTCCAAATCCTTGGCCTTTCCATTGATCCGGACGCCATCAAACTCCTTCATATTCTTCCACACCACCAGGTAGCGGCCATCACGTTTCAATCCTTTTTGAATGCTTCCCCATCTTCTTCCAACGCAGTTTTATCCTTACCCAACAACCGCGTTATAACCCCTTCACGCCACCTGACTTGGTTAGGCGTAATTTTTTCTTACGATCTTTCTCCCAGCCTTCATTTCAAAGCCCGCACTAACAAAGTGTTATCTACTATTCATCAATGCTCATTTCTGTTCCACCGATCTAATGGCGCATATTTCCAGTACGCCAGACTTTTATACTTTGGACTGATTCGTTCCATTGCCATTTATGGCGCCGTTCTTTTTCCTAACTCTTCACTCATTTCAACTCTTCTTCAACCAACCCAGAACCGTTTTTTCCATTGTATTTTTCATAAAAGCATGAATCCAACTGTAGCAGAATCCTTCTTATCATGTCCTCCACTTTGTCATGGACGCTTTTTAAATTATCTTATCTTATCATATCTTATCCATCCATCACTAATCACGCTTATTCCTGCTTACTCATTATTCATTACGCTCCTTCTCACACTATCCTTACTCGCTGACCGATCCTATGATTTCATTATTCTATAAAGTTCCACGACGTTCTATCATCTATCCTTATGTAGTAGTTAATTCCCTGGTCCGTGCGCAGCCGCTGAAGGGTATATAAGTAGGTAGTCCACCTGTACTTATCCCCTAGTTTCGACCTGGTCAATTCTACCTGGCTACGTCCAGAAGCTATTCCTTATCTCCGCGCTGTGTCAGTTCCCCCTGGCTCACTGCTCTCTCTCTTGTCTCCCTCCTCCTCTGACTGAGTTCCGCGCGACCCGGCTACCATTTGCGTACCCGTAGTCCGTCGCTGACACAAGGTCGAAACTTACCCCTACCGCCTTGCGCATTCTCAGTCACCAACGCCACGCTGGCTCTAAACATTCGCATCTCCTACCAACAACGATCTCTCTACCGCGCTACCATCTACACCTTCACCTGTACCCCGCAAATTACTCTCACCATTGAACTATTCCTACTATCTATCATCATCACTCTCAACCCTCATCTCATCCAACAACCTCAAAACCGACCACTACCTGTCCGTAACCCCGAACTCTAGACCAACATTCTCATCCGACGCGTCCGACGACTTGGACTGCGACCCCGACTACGATCGCTTCGACCCACACCTATTCTTAGATCGATCTCACGTGCATCGATCAGGCCGATACGTCGTTAATTCCTTACCTTCATTATTAAACTCACTCGTTTCACAACCCGCCGTCCTCTTTCTATTCGATCAACTAGCGCTTGTTTGAGAGGGGGTAACATTGAGTCCGACCCACTCGAGAGTAGCTACCAGGCCTTGGGGGTGATCTTCGGAAAGGTCCCTTGGCGCCCGTTGGAGTCTTCACAGAGGAAGATCCGGGTTTGATCAGCAAGTGAAAGTCGACCACCACATCAGGAGTTTTGTTACAGCGCTCAATCAGATCCGCAGGCGTCTGCACCACCTGTCGGCTGGCAGTGTTGTCTCTGATTTGAGCTGGCTCCACACCCGTACGCTCGACTGCCTGGATCAGCGGCACAGCGGTGGAATACACCACCAGAAGACACTGCCGACGCTGTCCTCGCACAACTACCACCCCTGACTGACGACGACCTGGTACGCCTAGACGACGAGCTAGGAGCCCACCAACCACCCCACCCATCACCAACACCACCGCCTATCATGGCAGAACCCCAAGCCCCAGCTGCGCCAGCAGCCGCAACTCCGACGATCTCAAACGACATGATGCAGGAGATCATCAACGCGCTACACGGCCTGGGATTACTCGCAACCCCCACGCCAGCAGCCGCAGCCGCACCTGTCCCTCCACCAACAAGCCGCAGTGGAGGAAGACATATCGCCAAACCCGAGACGTTCAACGGACGAGACTACAAGAAGTTCGAACGTGCCATCACCCTTTACGTTGAAGCTAACGCAGAGGACTTCATGAACGACAAGGACTACTTCCTTTTCGTGTTGTCGTTCATGACGGAAGGCTCGGCCGCACTCTGGGCACAGAACTTCCTGGAAAGCATCAAGATGGACGGCTATCTGATCTTTTCGCTCGTCAGTCGCCAGAAGTTTAACGAACAGCTGGAGAAAGTGTTCGGAGATCCGAACGAACGCATGAACGCCATGCAAAAATTGGATAGCTGGAAGCACACCCGAGACATCACAGCCGACCAATTCTTCCAGCAGTTCGACATCTATCGCCGTGCGGCAGGATACAACGATGACGCAAAGAATGACGACACCCTCATCCACAAACTAACGAAAGCCTTGGATAGAGAGATCGTATACCGAATCGAAATGAGTGACACGGTCCCAACCACGTACAAAGGCTGGCAAGAAAAAGCCATTCGATTCGACAACGCTAGACGTCAGATGAAGGCCATCGAACAAATGCGCGCTGCCCCATCCAGACCTCAGGTGCTCCCACCAAAACCTACCCAGACGTTCACACCGAGAATCCCCGAAAGACGCGATGCCACCGGAGTCACATACAGAGGCATGGGGAAGCCGATGGACGTCTCACTCGAAGAGCTGAGGAAAGCCGGACTCTGCTACTACTGCAAGGAATCTGGACATCTACAGAGGAATTGCCCGATGCAGAAGAAGGTGATAAGGGCTGTGTTGATGGGGATGGAACCCCGAGAGAGAAAAGTCTGGGCAGACGAGACCGCGACGCTCAAGGAGTCAGACTTTGCGGAGGAAGAAGAGGAGGCGCTCTTTGAGCGGGAGTTGGATTTTGCGGAACCCCAGCAGTGAACACGGCACTGACTGGGATAGGTTCAGTTTCGGTTTTTCAAACGGCCATTTTTGATAATTCTATGGACTCTGTAGATAATTTAGATAAAATACAAAAAAATGTAAAAAGCAATGTCACTCGCAAAAATATTCCTTCTGTCCCTGTACCAGTAGCTAGTAGTATAGATATGCCTATATGTAACAACACGTCTGACTCATCATCTCGTCCTACTCCTGTGTCAAAAAATCATGTAAAACCCTGTTCTGAATCTTTTAATTCTATTTCTTCCTTGGCCGGAACTGAACCGAAATCCGTGAAAAATGAAAACTCGTCGAAACAAGCTGAGAGGAAGTCCTGGAGAGATCGCCCTGTCCCCTTTACGGCCCCATGGGTAGTACGGCGTCTCAAAGAGGATAAACTCGAAAGTGCTTTAACGACTCTCCGAGTGTGGATGAAACAGCAGAGGCATGCTGAAGCGAATGAAGAGACGGTGCATCAAATCATTGCGCTAGAAGAACCAGATGCCGTGGCAGCTGTTAGGGACCTGAGGGGTCCGAAACGGTTCGTAAGAGGGTCTCGGGGGCAACAGCTCATGGTACCGATTCTCCTTCAAACGACCGACACCAGTAACCAGTTCAAGGTAGACGCCCTACTGGACAGTGGCTGCACTGGCTCGTGTATCAACCGATCCTTCATCGAAAAGCATCAGATCCGGACAAAAAAGACACCCATCCCAATCCGAGTCTATAATGCTGACGGCACGCTCAACAAGGACGGCTCGATCACAGAGTTTGTGGAAATGCGCATGACGATTAAAGATCATTCGGAGCGCATCCACTTCGCGGTCACAGATCTAGGGAAAACAGATGTGTTCATCGGACATGAATGGTTAAAGCTGCACAATCCCAACATCGACTGGCAAAAATCAACGATCGAATTTGATCGATGCCCCGATGTATGCGGCTATATCCGTAGTCTAGAGGACATTGATGCAGACCCCGACGAAAACCTTGATTTGGTGGAACTTGAAGACGGCGATCAGCTCTTCCTCTTCGATTGGGACAGGTACATTAAGTCCGATCCGAGAAAAGCGCTGAAGGTCAGACAACAGGTGCTCGAGGAAGTCCCGAACTATGTCAAAGAGTTCGCAGACGTCTTCAGTGAACAGGAATTCGATCAGTTACCAGAGAGACGCCCTTGGGATCATGCTATTGAACTCAAGCCGGGATCAAAGCTCTCTGACTGTAAAATCTACCCGCTCAGCCCATCCGAACAGGTGGCACTGGACGAATTCCTCACCGAAAACTTGAGAACTGGCCGTATTCGTAACTCTCAATCTGAGATGGCATCCCCCTTCTTCTTCATAAAAAAGAAGGATGGCAAGCTTCGCCCCGTACAGGACTATCGCCGGCTCAACGAGATGACGGTTAAGAACAAATACCCGTTACCTCTAATCCAAGAGCTCATTGACAAAACGAAACAGGCGAAATTCTTCACAAAGCTTGACATACGTTGGGGTTACAATAACATTCGGATTCGAGAGGGCGACGAGCATAAAGCCGCCTTCAGGACAAACCGCAGTCTATTCAAACCAACGGTCATGTTTTTCGGTCTCACAAACTCACCGGCAACCTTCCAAGGATTCATGAACGAGATCTTCCGAGAACTCGTCAATGATGGACACGTCATAGTCTACATGGACGACATCTTGATCTTCGCACGAACTCGCGAACATCATGACAAACTCGTCCGACAAGTCCTGGAAGTGTTGCGAGCAAACAAGTTGTTCTTAAAGCCAGAAAAGTGCAGCTTCGCTCAAGAGACCGTGAACTATCTTGGGCATATCCTCGGCAACGGACAGATTCGCATGGATCCAGCCAAAGTGGCGGGTGTAAAAGATTGGCCAGTACCTAAGAACAAGAAAGAACTACAGTCTTTCCTTGGGTTCTGCAACTATTACCGCCGCTTCATCCTAGCATTCAGTCACTATGCGAAGCCCTTGACAGCATTGACCGGAGATGTAGAGTGGAAGTGGGAGGTGGAGCAACAGGAGGCCTTTGAACGTCTGAAACAGAAGCTCTGTGAAGAACCTGTACTCACAGTGCCTACTGATGACGGTCAATTTCGGGTGGAGGCTGATTCGTCGCATTTCGCTAACGGCGCCATTCTGTCCCAATTCGTTGACGGAAAGTGGCATCCAATCGCATACCGATCGCAAGCGCTTAGCCAAGCAGAGCGCAATTACAAAATCTATGACAAAGAGATGTTCGCGATCATGTGCGCACTGGATGACTGGCGACAATATCTTCTAGGGGCAACGCAAACCTTCGAAATCTGGTCGGATCACCTCAACCTCCAGTATTTCCGAAAACCCCAGAAGATTAACCACCGACAAGCGAGATGGCTACAGGAGTTAGCGGACTACGACTTCAAACTGTTCCATAAACCAGGTGCCCTGATGACTAAGGCTGACCTCCTCTCGAGACGAGCGGATCATGAGAGGGGGGAGAACGACAATATCGACATTGTTTTGCTCAAGCCGGACTTATTTGTAAACGAAACACTGCTAGAAGCGCTGGATGCAGACTTCGTTAAACGAATTAAAAGGGTACGAAACAACAGGGACAGAACAGTTGTGAAGGCGTTAGAGCGGAAGGAACGAGAGTGGGAGGAAGAAGAAGGGTTGTTGATGTGGAAGGGCAGGATCTACGTGCCGAAAGACCATAAACTCCGAGAAGACATCATTCGAAACCATCACGACAGCACGCTCGCAGGACACCCAGGACGCTACAAGACCCATGAGTTGATCACACGCAACTACTGGTGGCCGGGAATCCAACGAGATGTTCGAATGTATGTCGAGGGATGTGATGCGTGCCAATGTACAAAGGCACACAGAGCGAAACCGCACAATCCTCTGAACCCAAACGAGATCCCGAAAGGTCCTTGGGAAATCGTCACAGCAGACCTGATCGGCGAACTACCCGAGTCCAATGGGCATAACGCAATCTGTGTCTTCGTTGACAGGTTCAGTAAACAGGTGCATGCGATCCCTACCTCAGTGAGCATAACGTCGGAAGGAATGGCGAGGCTCTACCGGGATCATGTCTTCAGGCTACACGGCATACCGCGCAAGTTTATTCATGACAGAGGATCACAGTTCGAGTCCAAATTCATGAACGAACTATACCGGTTACTGGGCATCGAGGGAAACCCGTCAACGGCATATCACCCACAGACAGATGGTCAGACAGAACGGATAAACCAAGAGATTGAACAGTACCTTCGTCTCTTTGTTAACCACCATCAGTCGGACTGGGCGGAATGGCTTGCGCTAGCGGAATTCGCGTACAACGACAAAGAACAAACGTCGACAGGAGCGTCACCCTTTTTCGTCAACCATGGGAGACACCCATATAAGGGCACGAATCCTAGACGCGAATCGACCAATGAGTCCGCTAAGCAGTTTGCCGACCGGATGGCCAAGATCAGGGAGGAAACCGAATCGGCATTAAAGCATGCGGCCGAAACCATGAAGTGCTTCTATGACAGGACGAAGGGAGAATCCATCGAGTATAAACCTGGGGAAAAGGTCATGCTCGAAGGAACTCACTTAAAGACAGATCGTCCTATGAAGAAGCTGGGAGATAAACGTTATGGGCCTTTCATTGTCGAAAAGAAAATCGGCACGTCAGCATATAGACTTAAACTTCCACGTACATGGAAAAAAGTCTATCCGGTTTTCAATGAAGTGCTCCTCTCCCCATACCACGAGCCACAGTATACGTCGCAAAAGCAGGATCTTCCACCCCCGCCTGAAATCATTGACGATGTGCCGGAATATGAGGTCGAAAAGGTTATCGACTCCAAACTTGTGCGAGGGAAGCTCAAATACCTCGTACATTGGAAAGGGTATCCGAACGAAGAACGCACCTGGGAGCCAATTGAGAATTTGACGAACTCTCAAGAGGCCATTGACGAATTTCATAAATCAACTCCCAGTGCTCCTCGCGCCCTCAACACCCTAGAGATGTCGCAGCTGAAGTTCCGACCCGTGTTTGAAATGACGGAGCCTGAGAGACAGAAAGGAGTGGCACAGTGGTGGGCCGGTAAGTTCCAGGGTAGGGAACAAGGGCGATCGGGACGCTCGCCTTGAAGGGGAGGGTCATGTCATGGACGCTTTTTAAATTATCTTATCTTATCATATCTTATCCATCCATCACTAATCACGCTTATTCCTGCTTACTCATTATTCATTACGCTCCTTCTCACACTATCCTTACTCGCTGACCGATCCTATGATTTCATTATTCTATAAAGTTCCACGACGTTCTATCATCTATCCTTATGTAGTAGTTAATTCCCTGGTCCGTGCGCAGCCGCTGAAGGGTATATAAGTAGGTAGTCCACCTGTACTTATCCCCTAGTTTCGACCTGGTCAATTCTACCTGGCTACGTCCAGAAGCTATTCCTTATCTCCGCGCTGTGTCAGTTCCCCCTGGCTCACTGCTCTCTCTCTTGTCTCCCTCCTCCTCTGACTGAGTTCCGCGCGACCCGGCTACCATTTGCGTACCCGTAGTCCGTCGCTGACACACTTCATCTCTTTATTCATTCTCTTTCGCAACGTTTCTTACTATCATATTTTGCCCATTCGAAGCTTACCCCTGTTCTGAATCAATATTTAATATCGTCCCTCCTTCCAAACATTAAAATCCCAAAATCACTTACATACCCTACTTTCACTCAAATTCATTCACGCCTTATTATGACACCGATTTCTCCATTGGCTCAACGCTACCGCGCTATCTGAAATTTCAATTCATTCTTTTTACACCCTCCTCCATATCAATATTTTATCTTCACAGATGGCTCCATCATCCCTGATGCCGACGGTTCGTACAACGGTGGCCACGGTTTTGTTATTATGCACGATCACAAAGAACTTGCTGTCTTTTCTTCAGCAGTGCACTCTCGATCGAACATCTTGTTCGAGGAGCAGGAAGCGCTCATCGCAGCCATGCAACGTATCTCCCTCCTTTTGGCAAAATGCTTCACACCTATCCATATTCATATCATTACGGACTCACTCAATTGCGTCGAGCTCATTTTCTCCAACAACACTTGACATGCGGAATTCATCATAACGTTCCGCCGTCTTTGCGGCATTTTTCTTGCCCTCCATCATGAGGCTTCACACATCTCTATCCAGTGGCTCCCCTCCCACAAGGGAGTACTGGGCAATTCCAAAGCCAATAAACTTGCAAAAGACGCCGCTACCAAACCTGATCGCGAAACCATCCCAGATTCTTTACCCAATCTGAACGCGCAAGTACAGCTCGATCTCCTACGAGACTGGAAAGCCAACATCATACACCTTCGTGGACACCGCTCAGTCCTCGAGCTGTCCTTGTTCATCCTATATCCTACACGATCTCTCCGTCCGTTTCTGAAGCTTTCCCCACAGAAAAAGATACAACGCTCAGTTCTTTCTCGTGCCGCTAGCTTAATGCTAAATGTGCTTGACCTGCATAATCGAAACCTCAAACCCCGTTGCCCGGACCCATTGTGCATTAAACATGATGTCCACCATATTCTCAATTGTTGCCCTTTCTTTTCCCTTGTCCAAAAAGGCCTTTTCCGGCAGTGTTCCCTTCCTTTAGAATTTGCCGATTGGTTCTGCCCAAATAACTTTCTTTTACTCTTAAAATTTGCTTACTTTTCCTTCCATCGCCCACCGGACAGCATGCCTCTCTTATCTGATTTACCACCCTCCTTTAACCTTTAGTTATCACCCACATACCTATATCTACACACTCTCCATTCACGACATCCCATCCTATTTTTTGTGCACTACATAGTTTGACTCTGTTTGTTTCTTTTCCATTGCGGTTGGAGGTCTGTTAGCAGTAGATAGCAGAAGATTATAAACAATCATCCACATGATGACAATGCGTCGCATCACGTCCAAAAAGAAAATCTTACACCAGACACTTCTAAGTTCTAGCATCCAAGCTCGCTTTGATGCATTGCTTTCGATTGTCTCTCTACAGATGAGAAGTAGATATGAAGACGAAGGTATCAATTTTTCTCCGGAGGCTTATAACACATGACATCCAAGCGCTGCTAGTAACAACCAAATATACCTCGTGACTCCGGTTTAATCACAGATACATGAGCTGTGAAAGTTGATGATCTAGCTGAAAACAATGAGAATAACTCCACATATATTGTATTAACTGTTTGACTCCAGTATAACGGGATTTATCTCTACCAATCATATCTTCTTCATCCAGGTCAATTTGAATTGAAGGCATTAGTTAATGGAAATAGTTTATTGCATACAACTTAGCCTATATCCATACCTCGTCGAAAGCATTTTCCTCTTCATAGACTAAGTAAAACACGGCTTGTATTTGTGCTTCTCGTATATAGGGGAATGATTATGCAACTGACGAAGAGGAACCTTTTCGAGATCAACAAGGTTCTAGATCTGACAAAGCGCAGTATCCCGGTTAGTACCCACTCGACTAAACTTCTATAGAGATAGATTGTACTACTGACTTGTTCGATATGACCAAGGCTTGATGCCCCGATCAGAATGGAGTCACCAAACTCTCGCCTCATGAGACTGTGGTAAGAAACCGAACACAGGGTGACTTCACAGCCATGGTCAAGCCTGCTTTCTCCGAAGCTTGTTTGACTATCTCAAGAGCCTTGAAGTGAGGCTCGTTCCAATATTTACACACAATTATTGGGTGAGGCATCAAAAAGAATACATACAGTGTGATCATGAATGGTGACAATATATTTCTCTGTAGATCTATCCCTGTTTTTTGTTTGGATCGAATTGTGTTTCTGCTTTGACTTTATCCTCTGCTTGAGTGTAGCGACCCATTAAGAATCCTCCGCCAATTTTGTTTGCATGTCTTAGAGGTATTTGGTATCAGAGATACAGCAGGGGTAATAACCACAAGGTTCTCTGCAAGTGCGGCAAGGCGGTAAGCGCAGTGTGAGCAACAGACAACCGGAGAGCGTCTAAGTGATCAGAGATCAGGATACTTCAGTATAATACTCTGTATAAGATAAATACCTAAGTGATCAGAGATCACTGTACAAGAGAGGTAAGCGACTGTGAAGTGAAGAGTAGAATACTACTTATGGATACTTCAGTATAACACTCTGAAGTATCTGGCTACAGGAGCTGGGGTTTATATAGACTACAGAGAGGGTGGTGTCATATGATGCAACGGCCATGTTACATCAGAATGAGTCATGATCACACAATATAAGTGCAGAGAACAATAGAGAAAGTGATGGCATCATATGAGTCAAGAATGAACAAGAGTAAGTCATAGTAATGCAAGATTCTGACATTTGGAGTCAAGCAAAAGAGTATTGTACTTACAAGGGTTGAACCCATAAAAGCTTACATCAAGCCTCCTCATGCAAGGAAATAGCTCGGGCTCGACTCCTCTGAAGTGCGCATATAGTGACATCAGGCATTTTTGAATATCGATGTGACACTAACCGATGTATCGCGTAACACAGGTTCTGGTAACCCGTTGACAGGATATAATCCCTTTCTCTGTATATCGTCATGATTTCGGCGACCTCCCAACTATACGTCTTTGCTTGAGAGTAATCCGCTTCAATCAGTGAGCGAGCCTATGCAGCAAATTTACTAATTCCAAAATGTTTGAAATATCTGTAATACACAGTATACGTTGTAAAAGCCACGAAACTACCTACCCTTCCTTGTACAGATTATTCATGGCTTTCATGGTCACATCATATGGAGTAATTGGATCAGGCCCATGCAAGTACCACATTTCAAGTTTACCATGATGTAAAGACAAGCAAGATGAATAAATTTCACTGCATGATGTACCAAACAACTCACTCAGTATTCAAAGCTTTCAGCTGGGTTTCGATAGACCTGCGTAGATCCTTATTCAAGAGAAAAGGTGAGTAAATACGACTGATTTTTTGTAAGTAGATACATACTGTAGTTTCAGGTTTGTGAGAAAATGAGTACCTTTTCAAGAGTTTATATCCCAACATTTGACTGGCAAATACAGTCTATAGAAAACGAGGGGAACTTCAATTAGACCGTATGTATGAGGGTTAGATATGTCAGAATCTCGCGTTATTATGACTTACTCTTGTTCATTCTTGACTCATGTGATGTCATCATTTTCACTATTGTTCTTTTTACTAATATTGCGCATTCATGACTCACTCTGATGTAACATGACCATCACACCATATGACACCATCCTCTCTGTAGTTTATATAAACCCCAGCTCCAGTAGCTGGATACTTCAGAGTGTTATACTGAAGTATCCATAAGTAGTATTCTACTCTTCACTCCACAGTTGCTTACCTCTTTTGTATAGTGATCTCTGATCACTTAGGTATTTATCTTATACAGAGTATTATACTGAAGTATCCTGATCTCTGATCACTTAGACGCTCTCCGGTTGTCTGTTGCTCACACTGTACTTACCGCTTTGCTGCTCTTACAGAGTACCTTGTGGTTATTACCCCCTGCTGTACCTCTGATAGGTTATGAGCCTTGAGCTCCTCTAGCCTCATCGCAATTTGCACACAACCGTTATATGACCTATGCCCATCATCGGAAACTCCTAAACTACCAACAGACCTTTGTTCCCAAAACTTGCAGAAGCTTCAGATCCCGTGGACTCCTCACATGCACCGGTTAACCCATTGAACCTTGGTTTGATTGGGCAGAAAACTACATCGCTCAAGGAAGACCAGATACTTTTACACTAGCTCCATTTAGTCCTATTGAATTGATCTTCACGGACATCCCATTGCACGTAAACATCGCTCACACCGTACACCGACCAGTCATCATCATCATGCCTTCTGCTGATGCTGTTGCCAAGATCTTCGCTGATGTCCCCAAGCTTAATGCTAGTGGTGACAACTATCAAGTATTCGTCGGAAAGATCAAGTTCACTGCACTATCATGTGGCAGACGACCTTGTCTTACCACAGCTCTGCTGGCAGGTAACCAGGACCAGTTGGACCTAGACCAAGCGATGCTCAGTGCAATCATGATGAAGCTTCCGGACACGATCTTCATCAAATATATGGACGTTGAAAAGGTACACGACTTGATGTCAAAACTGAAGGCTCAGTTTGATGTGGTCACGGCCACTGCTGAAGCCGTCAGTGAGTGAGAGCTCTTCACGCTCAAATGTCAGGCACCAAATAAGCTTGACAAGTACCTCGACAAAATGGTCGACATCTGTGACAAACTCACTCGCATGGGAAGCATGTCCATTGATGACAAAGCCTTCATCAACGCCCTCACTATGGGCATCCCTAGCGATTTCAACCACATCATCACTGCCTGTCAAATGATGAACAAAACCCTTGACGTAACCGATGCTGCTCACGCACCTCACTGAATGACATCAACAGAACTACTATCGGACCTTCGTGCAGACTTTCAATGCTACATGCTTACACACGCCAAGCCAAAGGACACCGAGTCAGCTAACTATGCATCAAATGGAAGAGGTTGTGGCAGACACGGAAGAGGTTGTGGCAGACACGGAAGAGGTTGTGGCAGACACGGAAGAGGTTGTGGCAGACACGGAAGAGGTTATGGCAGACACGGAAGAGGTTGTGGCAGACACGGAAGAGGTTGTAGATGCGGTTGCGGACATGGCTGTGGAGGTTATGACAACCATAGAGACAGGCAGAACAAAGGAAAGGGAAAAGAAACTGTCTTGGATGAAGATGCCACCTGCTACAAATGCGGTGGAAAAGGGCATAAGTCACCTCAATGTCCCTCAAAGCAGAAAACATACAAGAAGGCTGATGCAGGATCTGTGGACACAAAGTCACCCACTCCCACTCAGCAATCTGGCTCGACGTTAGTGCCACCTCCACAATACAAACCAGAGGCGGCGACATCTGCATACATCAAGGAAATTGTCGAGGACGCATGGCTCAGAGAAGTCATAGACTGCTCTGACCTAGCCAGACAGGGAGAAGCCGAAGCGTCGAGCATGTCCACTGGACAAGTCGACATATTTGACTCTGGTGCTAGCTGTCATATGATGCCTCATCGCGATCGTCTCACCAATTACCAGCTGCAATCCACAGTCAAAACTAGGATTTGCGCCACCAACAACCAAACCTTTCAGGCTCTTGGCGAAGGAGACATGATCATCAGGCTAAACCACCCAGGTGGAATGACCACCATGCATCTTAAGGGGGTTTTATATGCTCCTGAAATGCATTCGACGCTCATCTCGGTTCCTAAACTCGACCAGGCTGGCTACACTTGCACATTCAGAGGAGGCAAACTCGATATCTTCAATTGCTCTCAGGATCTCATTGCTGTCATACCCAAACTAGATGGCCTTTACAGAATCTATCATGAGAACGACACCTCTGCCGCAGCTGTCACATCCGCACCCCGTAAAATCTCACTGTTCACTCTTCACAAGCAGCTGGGACATATTAACTTCGATTACATCAAATGGATGATACGAGAAGGAAAGCTGCCAGGAATCACCCTGGATGATGCTGAAGCCACCTCAAACCTGGAATGCGCTGTATGCATGCGAGCCAAAGCACGCCGAGCTGCAGTCTCTACCACTAGGATTGGAGATATGTCAGACAGTTTCAGCGATATCATCTACCTTGACATTTGGGGACCTGCCAGTGTCAGGACAGTGCACAATGCGCGCTAAATCCTTACCATCATAGACGACGCTACCCGTTGGCTCAAAATGATCCACATGGGAGTCAAGTCTGAATCTTTTGCAAAGTTCACCGGATACGAAGCCCGCCTGCAACTGCAGCATGGCGTATGCATTAAATGTGTCCATTCAGATCAAGGAGGAGAATTTTTGTCCGATGAAATGAATGCTCACCTCAAACGCCAGAGAATACTTCGACATCTCACAGTCCATGATACACCGAGCACAATGGAGTCGCTGAGTGCGTACATGGCACTATCTTCAATGGTGTCCGTGCTGTTCTTTTGGCCTCAGGATTGCCAAAATGGCTCTGGGGATATGCGCTTCGACTACATCGTCCAAATCTACAACCGCACTCCACACCGCTCACTCCAGTACAAATCACCTTTTGAAGTTCGCTTCGGACACATCCCCGTCAATATTCTCCATGAATGGGGACAGCCGGTCTACATCGGCACAAATCCAAACTCAAAGCTGGATGCGCGCGCAGTCGAAGGACAATGGATTGGTTTTGACGACACCTCTAACGGTCACCGCATTTACTGGACAAAGGAGAAGAAAATCACTATTGAACGCAATGTCGTATTCTCGAAGATGGAGACTCATCTCATCGAGGGGGAGCAAGAGGATTTTGATATCGGACCAGTTGCTGATGACGATGAAACCAAATCTACCCTCATCTCCAAATGACCTCGCTCTTCTAGCCCAGAACCAGACCACTCTGCCAAACACTCAAAGTTGTCCACACTGGAACCTGGTGAAATACACGAAACCCATTGATCCGCTCATTGTCGAAGGAAAGCGCACTCGTGCACCTAGCCGAAAAAATCCGTGAATCAGCACAAGTCGTCATGGAAGTTATAAACTTGACATCGCAAAACTGGGAACCGATCATTCGCATCATGGATGCGATACCTGACTATGAAGCACACTCTGTTGCTCAACTCGAATCTAGAGACCCGCTGTCACTCGCAGAGGCTCAGAGCAACCCTGATTGGCAAAACTGGTACACCGCAATGGAGGATGAAATCAGATGCCTAAACGCACACAACTCCTGGAGTGTTGTTAACAGACCACTGTTAGGCGGGGCGGGAGACGGCTCGGGGCAGGCCTCGGCTGACTGTCGTGGGACGTGCTATACTCGAGTGTGGACTCGGACACGCTTACTCAGGCTAGTCATCGCGGAGGTAAGAGATTAATACAGGTCTAAACAATACAAGGGGACGAGTCTCACCTAGGTCGTCGCGGAGGTAAAAAAAGCAGAACAAGGAGTTCTGCGATCCTGAGACCTTATATAACGACGACGTGAGACTATATACTAACATTACATAATGAGTGGAATGAACAAATGAAGTCATGTAAGGAGCGTGGGAAGTGATTGGAAAGATGATTAAAGATAATAAAAATGGTTAAAAAAAAAATAAAAAGTGAGAGTTCGAGTTCTGACAACACAAGATATGAACATTGTCAGCAGTAAGTGGGTATACAGGACCAAGCGAAATGCACGGGGAAATGTCACAGGTCACTGAGCACGTCTAGTCACACAGGGATTCACCCAGATTGATGGAATCGACTACTACTCAGATGACACCTACTCCTCGGTCATAAATCGCACCACCACGTGTATGATCCTCTCAATGGCTGCATAACATGGATGGGAAGTTCACCAGATCGACGTCAAATCTGCTTACTTATATGGAAAGCTAAACAACGATGAACAGATTTTCATGTGACTGCCTCCCGGTATCAAAGTTGAAGGCATATCTGGCAAAAAGGTACTGAAATTGAAGGTAGCTCTTTATGGGTTAAAACAGGCTGGACGGCGCTGGTACATGGTTCTTCATGACACGCTAAACAAACTAGGATTCACTCGCTCAGAGTTGAACCACACTGTTTTCTACCGACACCATCCAGGGGGAGAAATCACTCTCTTAGCCGCACACGTCAACGACATCACTATTGTCTCATCCAAACCGCATCTCCTTGAGGAAACCAAAAAGTGCATTGCTGGAAAGCTTGAGATTGTCGACTCAGGACCTATAAATTGGCTTCTAGGATAGAAATCACTCGCAATTGGAACACTGGAACCATCGCAATGTTGCAGAGGTCTTACCTGGAGTCAATCATTGAGCGCTATGGCTTCAAGGATGCGAAAGCTCGTGCAGTACCCATGGACACAAACCACACCTACTCGTCAAACCAGGGCCCTGCCACGCTAGAAGAAATATGCGAAAATGAATCGCAAACCTTACAGGCAGGCTCTCGGTGCTCTACAATATGCTGCCATCAATACATGTCCTGATATCCAGTATACTGTCAACCAGCTCACCTGATTCTGCGAAAGCCCTGGACTCATCCACTGGAATGGTGTAAAGCAGATATTCCAGTACCTCATAGGTACATTGGACTGGAAACTCGTTTTGGGTCGCTCACCCGACGAAAGTTTTGTAGGCTACTCAGACACTGATGGTATGAGCACAGAAGGTCGCAGGGCAATCTCAGGCTACGCATTCTTCCTGAATGGATCAGCAATATCCTGGAAGTCTAAGCATCAAACTCACGTCGCACTCTCTACCACCGAGGCCGAGTACTATGCACTGACATACACAACAAAGGAAGCACTTTGGATACATTCGTTTGCAATGGAGGTATTTGGTCTGAAACCATTCACAGTTCCTCTTCTCTCAGACAACCAAGGTGCAATCGCACTTGTGAAGGATGATAAATTCCAAGCGTGCACTAAACACATTGACACTGAATTCCATTTCATTCATCAGGAGATTGAGGAAGGACACGTCACGCTCTCGCACTGCCCAACAGAGGACATGTTGGCAGACACGCTCACAAAGGCCCTTCTGTCCATGAAGGCCAAACACTTTGCTGCGTCATTTGGACTATCATGTGTTTGAGGGGGAGTGTCGGAATCTCGCGTTATTATGACTTACTCTTGTTCATTCTTGACTCATGTGATGTCATCATTTTCACTATTGTTCTCTGTACTAATATTGCGCATTCATGACTCACTCTGATGTAACATGACCATCGCACCATATGACACCATCCTCTCTGTAGTTTATATAAACCCCAGCTCCAGTAGCTGGATACTTCAGAGTGTTATACTGAAGTATCTGTAAGTAGTATTCTACTCTTCACTTCACAGTCGCTTACCTCTTTTGTATAGTGATCTCTGATCACTTAGGTATTTATCTTATACAGAGTGTTATACTGAAGTATCCTGATCTCTGATCACTTAGACGCTCTCCAGTTGTCTGTTGCTCACACTGTGCTTACCGCTTTGCTGCTCTTACAGAGTACCTTGTGGTTATTACCCCCTGCTGTACCTCTGATAAGATAAAGCTTTGTATCTATCTTCAGTCTGCATTTCTGCCAGTTTATCTTGCTCAGATATTCCACGCTCGTCCCACCTCTATAGACGCAAGCGGTGTCAACCTGCAAATGATATTAGAACCAGTGTCTAAGAGTATCGATATGCGACAGAGTTACCTCATCGTGGCCATGCTTTTGGAAAATATCCAGTATGGCTTCGACTTCCTTGAGATCATGCACATGTGCCCCTTCTTTCCCAGCCTTGCCAAAAGTCATTGCTCCCTTCCTGAATGTGTATTGCAGTCAGCCATGACACTACCATGAAATGTGCTGACCGACCATGACAATGTTGAGGTGATTCCTTTGTTCTGCAGTCATCAATGGAAATGGATGTGTGGATCGAGAGACCTGAGAGGAGGCTTCAGCCGTCCGCACCATACTACAAGTAAACAGAGTATGGTGCGTAAAGGCACCTCGTGGCAACTCAAGTCACATCAACTTCAACATCCTACTCCTCCACCACATCATAATAAATAGGCCTGGAAAAAATTACAGTAGATACAGGGAGTCAATATGGATATATAATACATTGAAACTTTGAAAGTGCGCAGATCGTCGGCAGTCAACGACGATCTGCTTTCCATATTTAGCAAAACGGGATTTAGAAGCGCAAAAAAAGTTGTGGACTGTGTAACCAGAGTACTGCTTACTGCAGTCATGGCTGCTGCTACCACAACTCTCCCTCTGTTCTGGCATCTATCATCTGCCAACAAGAGCGAGCGAATAGGCGCATCTATAAAGCTCGTTTCGGCTCTGCAGCAGTTCCAGGACAAACACATTTTAGAGACCAGTCAGGACAAAGCCGGTTCGGACAAGGAGGCTGAAGTCGACGAAGAAGGCGAGGACAGTGAGGATAGGGGAGACGCCGAATATGAATCTTGCTCTGCGAAGTTGGACGCAAGCAATGCTGCCGACGTCGCTTACGCAGTTCGGCGTCTCATTCGAGGGCTCGCGAGCCCTCGCGAAAGCAGTAGGCTGGGTTTTGCCGTCGCTCTGACCGAGGTATGCTTTCAGTCCAGGCTTGTTATCTTCTTTCGCTGATTTTCTGTCATTCTTAGCTCCTGTCGCGTATAGATACTGTTACATGCGAGCAGATTCTCGTCCTACTCAAGAACGCCTCGCAGACAGTCGGGAGCATGTCTGGTCAGGAAGAGCGGGACATGCTTTTTGCAAGGCTGTTTGGACTCGAGTCTATCATTCGATCCGGTCTTTTGTTCAGCCAAAAGCCACTCAGATCGTCGTCGACAAGCTCAAGCTCACTCAAAGCTTTCGAGTGTTTCCTGACGGAGCTTCTGGCCCTAGGAGAGAAAAAATCTTGGTTACGGGAAAGTTGCTGGTGGTCCTTGCTGTCGACAGTTAGTGCCTTGTCTGTTTCAAGTGTACCATGGAAAGGAAGTGCATACGACCTGCTCTTCGGCCGGATCTATGTTAGCGACAAATCGTGGAGTCCTGAGAAGGTTGCTTTAACGCTAAAGCTGCAGAAAACTCATTCTGCTGTGGACTTGCAGGCCTTCTGCGGATCGTATTTTAGAGGCCCTGACATTTTGTCGACTTCGAACTTGACTTCTTTAGGTCGGCTGTTAAAGGCGAGTCACTTTTGCATCATTTTGACCGACCGGGCTCTGAACAGTAGAGACTAGGAGTCCATGTCTGAAGATGTGTCTGAATATCATGCATCAACACATACTACCGGACCCTGGAAGCCGCAGCTGCACTTTGTTTGGGACATAATCTTGGACATTCTGCTTTCTCCGGAGAGCTCGTCCGCATCAACTGGAAATTTCCAAGACTTCTATCGCATTGTCGTCGATGGTGTGTGAGCCAAATGCTATTATTCAAAGCCTTGCTAACCAGTGATTAAACTCAGAGACCCTGTTTGCATCTTCGTCTTCACCCCAGCGCAAATACTGGGGTTTCCTTGTTTTCCAGAAGGCTTTGCAACGTTTGCCCCCTTCATATTTGTCGATGCTTTTTACGAAGAACTTCATGCGGACGTGGATCAACCAGCTTTCTAAGAATGATAGGCATTTGCATAAAATTGCTCGTCAAGTGGTATGTAATTAGTTCTCGAGAATATTGCGAATGTTGAAACGAGACTACTAAACTTCTTTTTACAAGGCTTCAGATGTGCGGCAAGTTGTCGAAAAAGATCCCAAGGCAGGCTTCACGCTTGTTTTGCAACTGACTGGAACAAATGGTTCCTTCCACTTCGATCGTATCACCAAAACCAAGACAGTAGAGAGCATACTTGCAAACATGGACAGCGCTGGTATCAGAGAATACATAGACTACCTACTCAAACTGGTCAATGAAGGAGAGCAAAGCGACTCGTAGGCCTCAAATGTTCCACCTCGTCTAAATTCAACACTCATAAGCTCGGCAGATTTACCTCCGTCGACGCTCGAAGATCCTGGATTATTGACCAGATGGGTGCTCTTGTTCGGAAAGGATCGATACTAAAAACGGATGAAAGTCTTCAGCTAGTTCTTGACTGGCTTACAACACACGCCTTCTTCAATATTGTCAAAAAATCTGCGAAGAGCTCAAATGTCGCTGTGAGTTTAAACCCAGATTCACCAGTTATCGTCTTCTCTCACACCAAGATATTTCAGCTTCATGTTGTTCCTGAGCCGGCTTTCTGCGATGACTTGCGAAATACTTGCAGGTTGAAGCTTCTGGCTTGTCTCGGAGACCTCACGAATGTGTCGACTGCAGTGGAGTCAAAAGACGACGGAAAGGCTGCGAAGGCACCTGGTGTCGCTTGCGATGGCGAATTTTGGGTCTCAAAAGTCTTTAAAACCATCGTCGAATTGGAGAAGGATACTAAACATGCGATACCACTCCATCAACTGGAAGACGAGGAAGTTAAGACGCGAAGTCAGGTCTTATCTGCGATTGAGAGAACCAAGGTATGTTCGACGACGGCCTTTCGAATCGCACATCTAACTACGCTCGTAGATATCTGCCAAGGGTCGCGAGCCTGCTCGTGGTGCAGAACTGCTTCTTAACGCGTTAGCATTGAAGTGTCTTTGCGGTGACGATGACGAAGCAGATTGGGAGGGCCTTCGGGTACGAGTGTACGTCAACTTCACAGAAATAATTTACAAAACAGTATTATGGTTAGGAATGCGCCGAGGTGTCCACAAAGCTATTTGTGCCTGACAAGGAAGAGATGAAGGAAAAGAAGAAAAAATCTAAACTAGAGAAGGACGATGAAGATGACGAGCGCGCACCCATTGATCTGATTGTCGACATCATTATTGGGTTACTCGAGCGCTCTACAAACTTCACTCGAGTAATCGCCAACCAATCGTTTGGGATGCTGACGCCCTTGGTGACCGACAGTACGGTTGATTTTATTCTAGCGGTATGTGTAAAACAAAAATACATAACGACGTTTACTTATGTAATCTACAGCAATTAGAAAGAAGGGATCCTACCGAGGAAGCCATGGACGCTGACGTGGAGATGGATAGTGAGGCAGGCGGCTCAGATCAAAGGGAGGCGGAGGGAGAAGACGATGAGGATGATGAAGATGAAGATGACTCTGGGTCTGATGGCGAGGAAGAGGAAGAAATCGATAATGACGAAGATACCGAAGTGCTTCGGAAAGCTCTACAAGTCGCCGTTTCCGGTAGGAAAGCAGGAAATGATGATGGTGAATCAGATGATTCTTCCGATGAGGCAAGCATGGACGACGAGCAGATGATGGCAATTGATGACAAGCTGGCGGCGGTCTTCAGAACAAGGGCAGAGGAGCGCAAAAGAGGCAAGGGTATGTGGTCATGCTGCTCTGCCACACATCAGTCTTATTTTTTGGCCTTCCTTCGATTCAGACGTTGGAGCTCAACGTGAGGCCACATACTTCAAGAATCGTGTGCTTGACCTCGTTGAGATATACATGAAAAGGCAACCGTCAAACGCCCTTGTCCTCCGTTTCATCCTCCCACTGGTCGAGCTTATGGCGACTGCGAGCTCTGACGAGACGCAACTGAGCGACAAAGCAAAGGCCATCCTACGCTCTCGGCTGGCCAAAGTAAAGGACACTGCCGCTGTTAACGATGCATCAAAGGCCGTCGAGCTTTTGGAATCCCTGCATCTTCGTGCACGAAAGGCCCACTCTTTAGAGACTGTCTCAACGATCAGCATGTGCAGCCTCTTCGTTACTAAGTCGCTTATGTGCACCGATGAGCGGGCAGTTCTGCGTATCTACAAGGAGTCTATCACAGATTTCATCACTCGCAAAGCGTCATCGTTGAATCCGGCTTTCATCATTGACTTCATTCGTCGTCATCCTGTACAGGCTTGGAGCATTAGATCCTCTGTAACTGACGCATTAGGGGACGCGGCTAATGGATACCGGCAGAACCAGGCGTTCCATGTGGTACAGGCTATTCTAACTTTACTTCCACAGCCGGTGATTTTCTCTCTCTTTCAACTGAAGGGAAATCTGTGCTCAATCTTTGTCTAGGACTCAAAGAAAGAGGAGATTGTGTCATTTCTGCCAGTTGTTTCCACGGCTTTCTTGAAGGCCCTAAACAAGTCGTGCGTTGCTGAGAAGCCGTTGATGACTTCGGCGCACATGAAGGACACGCTAAAAGTTGCTTTGCAACTATGCCGATTTAGCAAGCGTTTTGCCATTGACTCAGCGGCGCTAGAAGAAGCGTGGATGCCAAAGAGATGGGATGAACTTGCCTCCGCGCTCTCGTCATCCGATAACTTCAAGACGTCGACGTCCTTGGCGATGATTTCCCAGCAGATCTCCAAGTTCTCGCTGGCGGATAATTCGAAGACTGGCAGGACTTCGACCAAGTCGTCTTCGGGCCAAGATAAATCAAACCGTAAACGAAGGCAGGAAGTTGAAGGGGAGGGTACTGGGGAAGATGGGTCGGCGCCCAGAAAGCTCAAACGGAAGAAAGTGCGAAAGACCCTCACAGGAGGGAAAGATTAGTTGTTTACCGGTGAAATTCTTCCTTGTAGTATTCTCGATATTGATCTCTGAGCTTGAGCTAGCTTTGAGGTCGAATCATTCAACTTCCCAGAAGTGTTGTTTCGTGACGATCAGTAGACATCAAACTCCGATGAAATGAAGCTTGACTTTTAGGAAGATGAAATTATCGCGAAAGATATACAGTAATTGTGAAGTGCCGGAAGTATTATATACATTGCGATGTGTGCTATGGACATTCTATAGTTGTAGGTTGCGCAAAATCCATTTAATAAATTAAAAAACGTCGGGGTTCGTTCCCGCTCGTGACTATCCACCCTATGCCTTATCCATGCATTATCCAGGAGAGAGTGTGCTCATTACTATTCGAAGGTCCTCGACACACCTATTTCTTTGGCTTTTTTCGCAGGATTGCAATTTATGTAAAACATTGATTGCCTTCCGCGTACTGAAGAAGTAGTGCGTTAGATAGTTTGTACAGAGTGAATGTAGAAAGCAAAGCCGAATCCTCTGCATACCGAATTATCTGACCTCGGTTTTGGACAGTCGTCTGCATTATTTCCGCCTGTTCTTCCGCCCTCTCGAGGAGATTCTCTGATATTCCAGCAAGTCGCGCACACTCGATCCCATAAGAACCAGACGAAATCCCTTTCGTCAATCGATAAAGGAATGTGATGGTTCGTTTTCCTGTGATAGATGTTTCCTCGGTGAAGCCCATGTGGAGATTGGTAACTTTGTCCGGGTATTTGTGCTCGGACGCCGAAGCAATGACCGGATAATGGGTAATGAAAAGAGTCTTGCAGCCAATTTCCTCTGTCAAGTGTTCCAAGGTGGCTCCGGCAATGGCCATCTGAGACAACCGATCGTTAACATGAGATATTGCATAGATAGATGAAAATAGTAAGACAACCCACTCCGTCAAATGTAGAACTACCCCTGCCGAGTTCATCGAGAATGACAAGACTCTTCTTCGTTGCACTGTGCAAAATGTCGCTAGTTTCAGACATCTCCACCATGAATGTCGAACGACCTCTCGCGAGGTCGTCAGAAGCTGAAAGGGCATGAGTGAGTGCTGATTTGTAACATAAAATACCGAAAAGACAGACCTCCCATGCGCGTCAAGATTGCATCTAATGGACTCAACCTTACGGAGACAGCCGGCACATATGTCCCGATCTGGGCCATAAGGGCTATAAGTGCGATCATTCTAGTCTATCAGCCGCGAACCTCTTAGCGACACATCTTTTTCTAAATTCAAGGCAGACGTACAGCAGAACTTTTCCCTCCCATATTCGGTCCTGTTATTACTTTCGTCTTCGTGTCTGATCCGCCGATGCAGAGAGTATTAGGTACGAAAGGGTCACTTCTTAAAAGCTCTATCATCGGGTGTCGACCTCCCACTATCTCAAGAACGTCCCTCTCGCCATCGACGAAGGTCGGCTTGACATAGTCACCTTGTGAAGCTACCTCTGCCAAGCTGAAAAGGCAGTCCGCGATGGCCAGGCTGTTCACGGCGTTACGTAGAACAACGTAATGCTCATCCATTACCTCTGACAGAAACGCTAAGTAGGCCTTGTTGGCCTCGGCCTCGAGCTTTTCCTGGAATTGTGCACGCTCTTGCAACTTCTTCTTGACTTCTGGAGTGCGGTAACGGCGTGCAGACTTTGTGCTGCATTGTTAAGAAAATACAGTATCAGATTGATCACTTCACGGGATTTTCATCAGTGAAGTTACCTTGACACAACTTCCCAAGTTACGGGAATATCTCGCTTTTCATTTTTCTTCACTTCGACGAGATACTGTTCGAATTCTATAAGCTTGCCTTCAGAAAGACAAAGAAGACAGTTTACCTCGTCTAAGTTCACCGACATATATTGTGCGGCTGGTTTCTTTATAATTTTGCGTACTGTAAATTTATTTAATCGACATAACTCCAATAAATATACAGGTCGCGCACGCACTTGTTTTAAGATGGTCGGTAAGTTCTGACTCGACCGCCATTATAGCCTAATAGCCAAAATTATTAGAGGATTATGACAGCTTTTGATCTGAGCATGTGCTTGCCAATTTCATGTCATCGACTTCGGGATATTTGTCCGGGTCAGTCCACAACTCATCCTACAAATGCTTTACTATAAGTAAACAATAGAGCACGACGAATACTCACTCTCCTATCTTCCTCTGCCTTTTTTAGATTTATGCGTGACCCAATTTTCTTCACAGAGGCCCGGACTCTGGGAAGAGTGAAGATAATGTCGTTTAGGACAGGAGTTGAGAAACCGACAGCTTCACTACTGTCAAAGGGATCAAAAGCGTCGGCGACCTTGCCGAACGCTCGAAGGAGCTTCGCGAGTTCTTTCGGCGTGCACTAGAGATCATCGCTTGTCATGAAGTTTACATCGAGATTTGTTTGATAAACCAACCTTAAAGTACTGAATGCGGCTCAGCCCCTTCGCTAGATCAACTTTTCCAACCTCCTTAAGAAGTTCGCGCAGCCGTAGCAATCGCTCTCTGGTGTTGGACGTCTCAGCAGAAATGATAGCTTCTACGGCATCAACTCTTGCCTGGAGTGCACTGGAGACACGGAGCCAGGCCTAAGCACGGAAGAAAAAACGCAACCTGGTTAAGTACTCGCCTGACGTCTATAAGGGGTCGTCCTATCCATGAACGAAGCAAACGTGCGCCGAATGTGGTCTTCGTTCTGTCCAGCACCCACATGAGTGAACCTCTCGTTGTAAAATCGGTCTGATTACGATAGATTTCCCTGTGTGCGATTAATAAAGTCAGTTATCGGCAGTGAAGCTAGTTAGATACACATACAAGTTTGACAATGTATTGGCATTCAAAAGCATGTGCTGTCGCTCGGTGAACTTCGAGAAAAACTGTGTCTGCGTCAAGACGTCGCCCAAGTCAAAAGAGTTCAAGTAATTCAGACTGTGCGCAAGAGCTATAACAACTCTTCGAGGAAGATCGGATATAGCAGCCAGCAACTTTCCAGACCTGAAATTCTCGGATGCTCTGCGATTACTCTTCTGAGTATAAAACATCTGCAGCCGCTGGAATGCTTCTGTATAGTTAAGCTCATCCCTGTATCGCTCTAAACGGACTCGATCACGAGCCAACGTTCTTGAAGATGCTTCTCTGTAGGTTGAGGATAAGGAATGAATATCACATTAGGAAAGGAGTAGCGAATGGTAGCTACATACTTTGAATGATGGTGCAGAATCTTCTCAGTCACTTTGCTCAGCTTGTCTCTCGACAATAGTATTTCCGAGGGCTTAATATGAGCCATTCTGGTCTGATATTTACGGAAAGACTAATGAGTCGATGAGCATGATGCATATTCGACCTTGCTCACCTCCAATTCGTTCCTCATGAAACCATCCTCAAAGTCATCCCAAAGAACATCTCCAGTACTAGGAGTAATGGCTACCACGCTGACAGACACTCTTTCATCAGCTCCCATACCCCCAAGCATACCCTCACAGATGCACATGAAGACTGGAGGAGCTATACGTGAGTCATTGTCATCTGCATCGATCTCGTCAACATAGCTGAAAACAATAATCTTAACATAGACGAAGTAGGCAATATGTCTGTGCGTACGTTGCGGCAGTGTACATGTTCGTGAGCGCTCTTTCAAAGGGTTTATTTCGGTTATCGGAAACTTTTTTCAAGGCTGCTGTTTCTATCTGTCCTATGATGCCGACCTGCGTGGTTACATTCAATTGAGGATGAGGCAAAAAGCAATAAGAGGATGTACCTTGTACCCGTGTGAAAGGAGTCTGTGCATAAACAAGGTGAGTGCACCATTCAGCCTTCATCTCGGGTCGCGACATACCTTCGGAGATGAATATCACGTCTATGATCTGGGACACTTGCTGTCAGAAAATTCCTATCGGGAAAGTGAGCTATGTTGAGCAGTTCACTTGCAATCTAGTCCGAGCCCTTCAGTTTAAACCTCACGCTTCAGGATACACATTTTTGTTCGTACCCGTGCATCTTCTCCAAAAAACCTGTATTTATATCCCACCTCGACCATGAGAATGGCATCAGGATATTTCTTTTTCAGAGCTATCACCTAAGAGGAATGAAAGGCCGTTTAATTCCACATACTTGAATCGAGTTGAATCCAGTGTGAATTGCTATTGCGACTCACTTGCTTCTCTAAAGGAGTATAGGTCTGCCCAGAAGGACCGATTTCTTCTACGTCCTTCTTCGATCGCTTAGCAGGCAGTTTCTTCTGAATCTTTTCCTTCTCTTTGCCTTTGCTTGATGGAAATGCTTTCGAGGTGATGGAAGCCGGAAGAGCACATATCTCGTGGTCACTGCCTTCCAACTCGCTTTCATCACCATTTCGCTCTCTGATGTTTGCGAGATCATCTATGTCCATTACTTCTTCATTTGCGGCTTCGACGCGTTTTGCGGACGGCACCACCTCAGGTCGTTTACCGAACATACTGTTGTCGGCGATTAACTTGCGCTTGAAAGCCTCCCTTCGTGCCTTCTTAGCACGTTTCTCCTCAGGCGTCTCCGGAGTATCAAGAGCGTCAGAGGCTTGATTAAAGCCAAAAGCAGTTATTGATTTTTTTGGAGTTCTCGGAGGTTTCGGTGGTAGAGTGTCGCCATTCTTCCAAGGCGACGGACCGAGCTCATCGTGCAGTGGATTAGATGGATCGGGTACGAACTCGGTTTCTGCCTCGTCCAAGACGTGCAGCTGGCTATTTACTTTCCGCTTCTTTGCTGCTAGCCGTTCGTCCTCTGGGTCATCTGAGGTCAAGTCCACGAATGCAGCAGTAGCGATACGCTTTGCCGGGCCTGTCTGTGTCGCGAAGTGCTTAGAAGGAGCTCCAGCGGACGGGAGAAAGTAGGAGGAAATTGTTGCTTGTCCTTTAGGCGATCCTGACGCCGCATCTCTTGAAGAAGAGAGGCGGGATGTGGATTTCGATGGTGAGACCATGACAGTCCTTTCTCAATCGAAGTTGGTGAGCGTCGAGCGGACTCATCACGTGCGCGTAACCTTGCACGACTTCAGATTCGCTAGACTCTACTTTCGATTTCTACAGCAAGCATGTCGAGTAGAGCATCCTTTTCGCGTTGGCGGGCTCAATTTCCGACCTATCGGCTTTCTTCAGTGTCCGGACCTGTTCGCCGGACCTTCGCAACGACTGCAGATGGCACTCCGGTCACGGCGACAAATCGTGCGCCAACTTTTTGTTCTTCACAATACAATTCGTTGACCTGCCTTATGGCGCGTGCACAGGTGCAGAAGCGACGCTGAAGAGGTTTTGGAAAAGCGTGGGCATTGATACGAGGTCTGGTATGTGTGCTTGTATCTCTCTGGTGCTGCTGCTGATTTCGGAAATTCTAATGCGGTAAAAGATGGCATTGCAATTACGCTTGACCGTCGTGCGCTGAAGACACCCTCGGGAAACACACTCATAGTACCTCATGAAAAGCGCCTTGTAGCGGCTCTGATTGCCAACGAGTGGGAGAACCAAGAAAAAGTACTTAAGGCGCATGCACTTCCATTGGTACGTTGGCCACAAGCGCCTTCGCCCTTGCGCGTTTGGTACTGAAGGCTGCACAGACTAGTTTAGCTAGCCGTGCTATCGATGCTCTCCGGGAAAAGCAGACACGAGATGAAGTTTCTTCTGCACTGTTGAAATATTTCGAGACGGACACAATTTGGTCTGTTTGCTATTCACCGCTCATCTGTTGCGGACATTACCGATCTATTCATGTCTATATAGTTTTCACGGGGACAGTCCAGAAGTGCTTGTCATGCTGCAAGATGCTCATTGGAATCCACTGTTGTCCTGGATCCGAGATGAATTCGACGTCGAGGTCCACGTGCATGAGTCTCTTCTCGGCTCAGACCAGCCTCTAAAAACGAAGGCCCGTCTCAGCGAAGTCTTAAAGACGTTCGATGAATGGCAATTAGCTGGTAGGCCAAGTATCCTTGTATTTTATCAGTAAGAATGCTCGCCAATGGATGACGCCATAGCAATGGAACGTGCAACGTACACCACAAAGTCATTTCTCATCGCTCTTGCGCTCATTCACGGACGGATAGACGTCGAGCAGGCAGCCCAGGCAGCACATGTCGAAGTGAACAGTCAAATAGAAAAATGGGGTGAAGTAGAGGATTGTGAGTTAACTTTAAACATCCTTGCTGAATTTCGACTCATGCGTGGCTCTAGCTCACGACGTCGACTACCAAGATATCCGGAGGCAACTCGGGAGCGTAGCTTGCATAGTGTCATGATATTATCTATTCCCAAAACGCGTGCATCAGAATATCTGCAACCGTTCACTTCTGGCTCCAGCTCGTTCGAGTATGAAAATTCTGGATTGAAGGACGGATAAGGTAAGGAGGCTAATAAGGTTACATAGATATACAGACAACAAGAATTACAATGTAAACCCGAGATGAGCCGCGACCACAACGCCAGTTCGTAGCGATCCGTAACGCATAGGCACTCAATAGAAAGAAGAGTATAAAGGATAGGACGAGACGAGATCATGCCTTTGCCTTCTTAGATGCTGGCTTAGCTCTCGACGATGGCTTGGAGGCGGGCTTTGCAGCAGACTTTGGCACAGCCTTTGCTGCCTTGGGCTTCGACGCAGCAGCCTTCGCAGCAGTCTAGAAGGCGATTGTTAGTTGATATAGGAAGGGCCTTCACACAACATTACGCACCTTCTTCGTATCGATCTTCCTACTCGAGGTCTTCTTTGTTGACGCCGCTGCCGCCTTCGGCTTCTTGGCTGTCGCGGATTTCAGCGTAGCAGTCTTCTTCGCCGGAGCGGCCTTCTTGGTGCTCTTTGCCGACACTGCCTTCTTTGCAGGAGCAGCCTTGGTCGTGGTCGCCTTCTTCGCAGCAGGCTTAGAAGCGACAGCCTTAGATTTCGCCTTAGGCTTCGGGCTAGCCGGCTTGGTATTCTAATCGAAGGGACAAGGTAAGTACTAATTCAGATTCCGAACTGTGATGAACATACCTCTTTCGCAGAGACAGCGGTCTTGGTCTTAGGAGCAAGCTTGACTTTGCCAGATGGACCCTTCGGGAGCACGAAGTCACCCTTCTCAGCACCGTGAGCGATAGCACGGTTTAGCATGGAGAGGTTAAGACCGGCGACGTCGATCTTGTACTTATTCTCGGCGAACTGGAAAGACATGCTTAGAAAGTGCTAGAATAAGGAAAGGGATCAAGGCGTGCTCACCTTCTTGATAGTGGAGCGTGAGACACCGGAACGTGCATCAGCCGTGTTCTCCGAGATGCATTCCTGATAACAAACTGTTGAGCAGACTGTATGCAGTAAGCCACAACGAAACCCAACGCACCTTGATAATATCCTTCCATGCGGGGTGCGAGGCATTAGTGGCCTTCACCGGGGCAGCCTTCTTGGCAGACGCCTTGGTGGAGGCAGACTTGGAAGTGGATGCCTTCCTGGTGACCTTTTTGTCCTTTACAGCGGCCTTGCCCTTGGAGGCAGGCGAGACAGGGGCAGGAGCCGGAGCAGGGGCAGGGGCAACGACTTCAGTGGAAGACATTTAAGCTGAGAGCTGGTTTGGATAGAGAGTGTTGAGTGCGGGAGCTAAGACTTAGTGGGTCAGAGGCGGGGCTTTGGGTGCTTGGATTACGCGCGGATCGTTCTTTATATACCATGTCCTTCAGTCTGTGGCGGTGCAACATTCATTTCGAACTCCGCTCACCAAGAAACAACCACTTGACGCGTCCATTTGTGGCCAACGCGTCACACGTGATCCTACGAACGGAATCAACTTGAAACCAATTAATATTGTCAACTCTGTCTCCTGAATCCTGTGTACTTACATGTGCTTGCGATTGTGCGTGCTAATTGAGTGGGTTCAGACTAAAAGGCCACCAAACTTAAAATATACTGCACTAATTAAGCAGCGTAAACATCACTCTGTATATCCAATTTCCAAGAAAGCATACTACAAGCACGAACATTTCGACTTCGATTGAGACATGTCCGATCCATTCTAAACATTCAATTAAATGCGATATTTGCGCGCAGGGATGACCTTGAAGGACCCGTTCGCCTGTGCCAGTCCCTTCTCTCCAAGGTGCACCCAGCTATGAGGAGTAATTTCTTTGTCCTCCTCAACAGGGAGAGTAACGGACGGCCCACGAACAACGACCTGAACTCACAACGTTACTATGTCGATACAGATAGACAAGAAAGAGTGTAACTTACCTCGCCGACAGGGTCCGCTCCGCTCTCCACCGCTGCATCCTCTACGCCCGCAAGCTTCGCCTCGATGTTGATCGACGGCGGACCGACATGCGCGATGCCCGCAAACTCCGGATTTGCCGTTGCTGACTTCGCCGGGAACTCCTGGAAGTCGAGAGGGTGGGAGAAGAACACCGGACCAGCGACGAGCGGGTGCTGATGAGCGTTCACGATAGGCACAGAAAGTGCGAGACGAGCAGGTGTGAGAGTCTTCGCTTCGACGATGTCTTTCGTATTACAGTTAATAAACAAATGACGGACAGAAGTCAAGTCCAATGACATACCGCCACTGACGACCACGGCCCGTAAGCTATCGGCCATGCTCCTCATAACAGCTTTACGCGGGCCGCTGAAGAAGGACTTATCCCACAAGCTCTCTTTGCTTAGAAAGCCTTGCCGGAGATGATACAGCTTGTGGCGCCATGCAACTGGAAAGAACAGAGGTTTCTCTGCAATCGTCATGATGGATGAAACGATGGTGTTCAGCTGAGGGAGTGTTCTAGTAATGGAAATGGTTCAGTAACAATACGTCCAATGACTCCTTTAACGCACAAGAAGATAATTGTAGGCGCGGGAACCATTGTATTGAGTTGCTTCAGAGCTTCAACCTCCTCGGTGGACGCTGGCATTAGAAAACTTATGTAAGGTAACTGTCTCACGATGGTTTGTGGTACGTACTGCCATCTCTGGAGAACACAGTCTTTGTGTCAATCGTACTGAAGTGAGCGTTCTCATACAACGCTGTGTAAGCGATAGCACGCCCGAACGGCGTCGAAAGCGAGTTAGAAGAGACTATAGAATCTGACGCCGAAATCGCTCCGCTAAGGGGGAATAATGCACGAGTAGCTGCGACACCAGCGGTTAGATTCTATGATAGCAATCAGTGAACTCTCTGCAAAAAATATAATGGAAAGCAAAATTACCTGGTGGGTTAGTTGAGTCGCCTTCAACTCATTGCTAGGTCCCGGATAAAATGACACTGAGAAGACGTCCTCAGGATCTGCAAACAGTTTCAATGCAGGTCACTGAACAGGAAAAGCCGCGAACGTACGGATTGGCGGAGCTTGAACAACTTCTCCCTTCGCGCCTTTCCTCTCCAAATCTGCCAGCCATACAATCTTCACTTGAAGCTTCTCTACGAAGTCCGGAAGATCGCCTTCGCCGACCAGAATAAGCGTGTGATGCGCATACTCGCTATTCTCGGCTATTTGCTCGAGGAGATGACTCAGGAAGTGTACATGCAAAATGATCGCGCTCGGCGGTTGTGCATCAAGGACGGCCGAGAGAAGAGTCAGCGAAGAAATTGTGAGTGAGGGAATGGACTGGGACGCGAGTGCGAGGTCCGCAACGAGGAAGTCTGTGGAAATGTCGCCTTATGAGGAGAGACATTTGACCTTGAATAACAGGAACAAACCGATGTCGTCGTTCAAGAGTAGCAGAACATTCGACTCCTTGGGCTGAAGCCCGACAACGCGCACTAGACCAGTGCCCAGGGAAGCAATGCGCGAACTAAGTTTCACGTTTGTAATCTGAAGAACATATATTTGATTACATTCGTTTACTGGAAGACTAGAGGGTAAAGTCGACATACGTTTGTGGACCATAGCGACCGGCTTGCAGTAAAGTCGGGTTTGATAAAGTCCAACAGTGACACGACACTCCTGCAGGCCTTGCCGGTAGCTATAGTCTCCATCAAGTTCCGGACTCTGAAGTCAACGTTATAACAATGACTTGCCCTGCTCATGAGACCGGTACCATAATTTCTGTACACGGCGCTCTCGCCCGCCTGCCTCACGCGCTCCACGTCGCTCTGGCGTCCAAGCAGGATAGGATGCACGAGCGACTGTGGTGTGAAGAACGAGTGAAGTAGGAACGCGCCCGCAGCAACAAGGCCGAGGGCAATTGTGAGGCCGTCTGTCGCCAGCAAATCAGGCATTTTGTTGAGGACGAGTTGAGAGCGTCCGCCGGGGTGTGCTGATGAGACAGTACTATGTAGTACTAGTGATGTATTGGGAGCTTGTCATTTGTCGGCTACGTAAGAGGATTCTAGACTCCGAGGGCTTCTTTGATCGACATGCACCGATCCAGTAATTCGAGTCTTTTAGTCTGCACTCAACTTGCTCCCTTGAACAAACGCGTCTTAATTTGTTCGTTGTCATAGAGCTTTGCTCTTGCACCAGGAAGAACACTGGAAGGCAGATCAAGATGCGAGCGCGTTTTCCGAGATTGAAAACACGTGTATGGCTTGTTTAATGCTATGTCGTGGCCCGTCAGCCTCTCAACTACGCTGAACCGGTGCAGACTAGTGCACCGGTAGTTCTTCTCTAGTCCCGAATACCTCATTATTATACAAAGCGGTCCTCAACAGCGTAGCTACGCACGATGAACATGCCAAATGCGTGCGGAATGAAGGCGCATACAATGAGCACGTGAGGTCAGACCCGCGTTGCGGACTTCCAATCTAGTCTGGCCACAGACACAACCACTCTTAAGTTCCGACGCCTACATCATATCCCCCAGTTCTCCCTTGCTTTACTACCTGACCTCTCCTCATCGTCCTTCCATCGCTAATCACCGCATACCGTGTCTGCTCAGTCCGAAATGTCTAAGACGACATCATTGACCAAGAAGGGCGCTGCTGCCAAGAAGTCCACAAAGCCTTCCGCCCACCCGAGCTGGGTCGACATGATCAAGGCAAGTCATTAGCTCCACGTATAGCTTCTACAGCTATACTTTTCCTTGATCGAATGCATAAGACATGCATGCATGTGCACTTGACTGTGACTGAGTCATTGCTATGCATCCGAGTTATCGCAGCCATATTCCTGATGTTTCAGATATTCCATCCACACTCAATCTAGTAGAGTCTCACAAGCTAACATATTCAACAGGAATGCATTGTCGCGCATCCAGAGGACGCTCGTATGGGTGTGTCTCGGCCTACTATCAAGAAGGTTTGTCTCTATTGATTCTAAGGCGGAATCAGCTGATCTCAATGATATTCCATTTAGTTTATCGAGACAAAATATAAGATCTCTATGGACGCCTCTCATACCTCACAGCTCTCGCGCGCCATTATCTCTGGCTCTGAGAAAGACACCTTTGTGCTTCCGAAGGGTGAGACCATTGCACTTCCGCTATCAGTAGCTGTGCTCACACGTGTCGCAGGACCTTCGGGCAAAGTCAAGCTGGCTCCCAAGGCTAAGGCTGACACTGTTAAAGAGATGAATAAGGCAGAAAAAGAGGTTTGCGTTCTGAAGACGCTTCACTCTGAGTCATAGCTAATGCAAAGTTTTAAGAATAAGAAAGCGACTAAGGCTGCCCCAGCTTCTAAGAAACCCACTGCCCCTAAGAAGACTTTGGCGACCAGTGCGAAGGGGGTAAGCGTTCTACGTTCAGTACTTATGGGAACCCTGATTCCAATCCTTTCTCCATAGAACAACAAGCCTGCTACAACAAAGAGCTCGGGTGGAAAGGCCCAAACGCCTAAGAAGCCTGTCGCGAAGGCTCAATCCAAGACTGTCAGCAAGTCCACGACTCCCAAGCCTATAAAGAGGCCCACCACGAAAGCAACCAAGAAGCCAACAGCTGCGAAAGCCAAATCCGCTGCTAAGAAAACTTCATCCAAGAAAAATGATGCGAAGAAGGTATTGTCACTTAGAGTATCGATTGCTCGTATTGTCTGACTGGCTGAATTAATTCATTTAGGCGGCGGCGAAGACAGCTGCATCTAAGCCCAAGAAGCCGGCGTCAAAGGCGAAACCCACCTCAAAGGCAGCCGCGGCCTCGAAGAAACCTGCCTCTACCAGATCTACCAAACCGGCGTCTGCAGCGGCGAAGGTAAGAACAATATATTTATCCATCACCTTTATATACCTCTAAACTCTCCTTCACAGCCCGCGTCCGCCACCAAAGCCTGATAATGTTTATTCTTCTACTGTTCTGTTGTACTATCTGCCTCGTCACCCATCATACATGTATTGGCAAGAGGCATCTGAATGAGTTGCCTGCTATGAGCCCCCTTACTGACGCGTGTATATGTAATTCTGCACAGCTTTGTACAATAAGCTTCTGTGTTCCTGTAGCTTGTATCTGGCACACGATAACTACAAAGATGAAGACTGTAGCATTCAGCTCGTCTCTTTCCATGTTTCACATATTGCAGGGTCGATTGAGTCTCGTGTGCCAGTGGCCGATTAATACATGTGTTAAGACCAAGTCAATGTCACGTGCATGTCACGTGCCACGCGCGTCGTTGAAATGCGCGCTCTGCCCCGTTACTCTCCAGGTTGAACCACCACGGAACGCGTTACAAAATGGGCGACTCAATGCAGGATGCCATGTAAGCCTTCATTTTGGTTCTAGTGAATACAACTAACTCAGCATTGCAGAAAAGTCCTTCAGAGCATGAGCCCGATCTTTGATCCGACCGAAGACTATCTCAACATTGTCAGTGCGGAGGAACAGATGGGCACCATCGCTGCGCAGAGGCAAAAAGAGCTCGACGACGTCAACAACAATCTCAAAAGTGAGCTCTTCGTTTCTGCATCTAAAGCTCAGACTTACCATTTGACGGTCTTGCCAGACCTCTTGCGCACGCTTGACGCAGCACGCACCTCGTGCACGCGTCCTCCAACGGTCGCTTCCGCAGAAGCGCACGTTGAATCGCTTAACGCACTTGACGGCGCCCGCCTTGGGTTTATGAAGCGCATCAATGCCGTGGAAGGTTCGCTTGCGGAGAAAGAGGCGGCGCTCGCGCGGCTCCGCGAAGAGTGTGCCGCACTTGAAGCGAGCGACCCCGCTTCAGAGCATGAGCTGGATGCTTCTACGTGAGTCCTCTCTCATGGCCTGCTTCATTCCCAGATTCCCGTTGCCCAGGAGGTTTAATCCATGCGATGCTAATGCTTTTGCTCTCTCGGCAGTCTGAAGCTCACGTTCATTCGCGGTCTGGGGTTCACGCCCGTGTCTGACAAGAACGGGCGCGTACAGAAGATTCTCGTTCGTGAGTCAATTAGCTCCACCTTTCTCTAGTATGTGCCGTCGCTGACTGCTATCGCAGGCTCGCAGTCAGGCGAGGTTCACAGTGTATCCTTTGAGGACGGCAAGACGGACGAAGAGTATGCAACTATACTATGGAACCTTGCATCATCGTGATGCTTCTTGCTCTCATATTGGTCGCAACTTTTTTTCTGTAGCATCCAACCACTTTTTGTATACTTAGCATCAAAAATATACCCATACGCCACAAGCAACTGAGGGTAGGCCATACACGCTTCATTGCTTCCCCTCAAGGTCTAACTAAGGAGCATGTTACAATGAACCCAATAATGACAAGGAAACTCCGAGACTCAAGTACATATGTTAATTAAAGCAATGGTATGATTTACGTTTCTCCCTCTTTACGCGCTTGGTAAGGCAGGCGGAGTCCTACCCAGTGACCGCTGAAAATAGCGTTAGTTCATGCAGTGCAAAACCTCTGGCTAGACAAATAAAATGCTCACCAGTACGTCTTCCTTGACAATCCAAACCTTCCGCACGGGACACTTCTCGCAGTCCTCGCGGACCTTCGCCTCAATCGCGTTTTTCTTCACACGGTGTGCACGTAGATCCTGGTACAAGCTCTCGACAAGCCATGTAAGATTCCCGCTACTTAACGACGCCACTTTGTCCGCAAAGTATGGTAGTAATGCAGACGGGAAAGGATTCTTTGGTTGCACGGGCGTACGTTTGATATTGGCCGGAACTGTGGATGCTGGAGCAACAGAAGAATGTGAAGCAACGTCGGAAGTGGGTGGAGGGAGGGGGAGAGTTGCAGAATTCGCATTAGAGCCTGGCATCTGTACGTGCGCAGGAAGCGCTGGTACGGCGAAAACTTGCTTCGACGGGGCAGTTCGCCCAATGACCACTGGTGTTGAGACGAACGTGAACGGGTCGATAGGGAAGGGTGTATCTAAAAGAATCATCATTTAAGGTGAGCATCCTCAGTCATCTCGGAGAATAAAAGCGAAATACCGTTAAGAAGCTGTATCCGATACTGCTTGAAGGGTTCATATTCGCATTCGCCGATATTGACCTCCAAACAGGGGCCTTTCGAGAATGGCACCAATGGCATCACCTTGCGTTTCTTTGGTTCTTTGGCCTCCCCTTCTACTGCTGCTTTCCGCTTCGGTAAAGGCTCTTGCGGCAGCGGAAAGCCTGGTGAACCCGCTCGCTCACTCAGTGGCGTGCCAGGATCGATTGCTTCATCATCATCGACGAGCCAATCGTCCAACTCGTCCGACCCAACATCGCTTGAACCCCCAACATCGCTTCCATTCAAGCTTAGTAAATCGTCCCCACCTTCTTCCTCTTCTTCCCAATCTTCGCCAGAGTCGTAGCCATAGTCAAATGCGACCGCATCTTTGGCAAATGGCGCCCGGGCGCCGACGACGGTTGAGGACTTCGTGAAGGTTCCAAAATATCCTGGGCGAGTGTCTTCGTGGAAGATCAGTATTTTTGCAGGAATTTTGTCCCTTGACCTCAGGAGAGCATGTAGGGAGCGGACGGTGGTGTCATCACCCAAGACCTCTGCCTCTGACAGTTGCGCAACAATATCGCGGACGCAAAACGCCGAAGACGACTTATAGTTCGGGCTGTTTGCACGGTAAGTCTTTGGCTGACGTCGCAGTTTAGACGGCGTGCTTGCGGGGTACTCAGAAAAGAGTACTAATTGATTCTTCTCAGACAAAGTCCACGCTACAATAATAGATGAGAAATTCTCACCTTGGGAGTCTGGGTTCTTTAACGTTAAATTGCTGAGTTTTGCTGTGTCATCCAGCGACATGCTGGAGGATTCCTGGTCGATTACAATCACCTCCTTAGCCTTCTTTTCCTGCTGAAAAGAGTTGATTGGCGCCAATGTCGCATCTTTTCTCAGAATAAAGGGTTTGAACGCCTTTTCGAACTCTGACTTAGAGGAGGATGGTTCGTTTTTCAGCGATGAGCTCGTAGAAGCTGGTCTTAAAAGCTTGCTGCTGGTCGCCTTTGGCTTTGCGAAAAAGGAGGACATGATCGAGCGCGACTTGTTCTGCGCTTCTTGCTGTTTCCGCTCCTTTTCCTCTTTGGCAGCTTTTCTCTCTGCCTTTTCCTTTTCCTGTAAAGAAATATTTAGTATAAGCTTCCTGATACAGAAAATAATATCACCTTTGCCAGACGTTCTAGATCTGCGGGCTTGTCTTTCTTCGGCCGACCAACCAGTTTCTTGGAGTCTGAAGACTCATCCGCTAAGTCTTGTGGTTTCTGAAAGTGATTCGTCCAGTTAATTGGTAAATTTCCATCCAAAAGAGCATGACTGACCGTTTCAGACTGAGCATCTGTCGAAGATACGGCGCTTGGCTTGTTTTCATCAGTAACTGAAGAGGCATGTACGACCTCTACCTTCGTTTTCCTGCCGGTTTTCGTGAGGGCGTCTTTCTCTGATTGAGAAAGGGCGTCAAACAACGCCCTCAAGTCTTGTTTCGCCTGAGCCATGAGTCAATGTCAATGTCTGTGAAGTTTATAAAAAACGGAGTTGCGAACCCGTCTTCTCTCGGCCAGACGAGATTCAAACTTTTCCCGAGAGGCCTTTGGTAGCAAGTCATGCATCTGCTCCCTCACCTCCCATCTCCAGACGCTTAGGGCCGCAGAGACCCTCTCTGTCCAGTCTATACCATAATTTACACGGTCGGCTACTTGTAAGATCGCGCTTTCGATAGCGGCAGTGGCTAACGATGCCTTGTCTGAGTCAACACCTTCTGGATCGTCGATTTCTTCGGGCCGAAGAGCTTCCTGGATATGCTTTGCAAGGAAAGCAATAGTTTTATCGCTAAGGAAAAAATGACCGTGAGTCTGAATTGTTTTTAAGCGTCAGGCGAGGCGCACCTTTCGTGTACTAGCTTAGCAATGAGCGGTATGTGCTCTTCTGGTATACTTTGGAGAGATGAATACTCCCCTTTCGCGCGTTGCTCCAAAAAATCGCGAAACTTAACAATTTCTGGAACAAGCTTCTTTAGCTGCGAAGTGACTCGCTGAGGTGGCTCATGCAAACCGGTTCGCACCTTGCATGGTCTCCGACATTTTCTCGCACGACAGCGGCTTCTGACGGAAGATTACCTTGCCATTTTTCAGCTCCACAAGCGCTTGTTTGTCTGCCTTAGTGGCTGACTCAAGCGTAAGAGGACCTTCTTGACAACGTTGATAGTGAAACGACGACGTACGCGAAAATGGAGTGCCATCTGGCTTCAAGTTCACTTCTGTCGCGTGCGATCAGCAGCATTCAACGAGCGTTGCCTTCCTTCGTACCTTTCTGGACCTCTGCATTCGACATATCTGCCAGGAGCATAGCAGACTTGCGACGTTGCTAGACGTGTCGCGACGTTGCAGACGAAGAGACGATGCGGCAGCGCGAGTTCTTGTGACTGTCGCGTCCGTCACTTCATCTGTGACTCGACAGAAACGCGTCTTCTCTTTTGCAGTCATGTTCCTCAAGCCCCAGACAACCAAAACCACACAGAAGCAAGCTGCTGACCCAGTACTGCAACCCTGGGTTGAAAAATAGTGCGTATAAGCTCAGTTATCATAAGCTCTGCTAACTAAAATGCAGTCGTCCAAAGACTATTGACGATGTCTCTTCTCAAGAACACATCGTGGCCGTCCTTCAAAAGACACTAACCTCGACGAACGTAAGGATTACACGATTTCACAGAGTCGATCTAGACTGATCAAAAAGATTGAAAGCTTCCTCACATGCTGTTCTACGGACCTCCTGGAACAGGAAAGACCTCAACCATCCTCGCATTGTCCCGTCAACTCTTCGGGTGAACTCACCTGCTATATGAATAAGAATGCTCAGCTCACATTTTCAAAAGCCCAGATAACTTTCGGAACCGTGTTCTGGAGCTGAACGCGTCCGATGAGCGGGGCATCACGATCGTGCGGGAAAAGATCAAAAATTTCGCGCGTCAGACTCCGCGTGCGCAGGCTGTCGCATCCGACGGCAAATCCTACCCATGTCCGCCGTACAAAATCATCATCCTCGACGAGGCAGACTCAATGACGCATGATGCTCAATCTGCACTACGCCGCATCATGGAGACCTATGCCCGCATTACGCGGTTCTGCCTGGTGTGCAACTATGTGACCCGCATCATTGAGCCGCTCGCATCGCGATGCTCCAAATTCCGCTTCAGGCCACTCGACGGATCTGCCACCGCCCAGCGCATTCAGCATATTGCGAGTGCGGAAAAAGTTCCTGTTACGCCTGCCGTCGTCGACACGCTCATTTCTGTCTCGGGTGGTGACCTTCGACGCTCAATCACGTATTTACAATCTGCCTCTCGTCTTTCATCCTCAACAGATCCACCGACAGACATCACATCGCAAGATATACAAGAAATTGCAGGTGTAGTGCCAAATAGGGTCGTGAACGAACTTGGGCGAGTATTAGGCGTGGAAATCATCGGAGATGATGACGGAATGGACGTGGATGATGGAAAGAAGCGACGGAAGGACTTTGATGCGGTTAAGACAAAAGTCAAGGAGCTCATACGAGAGGGCTACTCGGCATCCCAACTTCTGTCCCAAGTCAGTGCCAAAATGTTATGCTAAAGCTCCGGCTAATAAGTAATTCACTTCTAGCTACATGACCTCATTATCCTGCACCCGACTTTGAGTGCGAGGCAAAAGGCACGATGTGCTATGGCCTTTGCCGAGGCAGACAAAGCATTATGCGATGGCGCAGATGAAGAGCTTCAAATACTTGAAGTCGCATTGCAGGCACATAAAGCGCTGACTTAGCTGCATTTTCTCGTCCAACTATTTTATCTGCTCTTCTCCTTTCATTGGCATTCGTTCTACTTTCGAGAATAATATCGCATTGCATACGAAGAAAGCAAGAGGGAAGTGCAAGCAGAGCGTACACGGAACAGTACAGAATGAGTGGTCTGCCACACTGGCAAGTTTTGTCGACAATACAAGCCTTCGTCTACATCGAACAAGGAACAACAGACAACGTATAGCATGCATATATATTATATTGCAATACTTCACCGCATACCTGCGGTCGCCTTCTGTAGCGCACGCTTAATGCCGAGCTGCGCCTTCTTAAGTTCATCCGCTGAGGAGTCTTCAATCTCGAGCTTCTCGAGTGCGCGTGCAAGCTCAGACTCAACCTGCTGCTTGGCACCGCGCTTGAGCTTCATGCCGATCTCGGGGCTCGTAATCGTGCTCTCGACCTGGTGGACGTAGGCCTCGAGATCGCTCTTCGCCTCGTGACGCGCGCTGAAATCCTTGTCCGCCTGCTTGAACTGCTCAGCATCCTTGATCATCTGCTCGATCTCCGCGCTCGAGAGACGGCCGACCGAGTTGGTGATGCTAATTGACGCCTTGCGGCCCGAGGCACGGTCCATTGCAGACACCTTCAATAGACCGTTTGCGTCAACCTCAAAGGTCGTCACAAGCTCCGCCTGCCCGCGCGGCATCGGCGGTATGCCATTGAGCTCGAACTCGCCGAGGAGACGGTTGTCTCGGCATTGAGTGCGCTCGCCCTCGTATACTGGGAACGTGACAGTTGTCTGGTTATCCTCAACAGTCGTGAACGTGCGACTCTTGTTCGTCGGGATTGGCGTGTTACGTGGGACGACAACACCGAAAACATCACCCTGCATGGCGACACCGAGCGAGAGGGGGGCAACGTCAAGGAGAAGGAGATCGGCGGTCTTGTCCGAAGTCTGACCAGTAAGAACAGCAGCCTGAACGGCAGCACCGTATGCAACAGCCTCATCGGGGTTGATGGACTTGTTCAGGGTACGGCCACCGAAGAACTCAGACACAAGAGACTGGATCTTCGGGATACGGGTGGAACCCCCAACAAGGACAATGTCGTCGACCTAAAGAGATTTAAGTCAGAAATTTTTTATAAATGTCCACAACACAAGTTGCTTTACCTTCTCGCGCGACATCTTTGCGTCCTTGAGAACCTTCTCAACGGGATCGATAGTCGACTTGAACTGAGCGGCATTGATCTCCTCGAAACGCGCGCGTGTGATGTTGGACGAGAAGTCCTCACCCTGGAAGAGCGAGTCGACCTCAACGGTGGTTTGCGCAACGGAAGAAAGTGTACGCTTGGCACGTTCGCAGGCGGAGCGGAGACGACGGAGAGCACGGGCATCTTCGGAAATGTCGAGCTTGGTCTTGCGCTTGAACTCGTTCTTGAAGTGTTCGAGGAGATTATTGTCGAAGTCCTCACCACCCAAATGCGTGTCGCCTGCGGTGGCCTTAACGGCGAAGACACCACCAGTGATGTTGAGAAGGGAGACATCGAAAGTCCCTCCACCAAGGTCAAAGATAAGAACATTGCGCTCAGTCTTGGACTGTTGGTCGAGACCGTAGGCAATGGCCGCGGCGGTGGGTTCATTGATGATACGGAGGACATCAAGCCCAGCGATCGAGCCCGCGTCCTTGGTTGCAAGACGCTGGGAGTCATTGAAGTAAGCAGGGACACTAGGAAGTTAATGGATGAGTCTTCGCTTTCTATCCATCAGAATTGCCTCAAGGTGAAGCTCACTTACGTGACGACCGCCTTCTTCACAGTCTTGCCGAGCTTCGCCTCCGAGATTTCTTTCATTTTGGTGAGGACCATGGCGGAGATCTCCTGGGGGGTGAAGGTCTTCTCCTCGCCGAGGTAGTTGACAGAAACCATAGGTGAACCATCCTGGTCAACGACCTTGAACGGCCAGTGCGTCATGTCCTAAACGTCAAAAAAAAATCCGAGTTCAGGCTATTGCACATAGACGAAAAGATTAAGCATGAATATGATTACCTTTTTAACATCGGGGTCACTAGAGACCGATCGTCGTCAGATCCCTTAGTTTGCAGAGCGGCAGAAATGACACACTTACTCGAAACGGCGACCAATAAGGCGTTTTGCGTCGAAAACAGTGTTGATGGGGTTCATAGCGGCCTGGTTCTTGGCGGCATCACCGATGAGACGCTCCTCGGCGGAGAAGGCAACGTAGGAGGGAGTTGTACGGTTACCCTCTGGATACTCGATCAAACAGAGAAAACATAGATATATGCGCGCACATACGGTCGTTGGCGATGATCTCGACGCGGTCGTTTTGCCAGACACCGACGCAGCTGGAAAACAGGGCAAGGGCACGTTAAAAATCGAGCAAAGCTCAGAATTTTCGAGAGTAAAACTGACGAGTAGGTGGTTCCAAGGTCGATGCCAACCGCACCCTCAAAGAGATCATCCATTTTTAAGAGTTTTTGGAAGGAAAGGAGTGAGAATGAGAGAGATGGGGAGATGGGGTCACGGCAGGAAGCAGCAGCGTGAAAAAAATTAATGATCTGTGATGCTGACAAATCACCAATAAACCATTTTTGGCGACAAGTTCTTCACTCGTAAAACACCTTTTGAAAGTCAAAAGGCAAAGCCATGCAGGCAGGTCTGAGGTCAAGGCAGTTCGGCAAGAGCTGTTGGCGTTCATGGCGTGCTGCGGCAGATACGGCCTCGTTTGCGTCGTCTTCAACGTCTCGCCTCCCGAAACCTGCTGGCCGACGATGTATGAACACGGCCATTCCGCAAGACGCGCCGCTCGCGACGCAAGAGGATTGGACTGCGTTCCAGACTGAACGCGCCGACGAAAAAGTATTCCGTGCGTATTCACCTCCTTATACTCTCGCTTCGTCCACTCCTAACGAGTTATGCCCCTTTAGTCGAGCACTACTCGCAATACGGCTCAGCGCAAACGCGTGATACGACCTGGCAGCCGCATCACTCCTTGCACCGTCCTCCTTCGCCAGGCCAGCTCACCCTCTCCTCTCTTCTTGCCGCCGGCGCACACCTCGGCCACTCCACCTCGCTTCTCAACCCGAACTTCCTGCCGTACGCGTACGGCACGCGCGCAGGGATTACGCTCATTGACCTCGACTACACCGTGCCCATGCTGCGCCGCGCCGCGAACCTCACACGTGCGATTGCCGCCGAAGGCGGCACCGTCGTCTTCATTGGCACACGCCCTGACATCCGACCAGCCGTAAAGAAGGCAAGCGAACGCATGGGCGAGCAGAGCTACTACGTCGGCGAGAAGTGGTTGCCAGGCACGCTCACCAATCGCTTGCATCACTTTGACACGCGCACCGTGCAGACGACAAAGATTATCCCCGACCTTCTTGTCATCCTCAACCCGCTCGCAAACATGTCCGCGATTCGCGAGGCCGCGATTGAGCATATCCCGACAATTGGGATCATCGACTCGAACGTCGACCCGCGCATCGTTATGTATGCCATTCCAGCAAACGACGAGAGTACGCGGACGGCGGAGCTTGTCGCTGGCGTCTTGAGCATAGCTGGACGGGAGGGTGCTGAAATCCGGTTAGAAAAGAAGCGCCTGATCCAGGCACAAAAGCAAGCGGAGAGAGAGGAGCAGGAGAGTGAGAGTGTGCAACGGTTACAACGTATACGAGGACAGATAGACGCAGAACGTGCCGAGACAGACTAATATTAATGTTTTCTAATACGTTTCTCGCTGTTTTTTGCTTGCATACTTACTACGAGGCTACTAGTACATTGATCAATAACTCATACATAAATCCACTCCTGCTACAAAATGCATACTACGATGATGCAAGTGCATGTGTCTGTGCCTGTTGGATTTTGAACCAGTGGTCTGCGGAAAACAAAAAGACTTAGTCTCAAGACGGTATACGGAAAGAAAGGTAGACTTTACCCTCCGCTGCCTCTAAAGCCATCATATTCCCCTTTAGCTTGTTCAGCGTCTCAACATATTCGTCCTCCTCCACGCTATCGAAGACAATCCCTCCGCCCGCCTGCAGGTACGCGACGCCGTCCTTGAACACCATCGTACGGATGGCGATACATACGTCCATCTCGTCCTGCGCGAAATCCCAACGACCCACTGCGCCTGCGTACACACCTCGCTTCTCCCGCTCCAGAGACGAAACGAGCTCAATTGCTTTGATTTTAGGCGCGCCTGAGACGGTTCCGGCGGGGAAGATTGACCGGAAGGCGTCGAATCTAATACATAGGCTCGTCAATCCCGAGTCTTATTCAGGTCGAAAGCAGATAATTGTACCGTGTCAGGCCTTCGCGGAGAATACCAGAGACTTGCGATGTGAGATGGATGACATGACTGAATTTCTCAAGCCGCATGAGGTGATCCACTTTCACCGTCTTTGCTTGACATACACGATTCACGTCATTCCGCGCGAGGTCAACAAGCATGATGTGTTCTGCACGATCTTTCTCGGATGACTGGAGTTCATTTCCCAGCCGTTCGTCCTCTGTGAAGAAACCGACATGGAATCAGGTCCATGACTATTGAGCAAGAACGGAAAAGAGAGGAAGGGAATCAGTATAAGCTTACCTTCAGGCGTTTTTCCTCGCTTCGTCGTGCCGGCAATGGCGTGATTGTATACTTTATTCCGCTCCACTTTACAAAGCGTCTCTGGGCTCGCGCCTACAACTTGCACGTCTCCGCAATCCACGTAGAACATGTACGGACTCGGGTTCACCTGCCGTAACTGTCGGTACGCGTTGAACGGATGTAGCGTAGTCGGCCGTGCAAGGCGCTGCGATGGTACTGCCTGAATGATATCGCCCGCAACGATGCGCTGCTTCAACTTCGTCACAAATGCCTCATAGCCGTCCCGTCCAACATTCGACGTCGCATGCTGGCCAGTGACGATTGGTGGCTGCAACGGCTCAGGCGCTGGCGTCGACGCGAGTAGTACGCGCGCAAGGCGGCGTGCCTTCTCGACCGCCGTGCTGTATACGAACGCGAGATTCATCTGCGACGAATCTCGGTTTGGGGCTGAAAAGACGTGTGATACGACCTTGATGTTCTGGTATAGGTGGTCGTATACGACGATTGTGTCCGCGAGCATGAAGAATGCTTCAGGAATCCCAATAGAGTCCTTGAGCTGACACGCAGTCTTTGGCTCAAAGTACTGAATGCAGTCATACGAGACGTATCCAATCGCACCACCCGTGAATGTGGGCACCTCGGGGATTTTGACATAGCGATATGCTGCGAGCTCCTTCTGCAGTACAGTCATTGGATCACCATTGGCCTCCTCCTTAGGGCCCGTCTTTATGACTTTTATCGGGTCTGTATTTTGCGATAGAAAAATGCACCATAAGTTCAGTAGCATAAAGCCAGGACGGGAACACTCACCAGCGCCGATGAAGCTGTACCGAGCAATGTTCTCGCCCGCGATGACAGACTCGAGTAAGAAGCTATATTTCGAGTCCTTTGCGACCCTTAGGTAGGCGATGCATGGTGTCAATAAGTCCGCTGGAAGCTGGACGAATACTGGTACACAGTTTCCGCGTTTTTCGTGTAGAATAAACTGCTCGACGGTCGACAGCGGCGGATACGGCACTAAAGTCTGGCATACAGGATAAGTACCCCTTCTTCGACAAGATGTTGACCACTTACCTGAGGATCCATGAGAGTAGGAGGAAGATTAGGTATAGAGAAGGCGAGTCATGGTTACTTGCTTTCAGACGCGTTTATATGTATGCCGGCTAGCACCGGTCGATCATTTATATCGTCCGCTATGATGGCAGCGCCGACATATCGACGAGCACGACGAGTACGGAACGGCGAAGCCTAGCTGATTTGGCTGTCCTGTTATTGTGCAAGGCGCAGAGGAACCTATCCAAAATCATTTGATTTTGATTCTATGGGCTGATGATCACTCCACGCTTTAGCTGCTCACAAACTGCAGCTACGGTCATCGTACGTATATACGTCCCTGCCGTGCGCGTAAGTACTCTTCAAATCTCTCTGTCATATCCATACAATTGTTCATCTATGATTGGACTAGCCAGGCATCCGATGCTGAGTTGCATGTTGATGGCGCGCTCTTCTCTGTGCACATCAACCCGTACTTCCTGCGACTTGTCTTCCCTGCTCCGGTCGTCGAAGACGACTCGTCCTCCGCAGTGTATGATCCAGCTTCGGGGTATTTGACCGTAACACTTACTAAAGCGACGCCTGGAGAGGAGTTCAAGGATCTCGACGTGCTTGCGAGGCTTCTAGCGCCGCCCAAACGCGATGAGCCGGCACCGCAACCGACCATCGAAGTTATTGACTCACAGGATGCTGAGCTACGAGATCACGTCTCAGGAGATGATATCACTGAAGCAACGGAGAACTTGAATTTGAATCAACGCGAGGTGTTGGAAGGTATTATCATTTCCCACCTTCCTCGGATTTACTTATCTGAGGTTTTCCTGGACAGCGGCAGAAAACGATTGGTATATTCCTCAACAATTACCAGAGGCGGTAACATCTCCGTCGATTGATATATCGACCGAGCGGCGATACGGGTTTTTAGACTCGTACACCGGCTACTTTAGCCACATTGGTCTCACCGAAAATGAGGTGAACGAGCTTGGCTCGGATGTCGAAAAACTATCACCCGACGAAAGACGAACGAGAAGACTCAAGCACGAGAATGAGAAATGGGACGAAGAGTACTATATGTTGGTCCTTTATTCCTTTCAGTCGGGCGATGCTGAAGCTGGCCTATGTGTCTTTAGGGCGGATTATGTCGATGACGAGTACATTCGAGAACTTATCTTCAACAAGCCTCCATCGGACGCTCCATGCTCTCCTGAACTTTCTGATCCACTGGTGTTTACTGAGCAAGAGAACATGGAGATGCTCCGACTTCCACGAAAAGAATGTACGTTCAAGTCTTCGATATCTTTTATATTAGTTCATTCGTACCCACTGAATCCCCGCAGATCTGGCAACACTGCAGCAAAGCCATAACCTCTACTTGACTCTCCTCACCCTTCTCTTCTCGTACGCCTATGATGCACGGACAACGCAAAATGACCCCACGCCAGAGAGCGCGTGGACGATCTGCACTCTCACCCCCGCGATTACTGCGCTGGACCCGCCTCCCTACGCCCCTCCCTCTTCAACTCCCCTTACCTTTAATTCAAAAGATGTTCAAGATGCACTCATCCCATCCATCAGGCGCTCTCTGGCGTTTCCCCTATACCGTTCCTTCGCATTAGCTGAGAAGTGCTTGCAAGATGTATCAGTTGTGCTACGCCATGGGCGCCGTGCAGTCCTGCGTGCCTTGCTTGAGACGAAGAAGATCTTGGCAGAGCATGAAGTGTATTACGTCTACAGCAAGATCTGGGTGGAGGATTTATGTCGCTGGGTTGCTAGTGATGCGAGGTAAGCTCCTTAGATATTGTATTTTCTGCTCCCCATTGCCCGTCGTTAACCGTCGCCTTATCTCTTTACATTTATATATTCTAAAATTTCTTGGCACAGCGAGGACGTCCTCCGTATACTCGGCCAAACGCTCGCATCGACGAAGATCGACAAGCAAAGCCTAGGTTGGGACATCCTCGCGCTCGAAGCCGCTGCTCGGCAAGATATCGCGCGCGAGCCCGACAGCGACGACGAATCTGAGTCGGGCGCTGCTCGGCCTCTTTCCTCAGACGATTCGGACAATGACGAGGGCATTATTGGCGAAGATGATGCTCCGTCTGTGACATCGAGTTCCTCTGCATCCACTCTGTCTTCGTCATCCTCTGGGTCGTCGGACTCATCTGAATCAGGGTCTAATTCCTTGATCTGCCTTCCTCGTTCCACTCATCTATGACCGGACCGTAACCTCCCTTCTACTTTTTTGTTTCATGTCGAACAAGAGAAGTCACGGTACATTTTGGATGATTAGGAGTCAACAACTCCGCTCATGCAGGGACATCATACACAACTACTGTTCTGTATAGACTCTGCATAGTTTCTAAGCTACCGACAAGATCATCATTCACCTTTGACATACAATATGTATATACGAAACGTTCTCCATCAGGACCATCAAGATAAGATACACTCAGACTGAGCTCCAGACTCGGGGTCATAGCTATGCAGCGGAGCTTGTCTGCGATCGTTCCGAACGGCATATCCAATATACGAAGCTGTCCGCATTATGGAATGAAGCATACATATACTTCCCATTGAAATCGTCGGATCGATATCCAGACGTCTCTGGATTATCTCGCGCTGCGCGAACCACCGCCGAACGCACATCGCATCTCAGAGCTCAATTGTTCCGTGATAGCTTAGCCTCAAGGAAAGCAATTTACCCGCATGCTTCGTCCTTAGCAAATGCACGATCCATCCGGAATGATGAACAGCGAGGGAAGGACCGCGACAGATGCAGGACGAATAAAAGGGAAAAACAAAAGACGTGGACGCCGCTCCACCGCATACTCAGCCAGCGTGCGGGAAACAGCGAATTTCGCTCTCTCGGCGAAATGGCGGAAGAAAGATGGTTTCGAAGAGATCAATGCCGGTAACCTAGATATATCAGTCATGTCCGAAAACCGATGTTTCTGTCCTTCGCGAATGAACAAATTCGAAGATGGGAAGGGCCCAACAGGCCGTCTGAGACCGCGGAACTCAACTATAACGGCGTTTACACTCACGGGTTTCTCAAGCTTGAAGCTGGCGCCGACGCCGAGAGCAAGACCAAGAATATGGGCACATGCTAATATATACATTAGGAAAAGCTTCCTTTGATTTACGGGCTCACGAGGCAAGACCAAGACATTATGAACGACAAGACGAAAGAAATGTGAAAATCACACGCACACTTGTCCGATGTGAATGCCGATTGAATGAGAAAAGAGGAGCTTGAGAGTATATGTACTAGACAAATTCCCGGTTCCGGGCAATTCGATACCGATACAAATAAGCACCTGCTGTTTTCATTGACCGCAATAATGATAGGAACTTACGGGTAGTAATAAAGGCTCGGAGAAATGTTGTGGGATAAACGTTCGCGGGAGTAGGGACTTAATTCCAATTCCAAATGGCTCGGACGTCCGGAGAGACGAGGCGCTATTTTCGTTGCTCTGCCCAGACAGGTTTTTGCGCGTCTGGGTCAGACGTGGCTGCCTGTCAAACAAAGATTCTCAGCATACCAGCAGCAAGAAAGATTGAGCCGTGGCTAAAACAAAGAAAGAAAAGAACAGTTCCCAAATGGGGCTTTGCTAAAGAACTGACAAGGGGCCAGGGAAGTGACGGGTATAGGATGGGATAATGTAGTTCATCCACTTGCCACGCTCAAGACGTAGCAAAGAACGTGCGAAGCCCAATGATAACGACGTTTTAAAAATGTGGATTACTCACCTGAGCTTGCGCCGACATCTGCTGGCGGGCCGCGTTCTCAGCAGCCAACCGCTGCATGCGCGACGTATCCACTTTCCGTCGCATCTCAGGCGACATTTTCTAGCAACCCAATACAATATATTACAACAGCGATTTTTAGTCAAGATCGTAAGCACGGCGTATCCGGATTACATGGGAGAAACGCACGTCGTACAGCTGTTCCGGTGTCGGAGTCACGGCTAGGAAGTAGAGTTTTACTCATGAATGAAGGAATCTTGATGCTGAAGAGAGCCTTATAGTACGTACCTCGCATGAGAACGTACCCAAGCCCGAGGCCTGCGAGGATGTCCGTACGCCCGCCCGATGGTCATGCGACCATCGTTTGAGTGTATTCGAATTTCAGAACGGAATTCCATATCCGATGCGGAATATAATGTGAGAGTCAAGTTATGATGAAATAAGGGGTAAGAGGGAGTCTTGTCAGTGAGGCTCGCACGGTACACGCAAAGAAACGAGATAGAAACGAAGGGTAGTATTTCTCGTCCGTGACAGACGCCACAAAACATCTTACGAATGGTAGAACCTGCGTGGAAAAGACATAGGAAGACGACAATACAATGGAAGAGAATAGAAAGCAAGGGAGAGAATGGCGTTCGGATAGAGAAAACTCAGCGCACATCCGCCTATTGCTGCGGTGACCTTCACCCATGGCATTCCACCCGACATGACCGGAAAGCAGAGAAACGAAGTATTGCTTGAGAGTGGTTATATTCCAGACCGACGAACTGAGGTCTTCTCAGCGTCCTTGAGTCTATCGAAGAAACACTTTCAGAAAAATCGAAGTTCTTCCTATAATACCGAAAAACGCGCACTCACACTGTCACAGACGACGAAGTGGCTTTTCCTTGTCGCCCTAGTTTGGCGTTGGTTTTCCTGTTCGCTTGACTTAAGGGTGGGTCCGACGCGGGCGTTGCGGGCTGATGAGGTTTGAGACACGACCTTAGAGTCGGCTCTGCACATGATCCAGACGCGACGCGTCTCGGAGATCGCCCATCGAATCGCGTCGCACCAAAATCGAATCGCCGCTTGGAAATGCGACATACAATGCATGTAGCAGCTAAGAAACTCATGAACTGCAAGCCGCTTCGCCTTTGGCTGTGTACAGCATACTTTTGACAAATGAGTTCTAAATCTCAGAATTAGCTAGCCTTGCGAAAGTATATATCACGAAGCCGAGACTACGGCCCACTCACTACGTTATAATGATATCATTGCGATATTAATATACTAGCCATAATAGAGGCTATTCGGAATGACTGGATTTTTAGTAACAAGTAATTTATACCAGGCATGGGTATATAGCCGGATGAAGGCACTTCGTAAGGGCCCATGCCACATTTCAAAAACTCCCAGATCTTATCTAAGAGCTCATACAGATCTACCCTTGGGTATAGCCGTTCGAAACCTCTTTCAATGCTCTACAAGACAATATTAATGGCTTTTGCAACACCTGTCAAGGGGCATGGGACTTCCAATCAATGAAAGAAATACGATGTGAGCTCGGAGTCAATTATTCACAAGATAACATATATTGCTAGTTAGAAAAAAATCAAGTCGTTCCGAATAGTCTCTAGTCCAGCTGCTCAGATACGTTTCTCGCAAATAGTGCGAGACCAGCTTCTTACAACTGGATAGGACCATAGACTCCGTTCCTTCCAGACTTCTGGTCGCAGAATGTTCAAGAGGTAGACTATCAGCTGGTTGTATTTTTTGACCTCGACTCGGCTTCTCGCTTCATTCTAGTTTAGCCGTTTGGATGCAGCCGCCGGTCTTCTATCGCCATAGTCCATTGCTGTTTATCGCTCTTCGTTCATTTCAGAAATCCATCAGGAGAGTGACGTTAAAAGATAGGGTCTTTCTAGACACGACAGATCGTCGTCCACTCTTCGGCTCGCACCAAACAGCAGTCAATCTAGAACAGATACAGTAGAAAGGAAAGGAAAAAGGATAAAGACGCCACCCGCTAGCCTCTTGCTCTCTCTCAACGCATCGCCTAAGCGGCTAAGCCCAAGTCTAATCTTGTTTCGCACTACTCAGGCTCGCTTTGCGGGTCCAGTCTGATCGCGCTCGGACCGTGCCAGCTTCGAAGCGCAGCCGCGCAAGCACTCCGAACAGTACGTACAATTAGTCAGATTTACAATATTCTTGAACGAGGTAACCCCAGAACCATCTGTCTCCGGGAGAGAGAATCAAACTGGCAAGCCACAACATTGAATCCGATGCTGCGGCGCCCCATTAATTCACCAAGGAAGAGAAGAAGCTGAAGGACAAACTTATGATCACGGAAAGCCTAAGCCTATTATATTGTACACGTACATAAATGTACATTCGTGTTGCCTTTGCAACGCGACACAACTCTACCAGAAAAAGAATACGCGTTGCCAGAAGAGTGCAAACCTCTTTCCAGTTCATCCTCAGTCGCAGCGTGTTAAGCTAACCCACCTTCCATACCATCCGCACATCCGCACTCCGGACGAAGCCATAAAGGAAGTGAAGGAATCGAACCGGGATGAAGACGAAGACGAAACGAACTCCTCATGTCCGTGTTCGCGCCGCCACTCAACGAACTATAGGCCTCATTTATTCGCTTCTAGGCTGGACATGTGCAGTAGCAGTGCTGCCGGCAGGCATGGGTACGACGTCGTAGCCGCTCGTGCCCAAATCCGCGGGGAGTACCGCTGTCTCCTCGAGTGATTCCTCCGTAAGATGTGCACGCTCCTCCGCATCCCCGAGCTCGGGCACCGCCGCTTGCCTGTCCGAGCGCGGAAGCAGGAACTTTGGTGGGTTGACGAGGCTGTTAAATAGGAACTGCAGAGAGCAGATACAGTGCAGATGCAGTCAGAAAATATATATTAGAGTGTGATAAGAGGGGGCGTGGCGTACCGTTCCATAGCTTAACGAGTAATATGGAAGGGAAGAAGCCGGTCAGCATGCGGTCACCGGGGGTTTCATTCAAGCGAGCGCCAATAGTCGCGCGGATCGAAACTGGAAAAAGTACGTACACAAGAAGTGCAAAGCCCAAAATTTGCAGGACCGAAATTGGCCAGAGAATGCGCTCCCAGCCGAGTGCAAGCGAGACAAGCCAAATGCTGAGCGTCCGGCACGTGTCCGTAAGACTGCGCGCGGTCGCGGAGACGTGGCGCGTCACGCTCAAGCCGAAGAAGTTGAAAAGCGATATGCTGCAGGCGATCGCGACGCCTGACCAGAGCACGGTCGGGGTGTCAATCATCTGGTGCCAGCCACGCGGGAGGTCGAAGAAACTCGAACGGTCCGCAAACTGCGCCAGGACAGGCATAAAGAACAAGATCGTGAGCGCGCCGAAGAGGCCCTCATAGCCGACAGCGACGAGAGGCGCGACAGCATAACGACTCATGATCTTCTCTTCCACAACGAACTGCGTCGCAGTGCTGTTTGCGCCATGTCCGATAAAACAAATTAGCAGATGAAAAATGAAAAAATATGCAAGATGAAAAGATGCGTTTCATTTTCGACTGACAAGATCTGAGCAAAAAGGATGAAGAAGACGCCCACGAGGACCTTCGTGGCTTCCGGTGCTTCAATCGCATTCGGACTCGGTATATCTGCGGACCGAATACCCAGCGATGACGATGATGCAATCGCGTTGATGATTTCTGTCGCAGTCTCTTTGACGGTATCTTTGATCATGGACCCACTGAGACCGACAATAGATACACCTGGAATGAACTCGGCATGAGATCTAGACACGTTTACATTTAGAACAAGCAAGAAGAAAGTTGCCGGGGAAAGACCCGGCCAGATCTCATTCGCATGCGAATGCATCGTGACTTGCGAAAAGCACAGTGGCAAAGAACCTTAAGTGAGAGGGACGAACCTAACATGACGGTCACGAGAGAAAGCCATCTGGAGGAAGCACGGTACGAATCAGCTCTGAACGAAGCAAAAGTACAAGGCAAGACGGAATAGTACTTATACATACTGGTAAAGCCAAAGCCGGCGATGAAGGAACAGAACGCTGAGGATTCCCACGAATAAGACGAGGGCGCCGCGCGTCATTTGATAAATCGACACAGGCGTATAGAGAAGGCCAACATTCATGAGCTATTTGAAATGGAATTATGTTTGTATTGAAATATTTCGGATATAAAAAAGTAAGTAACGGAAGCAGGAATGAACTCTGAATACGGACCGTTGTGCCGGTAAGATCGCATGCTGCGGGGAGCCACAAGAGGAGAACCTTGTAACCGCGCAGCTGCTGCGCCTTGACTATTTGCTTCGGTGGGGAGTCATGCACAGGATCGTCGTCACTATCCGGCGGAAGTTGGACAGCAGGTTGAAAGCGGGTGCGGACGAGGGAATAGATGACAGGAAGGAAGCCTGTTAAGGTGAGATAGGAGGTGAGGAGTCTGTGGCACTGCGCGAGGGAGTAATTAAGGCGCTTAAGACGGACAGAGCATTTCGCCGACTGTCGCGGAAAAGGTTAGAAGGGAGGGAAATATGCGAGAGTTCGGGAATGTGCGCACGGAACATTTGGAGAGTCTGCCAGACGGGTTGCTCATATAGAACGTGATGTCTAATGTTTGGGTCATCACAATTCTCTACACATTGCATGTCCTAACGGGGCATTCTCAAAGTTGGGAACGGGAGACTGAACGTGTAGGATACGCGACTTGCCTGCCACTTGCTCCAGAGAGAGTTGGATGATCCCTTTTGAGTAGCATCATTGAGCAAGAGTTTCATTATGAAGAACATGGAGAATGCTTACCGTGAGGATCATGCCTCCAATGAGGATGGGTACATAGAGCTTGCTGACGGCCATGGTGGACGTCGACGCGAGAGCAGCGGTAGCGAAGTGCGGCGAGGGAGACGGAAACGGCGCGTCACGCGTCGCTTACCTTATATGGTTACTGCGCTCCACGGGTAGGAGCTGCTTCTTGAGCGCGAAGCCAACAAATAATAATTCCTTCGAAATAAAATGCACACTACTAGTCCTCTAAGAACCACATTGCAGTCTACTGCCCCCCTCCTTCGTCCCATCTCTTCCTCCTTCCTCCACCTCGACGCTCTCCTGCCCATCGTCCACCGACGCGTCGTCCTCCCGCTCCACACCATCGCCGACGCCGCCCCCGGCGTGTCAGCATGGTCAAGCTCTCCATCCTCTCCTACCGGGGCAACGCCAACTCGCGATTCTTCCCCCACTCGGGCTACCTTGGTCTCACACCAGTCAAAGTCGAAGGCGGTCAGTGCTGGGAGTCCACCCTCTGCGTTTTAGGTTCCGCGCTGATCATTGTTTACTATACTCTGTCCACTTGTCGCGTCATCACCGTGTCCAGTTGTCCGCACAGCTCTCGACGAAGACGGCAAGCCGCTCCTTGCCAGCAGCGTATATGCCTCCGTGCGATGCATTGAAGCCCGTCTCGGCCGCGTCGGTGTCGTCCACTCTAATGTCCTCGTCGAGTACACCCAGACCCTCTGGTCGAAGCCCCACGGCGTCGAGTGGGCGGACCTCGGCAACGCAGAATTCCCCTTCAAGATCGTCATACCCGCAAAATCACCGGGCTTCACTTGTGCTAACTTTCAAGACTACCGCGTGTTCTGGCGAATTGAGGCGGGTGAGTCTGCACCCACGCCTTCGTTCGAGCTTCCATTCGCTTACTGACGCTTCCCAGTCATCAACCACGCGCCTACTTTCGGCGTAGGGACGCGCAAGCTCAAGACGTACGAGATCCCTCTCGTAAGGTATGACACCCACATTCAGCGACGCGAGCCTCTACCATCACCTGCCCGCCTCCTCACCACTCGGAAGCCCCGTGGGCCCGTCATTCAGTACCAGCTTCTCCAACCGACCGCACCCGTCGGGCCTCTCGACATTGTCACTATTGCACTCGTGCTCCGCCCCCTCGATCCTTCTGTTATTGTCCGTAGTGCATCTCTGGTCGTTGAGCGCCGCATCGAGCTCTGCGAAACCGCTCAGCTGCCAGCCCGTGACCGGTACAACTCGTCGAGTCCAAGTCCGAGTCCGAGCCCACATCCGGTGTCTGTAAGTGACGGCGAGAACAGCTCTGGTTCGACGTTCCGTGGGTTCAATCACGACCGAAGTTGCAACCAGGACCGCATGAGTGAGCCCTCGACGAGCACTGCGCACCTTCTTAGCCCGCCACCAGATGCACACTTCACGTCCACGTCGCTCACGTCGCTCTCAAGTACGGTTACGACCGATTCGGCAGGCTCTGCGGCCGATGAGCGTCTACTTATGAGTCCTATAATGACCGACCTTCCTGCCAAGATCGTTTCGCTCACTGTTGCGCACGTCGATAGCGCGGGCGCTTTCGCAAAAGACCCATCTGGCGCGTATTCGAAGTCGCTGACCTTGCAGTGGCCGGCGAGTAAATCAAACAGCCACTGGGCCATGGGAGAAACGATGCAGACCGAGATGATCAGAGTGCGCTTCTTCATCCACGTCAAGGTAAATATCGATCTGTTCGGCGAGGTATATTAAAACGAAGCGTAATTGACTTGTTCTCAACTGATCAGATCATCGTTTCCTCCCCGTCAACGGGTACGGAAACGATCGAGTTGGAAGAGCGCGAACTCCTTCTCATCGCGACTAATGAATCCGAACGAAAGCTCGCGGTCACCAAATACACCGACGCATCTGCCCGCTCCAAATCGAAATCACCACGCCGCAGCAAGGCGCCCTTCTCGGAAAGTCCGGAAAACCAGCTTCCGTCTCCGGTGCCGATCCCACCTGTTCCACAAAGCGCGAGTCCCGTCGACAACCGAAATAACTTTACTTCGCACCACGCCTCACGTTCATCTCCCACCGCGACCGTCTCCCCGCCGACACACACACTGCGACGTCCACACACGTCTGCCGGTCCGCGGGACAAGGCGAGCAGCCGCCCGCACCACCGGCACCACGAGCACCATCGTGAGCGCGACCGAAATAGAGAAGACGAGAATCCGGGCAGGCTCTCCTCAGTCTTCCGCTCGTCGCACCGTCCGGAGACTGCGCGGCCGGCAACGGGGTCGAAGGAGACATTGGCATCCTCGCCGCCGTCCGCATACCCGTACCCGCCCACGCATGCGCGTCGGAGCTCGCGCGAGGTGAACGCCGGAGCCGTGCCAGGCTCGGTCCCGGCCGGCATAGCGAGCGATCCGGTGACTGTGCGAGCGTGGGAAGAGGAGCTTGCGCGCATCGAGCGGACGTCGCGGCGGGTGAGCGCAGACATGCTCGGGTTCAGTCTGAAGCGATTACGGATGCGCTCGAAGCGGCCGAAGACTGCGTCGAGCTCGCTGACGAGCGACTCGCCCTAGCATTCCGAGCCGGTGATTACTTTTCCCGTGACTATTGTGCCGTAGCTGGATTCTATTCGTGGGCACCCTTGTTTTCCCAATTTTTTCAGTATCTGTCGCCTTTAGCTTCGTTTCTTCCGTGTACGACTTCCCGGCTTCTCGCCATCGAACATTCGAAGATCGAAGACGGACCTTCCTCTCGATCTTCTTCGGCTCGATGCGTCTATTTGTAGCACTGTGCGCTGACCCCGATGGGAAATGGGAGCGTGCTTCCGGCCTTCTCCTGCTACCTTGGCATTACATACACACCTCCATCGAGCGCCGTGCCGTACCGCTCCGTCTGCACCCCGTTTCCGGTTGCGTCCTTCTCTTCTGCATATGTTTAGGAAAACACACCAATCTTCGCTTCGTAATTCGCTGCAACATACGGTCACCCCCACCCTGTCTCCCGCGCTCGCATCCCTCTCCCACCGCACCGTGCGCCTCTAATTGCTCCGCATATACACCATGCGGGACCTTCTCTCCATTCCATCCAGCATTCGCGGCATCTCCATACCATAGCATCATCCACCCATTCGAAACGATCTTGCGTCCGTCTGTCCGTCTTCTCTTCCCATACCCTTCTGCTTCCTTTCCTCTCAGCATCACAAGTTGAAGACCGCATGTACTTTTAGCATCGCATCCCGCACTACTCTCATCCTGCATACAGTCAATGCCCCTTCCTCTCTAGTTTCAAATTCAAATGCAACGGTTGAATGGGAACAAGCTGCAATTTTGCATATGCAGATGCGCGAATCCGTCTGTCTTTTTTTTTGAACTCGCATCATTTTGTTCTTCGAGATTTCCTGATTCTGTTTCGTGTTTGAATTCCGGCTTTCAATGCCTGGGAAGCGAACTGTTGTCAACACGATGCAAGTGCGATCGCGATCGCAGACAAGCTCAAAAATCAAAACTCTTTTAATCCAATCCAATCCAACCAGTTCAGTTCATCAAGTCAGAGATCAGCCTTCTGAGTTTCTGGCGCGCCTCGTTTCCTCTCAGAACCGAACACACAACAGAGCCCGTGCGATCATGCGATCTTGAGCATACCTTCATCTTCTGAATTCCAGATTGGGTAGGGGGAGCTGTGCGGGTGCGGGTGCGGGTGCAGTGCGGGCGACGTGTGGCGGGAGACTGACTACGACTGTTCTTGGGATCAGGATCAGAATTAGAACGGCGACGCGATGCGATGGGATCATCTGCAGTGATTCGTTCAGCTCGTTTGGTTCCATTTGTGTGATCGTGAATCTGGATCAACAGAAACGGACTCTCGACTCTCAATCAAGATTAACGCTGATGCTGAGCGCTGAGAAGGTCGGAGGGTGAATACGACCGACGCCGCCTTGTCCGAGATGGCCTTGAGCTTGTTGTATCAATCTTATGTACTGTGCTCGTGTCGGGGTGTTTGATCTCTGGGGAAGTCAAACATAGGCCATGAGGCATGGGCGGTTGGCATCGCGTAGCGGGCCATCGCGATGGCTGCTGCCTCGCGTTGTTTCGAATGATCATGAAAGAGACATGTGGCGCGTTCATGATCGTATCGGCCGAAGGGAAGGGAAGGTCGGTTTGATTAGACAACAACGAGAGAACGACGACGGCGGCGATAACACGGCGAGATACATACATAGCGCGAGCGCACATATCGCGACGTAGCTGCCCGTTTGGTATATGCTATGTACCCTCTTCTTTCATATACAATGAAAAATACACTGTACGTCCAAAAATGTGAGTCAACGAGAGCATGCATCGAGAGCACGAACAGAACACGTACACATAAGTACTCTTTACCTTACTTCCAATAAGTGACTCGGAACAGCAACACAACTAGCTCTTCTGTCCTTCGTCCGTCGCGGGTGCGGTTCCCCACGGATCATCACCAGGCGCGGGTCCCCACAGATTAGCCTCGTTCGTCGTGATCGCAATACCAGTCTGCGAGTCATCCGTATTAGTCGCAGTTGCGGTCCCCCACTCTTCCGCAGCGGCTCCCCAATCGGCAGCGGCGGTGGCATCTGCGCTGTGCGCGTCCTTGATGTGCGGCGCCTTTTCGCGTCTGGGGTCGCTCTCGCCCCCGCCACGACCACCGCCGCGCGCACCGCGACCTCTGCTACGCGTCCTACCCGCACCACGACCCCTCCCGCGGCCTTTTTCGCTTTCGCTCCCTGCCGAGGCTGCCTGAGCTCGGGTCTGCTCCGATGCCGGAGCCGGTGAGCCCTCCTTCGTTTCATTCGTATTCACACTTGCATTCGCATTTTCATTCGAGTTCGGAGCCAGAGCGGCCGGCGGAGCGTGCATCGACGCGTTCGTCCCCGCACCCGCACCTTTCTTGAAGCTATCCCACTCGCGCACGCCAACCTTCTCCATCTTGCGCTTCGCATTCACCGCGCGGCTCGCGTCGATGCCGGCCTGGACCTTGCGCTGTGCGGCCGCCTTGGCGCGCTGTTCGGCTTGCGAGGCCTCGAAGGCCTGTTCGTCTGCTTGTACGGCCTTCATGCATACACGTGAATGAAAAAAATGCGATTAGACATTTTGTGCAGAGGGTTGGATGCAGTCGCGTACCGCGCGTCGTTCCTTGATCTTTTCGTTGTTCAGGCGTATTCTCTCCATTCGCTCCGCGAGTTCTTCAGGCGAGGGTTTATCCTGTCATAGCACAATCCGAATTCCGAAACAAACACATTAGAGAACACGTATGAAATGCAAGAAAGAGAGTCGGGCAGAAATAATTGAAGCCTTGTAGAATACTGTTGTAATAAAAAAAAACGCACCCGCTGCGAACCTCCAGTCTTAAACCGATCTTTGTTTAAATACGGCGTCGTGCGCTTGGGCTTCACATCGCCTGGGCTGTCGCCGCCGTCCTTGCCATTCTTCTCGTCTTTAGGCGAGTCCATTACCATTCGCGCTTCCCGACGCGTCTGCGTCGTCGGCTTTTGGACTTGAACTTGAATTATGAACAGCCTGAGCCTCCTTCACGGACGCGCTCGACGGCGGGGATCCAGAATGGGCATTTGCGGGTGCTGATTGCGTGGTGACAGATCTAGAGGAGACCTGCGTGCTGGTTGGCTCGTGGTCTGTCATCAGGGCTGCCAGTGAAGTCCGGACGCGCGCGTCAATATGATCATGAAACGGAACGTGGCTCGTCGAGTAAGGAAGTGCGGTAAACGCCGGTTCGTTCTTCAAAAGTCGACTCTCATCGTCTTAACTCGTGCGCTCACTAGCACTGACATGGAAACGCCCTCCTGTTGAGACAACGTTTCTATCGCAGATAGTGGCCTCCTCAATCGAGAGTGAGCTTGATGCGGTGAAACTGCTGCCGTCTTTTTCCTGTCGCTTAACATTAGCTGAATTTTCAGTATGCCCACTCTCGGACTTTACACTCTACCAGTAGAGCTCCTTCGAGAAATTCTGTATCTCTCTATCGACAAAGACAAGGAGCAGCGTCCACTTCTCTTCCTGCAGCGTGTACTCGCGTTACAATCCATCTGCCGCTATTTCCGCGATGCCGTGCGGGAGAGCCCAGACTTTTGGACGTCTCTGACCTCTAGCGTCCACCCCAGCTATTTGAACTACAGCTTCAAAGGAGCAAAAACCTCGGTTTGTCCTTCAACCTGGCGGTTGATAATATTGATCCGCTTGACAGCCCGGGACTTATCGGCATGCTCATATGCCAGGCAAATCGCTGGCGAAAAACTACACATAGACTTGGTAGGATTCAACGACGTCGAACTCTACTTTGAACTTCCGTCTTCCGTGAATTTCAACAACATCGCAAAGCTGGAAATCCACTACTTCCCATATCCTGAACTAGCCGTTATCGATAACCATGGGCCACCAGTGAACAATGATTTCGACACCATGATTTCTCAGATGCCGAACCTCGAGCACCTTTATTGCACCGATGTGCTTCGCCCCAACTCGAATTACCTCCGTCTCTGTCCTTATTGAAGATGACGCTTTTTGGTTCAAGGGATCCTTGCTGAGGTTCATCCTTAACCAGCCTCGTCTCAGGAGCCTGCATCTCGATATACACGATGTGCCCATTGATGCCTTGGAGGAAACATCAATGGCTGGAAAGGGTGTGCAAGCCATAGAAGTATCTCTTGTGCTCAGGCAACGCACATCGATATTAGCTCTGAGCCCCGTCTGGCCAGTTCTTACCTCCATTATCAGTATAACTCATCTGAACATCGACGTTCCGATTTTTTCTGACTATATGCGAGACGACGGCTCCTTCTGCCATGCTTTGTATTTCGCACCCAGTCTCTACGTTCCCGAGTTGCAGACATTGACATTCTCGTTCTGTACGCCCTCGCTGCCGATACCGGGCTGTAGGCATGATAGCCACAACAATTACGAGCTCCCTGCATCACTGCAGATGCTGACAGCCCGCAACTGCCCATCTGCAGCCCTCGAGATTATACGCACACTTGTCACACGTTTGCTGAAGCAACAGATGGCACTGGGTGTCCCTCCACTCGCAAAACTCGTGTTGACCGGCGTCTTGCCGTCTGAGGCTGACCGGATGCCAATGGAGATATTGTTGGGCAAGGACCGGATCCATTTGAGGTAGACCAGTATCAAGGCTCTCTTCGCCTATGCGCTCCGGCCCAATGCAGTACCTTTCCCCGGCAATCTGTGTTCATCTCATTGACGATCGTATCTTCCTCCTTCCAGGAAATTTTACTACATTATGGTCTACCAAAACGCACGAATGATCTCTCGTGCAACGTCGCTCTGCTCCACGTTCCCGATATGCTTTCCGTCTGTCTTTTTATTTCTGATGCCTCCATGAAGTTCCTTCATCTGTGCTATGTTGTTGGACTATTCATGTTTTATCCATTCACTTTTTTTTGTGCTCATATCGCTAATACACACTCTATGCATCTCAAGAAAGCATCTTCAAGATTCATTTTTTGAAGTCGTCCTTGGTGTCGGTCACAAGTCGTCCTTGTCACGTGTGAGTTACATGCTCCAGTCGCAGAGTCGCTACTTTCTATTATTCTAAAACTGACTTACAGACTTCCGCTGACATGGAATCCAGCGCCCTTAAATTTGATTTTGGGCCAGATCTCATCAAGGATTCGCGATACGCCGCGTCTTATCTCAGTAATAGCTCTCCTCAGAATGAAGCTGCCATAGATCATATTAGATGTATGTTTTGGTGTGTAAACAAAATGCGTGGTATTTGCTGACCCTTCACGCGACCAATATTAATTGCAAAAATGTAGCTTTACCACCCTCGGCTTACGTCCTTTCCGGGAGAGATTGTTCGAGTAGTCCTTCGCCTCTCAACGGACAAGGATGAAGAGGTGGATGCTGTTCTCTTTCTGAAGCGCACGCTCGCGCTACAGTTCGTCTGCCGTTATTTCTGTGCTATCTTCGGAGCAGTCTCGAGTTCTGGACGACCATGTTCCATCATACCTCGATTTATTTTATTTGAAATACAGCTGGAGAGAAGTAAACAGTGCAGCTTAACCCTGGACTCACATACATCTCACCTTCGCGACGAGACTGTCTCCGAAACATTCAGATTCCATGCTGGTCGCTGGCAAAGCTTGCGTACACATGCTCAGCAAGAGGTTTGTAAGGAGCTCCTATGCGATCAGATATCTTCTTTGATCCTGGAGAAAGTCACAAACTCGGAGCTTATTCAGACATACCCGGGTTGAATAACGCGCATTGGCTCTCTACATTTAGAAAAGCCTGACTCAACGCACTTCAAATCTCTTGCATCTACACATGACCAATGTACAACTAAATGGGCATATTCCAGATGGACTTACACCGTTAACTCTCTCGATAAGCGAGTCGCCTGTCTGGCCACCTTGCTTTTTCTTAGACTTCATCGATGCCCATTAGAATCCCAGGAACTTACATCCTTATATCCGAAACAAGGACGATTTGGACAAATACTGCTTGCACTTCGTCATGGAACATGACGCGGTTGATAATAGCGGATCAGGGAGACGCATGGATGTCTCACTGAAGCTTGACGGCCAGTTGTCGATAATTTCATCGAAGTTCATTTGGTCATTCCTTGGTAAACGTATGGGCCTTGACCATCTGCACATCGACCTCAGCCATGTATCCAACCAGCCACAATATATCGACATTCTCTGCGAAGCTTTGTGCCTTTCATCCACCATCTCTGTCCCTGACTTCAAGGTATCGACAAGTTCCTTCTGCTCGTCCGAAGTGCTGGTATGGATTTGCATGGATGAGCATGATGACTATGACGATCACGAACTCCCTCCATCATTTCGGACGTTGACGGTCCGCAATTGCACAATAGCTGGCCTCGAGATTATACACATGCTGGTTGTGCGGTTGAGGCCGCGACAGGTGTCTCTCGATGTCCCACCTCTGGCAAAGCTCGGGATGATTAATGGCAACATGCCATCTCATACCGATCGCGAAGCAATTATGGACATGGGCCCAGTGCTAGGCAACGGACGAGTCGGAGTTGATTGGAGATTTGACCCAGGACAACTAATCTTTATCCTTTCTCCATCTGTCTAGCTTCTCAGTTGCAGGCATTCATTCACCCTAGTCATTTATGCACGTCATCCTTTCATTCTTTTATTGTCGTCCAGATTTCTTCCAATCATTGTATGGCCAAAAATCAGCTCTGCATATAGTTTTCGGCCAGTCCTTCTTTCCGACATATGTCCCTGCACCGGGTCCTGCGCTTTCCCAATCTTTTTGTCAGCCTTTTTTCGGACTTCTCTGACGCTTATAGACTCTTCATCTCTGTTTTTATGCGTCTACCTGTGTGATTCATTGGTCATAGCAATTCTTCCTCTTAATTCTGAATCTATTTGAAAACATACGAAAAGACTCCTCCATTACGCAATTCCACTGGCAATGTTAATGACTTCGGGATAGGCTGGTCCTTGCCATGGCATAGTTGAGAAATGTTTGTATTTATCACTCTAAATACATGCAACTTACGCTCGTGCGATGCAGCTCAATAACTCTACTCGAAGTTCAGCAACGCGTATAAGCTCGCCACAGACGAGTGACATTCATCTACGTAGTTACTAATACTATAGTACTAGTGTTATATCCACCGGCCGCCTGACACCTCGAGGATACATTAATATTGCTCATTCATTCCGCTTATTTCATCGACGTAAATCATCGCGTACCTTCGCGAGAGTACGTCCACATTATGCTCACCATTCGCTCATGCTACTCATTGCAAATGGCGGAAGACTCATTTCAATCCCTCCATCCCAGCCGACAAGATTCAGAATAACTTGAACACCTAAATCAGCTGTACTCTAATTAACATAAGCACCAGCATACGACAAACAGAACAAAACGAGGTATATTCGAGAAGGTGAAAAGGACGAGTAGATGATGGGCGAGCTCGGTGAAGTAGAAGAATGAATGAGGAAGGAAAAGAAGAAACGATTAGAAACAATTCGGTCCTTTGTTGTATAAGGGGTATATAAGAGAACGGAAACACCCAGGCCTCATCCGTCGTACGCGGAGCTTCGCGCGTTGCTCTTTACATATGCCACTGGCACACGATGTGAACGGAGACGAACGGTCGCGGACGTCCCGCAGCACAGCACGCGAGACGGCGACAGGGAATGGAACAAGAGACAGGAAGGGGGGGGGAGGGTATGGGGTGAGTGAGGGAGCGAGGGAGCGGAATGCAAGGCCTATTAACAAATGATTTCCACCGGACATATTCGAGATGTAGCGTAAAACCAGAACTTTGTCCCATTTATTGACAGGGCGCCAGCCCGACAACAACTGTCAGATAGTGAGCAAAAACCGAAAGGACGGACGACAGACGAGGTCGCGAACCCATCGAGGACGCACGACAAATGGCCGACGCCTCTATTGAACCTTGTTGGTTCAGTTAGCGGCACCGGCGTTGATCATCGCGCCCATATCAATGATGGCGAGGTTCAGATCGTAAACATTCCCAGATGCTGCACCCGTCGGCGATGAAAGCGCACCAGAGCCGGTGGCAACGGCAAGGCCGGAGGCGACGCCCGAGGAAAGGTCGTAGGACGAAGTCGGCACTACAGAGCTCGAAGACCAAGAGGACGACGACCAGGAGCTGCTGCTGCTACTACTCGACCAGGTTGATGTCGAGCTTGGGGTCCAGGTGCTCGTACTGCTTGACCAAGTCGAACTGGAAGACCATGTTGTCTTCTCCTTTGTGGAGGACCAAGTAGTCGTCGGCGTCCACTTCGAAGAGGTCGTGGTGGGGGTCCAGACCCAAGTCGAAGTAGGAGTCCACTGCGACGAGGAGGACGACCATGTCGATGAAGACGAGGAACTGCCGCCGCCACCGCTACCATCCGAGTACCACCAGTCACCGTAGAGCTATAGATCGAATCAACGATGTGCACGCAAGGATAAATTAAAATATCAAGTACGCACCACACCTTCAGACTCGTCTGCGAAATAATCGAATAATCCTTTCGACATGTCTAAACCACGGTACGGGCATCCGGGACACTACACAAAACAAATTAATCATGAACAGTACAACGAAGGGTGGTGAAGTACCTCGTCCGTAATTTGTGCCGTCGCCGTCTTGCCATTGTAAGAAATGGTGATCATCTTGAAGCACTGAGGGCCTGGGGATCCGCTGCCATATTGCTATTAATAATGCATTGTCGTCAACGTCTTGCTCTTTTCCAACGCTGCTCTCAGTAACTCACGTCTGAGTTCAAGGCGACAATCTGAGAAGATAAATGGGTAAAAATATGAAATAGCACCAAGCGAAGAGAAAGGCTTACGAAGTCGCTAGGGCTGTTGGTGATACCACATGCGCCACTGCAATTTTCAAACACGAGCGCAGATCCACGTCAATGAACCATTTCACAAAAAGCACACCTAGCACGGTGGGTCCCGTAAAGCAAAGAACTCACAGTCCGACGTCATAGAAGGTGAAGCGGGCGCTGCCATCACGTTTGTCAATGCTATGATCAGTTGTGTTAACCACATCCGCCGCACGCTCCTCAACGGGCTCGGGCTTGGGCTCGCGAGCAGCAAGTTCGTGGTGGCGTCTGTTGTGACGGGCACTGTGACCGCCTGCGCTAACGGAGGCAGCGCTGACAAGAAGGGCGCTGATGAGGGTTGAGACTGCGAGACGCATCTGATCTGATGGGCTGGAGGGTGCCGTGTGGGCGGGCTGGATCGGGAGAGACAGGCGGGTGAAGAGAGTGTGTATCCGCGGTTTATACTCGCGTTATAAATGAGGGGAAAATGAGAGGGGGAGATGAAAAGGGTAGAGAAAAATGCGGAATCGGCGTGCTCGTCGTTCGTCGATGAAGGGAGGTAAGGGCGCGCAAGCGCTGATGGGGGTTGCAACCCGCGTGGCAAAACCTTAAAGTGCCTTAAAAGGAATTGTTAGAAATATGGATAATTATTTTACTGTTTACAGACAACGCGGGCTCTGCACGCCGACACTCGGCCGTGTGCTCTCGAACATCCAGTTCTTGGCGGCGAGCAGCACTCATTGAGTCATTCTGCAAGAAATCATGCTTGCTCTACGCTAAGTTACAATAATAGAGAGAAAAAGGGAGAAGAAAATAATTCTGTGTATGTGCAAAATAAAACCAGATCTCATCCTCTGTAACATTAATGCTACGCACACCTAGGCCTCTCGTAAAAAAGCTCGTTGATACTAGTTTTTCGTAAGGTCTTTGAAAGCAATGTTACTCCGCAACCCCCGCCCGCGCGCCCGGACCCGGCCCGAGCACGCTCTCCGAGTCCAAAGCTAAACCAGGAATTTCCGACACAGGCGTCTCCAGCAGAAGAGGGCGGTGAGAGGGCGAGTCAGGAGATGACGGCAACTCGTCATACGACTGGCCCTCAACGCTCGTAGAGAACAGCGATGACAGGCTCCGATTGGCTCCCGCTGCCACGCATACTGCAGCATCTGTAGTTAATGTAGGCGCCTCTTCCTGGGGAGGTGTGGGCAACACGGATCCAGTCTGGGAATCCGGGAGACGCGTCGCTGTGGAAGTCGTAGAAGTCGAAGAATCCGTAACACTCGCGGGAGCGCTTTCAGAAGCATGGGTGGCGCTCGTAGCTAATACCGCAGACGCCGCACCATGTGAGGCAAAAGCAGCACTAAGCATGCTAAACGGCGGCGGGCCGGCATTCTCTCGTGATGCTGGTGCGCGGACACTTGGTGTAGCAGATCCCGATTGCGAGTGTGAACGCGAGCCAGAATGTGCTGAGGAGACGTCCAACGAAGTGGTCGTCGGCGCACCCAGTGGAGAGGGTCCTGGCTGGCGCAAACTCGAGCCGGGTTCCGTTAGACTGCTAGAAGCCGGTGATGACTTTGGGCTAAACGAGACAGAACGACGACCCGGAGAAGGCGAGTCGGCTGGTAGCAAACTGCGGCTCGATGATTGGGTTACATCGATAGGGGATGTCGTGGGGATTTGCGGGAGTTCTAAACCCGATGCAGAGGACGATGAACCCGCCTCGTTCTCTCCATTAACATTTTCGCTAGGTCCCCCGCCTTTCGCAATGCGTTCAGCTTCTTTCTTCTTCTTCTCTTCCGCCTCCTTTTTCTGTTGCTCCTCGTGCTCAAGCAACGAAAGTCGCATTGCTTCCATAACCATCAGCTAGATTTGGCGAAGCAGGAGTTCGACGCGAACAGACCATGGATGTCAATTAATGTCAAGTTCTTCATAACCTTAGATTGATAGTTCATTCTGCTCACCTCCTCGAGATCCTGCCCACCTAATCCCATGGTGCCGAGTAGCTGATTGATATCCTGCGGTTGCTGCTGATGCTGCCGCCTTCTCGAGCGCCGGCCTGCCCGACCTTCATTCTCGTTTGAGTTCTCGGACCCTTGCTCACCGTTTGCTGCGATCGCCGCTTCACCAGTCAGTGGATGAATGCGACCGCTCGTCACGCCTATGGGGATCAATCGGTCTCCAACTTGACGCATGATAATACGCCGGTTAGCCCGACGGGCGACAGCCGCGCGGACGGCGGCAAGCTTCGCTTCCCAGTCTGGCCGTATTTGGTCTATAATTCGTTAAGCAATCAGAAATTCGGGGGAGTGCGGGGAGCGCGTGCAATATATAAGTAAGGCTGTGTAAAAGCGAAAGCTGAGCTCACCAATGGTGACCACTTCGGCGCTGTCCGCACCGAAGCTCTTGCGACGGCTCTTGTTTGTCTCGACAGTTTGCTGAGACGAGGCTCGCGAAGGCACGTTGATTGGAGAATGCTTAAAGATATGTTATAGATGTCAGGCGACGACACGCACACGGAAATTGGCGTCAGATATTAGTGAACAAAGTAGAGATGGGCGTACAGAGCCATCAGCACCAATACCAGCTCGCCAAGGCGGCGGAGTGTACGTGACACCAAAGTTATCTTGAACACAGTACGGACAGGCAGCGGGCTCTGAGACTATGTGTGTTGTCGTTGGCTCGCTTCTCTTGATCTGTACGAAGCACTCTGTACAGATAGCCTGATCACAACAGCGGGAATGGTTGATGTTTGGAGGGTAGTACTGCAAAACACATAACGTAATGAGCCATACGAACACGGCGGGCAGTGCGGATAGCTCATACCAGGAAGCAAATGGGACATTCAACAGCACCCCTATAGACCATGGCCTCAGGAGTCCTGCTCGGCTCCTTAAGCGCACCCGGCCTTCTGCTCTGGTGGAGAGACGAATGGACAGAATTTGAACGCGAAGCGCTGCTATGCATGCTTCCGGCGCCGTCAACGCGCGAAACTGACTCTGAAGTTGCCACATCGTCTCCTGGTAGTTGCTTACGGGCGGCGAGGATCTGCTCGTCATCCCAGTTCTCATCATAGTCCTCTAGTGGACGATAGAAGGGTGCTAGACGACGTTCTACGATGAGCTGGGCGACGATCTGCTGGTTCCAGTCTGGCGTTCCGGTGTACACGCCCTGCGGGGAGAGAAAGCCATAATCGACTACGTCATCTTGGTGGGCGCGCGAAGAGGAAGCGCTGTTGCCCATCACGGGCCGAAGCCCACTGTTTGTTGAGGAACAAGGGAGTGTCGAACGACAGAAGGTGAGAACGAGCGTGCTGCAGCCTATGCTCGTCGTCGCTTGCGTCGACTGCGATCTCGTAGTGTATGTAGAGTAAGCGCGTCACTGATAGTGATACACTTCCATATCGAGCCCGAGAAGTATTACATGAGTCAACTTTGGCTTGCAATGTCGTGATCAATATAAATACTGTCTTCAACTTCTCCAGGTTGAGCATAAATGCGCATAACTTGTACACATCCGTCCTCTGCTGCATGTATCTCCTTTTCACATCGTTGGGAGAATCCATACTTGCTCAACACCGTCCTCCCACGAAACATGATCACGTGTGGCTTGGACACGTCAGTGCGATGAGAGTTTTAAAAGCGGCAAGGGACGCGTCTGGATTCTCCATCCACATTGTTCCCCATGGATGCTGCTTGGACAAAGTCGCCCGAGGAGGTCCTCGAGCACTTTCAAGTCGACCAGAACACAGGCCTCAGCTCTGCTCATGTTGTGAAGAACAAGGGTATCTACGGCAAGAATGGTATGTCAATTTTTTTTTTAATTCCGGCCTCCGGATTCGCGCTGACTTCCTGCCTTCTGTCTTGTAGAATTACCTGAAGACCCTCCGACACCACTATGGGAGCTCATTCTCGAACAGTTCAAGGATCAGCTGGTTCTTATCCTTCTAGCCTCCGCATTGGTCTCCTTCGTCCTTGCGCTTCTTGAAGAATCAAACGGAACCTCCAGCCGCGCCACGGCCTTCGTCGAACCGCTCGTTATTCTACTCATTCTCGTTGCAAACGCAACTGTTGGTGTTATCCAGGAAACAAATGCAGAGAAAGCTATAGACGTACGCGTATTCGTGTTCAATTCACATCTATTCGTAAATCCTTATCCGCATTTACAGGCTCTGAAGGAGTACTCTCCGGACGAAGCAACTGTTATTCGCAATGGACAGATTGGTCCTGTACATGCAGGTGAACTTGTACCAGGAGATATCATCTCTGTAGCTGTAGGCGACAAGATCCCGGCCGACTGCAGAGTGTTGTCCATTTCCTCCAGCAGCTTCCGCATCGACCAGGCCATCCTCACAGGTGAAAGCGTCAGTGTGAACAAATATATAGATGCTGTCCCGGACGTCCACGCGGTCAAGCAAGACATGACAAACATGCTTTTCTCTGTGCGTATATGTCATTTGCAACCTGGGTCACCGTTAACCTGACTCCGTCACAGGGAACTACTGTTGTAAATGGTGCAGCTCGTGCAGTTGTAGTCTTTACAGGCCAAAAGACCGCAATTGGTGACATCCATCTCTCCATTACCTCGCAAATAAGCGAGAAGACCCCGTTGAAGCGTAAACTCGACGATTTCGGAGACATGCTTGCGAAGGTCATCACTGTCATCTGTATCCTCGTCTGGATTGTGAACATTCGCCATTTCGCTGATCCGTCACATCATGGTATTTTGAAGGGTGCCGTCTACTATTTCAAGATCGCAGTTGCACTGGCTGTAGCGGCTATCCCGGAAGGTCTGGCAGCCGTCATTACTGCTTGTCTGGCTTTGGGAACGAAGAAGATGGCTCAGAAGAATGCGATTGTGAGGAATTTACCGAGCGTAGAGACATTGGGTTGCACGAATGTCATCTGCTCGGACAAGACGGGAACTCTGACTACAAACCAGATGAGTGTCTCAAGGGTAAGCAATAATCTTCTTTATGTTAAGACTGGCGCTGAATATGGCTTTTTAGTTTTCCCTTGTCTCTCCAGAAGGTCAAATTCGTGAATACACGGTTGAGGGTACAACGTTTGCGCCGGAAGGCCGGATCAATACCGCCGATGGCAAGGATGCCTCCGTAGAGCTTCGTTCAGAGCCTATCAAGCGTCTCGCTGAAGTCGGTGCTCTTTGCAATGATGCAAAGGTTGTTTTCGACGAGGTATGCATATTATTTGAATCATTCGCGACTTAGACTTACTTGCTTTACTTTAGAGTAAGAATGCATACAGCAGTGTTGGTGAGCCTACAGAGGCTGCCTTGCGTGTACTAGCGGAGAAGCTCGGTGCTTTCGATGAGAATGTTGCCCCTCTCAAAGAACTCCCGCCAACTGCGCGCGCTTCGGCTGTCTGCTCTCACTATGAGGCGAGGATTCCCCGTCTCATGACATTCGAGTTCTCCCGTGACCGCAAGATGATGTCCGTCCTCGTCAACCGCTCAGGTACATTTTGCCTTTACGTCAAGGGCGCGCCCGAATCCGTACTTGACCGCTGCACCTTCATACTTGTCAACGGGCAGACGATACCTTTGTCCTCTGACCTACGTGAACGTATCTTACAACAAACGGCTGCTTACGGCGGCCATGGCCTGCGCACACTCGCGCTCGCATACAAGGAGGAGGCCGATCAGGACGTTTCTCACTACAAGTCGCAGAGCACAGCGGACTACGCTCGTTTCGAGCATGGGCTTACGTTCGTCTCTCTTGTCGGCATGCTTGATCCTCCGCGCCCCGAGGTGAAGCTCGCCGTCGCGAACTGCAAGGCTGCTGGCATCCGCGTTATCTGCATCACGGGCGACAACAAGGGTACGGCAGAGACGATCTGTCGCGATATTGGTATATTCGGAGAGAATGAGGACTTGACCGGCAAGAGCTACACTGGGAAGGAGCTTGATGCACTGTCCCGGGCAGAGAAAGTCGTTGCGGTCCAGAGAGCGAGCTTGTTCAGCCGTACAGAGCCCGGGCACAAGAGTCAGCTCGTTGATTTGTTACAGGGTCTCGGTCTTGTTGTGGCTATGGTGAGTTCTTTGTGCTGAAAATCACTGTGGTAGTGCTGACTATTCCATAAGACCGGTGACGGTGTCAACGACGCTCCGGCTTTGAAGAAGGCGGATATTGGCGTTGCGATGGGCAGCGGAACAGATGTTGCGAAACTTGCTGCGGACATGGTTCTTGCGGACTCTAACTTTGCGACGATCGCGAATGCTGTGGAAGAGGGCCGTTTGATCTATAACAATACCAAGCAGTTTATTCGCTACCTCAGTAAGTTCACTGAATTCTCAACGAATATCATATATTGAACCTTGTACTCTAGTCTCTTCAAATATTGGCGAAGTCGTCTCCATCTTCCTTACCGTTCTCCTGGGCATGCCAGAGGCGCTCATTCCGGTGCAGCTCCTCTGGGTCAACCTTGTTACCGACAGTCTTCCCGCCACTGCGCTCGGCTTTAACCCGCCCGACCACTCGATTATGCGTCTTCCGCCGCGGAACAGTAGGGAACCACTTGTGGGCAAATGGCTCTTCTTCCGGTACATGGTCATTGGAATCTATGTCGGCTGCGCGACCGTCTTCGGCTACGCGTGGTGGTTCATTTTCTACGCTGGCGGCCCGCAGATCTCGTTCCACCAGCTGGTGAGTACCCTTCGGCTCCTTTTCTCCTCCTCTTCTTTCCTTCAAGTACTGGCTAACATTCTACCGCTCGTTATGTAGACGAACTTCCACAAATGCGCGACGGCGTTCCCGGAGATCGGCTGCGAGATGTTCACGAACGAGATGTCGCATCGCGCAACGACGATGAGTCTCTCGATCCTCGTGACGATCGAGATGTTCAACGCGATGAACTCGCTATCCGAGAATGAGAGTCTTCTGCGACTGCCTGTGTGGCGCAACCCGTTCCTCGTTGCTGCGATCGCGCTGAGTATGGCGCTTCACGTTGCTATCCTATACATCCCGGTTTTCACTGTAGGCCCATCTTCTTTAATGTCATTACTCGTTTGTCGTAGCTCATGTCATCATTCTTTCACAGTCGCTTTTCGCTATCACTTCTTTGAACTGGACGGAATGGAAAGCTGTCCTCTACGTCAGCTTCCCGGTCATCATCATCGACGAAGTGCTGAAGTTCCTTTCGGTGAGTTGTTTGCATTTTTTTTCTCTTTTTGACAAGCTTGAAAGTAACCGTCTTAATTCTTCAGGCAACCTTCGTCGCGCCACCTACTAAAATTAAGACCGATTAAATGTCGTATAGATAGCAACACAATGTATCCGTAATGCGTTTGCATTTGATTAAAGTTAAATATTACAGCTGTTGTGTTCCGTGTTCCGTATTTCGTGTTTCGAGGGGCTACATAGGAAGTATACATATCATTGTCGAAGCAAGATTGAGAGGCAGAAATACAATTGAGATACAGAGTGAAGGGGCAATGAAACGCTGACAATAACCACCAGCGGAATGTAGAACAGGTCCCAGATCGCTTTGCAGTAGTGGTCAAGAGCCGCCGTGTGAGTTGAGCTACAGAATGATCGAGATGAGCAAACCGACGCTGATGAAGGCCCAGTTGAATTTCTGCATGCCAACGGCGCTAGACCGCGAAGTAGCGGCACCCTGAGCGAAAGGGATGCCGTGGCCGGCAGCAGCGGCGCCCTCAGTGAAAGCAACGCCCTGGACGGCAGCTACGGACGGAGCAGCGCCCGTGGGGACGTTCTGCACGACGGACGATGCATCCGCGTCACGGTCGAGATCATCCTCTGATGTGGTTTCGCCCTGTGCAGCAGGAGCGGTGGAGTCCGCAGGTGAGTTGGCGTCGGTACTCGTCGTCATCGGCGGCGTCCTCTGAATGGCATCGGAGGCTAACGCCGCGCTTCCAGTCTCTGACGCGGTCGACGCCGTTCCACTGGTATGCGGCGTCGTCGTGCTCGACACACCGGCGGACGTCTTCGCCTTCGATGCAGAATCCGTATGGGCCGCCCCGGCCCTCGTCTCATGCGCCGCAACATCGCCGTCTACCCTCAATGTCTTCGTCGCCTCGTGCACGGGCTTGTGCTCGGCCTTGAGCGCGGGCTTCGGGTCGGGTTTGGGCTTGGACTCGGGCTCGAGCTGAGGCTGGGGCTTCGTTTCGGGCTTCGGGTCAGGTTTGCGCTCGGGCTCGTGTACGGGCTTGGGATCGGGCTTGGGACTGGCCTTGTACTCGGGCTTCGGGTCAGGTTTGCGCTCGGGCTTCGGCTGCGCCGCGGCAGCCTCCGATACCTTAGCCGCGCCACCAAAGTTCCACTTGCCGTAAATCACGCCCTCGTCCGTGTTCGCGAGGGTTGAAAAGAGGCCCTCCGACAAGTCGAGTCCACCGTAAGGGCATCCCGGGCACTTTTATGATTCATTTCAATAATAATAATAATAAATCAAGTTGAAAGGAAATGGTAGTCAATGCTATGATCTGAGTTACATGTTATCATTGAGGAAGCTAGCGTACCTCGTCTACGATTTGCGCCTGCGTCGTCTTACCGCCGTAGGAAATGGTGATCATCTCGTAGCAGTGCGAGCCGCCGCCAAATTGCTACGAATGAATAAGAACCCAACAAAAGCATTAACAAGCAAGGTCGACCAACGAGCTCCATAGAACACGTACCTCAGAATTCAACGCGACAATCTATATCCACGCAAATAAAAATCAGCCCAGCTCTATCAGACGAAAACATAGCATAAGAGAAGCGCACAAAGTCGCTACCGACGTTAACCCCTCCACACGCCCCCAGGCCCGCCTCATAAAACGTGAAGCGTGCGTCGCCGCCCCCGTCCCTCCGTGACATCGCCGCCCCAGGCTCAACCTCGAAAGGAACCTCTCCGAATCGCGCGCGAGATACATGAGGTGACGGGCGCGTGGGTGTATGCGTGCCCGGAGCGGGGGGCGCGACGTCGACGGCTGCGGCTGACACATTCGGCGAAAAAAGAAAGAAGAGACCGCTGGCTACGAGTCCGAGGCGGAGAGCCCGCTTGTATGGGTAGCTCTGAGCCATGGATGCGGGAGAGTGCGTTCTTTCGAGGCTACTTGGCGTCCAAGATCAAAGTTCAGAAGGAGCGTACTAATTGTAACGAGTGGCCGAACGGGGGGTTGCTTGAGGACAGACGGCAAGGTCGAAGATAACGAGTGGAATGGGAATGGGAGCGAAAAGAATGTAGTAGTACAAAAGAGCGTTGGACGAAAAGCTGCGGCAACAGTCGAGCTGTGTGAGAGAGAGAGAAAGAAACGACGAGGAGAAGTGAGCAGAAGAAAGGAAGAGGACGTCCAACGAAAGATAAAGAGGCTGGCCGAATGAAATATATGCGTGTCAGGTTTTTCTGGGCTGGTTGTTCCAGATGAGTATTCCTCATCAGTCTAGACTCAAATCCGCCGGCTTCATCCTGACTGCAGAGACACATTTGAGGGTTGTGCTTCAAGCGCATTAAATGCATAGACGAAGTGCCAATGTTAAATAGGACCTGAGAGCCCTCGAGCGATCCATATCAAACAAAGGCCAACGCGACTCGTCCGCCTTTGATAGCTCTCCTAGAGGACCTTCGAAAGCACAGCAAAGAAGTGACGGACCGACTCCAACCTCGCTTCCAAAGCGGCATCATGCACCCCCTCTGACGGACAGGGTCTCTTGGCAGGTGTGCTTAGGTCGCGAAGATACGACGTGCAGATAGAGAGGAGTGGTCACGTAGAGGTCCTGCACTGTCGTCCGGGTTTCCTGTCACAGGAATATGAACGCACTGACAAGCGAAGGGTGCCTTCAAGTTCAAGTCGTAAGCATGCCGTGGACGTGCAATTCGAGTCATGGTTCAAAGAAAACAAACCTCTGCAGCAATCTTATCGACGCGTTGTTTGGCCGCACACGTCAATGAGATGTAAAGGAATGGTCATTAGAAAGCAGTCGTGCTCTTCATAATACAAAGCATCATCTACGTAAGTAAACACTTCGGGTCTTTAGTTCGTACACCTGCGCCCTTGCCAAAAAGCATAAGCTAATCAAAACAAACCCCGCCAGAAGAAATGCAAATGCGGATGAGGAAGGTATTTACAAGGAGAAAAAAAGTTCATAAGCAGTGAAGGAGGGGAAAATAGCTACGTACTGCAATTAGTCTGGCAAGAAGTCGAGAGACGATGGGGCATTTTGGGCCGCCGCTCTCTTAGCCTACTAGATCTCCCGCTATAGATACCAAGGACGACGCGTAGGTGTTGGGTAACACACAAGCAGAAAACGGCGAACCAAGATTAGACGAGACGAAATACGAAGGGAAATGACTCAAAAAAAAAAAACGCCCTAAACGCCCCACGTCGCCGGCCCAAACGTCTGCCCATCCGCCACCGTCTTCAGTGTCACATCATTATAATCCCCCGTCTTCATGAACACCGTGTTCCCCCACCACGTCGTCAGCGTCGTCGCCCCGATGCTCCCGTTCTTCGGATACTGCAGACAGAAGAAGACCAGGATCACCGCGATCGCCACCCCAGAGTCCATCGCCGCCGACAGCACGTAGTTGTACTTTGTCCACCAGCTGAAGTGGCGCCGCCGGATGACGTACTGGAAGATGAACCCGACGATCGCCCACGGCACGTAGTTGATCGCCGTCGCGGGCGGGACTGCGGGGGGTAATGGGAAGAACGGCGGTCAGCCATCATGATCCCGAGCCGAGTTTTCAAGACAAAGGGAAAAAAGGAATACGCACTCAAGCCGGTACCGGTGAATATAACCGGGAAGTTCACGTACTTGATGAACGAGTTCGGGTACTTCAGCGAGATGAGGTACGAGATGCACGGCGCGAGCGCGCCCGCGAGGAAGAAGAACAGCAGGCCGTAGTAGATCTGGCCATGCGAGAACTGCAGCTTGGGCCCGATTACGCCCCAGATGAACGACGCCGTACCGAACACCTCTGTTGACGGGCAGATGAAGCCGTCCGGCTGGTCGGTCGCACACATGTCGCTGTGGAGCAACGAAGCAACGAAGTCAGATTCAGGCGAACGAAAATCGACGGGAGTGAAAACAAAAAGACGCACGATATATTGGTGAACATCCAGGCCTGCACGCCGAGCTGGACAGTGCCTGCTACAACGGACGCGATGACCTGACCCCAAAACATCGGGCGAGGCGGGATCTTCATATAATGACCCAGCTTAAAGTCCGACGTAAACACCAGCGCCTGGTACATCGTGATATACCCCCACGTCTTGAACAACATCATCGCAATCGGGTGTCCAGGGAGCGCATACCCAATAACCAGCTCCGTGATCACATTCAGCCCGACCTGCTGGTTCGTGATCGCCTGAATCATGCCGATCGGGATGATGTAGAAGAACGCGATGAGCAGCGAGAGGACAAACGCCCAGACGGGAAACTGCGTCGGCCAGCACTCGATCGAGATAATGCCGAAGACGAACATGGCGGCGAAGAGCACCGCATACCACCAGTCCGGCACCTGCGGGTACACCGACATGAGCCGCGCGTGGATGTCCGGCTGCTCGTGCATCGAACGGCGCGCCTGCGTCCAGATCTGCTTGCGGAAGTACAAGAACGCGTGCGTCAGAGTCGCGGTGATAGACGCGAAACTCAGACCGTACTGTAAAAGAAAAACAAAATCAGAAATTAAAAGCCAGATTAGCAAATTGGATATATGCTCACGGAAAGCGCAAAGGTCGTCGAAAGGAACAGAGGCGAGTATGCCGCATACTTCTCCGCATTAAACGTCGAGTCTTCATTGAGGATCGCCGAAATATTGTACGTCGCGCCCGTATTATCGAACGACGTGCGCGACGAGATTGGCATGTACTGCGCGTACCAGGTGTTGCTGTAATACAGAGCCGGGGTGACGATCCAGAAGAAGAAAACGAAGCCAACGGCGACGTTCGCTTCTGCCCACCACGGCGTCGCAAGCGGAGAGCCAATATAAGCGATCTGCGCCCAGTCGAACGTGAAGAGCGACATTCCGAGACCGGAACTGACGCCGAACAGCTGGTTGACGACGATGTTGTCGGGCACTATCCAGCAGACCCAGGAGAAGTAGCTGAGGGCCTGAATAATAATAAGAAAAAAATGAGTTTGAGGCAAAAATAAAGGAAAGTAAGATGCATCTTTACCTGGAAAATGTATCCCGGGAAGAAGTACCAGCAAGTACCGCCGATGAGCGCATACGTGAAGAAGCGCTCACGCGACATACCGCCGCGGTTCCCAACACCAGCATACTGCTGCTGGTGAAGCGTATTGAATAGCGCGCAGTTGACGAGGTTGGCGGGCCAGATCATCGACGGAGGCTGTACAAGGAATCGCCGCGCGATGCCGCCGATGCTGAACCCGATGAGCTGGGTGGACATGACGACGAGCCACTGGTAGCCGAAATTGTACGTCTGGTTGTAATAGACGCGCTGGACGGCGACGATGTCCGTCGCGTATGCGGAGGCGGCGCCGACGGTAGCCATGATGGTCGTGAGTACCTGTGCACCATCGAGGGCCGCAGTTTAGCCTTTGCACCAAGATCGACGGAGCGGCGATCACAATGATGATGGGACTCACATGCTCCTTGACGGTGTACGGACCCGGGTTGACGGACAAGCCGAAGATGGCGACGTTCGGCATGAATCTCGCCCAGAGACGACCGCAGGGGAAGGACAGCAGCTGCGCAACCAACTAGAGGAGCGAGAGTCAGCGACCGGCTCGGCTTGGCGGAAACAATAAAAAGGAGAGTAGTAAACATACGTTTCCGATCGTTACTGAGGGATAACGGAAGAAGAAGAACTGGTTGAGGCCGGCCATGACTATGGCGAAGATGAGGCCGATAACCCAGGAGCGGAGGGTCGAGGAGGGCATGGAGGGGTCGTCGGTGTTGGCGACGGCGGAACGGACCTCTGGGTACGGGGAGTCGTCCTCGAGCACGACGGCATCCTTGTCGAAGTTCGGGTCGTCGAACTCGGGCTCGAGGGCAGCGCCGAGCTGGTCGTGGACGCCGTTCTTCTCGACGTCATGGTCGGCCATCTTCTCGTCCTCCGAGGAGTAGCGGGAGAGCACTGGAGCGGACATTGGTGGGGATGTCGACGCTGCGGCTGCGGGGGCGGCTGGGGGGACAGGATACGTCTGCCTGGGGCGGGCGCAGAATGGGAAGGGGCCAGGTCTTATAGGATTTCCATAGATAGATCGAGAAGAGACATACGGCAGCATAAGAAGCGGAGCACATGGAGCACGTCGACGCATGATAAGCCACTTTGCAACTCGCTTTCGATATGCACCGGTTCTCCACAAGATCTAATCACAACGACTACTTCTCCCGCTGTGCAGGGATGCAGCGCAGCTCTGCAAGTCCACTCTGCAGCCGAGCGTCTGCGCTGTCAGACTCTTCTCTGCGTCCATGTGCACCAAGATGCAGCACACGGTACACTCCAGTCCACACGAACCTCCGCACTTATCGCCTCTCCCCGCATCAGTACCTTTTTTGCACCAGAACCCAATCTTCTCACGAAAAGGGCGATATTCAAATGCAACCGTGCTGGGAGAGAACCACGAGGTCGTGGACATTCGAAGCACGTCCCGTCGTCCGTTGTCCGTTGTCCGTTGCCCTCCGGCTGTTCACGGCGACCGACGTATAAAAAGACGGGCGCGCACCGGCGTCGGGCGGAGAGCAGGCGTCCACACGAGAAAAATGGCTTCCGTGCGTAGCACATGGGATCGTCCGCAGCACAAAGTCTAAATACACGTGCCCGCTTTTCCGTTTTGGAGATACATCTTACCCTTTTTGGATACCACCAGCTTGCAACTCTACCTCTCTTGCGCCTTCTCCGCTCACCATGAGAGCATCTGCCCTCACCACTTCGCTTCTCAGCGGTTAATCCACACTCAATTTTCTGAACCTCCCGCACGACAACTTTCGCGTCCGCGATCTATATGCAACCAAAGTTTGTCTTGCCTTGGCTTTTACTTCCGTCAACGTGCCGGCTCTCTCCCCGACCCTGCTCGTCCTCTCGTATCTTTCTGGGCTCGATTCGCCGGAGTTGCGGCCGGCCTATTTACGTCTCCTCCGGATATGCTAAATGCATATGCAGGCCCAATCTAAATCTCTACTTATCGCGCCTGACCTCTCCCACACCTCTCCCACACCTCCGACACTTTACGTTCGGCGAGATCACACGCCTTGCCCGTGCTTCGTGCTCGCCCCCGAGCTTGTCGCTCCAACCTCTGCTCGAAGCCGCGGTTCAACGAATATCCACAGGCTCACGCTGGAGTAACTGGCGCTCGCTGTCACGCAACGTTGATTCTACAGTGACTATCCACATGTGCACCCGAAACCCCTTGCGATGGCCGGATGCATATGTCCCTGTTCGCACCAAGCACCCAATTTCCCCGAGCAAAAACGTCATTGCAAAGGAGCCGGATCATAGCTCAATTGAGCGAGCATTCTCAGATGATCATGTAATTTCCCGTGCTAAGTAGCCACCACGGTAAAACACTGCCCGTTCATGCACCAGCCTTCTCGTATCTTTCCAACAGTAGCGAAAAGTGACACTCTCTGCCTGTGACATTTTATCTGTTTGTTTTTCATTAAAGAAAAACGTCGATTAATATTCTGCTTTTTTTGTTTCGAGCGGAGATTAAATTCGACGCGTCGCTCGTTTAGACAGCGAGTCGTGGACTTTTTCACCACACCGAATCTGACTCTGCAGACCAAGGGTGCGGCTTCAAGGCTTGCACAACTACACATATCACCCCCTGCCATTTCAATCGCCCTTCCACGGCCATGCTACCCCGGTTCTCAAGACGGGCTACTCTTTAGTATTTCTTTTTATGCACCCGCTCCCGACGAGTCCGATCACCTCCAGGGCGGCTGCGGAAGACCTATTTTTAACTTCGTACTACTTTAGTATTTCTTTTTATACACCTGCTCCCGACGAGTCCGATCACCTCCAGGGCGGCTGCGGAAGACCTATTTCTAACTTCGTACTACATAAGTGGCTCACAGGCGTCGAAATGGAGTTTCCGGCCATTAGAATCTAGTTTAGAATGCGCTCTCTTCTCAATCTCAGTATTAATGAGCCTGAGATGGCCCCGATAGCGAGCACCCCCTCGATACGTTGTGAATCGGAGACTTCTCCCCGATCCGTGCGTAATGCGCAAAAAAGTCCAGTAGAAAGGAATGAGAGAGGGAGTGCTCCGTGCTCCTTCTTTGAGAATTGCGAATTGCAAGCAGAAACGAACGCATCCTTCCCCTTCTCTTCGTGTCCATCTGCTCCGGTCGCTCAGGCTTTGGTGGACAAACTTGGCATCGTATCGTATCGTATCGTATCGTATCGCCGCAGCGTGGTCCACGAGCGAAGGCGTCAAAATTAAGTCTCGGCCTTTAGACTATAGCTGAGCTTCTTACATCAGATGAACAGTGGACAGCCCCTGCGATACGACTATCGATGGATTATCTGCCTGCGGTACGGTGCTAGACCGACGGAGTTTCTCCCACCCTAGTCCAAGCTCGAGCTGAAAGGAGGACCGTCATACACCGATCTCTCTGGAATTCGGCAAGAAGTCCATTTCGATCCCCCCCCCCCCCCCACACACACACAGACTCAGACTGTAGCAGAGTTCGCTAATTAAGGACGCCGAGTCGAAGGATCTCCTTTGTCCTTGTTCTTTCTATGTACAGCAATAGTACAGTACGCTCGAACCAAGCAAGACCATCCACCAGGATCAGGATCCGAGCGCGGAACTGGCACTGGGAGCTGAGAACCTCTCCGAGAGCACAAGGTCGGGATTCCGTCAGCCACCGATCATTCTGGAGCTGCACTCAATCTTGGAAGCTGGAGGCCCACCGAAGCTCGAACTGGAACTCAAACTTCAAAGGCGTCTTGTGTCACCCCCGGGTCCACGAGGCTCGCAAAGGACTTGCTTCGAACAGGCACGGGCATATCCGAAAGTGCTGTCCCAAAACCCGCTCCCGGCGCTGGAAGGCTTCACGGCAAGGGAGTAGAACAGCCTAGCGTCAACACGGACGCGCAGGAAGGGTGATCGCGGTTAGTGTAGCCTGAGAATGGAGGGCTCGAGACTACCATCGTATCCGGACCTGCTCAATCATTCCGAAGTTTGTTTCTACAGGAGACGGGAGTATCCATCATTTGGAAGGAGTTATGTGCCGTATACAGGAGCGCTGGAAATTGCATGTTGCCGCAGGCTTCAAGGTTTACTCCGTGATATTAATATTGGATATGGTCGATCTTCGCCTCGCCGGACCGCTTATAACTCGGAGCGCTCAAGTTCAAAACGTATCCAAATGAATATCTTACCTCCACTCTATACTTCCTCCATCCCGAGAGGGACTCGAAGAATCCCCGAAACACATAACATTAACACCACTCAACCCCCGGGCCGGTCCGAGTCCGTCTCGTGAACGCGCATATATATGTAGTCAGGCTACAGATCCCGAAGCTATTCATATGATAGCAAAGCAATATTACTGTATTTTCACAACTAATGACAGTCGTGAATATCATGAAAGTGTTTCGGAAAGTCATGTGGTGATCGGCACTGCTGATCAACACCATATTTGGATAGATTTATTGAGTTTCTGACGTCAACTCGATTTACAATTTATGTTGGTCAGCCTTTCCAGGCTGTGATTGGTCCATTGGTGCCAGAATAGTCGAACAACGGCCTCACCTGATCTCGCTTTGAAGCCGCGACCACCCGTGAAACATTCCTTTCGTTTTCTGACTGTCATTATTTGTGAAAACACAGTAATGGAGATGGCAATGAATAGATTTAATTTTAACATTAATATTCCTTCTGTCACGACTCTCAGAATGCACGGACGCGGACTGGTTGGGCTCACACGGAGGAATTACTACTACTAGTGCGGCTGCTCGGAACGACTCCACGGTCTAAGGACCTCCGACTCCGACTCCGGAGCAGCTCGAAGGCATAGCTACTTATTCTTGGATATATATAATATATGCAATATGAAAATCCCACCGTGCCTCGACCCGCTCCGAATCGGTATCGACGTCTAGAGGCGATGTCAAGTTGTCAACCGTCTTTTCTTCGACCGTGGAAATACGACGAACAAGAAACTCGGCCAGACCCACGAGTACTGCACCTAGTAGATTCGCAATCCACAGACGGAATTCTTGCATAAGATACTAGGCAGAACACAGGGTGACTAGAAGTAGAACGGCACGCGGAGTAGTACTGATCCGCCGGGACGACTACATAGAGCTACTGTAGACAGTGTGAGGGTCGGGCCAACACGCAAGCGATAACGCAACTCACATCATTCCAAGCCAGCGCCGAGTCCGCATGACCCAGCAGACCGCAAAATCTTTTCAAGGGTCGCGGTCGACAGTACGCATGGTCAGTCGAGGTGGTAGCTCCGTACGCCTGATAGCATCACATGCGATTGCAGCACTCGTCCCTTGAACCCTCGCTCGAAAAATGCAGTCACCTTGGGGTGGTTAGCCACGCCTAAAGGGAAGCCACGAAGACCAGGATCAAAGAGATAGTAAACATGGATATGCACACAGACAAGTTTCATTTCTTCCCAACACGCCCGCTGGGGGCTGGTCCGAAACCACAAGGTCGTCTATTTGTTACGAGAAGAGTTTTGGTACAACTGCCCTGTAGTAACTGTGTATACAAGATGATAGAACAGAACAACTTGAGCAAATGATACTGGGACGCAGTGAAAAAGACAGGCGAGTAGAAAAATATTTAGGCATGCACAGCAGCGACGCTGGCGCGCAAAAAGCAAGTCCCATGCGAATCCTCGTATCATGTCAAATGAGTGGTGTGGAAAGGAAGGGCAAGGAAATTGCACGAGGGTATCACGATATTCAACGAATGATTTCAAAAAAAGGAAAGAACAACAAGGGTCCCAACGAGAAGAATTTTTGAGGGTGCGTGGTGGCTTTGTTTGAGTGGTCGTCATGGAAGTCATGAAAGGAGAAAAAAAAAGAAAAGACGACAGACTTTTGTTGCTGTTTTGCACTTTCTTTGTACATTCATCTCAGGCTGCTTCACGTCTGGTAAGCACCGACATTCGGAGAGCCTTGTTGCTGGTACATTTGGTACATATACGCCTGGTAAACGTGGGGAGGGACCTGCTGCTGCGGGATCCCGTACGGCGACTGAGCCACAGGCACGCCCATCATACCTCCCGCCTGTCCAAGATTAGGAGACTGAGCACCATATTGCATTGCCATTGGAGCCGGAGACATCGTAGGCTGCGGTGTCTGTAAGACGGGCGCGTTTCCATTGCGACGCGAGCCTTGCCGTATACTGTTCTGGTCCATGGCGGGAGAGTTGGGCGCAAATGGATTGAAGGGGTCAGCCGCGGGAGAGAATGTGCCAGGAGATGGGTTCGCTGTGCGCGGCCCACGCCCATTGGAGGATAAACCGTTACCTTGCACGGGGCTCTGTCCATAAGTCGGGTCAATCTGTAGCTGCGGCTGTGGTGCACCGTGCTGCGGTGTCATATGAGCTTGCCCTCCCATCTGCAAAGCGGCCATCATGGACGCGAGATTCTGGTCATTCGTCGGACTACCATAGTAGCTGCCCTGAGACGAGGATTTCTTCATGCCTGGCGCCTGGCTCATTCCCGCCGCATAGTTGGCCGCGAAATTGGAAACAGGTAGGCCGACTTCCTCAATGAGGCGACGGTAAGCTTGAGTTGCAATGACCTTAAGCTCGATAAGGACACGCTTGGTCGCCTCAAGATAGGCAGGACGCTTCGCCGGGTCGATGAACGGACTGGTGAGGATTTTGTGTACGACAGCAACGCCGTTGACTTGGTCACCGAGAACATCGGTAAGCACGTGGTCTCCGGGCGAAAAGAACAGCGAATCTACGATCTGCGTCGAAGCGTCGTGCTCAACCTTCTGATTTACAATTCGAAGCACCGTCAATGAAGCCAGCTTGTGTGTACACAAGTGAGAGAGATGTGGCGTGAAGCGGGGCGCGAGCAATCTGTACCGTGAAGGGAAGCCAGATGTGTCAAGAAGCCAGGTGAGCAGCAAAGCTCCATTCGGGTTTGTCGCAAGTGGGATCGAATTAAGGATGATGGCGGTTGCGACACGACGTTGTTGACTGACGGTCACCAGAGAGCTCTCTAAGCATGCTCGCATGCTGCGAGCACCGAAACGACCCTGCGCGACCTCCCAAAGTCGATCGATCATAGCATCGAAGATAAAATCATTTCCTGGTGAACCAAAGCGGAGACAACATCTGCACAGACACGTCAGGCTACGGGCTGCAAACATTTCGTTACGGAAACATACTGAACAACATAATTCCCGAACTGGTCGAGGAGCAAAGGCGGCGCAAACGCCCTCAAATTCTGCGCAATTATTGCGACTTCCTCAGGCGTCTGAACGCACTCTATAATTTTCTGCGCAGCCCATGTACCATTTTTGTGAATACCGATCATTGCAAGGTGCGGAGAGATACGCTCTAGCATAGCAAACCTCGGACCAGGAGAACACTTCTCGAACAATTTCTGTACAACCTGCAAAATAAAAATAAAAATCGAAATAATTCAGTGATCATGTGCGAGAATCAGAAGTTCGTTCGTAGCTCACAGTATTGCCGAGCCAATCAGACGCAAGGTCAACAATTTCACCATCCAAGAAATCGGCAGCGACTTGATCGATTTCCTCCACAGACAGTGTGCCAGAGTCCAGTCGCTTTCGCAGTTCCCTGAGCTTCGATGCATCCCAGCGTCTGTTGTTCGGGCGCTCAGAAACGAGCGGAATGGTCGTATAGTACATCATCGGAGGGCGGAAGTCTGGAGTAATGAGTCAGCTCTGAGTTTGTAAAGCCATCATCCATTTTTGCTTACCAGCCAAAGCAATTATATCGGCCTCAGCGTCGGGGCTACCTTCGCTTAGTTCTTTCATGATCATTTGTTGTTCAGTCACAGATGGCGTCCAACCAGCTGGCTTTGCGGAGCCATCATTGAACGTAGTACTCGTGTGCATTCCAGAGCCGATCATGCTGAGCAGGAGGTTGGAACGATAGTTCTCAACCGCGCCGCCGATAACTTGCTGGTCAGCGGGAATCGTCGATGCGCCCTTAATGCTGCGCAACGCATGAATAGTGGCACCGACACTCAGATCACCAACGCCCTGAATATTGGCATTGAGAGGTGCATTAGTCGACTCGCCCTCGTTTGCACCTTCGGAACCGTTCTTGACAGGCACCTTGGCGAATCCAATGCGAATGGCACCGACGTCACTTCCGAGGACGTCACGCCCATTGAGTGCCTTGCGTGCGCGGACAGCATCGTCCAAGCGTTCAAAGTTGACTGAAAAAGGCACTGTTAACGAAGTCTCTTTGGCTGGCTAAAGCTTAAGGGCTCACTGAATCCGCAGTTCTTGTGCGTCAACACTCTGGCGGACTCAATCGGACCGTAAGGACTGAAGACGCTCAGGATAGTTGCAGGCGTCGTAGTCGAAGGGATGGAGCCAATCCACAACGCTCGTGTTGGCGTAGACTGAAGCTGAGACTCAATACCGCCCATACCACTTGCATTGTTTCCATTCGTGCCCTTCGCTGATCCTGCACTCGCAACACCTGCACCCGAGCCTGCGGCGCCCTTTGCAGGAGCGACGGGGGCACTCTCTGCTTTTCCAAATCCGATGCGCACAGCTTGCCCATTCGGCATGCCAATCTGTCCACTGAGGCGGTTAAGGACGTCCTCCTTCGCCCTAATAGCATCTTCTTGATCGACGAAGTTTACGAAACCGCATTCCTACGTTCCGTATTATTAACATTTCAAATCAGCAAATTTGATTAAATATACCTTTTCGGGCAATAATCTCAAACTTTCGATGGCGCCGTAAGGAGCAAAGACATGAATAAGTTGCTCGCTCGTAACGGAGCTATCGAGATTGCCGATCCACAACGAGCGTGTGGGGGTTTGAATCTGCTGGGCTTGAGCGCCTTCTGACTTCGGGGAGAGCGAACGACCCTGCATCGAAGGAGCGGCAAGGTAGCTGTTCACGCGACTAGCTGGCGTATCGACACCCGCAGCGTACCTGGTGGTAGAAGACACACTCGGGTTCATTTTGTTCAGGGTCGTACTGCCGGCGGCCAGAGCAAGACTGCCAGCAAGCGAGTGCTGGTCACCCAGAAGGCTGCTTGAGTAAAGGCTCTGCTGAGAATCGGTAGCAGGCATGCCACGCTGGACAGAGCGGGAAGGATCTTCGAGCATGCCAACGGAGATGGCACGCGGGCGAACACTAGCGTTATTCACTCCGAGGTGCTGACCTTGCTTGAATCCTTTCGCGACATACTGAGACGTATAGTAGTCCGAAGACAGCCCATTGTCGTAGTTATCCATCTGCTGATGGCCATACCCACTGCCATAGGCATCCATCAGGTCTTCTTCGTCATCAGCATTCGGTGTGGGTAGCAACGAAGAACTCGCCGCAGCAGACCTCATGCGGTACGGCCCCGAAACGGTGCTCGCTCGGAGGCGAGGCGGGTTGGCAAGATTGCCAGCGATGGCTGCTTGAGCTTGCGTACGGAGTTCGGAGAGCGTGGCAGCCGGCGGAGGACGAAGATTATCATCCAGACCAAGGTAGTCGAGAGTATGGACATCGAACTCGTCCGCGGAATCCATCGACGTACCCGATCGCAGCTCATCCAAACCTGGTAGATTTGATCCATTGCGACTATTCGACAGCCAAGAAGTGGAGAATATAGAGCTTCCTCCGAAAGCATTGGACAGGCCTGCCGCACCGGGTAGTGTAAGAGACCCGGACCTGAGACGACTGTTACGTTCTGTGATTGCAGAAGTGGCAGCCGACGACGCGATCGATGCGGAATGACGTAGAGCTGGCCTCGTGGATGCCATGCTCGAGGCAGTTGCTGTAGCTGGCTGCTGGCCGTACGTGTCCAAGAAGGAATCCGTCGAGCTTGGGAGACTCTGAAGTGTCTCAGAAGCAGCAGCAAAACGCTGAGCAGCAAGCTGGACGTTGGAGGGTAAGGTACCAGCCCTTGCTCTCCTGAAGTTCTGAGGGTAATTAGTCGGTGGAAGCGGTGAAGACTCGGACGGGGTATTCGCTGAAGGAGGCAGGTCGTTCGATGGAGAGCCTGTGGAAGCCATCGCCCTTAACGCGGGTGGCCTGTACCTCGCAGCAGCCAGACGGTCTTCAGCCTGAAGCTCTCTGGCTCTGAAGCATGTGCTGCATGAGCCCTGTTGCAATACAAACTTTTAAAACGGCTCGACATACCTCTTGGCAAATGCAGCGGACGGTGCTGGAGGCGGAGTCTTTCCGGACGATGCCCTCGGGTAACCCGGGTTCTCCTGAGCAGACAGCGACATGATGGCCAAGCTGGAAGGCTAGAAAATTAGGTATTACGACTGAGGTGAGTTGTTTTCGAAGAAAAAGGCCGGAAGGATGTTGATGCTTGGGGAGCGTCGACGAAAGCGCAATGTGGAGAAGAGACAAGGCGAAGGACGGGTACGACTATAAGGCTGGATTACAAAGAAGACGTAGACGATGTCGTCGCAATAAATCCGATTTTATGTAGAGATGTGCCCCGGGCAGTCGAATAGTTAGGAGAACTAAAAGGTATTAGGCCAGGTAGCAAAAGCCGGACAACGAGGTCAGATTGAAAATCTACAAGAGACGCCGTGACAAGGTGGGAAGTTTCACGCAAATACGGCACAACATAAGGTCTGGTGGCGCGTCTCAATATATCTTCCCTTCACTCCAATTATCCAAGAACTCCTTGAATACTCTGAAAAGCAAAGCAACATACTACATGACTTTTATGATCATCCTCGAGCCTCTGAAAGGTGTCTCAGAAAATACGGCGAGAGAAATCTCTAGCTGCTATCATGTTCATGTTCCCACTGGCATCACGCCGGTAACCTGGGCACATCACATTCAGATTGACAACGGACCGTTTTCCTGATACATCATAATATAACCGGGTTCACGTTGCAGGTGAGCCTGCACGCGTCTTATACAGTTTCCGTTATTTACTGTAAGTTGCCAGCCTCCAGAGGATCATTGCGATCCAGACCAACTCGCATTTGTACATGATTTATAAAGCAAGTTCAGCACTTATTCACTCTCTGTCTTAACAATGTCCGACAGATCACCTCCCCCTCGAACGCGTCGCCGTTCGTCCGTAGTCCGCTTCGCCGACGACCAAGCCACCCCGCAGCGTCTCACTCTGCGCCGCTCACGTAGTGGAGATGCGGACAACACAGACCCTTTCGCTGTTGCCACCGGCGTAAGCAACCCAGCTTCGCGTGCTTCGTCCATGCACTCTGCGATGCTTGATGTTCCTTCTGCGGGCCGCCATCCCTCCGAGGTGGACCTTGCCACCTATCGCTTTTCAAGCATGTACAGCCAGCCAGATGCACGTGAAGACCTGCGTCGCTTTAGCGCTGTTCCCTTCAACGCCGCAAAGGCGAGCGACGACATAGCTACTGATGCGAACGATACTAAGGATAGCTTTAGAAGCAAGAGGCGCTCCTTATCTGTCGATTCCCTGTATCGTGGCTCCTCAGCCTTACCCGTGCCGTCTCTCGGTTACAACGTTAACCATGGCGTGCCACCGTCTCAGGCTCATCGAGAGCTGAGCCATGGTGGAGGCAACTCTGGCGAAGGGTTTTTCGGACATGTCAAGCACACAATTGCACGTATTGCGCACGACCCACATGCGCCCTCGACATTGAACAGCCGTGCATCGAGTCACAACATGAGCCGTCGGAATTCTTGGTCTGATGACAGGTACCCTGGTAAAGGTGACAAACTCGACAATTTTGAGAGGAGCCAGGCGATCAATGATGAAGTAGAGGACACATACCTCATTGACGAGGGCCTCCGGAGGCGTCGACACCCTCAGGAACGTGCGTCTCTGACCCGCCAATACTCAGGCACATCCCATAGACAGCAACCGCGGGATGGTCATAAATCCTACCGAGATCGCAGAAAAAAGGGGAAACACGTTATTAAATATCATGCTGAGCGTAGGTGTACTATCAGAATACGCATTGTTAATCGCTAATCTCCGAGTCTTTCAGCCATGGAGGACTATCAAAAATTCATATTATTATTTGCCAAGGCGCTCCTGGCTTTCGGCTCGCCCTCGCACCGTATCGAGGCGCAACTCAATTCTCTCTCCAAGGTCTTTGAGATAGAAGCACAATTTCAGCATACGCCTGGTATAATTCAAGTTTCATTTGGAAATCCGGAGCAAAAGTCTTCCGAAACGTGTCTCATTAAGTCTAGCGTTGGTCTCTCCCTTGGTCGCATTCACAGTGTGCATAATGTGTATCGCGCGGTGTTGCATGACGACATGTATGCGACTGACGGGATGTATCATCTCCGAAAGCTACTCAACGCGCCTCCTCAGTATGGGCAAATGTTCCGCTATGTACTGTCGTTCATCACCTGCCTCCTCATCTGTGGTGTTGCGTTTGGCGGTAGTCTCAACGACATGTGGGTCGCTGGTGTAATGGGCCTACTCGTACGCATCATGCAGAATATCGCATCTAAATCGGACTTATCGGCGAGTGGCTCAGAGGTCTTTACAGCCGCGATAGTATCTTTCATCGCGCGAGGTTTTGCTAGCTTCCATAGCCAGATCTGGTGTTTTCCCGCAATCTCTTCAGCTGGAGTGATCTCTCTGCTTCCGGGTTATTTGATTCGTGAGTCGAATTAGTTACACTGTCTGCCTCTGTCTCAACTTCTCTCATGTCCTAGTGTCGGGCTCATTGGATATCGCGGGTAAAAATCAATCGCTGGGAGCGCCGAAGATCGTCTCAGGAATTATGACTTCGCTGTACTTGGTACGTGTATCTGAAACCTCACCTTCCTTCCTTTTTACTTCTTGCTCATGTTCGACAAATGTTCAGGGCTTTGGCCTGACTCTGGGCTCGGATCTCTTTCTCTTTATCGACCGCTCTGCTCGTCGCGCCACCCGTGCCGCCGCTGCGCAGCTCGCCAGCAACACAATGATCCAGGGTTCCTACCAGGCGTACAACAGCACCGACTCTGGATTTGGAGGCACAGGCAACGCGACATTCACGGGTTACTTCACGTTCGTCAACAGCGCAGCGCCCGCGCCGCCGCACCCAGATCAGGGCTGCTTCCGTGATGAGAAATGGGGATGGTACTTACAACCTATGCCGTTCTGGACGCTCTTCTTCCTCGTGCCGCTCTTCGCGTTCTGCTCATCGATGAACAACCAGCAGCACTGGTGGAGCCGTCAGATGGTGGTCATGGTCACTATCGCATGCATCTCGTTCTGGATCACGAGATTGTGCAACATTACGCTCGGCTTGCACAACCACCCGGACTACGTGAGCTTGATTGGGTCATGGCTCGTTGGCATCCTGGGCAATGGCTACTCTCGCCGTTTTGGCGGCACGGCATTCACGGCGATGCTCACCGGTATCCTACTCCTTGTTCCTGTGCGTTACCGATGAGCTTTTGGCTTGCTTCTTACATCGCTTACGATTTATTCTCGGTATCTTTCTGGATATTTCAGGACGGCCTCTCTGCTGCAGGAGGTCTTGCGCAGACCAACCAGGGCTCGGGTCAGGATGAATACACGCAGAGTTTGACGCTTGCACGAAAGAGTTCGTAGATTTCTTAACTTTCTTCTTTTCTCAGCGCGATGCTCAACTCTTGTTACAGTGATCAGCGTTATCATCGGTATTCTTTCGGGCGTTTACTCTAGTGCAGCCATCATCTATCTCTTTGGAAAGAAGAAGAATGCTGCGCTCGTTACCTTCTAGTGGAATTTTCTCCAATCTTCCCTCCCCTTCCCTTCTCGCTTCTTCGAAACTGTATCCACCGTTCCCTGCATTCTCGGTTCTCCCACTATGATACCTCAAGGACGTTCCACGCCTGCTTAAGATGACTCGTACGCCGACCTTGCAGAACTCAGTTGTACCTCAGCCAAATACGTGTCGAACCGTGTTGTATTTATTTGATCCCACTTCGTGGGAGTCCTGTACCTTGCAGAATTCTGCCAATTGCAAGACATGATCGGAATAAATACTAGTAACCACTATATCATACGATTGTGTTTGTTGATAAAGTCTACGAAGAAAATCGTCGTGTCGGTCTTAGTCTGGTGCATGTATGTAAGCTAAAGTTTCATTCATGAATCTGTTAGGACCAGACAGTACAAGCTTTCAGATGAATACACGCCATTCAGTTTCAATCGAGACAACATCGTGACAGCAGCATCGATGTCTCGGTTGGTCCAGAACCCTGCTCATAATTAACACTAATTACTGTTGCAAAACTGGACATTTCAAACTTCTTTCCGTGTTCTCGTCTCAAGACAAGCGTACTGCCATTTTGCATCTTATTAATATTATTGCAATTTGAATTCGTAGGTCCCTCTACGTGCAACAAGCAGATAAAGCGCCTAACGCGCGTATCGAGTAGCGAGGGGACGATCGAACGACGAAGGGGAGGGTTGTTTGTACGTGTACCGTATCAAGCTGTACAAAGACTAAGAGTCGAAGACAAGGTCGGTAGAGACAAAGAACGAAGAAAAAGGAAAAGACTTCAAGGATACAACTCTACAATTCTTTGAGCAGAATAAGAGGCAGAAGAAAAAGACAGAGGAGGAAATAATTTGTACGACAAGACAGGTATTACTTATGAATTTATTTCAGGGATCTGCAACTTGTCAAAAGAAGAAAAAGTTTGTCGACATCAAAAGAGGAGCGAGGTCTACGGCAGACGAGATGCCGATGAGGACAAGGTCGAGAAGTATGAGACATGAAGCATGGGCGGTGGAGGCATACGAATGCAAGAAATTCAATCGGGTGAGTAAGAAAGTATAGTGAGAGCGAGTGGGGAGATCAAGAGAGAACGACCGGTGAGCGGATTATGTGGCCGTCCGCCTCCTCAGCCGCTCGCGATTGCGCTGCGTTGCTGCTGCATTTGCGACGCGCTTGGAACGGCGTAATGGGCCTTTGCTGTTGCTGCCATCCTTGCCGCCGACGTTCACCAAAGCGCCGCTCTTCTCCCGCGTCCGCAGGGTCAAATCTGCCTCAAAGTCGGCATCGGCGTCGCTGTCGACGTTCGCATCGATGCCTCCTTCAGCCACTTCGACGCGCGGCATCTCTGCCTGCTTCCGTACCTGCTCTAGCTCCGTGAGGCGCTTGCTCGGCCTTCTCTCACGCAAACGCATCGTCGGGCGCGTCGCCGCCGCAAACACGTCTGCAAACGTTGTATCGGGCATCCGTGGTGCAGTCACATCAAGTATTTTCACCGCCTCCTGCTTCATTGCATGCGACTCAGCAGACACCCTAGATTCGTCTCCCCATGACATATCGGGGCACATACATAGGCTTTGGAAGACCGCCTCCTCCTGCGGACTCAGCGGCGGCTCTGGCGCAGCAAGCACGCCCTCGAGAGGTGCCTCTGCGTGAGCAGGCAGCTTAATAGACATCATCGCCAGAGGCTGTGCGGGTTCAAGCAAATGCTTTTCGACATCCTCTTCAGTACACATTCCGCGCTCCCACGGTGCGCTTTGTTCGCTAAGTGCGATGCCCGGGACGTCCTCCGAGCGCACTGCTATCGCCTGCCTCGAAGGCACTGATGGTCCGAATGTTTGCTTGCCTGGGATCAGCCACGGGGAGGAGCGCTCGATTTCGTAGCTACCGGTGTGCGCGAGAGATGAGGGCTCGTCGCTGCGCACGATTGAGAGAGTCTCGGGTCCGGCGAAAGACGGCGGTGAGGCAGGTCCTGTGCTCTCAACCTCCGTCTCCGGAGAACAAGCAGACCAAGTATACACTGAACCAGCAAGCGACGGAGGCGGGCTTAACGATTCGAGCGTGAAGGCCGGTGAGCTCGGGAGTCGGAAAGCAGTGAAAGTCGGATCTGGGGACTGAGAGGTGGCAGATCGATGAGCATCTTCGTCATGCTGCTCGAGCGGTGTCCGAGGATGCGAACTTGACGGCGCGAAAGCAACAGCCTCCTGGCGTGCACGCCCGTCGTCCCAGCTGCCATCTTCCAAGTCCTGCAGGCGCACAGAGTCAGGGCCAAGCAGTTCAACATCCTTCCAGAGCATCTGCAGAGCCGCGTCATCCGGTGCCTCCGCTCGCGAAGCTATATCGTAAACGGGCTCAATGAACTCGTCCTGCGTAAGATCCACCGGCTGACCCCAAGAAAAGCCTTCGCTCACACCCGTGAGAGCATCGTCTTCTTGTTTGATGCCCATCCCCAGTTCATAAGACTTAGGCAACTCAGAGGAGCCTTCGCCAAACGACAAGCTGAGCGAGCCAATGTCTAAGTCGAGCTCCTCGATTTTCTCCTGCTTGATCGTTTGTGTAGACGAGCGTTTCGAGCTTCCTGTCATCGATCATCAAAGTCAGGCTCCGACTTGATGTGAGCGAGGTCGAGTGACGAATTCGATGGAGCCGCTTGAGGCCAAACATATGCGAATTCGTCCTCACGCTTGAACCTTATTTCGGGCGACATCGAGAGCGAAACATCATCGTCTTCATCATCGCCGAGTCCGTACTCGTCATCGGACTCCGGAGGCGGAGAAGCAACACTAAAAGGTATGCTGGGTGCACGTCCACGGTGGTAATAGCTGCCGAGTCCAGGCGTATTAGGTCCAGGTGGGGAGTCGACACATGTAAGCTCAAGCTTCGGCTTCGTAGGTGCAGGCCACTCAGAAAAGAAAGCAGATGAGGACAAGTTGGTCGTAGGCGAGGTATAAATGGTCGGGTATGCCTCTTCGGAGGGAGTATAGGGAGGAATGGAGATGCGACGTTGGATTGGGAAGGGAGGGAACGTCCACGTAGACTCGCGCTTGCGCGCGGAAGGCTCAGGAGGACGCGGAGCAGTCAGGCGTCCGGACGTGTCAACGTCCATTGGCTCATCCTGCGCATCGGAATCTGAGTCCGAGTCCGAAGACGAAGAGCTCTCCTCTTCCTCGGCCTCAGCCTTCTCCCGCATGCTTGTTAGGCAAGGACGAAGGCGTAGCATAAGCTTAATCTTCGGTGGCTTCCTCCCTTCATCCGAGTCATCATCTTCACACCGAGTCGCAGGTCCACTCCCCGCCCGCTTTCTCAAGTTCCGCTCGCGCTTCCGCTTCATGCCCCTAGACGAATCGCCATCGACCTTCCTACCCTCGACACTCGTGATCGCCGAAGCCTCGGCATAGTCGCGCAGTGCGATGCCCGACCGCGCAAAGGGACAAGGGGCGCCCGCAGCTCGACTCAGATACCAAACAGTAGTGCCACGACGGAAACACGTGATACGTTCTTTGAGGTTGCCATTCTCATCTCTGGCTGTCTTGTCCTTGTTGCTCACGTTTCCGCCCGTTCGCGAGTATAGAGCGGGGGCGAGGGCGTCGTCTTTCTGCGTTCCAGAAAGCACGTGGCGTAATAGGAGTGGGAAGTCCTGCTCCTCTTCGCATCGATGGAGATGGGATCGAATAAAGAAGGTGATGGCCTGAGAAGCTGCGGACGCACTACGATACAAGGACGTCAATGTCAGAAGCAAATCAAGCAGAATATATGCGCATATACGCACTTTTGGCAGACGATGCCATGTTGCATGGACAACTCAGCGAGGTCCTTGATGGTCATAGCGCAGTTGTTCTGCAAAAAAAGAAGGGAAGCGCGGATCAGTACACGAACACGAAGCGCGTGGTCCGAGATTAGAATGAGCAAAGAAAGAAAGACGCATGATGAATCGTTGGAAGGGCCGCGCCCGTCCATCCACGTGCGAAACTCATGTTAACTTCAACCCCTTTCCGTACAAAGAGTACAGAAAAAGAATAGAACGGGGCACTGCGCACCGGAATGGGGCGCCAGGGGAACAAAGGAGAGGAAACGAATGCGAATACTCACCACCGACATGAGTGCCCGTCCTATGGCGAGAAAAACCTTGTTGTTCGCATCTTCGGGATGGAGTACAACATGCTTTGGCGGAAAGTCAATTATCTGTTGTGCATGCACCTGCTGCTGCTGAGTGCCCCCCGCCCTCCATGCGTCTGCCTTCCAAGCCTTCTCTTTACCCGGACCCTGAGCAATCGCCCCCGGCGCTCCCGTATTCGCGTTCGTGTTCGAAGTCATACATGCTAATGGGCGTATGCGTCTAACGGGCGGGATGGGCGCGGGAGGCGGCGCGGCGTGCTCGGCAGCATCCCGCCGGCGCTGAGAGGGACGGCTTGCCGAGCCCGAAGCCAAGCGTGTGCGCGCACCCTGAGCGTTGTTGGTAAGCGGCGGCGAGGACGAAAGGTCCGAGAGCGGCGAGAGGGGCTCAAGAGCGGGAGCAGAATCAGGCGGGGGCGCGGGGACGGAGAGTGGCTTGAATGAAAAGTGGGCGTGTCCACCGTGCATTAAAATTATGTAGAGCGAGGGTATTATTAATTTGAATTTGGTGTCGTCGTTCGTGTGTTCGTCGTCGTCAGTGTCGTTGTTGTCGGCCAGCGAGGAGGGATGGAGGGAGTCGAACTGAGTCTGGGGACGGAAGAGTTGTAAGGGGGAATCGAAGGTGGGAGGGAGAGGTTAAGAGAAATCGAAAGGAACGAGAACTGAAAGAGGCCGTGATATCTGCCGCAAAAAGGTGGAGATCAGACTTCCGATCTAGTAATGACCCCTGTCACTTTGTCACAGCTAATCTATATTTATTCTTCATCCTGCATTAAGCGACTGATGTCATCATTTTGTCTCCTTCTCATTTCACTCCCGAGCCACAATCAGCCGAGTCTCCAGGCGCCTCTCCCACCCTTGTCCTCCTTTTGGACTAGCGATGGGCCCCCGGACAGCACCTCAAGAGAATGACGGCTGATCGGCATGCTTCTTATCGAACGTTCCGGCGTCATCAGCCGATTGTGGCCCAGAGCTTCTTTTCATTTTCTTTCATCTCTTCACAACGCGGTCACGCAGATAAAGAAGAAGTGTCACAAATTATATTTGGAAAAACAAAGCTCAGCATACGCATATATGCAGTCAGTATAATACAGGTCTCGAGCTCGTGATACAGAATATATGTGAAAAGACAGTACAAACGATCGTCGTCCTTTAGAGTGGAGGATGCGGGGCAACGGAAGAATTCGAGTCAGAATCGTCGGTGGGAAGCGCGATCAAGCACGTTAGAGCGCTGATCATAACGCAAAAATCTTCATTAGAAAACAGCGGTCGAGGAATAGACGAAGAGATAAGCGGATGATACCTCGCTTAGTATTGGCAGCTGACGAGGAGTACATTCAATCCCGTCTCTTTTACCCAGCCCAACTTCGCCCGTCGTCCACCCCGTCCACGAAGCTCGCGCACCAGAGCACTCCGACTCGGCCGCATTGCGCTCCGCAGCGCGTCGAGGCCCTTCTCCCGCATCGCAAGGTAATCCTTGACATTCAAGAATGCATTTGCCTTGAGCAACGCCTTTGCTGCGGTCAGGCTTTCAGGCAGCGCCCGCTCCGGTCCCGTCGCGGACACAAGCCCGAGCTCGACGGTGAGAGCTTGCAGGAACGTCAACCGCGACGCCCTGGACGTGTAGTAGTCCGGGTGCTGGATGAAGGCATTCATGAACTTCACCGCCTCGTCATATGCCACACCCAGCAGCCGATCCGTCTCCGACTGATAGATAGATGCTGACTGTAGGGGTAGCAGCGCATCCCCGTTCTCTGATATGTCATCGACAATCGAACGCGTGCCGAGCCCACGCGGGGTAGATGGTGCAGTCGACGGAGCTGTCTCCAAAGCCAAAACCTTCTTCGACTTGTTCTTGCCCTTGCCCTTCTTCGCCTTCTTCTTCGACAGCTTGCTTGAGTTTGAAACAGCTGCCGTCCCAGAAGCAGACCACCTATCAGGACTAGGTGAAGGCGCAGGTGACGGGTAAGAATGTGCCGCAGCGCTTGTGTCTTTGGGAATGGAACTCGCGGCAGGTGCAGGCGCACCCGTCGATGACCGATTCCCCCTCTGCTTCTTCTGAACCCCCTGTTTCCGCGGACTTGAAGCAGGGCTCTGCAGAGTCTGTGAGGCCTCAGCCCCAGGCGTCGACCGCGGACGAGTGGGAGGCGCAGCAAGGCTCGCGCGTGCCATTTGCCTCTCCAAGCCCTTCACGTCATCCGCCCACGCCTCCTTGACCGGCTCCAACGTTGCCTCGGATCCGTAAAGGAGAGGCGGTGCAGGCAGTGCCGACTCGCTCTTCGTCGACCTGTGTCCGCGCCTGCGTGGGCGCTGCACACTCGGCGGCGGCGTCCATATCTTCGACCCGCAATCGCCGCGTTCGAGCACAAAGTCGTCCAGGAATGGATTGGCCGTAGCGTGGCCATCGCCCTTACCTGGGCTTGCATATTAATGTTGTTGTTGTTAGACCCGTTATTAATGTCCTCGCGGAAAGGTATGATAGTGGAGCCCACACTAGAGTCGCTATCGCTGTCCTGCGTGTCGTCGACGAGAACGGGTGAGACAGAGGCAATGCTCGACTGCGAGGACACGGGCCACACAATCTCTTCCTCATCGTCCTCAAATGTCGCAGTAGCTCTCTGAGCAGGCGATGCATTATGGTCGTGTCCCTGTGCAAATGGCGTCGGGGATGTGAACGCAGCCGGCTGAGCGGTCGACGCAGAAACGGGTGTGGTAGTCGGCATCGTGCTGAACGATAGTATGTGGTGCGAAACGAAAAAGAACGGGTAAAGTACAGATAAGGATGAGAACGAGAGGGACGTTCGTCCAGTGGAATTTGGGCTCAAGATTGAGCAATGTGTATCGCAGTGCGGTGAGTCAGTCTGAGCAATAACGTAAAAATGAAGATTAGGAACCAATCTGAGACAGTCAGATAGATAACAATTAAGAGGGCAGACGCACCTGTGGAGACTGAAGAAACGCGGTGTCCTCAAATCCTAATCGTACCGCAGTAAAGGACTCGTGGATATGTGAATGCGTCTGCGGGGAATGAGTGGACGTTAAGAAATCCGCGTCAGTCGCCCTTCGATTTCGAGTCCGTATGAGTCAAATCTACAGGTGGACCAGCGAGGAACTCAATCGTCGCACGATGTATGTAGCTTAAGTACTGTTATCGGCGGGAGAGTCGACCTGTGCTGGGAGCAACCTGTACACATACGAGACAATAGTCGTCAGTACTACTGATACACAGCAATAGTGCGCCGCACTAGTAGCTCGATATCAGCCCGGAAGAAAACCTCTAACCTGTCTTCAATTAAGGATGTTGGGGCGGGGGTTATGTCTTACTCTAGGAGACTCGTACAAGAGGCTCTCGGTTTCAGTTTCGGCTTCGAATCGACAGATCACGCGCGATCCGATCGATAGATGCAAGTCAATGTTAAGAAAGGGCACGAGAGAGTTAAGCGGAGAAAAATAACTCGAAAATCGATTCGAGCCTGAATGGACCGCTGGTCGGGGAGCAAGAGTGCTGAGAAGGTGAAGTGAAGCACGGTAAGCTAAGGAACGGCTGCGCTGAGACCAGCTTGTGCTAAGGCAAGGGTTGAGGGCTGCAGGCAGCGCTGGCTCTTGGCCACGACGCGCAGGGTAGGCAGGATGCGACGAGGAGAAGGGAAGGTTGACTCGAGGGAAAGACCAGCTTGCTCATGCTGACTGTGTCGCTACGCACGGCCCTGCGGATGATTGCCGTGGTTTGGCGGGCCGAGACTCTGCCCAATCAAGTCGTTACTCGCGCTGAGACTAAAGAGAAAGTAACAACAAGAGCAGTTACTACGTAGCTACTGTGCGCAACTGATCTCGAGTTGATGGATAGCAGTGCGCATATTAGTGTTGTGTAGAGATAAAATTATGCGTTACAAAAGTAGGTAAAAGGCTACTTCCGGCTGATTTTCCAATATACCAGACTCGACCCCCACCCCGCAACCGCACACTGCTCGACATCCACGTTCGTCTTCCATCGACGCCCCTGCAAGTCCTTGACTTCCTTCGCCCGTCGCTGCACCATCATTAGTCGACCCTTCTCGGCCTTCTCGGCCACATCTTCGACCTTGCCAACTTTAGGGCCTCCACCGCCAGGCAGTCCGGGCAACTCGAGCGAAGCTGGAGTAGCAAGACTCGCACGTTTCCCATTTCCGAGCTGGTATTCCCGGTTCGCACCCCATACAAGCAGGTCGCGTCCGCCACCCGCATGGACACCGGGCCCCGCACGCGCGAGGGTATCGAGTGTGAGAAGCACATGTCCCGACGGCGAGACAGAGAGCGCGTATGGGATGATAGGCTGCAGGTTCTGCGTCTTCTCGCTAACTATAGATAGTCTAATGTCAAAAGCCTGAAAGACGGAAGAAAAAAAATCTCACATTCTAGTAAACCACTGATGGCCTTCACCCGTGAAGGATTGCCCTGTGCAGTGGTGTACATTCCATTCCCGAGCCCACCCCACTGCCCCATTCCACAACCGAGCAAATCGGTTGAAGGCATGAAGCTTCCATCTGTCCGCTCGACGGTGAAGAAAGTCAGGTCACCACCTAAGCAGAATGATATCAGCAATATCTCCAGAATCAGATGGATGTAAACCCACCCGTATTGATATCAATGCATTTTGACCGCGTCCCTACCGGAGTATTCCTTGAAAAAACCACCTCCGTCGGGATGGTGATTGTATCAACAGTCAAAGTCGATCCGAGGCCGAGTTGCCTTGATGACAGCGGTGGATTTTTTGAAAAAGCAGTCAGATAAGGCACATCCGAGGTCTTTAACTCGGACAAATATACTTACCCGTATTCATTCGCACCCCAAGCCAGCACTCTGCCTTCTACTTCGGTCCGCACGTAACTCGACCGCGCACCCGCGACAGCCTGCACTACTTTTATATCCTTCAATGCAGGGATTTCAAACAAACGATCGCAAAATCGAATGTCCGTCTTCTCTAGTTCAGGGGGAGCAGTTTCTTCTGATAGAGTCTCTGCAGCGAGAAGATTAGTACGCTGGTTGCGCGATACGTTCGCATACGGGTCGGCGATAGCCTTCGGGACAAGGTCAACCGTCACGCGGTCCGTAGTGGAAGAATCAATGTGTGCAGGTAAGGAAATCTTGCGCAGTCCAAGTTGTCCATACGTATTGGCATTCTTCGAGATTGGGTGTGCGAAAGTGCGTCCGCTTGAGGTGAGGGCGAGGAGGTGCTCATTCCCCGCTGAGATAGAGACAAACCTGAGACATCAACTTGTTAGCGTCATCTTAATCTAAGGGTCAAGTAACTGACTTCTCGCCTCGACCAAGCTTCTGGTCTGCTCTAAGCTCAATGTAGTCTTTATTCACTTCATTTGAACCCCAGCTGAATGGGTTCCATGACGAGCTACTCGACTGTTCGCCAGTGCTTGCATGCGAAGCCGAGGCAAGCGTATAGACCTTCCCAGAAGAAGAAAGCGCGAATATACGCGAAGGTGCTGCTTGCACGCTCACAATGTCCTACGTATGCACCGTCATACATTATTCGAAAGCATCACGCAAGGACAAAATTGCAGACAAAGTGCATACCTTACCAGCGAGGCTCAGTATCGGTCCTCTACTCTGCGCATCCCATTGGTAAACATCTCCTCGCGCGTCCACGCAAACTCCATGCCGAGCATGCAAAGCCAAATCGCGCAGTGCGACGTCCCTCAGCCATGGGACACTCGAGGGTGCGCGAAATGCGTCAAGTTCAGGCTGCATGGGTGAAAGTAAGCCTTCCCTTGTTTGCGCAGCAAATCAGCTACAGAGCGAAAAAACTGAGACAATCAAGTATGAACGTACCTATTTGACCCCCATGCAAGCGAGAGCAGGTGCTCGTCGTCCCAAATTGGAGCTGAGTCTAATGATCTCGCCTTGACATTTGGCGGTTCAAGTGTGGCTTCATTGAGTATGGGATTTGTTTTAGCATACGAATAGACGAGAGCTGCTGCAGTCGCGCTGCCAGCAAGCGCAGCGACGGGCAGCTTGAAGTCCAGGCGTCGCGAGCCAGGATGAATCTTGTTTACATTCGAAGAGTCTGTATGTATGCGCGCCTTACTATTACCAGTGCATCGTATGGATGGGGTCTCCCGAGGGCGGGCGACGCGGCACGTCTGGCGCAACATAGGCTAGAGACACGAAGAACGGGACGAAAGGAGTCAAAGGACCACAAATGATCGGCGCTGGATTTTCAAGCTTTCCGCCGCTTCTTATTCGTCCGTGCGCACGCTCAATTCATCCCAAGACAAAAATACCTGGATAATACAGCGTAATATGTGCGACGTGTATGAGTATTGGTGGACATGCAATATGAAAAGGATGCCGGCGGCTAACAGAAAACCGAGCGAGCAGGAAAAGATAACACAGCATAGTAGACAGCACTGATCTGAAACTATGTTCAAGCTGAGACAAGAAACAAACCAAAGTGGAGAGGGTCTGAAGAAAGCGCGGACGGTGGAAGTTAGCGTATATAAGGTAGAACACATGCCATAGACGAAATGAGCATTGAGGTTTATACTGTACAATAAAAGAAAATCCAGAAAACTCTGGCCTAGTAAGGCTCAAAGTGTATGCGTGCGGCCTCGGATGGAATATTACCAGTCATCTGGAGTTTTTCAAATAAGGGGACGTGTAGCGCGGCCTGCCGTTGCAGAAGACGCTCGATTAGCGCACGCAAGATTTCGGCCGCAGTAGAAGAGCAATTATGAGCCCTTAACACCTGCAATGCCGTAGGAAGCTCATGCTCATTGCTGATATCATGCTGCTCGGTGCAGACCCACTCCAACTCTTCGGAAGTGTTAAACGAAATCGTGAACGTCTGGAGGCCGGGCACGCTGATGTTGGATGCGAGATGTAAGGCTTTACAAAGGAGTCCATCGTAACGTGGTTGGTCAGGTACCCCACTGAGGTCAATACTCAGGTGAGCAATGCCAATGAGACCCATTGCGGGCCAGATAGGGTTCAATGTATGCGTCCACCCGGACCCCTCGAGCACTATAGAGACGTCTAGAGCTCGCTTGCCATCATATGACCGTTCTGTCACCCACTTCATAAATTCTGTCATGCCGTAAATCTGAGGTCCGGCCCGGACAACAAGGTGCAACTTTGAAAGTCCAGGCTGAGATGCGATAAACGATGGTAGGCGAAAGCCATACCAGTATGTGCCCTCTCCAATGATGAGCGACAGGAAGGTGAGTCCTGTTTCGATACTACTGGCTGGAAGGCAGTTGGTCAAATGCAATTGAGATATGTTCGGCATCCGAGTAACCAGGCACTTGAATATGCCTGATAATCTCCGGTCTAGAACTGCTGAAAGATATTGCGAATGAAGATAACCGAGCTCTAGTTTGGTGACTTTACCAAAAGTCAGGGAAGCGAGCTGATCACACAACAGCTGGCTGCTGTCATGGTCGTTCTGCAGGATTATGCGCAAGTCTTGCCACCGTTCCGCCTGAAGCTTAAAGACGTCGGAAACTCTCTCATCACGGAGATCGCTTGAGAGTAAGTCCAGAGTCAGGCTGTGAAGCTTGCTCCTTTCCAACTGTATGTGGAGAAGCCGAGGAATTGCGGAACTTAGAAAACCCCAAAATTCAGGACTGGCCTGCACAACATCGCGAAAGTATCTGCAGACAGCCTGTAGCTCCAGCACGCGCTTCAAATAGCAAACAGGCCCAAGGCCCATTTCCTCGCATGTCGAAAGGAATATAAGTTCTCGAAGAACTTCGACTGGCAGAGAATGTAGGTCAGGATGGATAGGCTCATTCTGGATGACGGACGCGGAAGGCTCTGCAACTTGAACGGTCCTCGTCGCTGCATCTGTAGTACTGCATGGATCATACAGTGTGCCGCAAGTTTTATTGCAGGAAATCATCGCAGAATCCTGGGAGTTCCGCCTCTCTCTTATGATAATGGAACTTCTTCAGAATACAGAGAGCCACAGCAGAATCGGCGGACTCACAGTTGGGTTTGCACATTATCGAAGAGAGCTGTGTCTGTGGTGATTCCAAGAGAACTGCATCTGAGACGAGAGGCGACACCCTCTAGTGGCTCGATGTCGCATTGAGAAAAGCCTATTTCCTCCGAGTCCATCTCGAGGATTGAAGACGAGGTCATACTACTACTAGTACTAGATGACTGAGTTCGGAATTGAATGATCGGCACTCCTTTTCCTTACATATATAGCTACCAGCTGAAGTCCCGGCTTCACCGGGACTTCGCTTCAAATGCAGTGCTTAGATCCATCCCGGCTTCGCCGGGACTTGTTTTTTTAAACACAATGCTTAGATCCATCCTGGCTTCACCAGGACTTGTTTTTCTAAACGCAATGCTCTGATCCATCCTGGCTTCGCCAGGACTTGTTTTTTTAAACGCAATGCTTAGATCCATCCTGGCTTCACCAGGACTTGGGTTTAAACACAGTGCTCATATTTATTCTGGCTTTATCTGAGTTCTACAGATAATATACAGGTGAGTGTAAGTGATGGCTGAGTCATGTGCAAGCTTTATGCAGCAACTCCCAGCCAAACTGGTGCACATGACTTAGCCTTCACTTACACCCACCTGTATTATCTTAGTCTGTCTGGAAGAAACTTGAATTTTATTGTGAAATTCTAATTACACTAAAGCCCCACTAAATACAATATTGGTTGTCACATTATGTCAGTTGCCCATGTGTAAGGACAGGTGTAGTAAGCTTATGACTAATATGTACAATCTTTTCTTTTGTTCCTGCACATTTCTGCTTAACTTGCAACTTCTACAGTTATAGACAGCCATATTGTAGATCTCTCTTCCTCAATGTTTTCTGGAATGATGCTCAGTGCTGTATGATGAGGATCATGTAGGAATTCAATGCTTAAACAAAGATTTCCCTTGCTGACTTTTTCTCTGGAGGCTCTGACTTACTCACTCAGAGTACTGCTTTCAACCTTACATTGTACTTCACTGCAATCTTCAGTCTGGCTGCAAGTTATGCTCCTATGTTCTCAGCTTTATGTATCACCTTATTTTTCCTTGGGACATCCATTGGAGTGAGTCCTAATATAATATAAAGTGTAAGTCTGTGTCAGCGACGGACTACAGGTATGCAAAAAGGTAACCGGGTTGCGCGGAACTCAGTCAGAGGAAGAGGAAAGAGGGAGAGAGTGGTGAGCCAGGGGAGCTGACACAGTGCAGAGATAGGGGGTAGCTTCTGGACGTAGCCAGGTAGAATCGACCAGGTCGAAACTAAGGGATAAGTACAGGAGGACTACCTACTTATATACCCTTCAGAGGCTACGCACGGACCAGGGAATTAGCTACTACATAAAGATAGATGATAGAACGTCATGGAACTTCATAGAACAATGACATCATAGGATCAGTCAGCAAGTAAGGATAGTATGAGAAAGAACGTAATGAATAATGAGTAAGCAGGAATAAGTGTGATTAGTGATGGGTGGATAAGATATGATAAGATAAGATAAGGGAAAATGATAAGAGAATAAGAGAATAAAATTAATTAAACAGCGTCCATGACATGACCCTCTTCTTTAAGGTGAGTGTCCCGATCGCTCCTGTTCCCTACCCTGGAACTTACCGGCCCACCACTGTGCTACTCCTTTCTGTATCTCAGGCTCCGTCATCTCAAATATGGGTTGGAACTTCAGCTGCGACATCTCTAAGGTGTTGAGGGCACGAGGAGCACTGGGAGTCGATTTATGAAATTCATCGATGGCCTTTTGAGAGTTCGTCAAATTCTCAATTGGCTCCCAGGTGCATTCTTCATTCGGATACCCTTTCCAATGTACAAGGTATTTGAGCTTCCCTCACACCAGTTTGGAGTCGACAACCTTTTCGACCTCATATTCCGGCACATCATCAATGATCTCGGGCAGGGGTGGCGGATCTTGCTTTTGTGATGTATACTGTGGCTCATGGTATGGGGAGAGGAGTACTTCATTGAAAACCGGATAGACTTTCTTCCATGTACGTGGAAGTTTAAGCCTATATGCTGACGTGCCAATTTTCTTTTCAATGATGAAAGGCCCATAGCGTTTATCTCCCAGCTTCTTCATAGGACGGTCTGTCTTTAAGTGAGTTCCTTCAAGCATGACCTTATCCCCAGGTTTATACTCGATGGATTCTCCCTTTGTCCTGTCATAGAAGCGTTTCATGGTTTCGGCCACATGTCTTAACGCTGATTCGGTTTCCTCCCTGATCTTGGCCATCCGGTCGGCAAACTGTTTAGTGGACTCGTTGGTCAATTCGCGTCTAGGATTTGTGCCCTTGTATGGGTGTCTCCCATGGTTGACAAAAAAGGGTGACGCTCCTGTCGATGTCTGTTCCTTGTTGTTATACACGAATTCTGCTAATGCAAGCCATTCTGCCCAGTCTGACTGATGGTGGTTAACGAAGAGACGGAGGTACTGTTCTATCTCTTGGTTTATCCGTTCTGTCTGACCATCTGTCTGTGGGTGATATGCTGTTGACGTGTTTCCCTCGATGCCCAGTAATCGGTATAGTTTGTTCATGAACTTGGACTCAAACTGTGATCCTCTGTCATGAATAAACTTTCGTGGTATGCCGTGCAGTCTGAAGACATGATCCCGGTAGAGCCTTGCCATTCCTTCTGACGTTACGCTCACGGAGGTAGGGATGGCATGCACCTGTTTACTGAACCTGTCAACAAAGACACAGATCGCGTTATGCCCATTGGACTCAGGGAGTTTGCCGATCAGGTCTGCCGTGACGATTTCCCAAGGACTTTTCGGGATCTCGTTTGGGTTCAGAGGGTTATGCGGTTTCACTCTGTGCACCTTGGTACGTTGGCATGCATCGCATCCCTCGACATACATTCGAACATCTCATTGGATTCCTGGCCACCAGTAGTTGCGTGTGATTAACTCATGGGTCTTATAGCGCCCCGGGTGTCCTGCAAGTGTGCTGTCGTGATGGTTTCGAATGATGTCTTCCCGGAGTTTATGGTCCTTTGGCATGTAGATCCTGCCCTTCCATGTCAACAACCCTTCTTCCTCTTCATCCCACTCTCGCTCCTTCCTTCCTAACGCCTTCACAACTGCCCTGTCCCTGTTGTTTTGTACCCTTTTGATTCATTTGACAAAGTCTGCATCTAGTGCTTCTAGCAGTGTTGCATTTACAAATAAGTCTGGCTTGAGCAAAATGATGTCGATATTGTCGTTCTCCCCCCTCTCATGGTCCGCTCGTCTCGAGAGGAGGTCAGCCTTTGTCATCAGGGCACCTGGTTTATGAAACAGTTTGAAGTCGTAGTCTGCTAACTCCTGTAGCCATCTCGCTTGTCGGTGGTTAATCTTCTGGGGTTTTCGGAAATATTGGAGGTTGAGGTGATCCGACCAGATTTCAAAGGTTTGTGTTGCTCCCAGAAGATATTGTCGCCAGTCATCCAGTGCACACATGATCGCAAACATTTCTTTGTCGTAGATTTCATAATTGCGCTCTGCTTGGCTAAGCGCTTGTGATCGGTATGCAATTAGATGCCACTTTCCGTCAATGAATTGGGACAGAATGGTGCCGTTAGCAAAATACGACGAATCGGCCTCCACCCAGAATTGACCGTCATCAGCTGGTACTGCGAGTACAGGTTCCTCACAGAGCTTCTGCTTCAGACGTTCAAAGGCCTCTTGTTGCTCCACCTCCCACTTCCACTCTACATCTCCGGTCAACACTGTCAGGGGCTTCGCATAGTGACTGAACGCTAGGATAAAGCGGCGATAGTAGTTGCAGAACCCAAGGAACGACTGTAGTTCTTTCTTGTTCTTAGGAACTGGCCAATCTTTTACGCCTGCCACTTTTGCAGGATCCATGCGAATCTGTCCATTGCCGAGGATATGCCCAAGATAGTTCACAGTTTCTTGGGCGAAGCTGCACTTTTCCAGCTTTAAGAACAACTTGTTTGCTTGTAACACTTCCAGGACTTGTCGGACGAGTTTGTCATGATGTTCGCAGGTTCGTGCGAAGATCAGAATGTCATCCATGTAGACTATGATGTGTCCATCATTGACGAGTTCTCGGAAGATTTCGTTCATAAATCCTTAGAAGGTCGCCGGTGAATTTGTGAGACCAAAAAACATGACCGTTGGTTCAAATAGATCGCAGTTTGTCCTGAAGGCAGCTTTGTGTTCATCGCCCTCTTGAATCTGAATGTTATTGTAACCCCAGTGTATGTCAAGCTTTGTGAAGAATTTCACCTGCTTTGTCTTGTCAATGAGTTCTTGGATTAGAGGTAACGGGTATTTGTTCTTCACTGTCATGTCATTGAGTTTGCGATAATCCTGTATGGGGCGAAGCTTGCCATCCTTCTTTTTGATGAAGAAAAAGGGGGATGCCATCTCAGATTGAGAGTTATGAATACAGCCAGTTCTCAGGTTTTTGGTGAGGAATTCGTCCAGCGCCACCTGTTCTGATGGACTGAGTGGGTAGATCTTACAGTCAGAGAGTTTTGAGCCCGGTTTAAGTTCGATAGCATGATCTCAAGGGTGTCTCTCTGGTAACTGATCAAATTCCTGTTCGCTGAAGACATCTGCAAACTCTTTGACATAGTCTGGGACCTCCTCAAGTGCCTGTTGCCTGACCTTCAGCGCCTTCCTCGGATTGGACTTAATGTATCCATCCCAATCGAAGAGAAAGAGCTGATCGCCATCTTTGAGTTCCACCAGATCAAGGTTTTCATTGGGGTCTGCATCAATGTCCTCTAGACTATGGATATAGCTGCATACATCGGGGCATCGATCAAATTTGATCGTGGATTTTTGCCAGTCGATGTTGGGATTGTGCAGCTTTAACCATTCATGTCCGATGAACACATCTGTTTTTCCTAGATCTGTGACTGCAAAGTGGATGCACTCTGAATGATCCTTTATTGTCATGCGCATTTCCACGAACTCTGTGATTGAGCTATCCTTGTTGAGCGTGCCATCTGCATTATAGACTCAGATCGGGATGGGTGTCTTTCTTGTCCTGATCTGATGCTCTTCGACAAAGGATTGGTTGATACACGAGCCAGTGCAGCCACTGTCCAGTAGTACATCTACCTTAAACTGGTTACCGGTGTTGGTCATTTGGAGGAGAATCGGTACCATGAGCTGTTGCCCCCAAGACCCTCTTACAAACCGTTTCGGACCCCTCAGGTCCCTAACAACTGCCACGGCATCTGATTCTTCTAGTGCAATGATTTGATGCACCGTCTCTTCATTCGCTTCAGCATGCCTCTGCTGTTTCATCCACACTTGGAGAGTCATCAAAGCACTTTTGAGTTTATCCTCTTTGAGACGCTGTACAACCCATGGTGCCATAAAGGGGATAGGGTGATCTCTCTGGGGTTTTCTCTCAGCTTGTTTTGACAAGTTTTCATTTTTCACGGATTTCGGTTCAGTTCCGGCCAAGGAAGAAATAGAATTAAAAGATTTGGAATAGGGTTTTACATGATTTTCAGACACAGGAGTAGAGCAAAATGATGAGACAGAAATGTTGTTATAAGTAGGCGTATCTATACTACTAACTACTGGCACAGGAACAGAAGGAATATTTTTGCGAGTGACATTGCTTTTTACATTTTTTTGTGTTTTATCTAAATTATCTACAGAGTCCATAGAATTATCAAAAATGGCCGTTTGGAAAACTGAAACTGAACCTATCCCAGTCAGTGCTGTGTTCACTGCTGGGGCTCTGCAAAATCCAACTCCTGCTCAAAGAGCATCTCCTCTTCTTCCTCCACAAAGTCTGACTCCTTGAGCATCGCGGTCTCGTCTGCCCAGACTTTCCTCTCTTGTGGCTCCATCCCCATCAACACAGCCCTTATCACTTCCTTTCTCTTTGGGCAGTTCGCCTTTCGGTGTCCCTGCCCTCCACAGTAGTAGCAGGCACCCGATCGCCTTAACTCTTCTAGTGACACATCCATCGGCTTCCCCATGCCTCCATATGTGACTCCGGTGGCGTCGCGCCTTTCAGGAATTCTGGGTGCAAATGTTTGAGTAGTTTTAGGTTGGGGTGCCTGGGGTCTGGGCGGGGCAGCACGCATTTGTTCAATTGCTTTCATTTGATGTCTGGCATTGTCAAATCGAATGGCTTTCTCTTGCCAACCTTTGTACGTGGTTGGGACTGTGTCACTCATTTCAATCCGATATACGATCTCTCTATCCAAGGCTTTCGTCAGCTTGTGAATGAGGGTGTCATCATTTTTGGCATCATCGTTGTATCCTGCTGCACGGCGATAGATATCGAACTGCTGGAAGAATTGGTCGGCTGTGATATCCCGAGTGTGCTTCCAGTTGTCCAATTTTTGCATGGCATTCATGCGTTCGTTTGGGTCCCCAAACGCTTTCTCCAGTTGTTCGTTGAACTTCTGGCGACTGACGAGTGAGAAGATTAGGTAGCTGTCCATCTTGATGCTTTCCAAGAAGTTCTGTGCCCAGAGTGCAGCTGATCCTTCCGTCATGAATGATAACACGAAAAGGAAGTAGTCCTTATCGTTCACGAAGTCCCCTGCGTTTGCTTCAATGTAGAGGGTGATGGCACGCTCGAACTTCTTATAGCCTCGCCCGTTAAATATCTCGGGTTTGGCGATGTGTCTTCCTCCATTGCTGTTTGTCGTTTGGGGAGAGGGGACGGGTGCTGCTGAGGCTCCTGGTGTGGGGGTTGCCAATAGTCCCAGGCCATGCAGCGTGTTGATGATTTCCTGCATCATCGCATTTGAGATTGCCGGTGCTCCTGTAGCTGGTGCGACAGGAGTTTGGGGTTCCGACATCACGGGCGATGGTGCTGGTGATGGGTGAGGTGGTTGGTGGGCTCCTAGCTCGTCGTCTAGGTGTACTAGATCATCGTCGGTTAGTGGTGGTAGTTGTGCAAGGACAGCGTCAGCAGTGTCTTCGGGTGGTGTATTCCAACGCTGTGCTGCTGATTCAGACGGTCGGGTGTACGGGTGTGGAGCCAGCTCAAATCAGAAACAACACTGCCAGCCGACAGGTGGTGCGGACGCCTGCAGATCTGATTGAGCACTGTAACAAGACTCCGGATGTGGTGGTCGACTTTCACTTGCTGATCAAACCCGGATCTTCCTCTGTGAAGACTCCAACGGGCGCCAAGGGACCTTTCCGAAGATCACCCCCAAGGCCTGGTAGCTACTCTCGAGTGGGTCGGACTCAACGTTACCCCCTCTCAAACAAGCGCTGGTTGATCGAATAGAAAGAGGACGGCGGGTTATGAAACGAGTGAGTTTAGTAATGAAAGTAGATGGTTAACGACGTATCAGCCTGATCGATGCACGTGAGATCGATCTGAGAACAGGTGTGGGTCGAAGTGATCGTAGTCGGGGTCACAGTCCAAGTCGTCGGACGCGTCAGACAAGAATGTTGGTTTATAGTTCGAGGTTGCGGACAGGTAGTGGTCGGTTTTGAGGTACTTGAACGATGTAAGGGTTGAGTGTAATGATGATGGATAAGAGGAAGAGGTCGAGTGTGAAGGTGATAGTAGGTGTGCAGGTAAGATGGTAGAACGTGGCGTGATAAAGAGATTGGTGTCAGTAAGAAACGCGAATGTTCAGAGCCAGCTTAGCAGTGGTGACTGAGAAGTGCGCAAGGTGGTAAGGAGGGTAGTTTCGACCTTGTGTCAGTGATGGACTACGGGTACGCAAAAAGGTAACCGGGTCGCACGGAACTCAGTCAGAGAAAGAGGAAAGAGGGAGAGAGTGGTGAGCCAGGGGAGCTGACACAGCGCAGAGATAGGGGGTAGCTTCTGGACGTAGCCAGGTAGAATCGACCAGGTCGAAACTAAGGGATAAGTACAGGAGGACTACCTACTTATATACCCTTCAGAGGCTACGCACGGACCAGGGAATTAGCTACTACATAAAGATAGATGATAGAATGTCATGGAACTTCATAGAACAATGACATCATAGGATCAGTCAGCAAGTAAGGATAGTATGAGAAAGAACGTAATGAATAATGAGTAAGCAGGAATAAGTGTGATTAGTGATGGGTGGATAAGATATGATAAGATAAGATAAGGGAAAATGATAAGAGAATAAGAGAATAAAATTAATTAAACAGCATCCATGACAGTCTGCCAGAGTGTTCTTACTACAGCCGACATGACACCAACTGTCTGGATGTTGTGTCATGACTTGGAGTACTGAGTCTACACCACAATACCGAGTCTACACCATGACCATGCCAAGTCTGAGTCTGAGTGCCAAGTCTCATGATCGTGCCAAGTCTGAGCCCAAGTGCCGAGTCTGGTGAATGTACTGACTCTGAGCCTGAAGACTGACTCTGAGCCCAAAACTTAGTGGCAGCATAGCCTCAGGACCTTCAGAGCAGGGCACGTTACATTCTATTTATGTCCTTTTCATATTCCCTTCACTCCCCAACCCATCTGAAGCTAATGTGAACTTGTCCGATGCTTATACACACTCGCACTGAGTCAAGTGATCCTTCAGCATGCAAATGCTGAGTTACATATTCCAAGAGCAATTCTTAATGGATTCCTTTCAGACTGGTACTGTATAGTTCATATTATATAATCCTTTCTATTTGAACCCTTTCTAATGCCTTTGTTGCCTCAGTCTATCTAACAGCAACAAAGGTGAGTAGACAATTTTCCTGTATATATTTCCAGTCTATCTGACAGCAACAAAGACTGTTTTGTCCTGTCTGTCTTGTGGGCTCAAGTGTTGGCACTACCTAGGTGCCTTCCATAAAGGTCCTGTGCTGTCTTATATATGTAAACTATTTTTTCATCATCAAGAAAGCTCAAATTAGTTGATGTGATGTGGCAATTTATACACCAATACTCATGGGGAAGATGGCATATTAATTTTCTAATTAGATTTAATTTTTTAATGAATTTTCCGATTTTGTTCAAGTGAGAAATGGGTTGTTTGAGCTCAAAGTGTTGTGTGTATGCTGCCGCTTTGAGTGATCTGCAGAGTTGCTGCTTTGGGGGGGTGCTGTGAAAAGCAGCAGGGAGAAGGCTGGTTAATAGTGACAAATTTTAGTCAGAATTAGTCAGTTTTAGTCAGTTTTAGTCAGAATTTGTCAGAATTTGTCATATCTGATGGTGGCTGTGGGCAAAAGGGCCTTTGTCGGATCAATATTAAGACCAGCCCTGGAGTTCCCGGCTTCACCGGGAACTCCGCTGGCCATCAATCCGAGTTTTTTAGGCATTGCTTAATCTGAGTTTTTTTGTTTCTTCAGATTTAATTAATGCAATTTCTCACTCTAAAAGCTATACCTATTCAAGGTTCCTTGCTGGCCATCAGTCTAAGCTCTTAGGACAATTCTTCATCTTAGTTCACATGATTCTTCAATTGCAAAACTATATATCTCACATACACATGCTTGAAAGCAATCTGAAATTTTATTGTATGACATTTTGTTTACAACAAAACCTCACTAAGTACAATATTGGTTGCTGAGAACTTGAAGATAGAATAAGTCTCCTTCAATGGAGAGACATAGTGCATAATACCTGCTTCTCATGTCTTCATTTAAAATAGAAAGGATATTCTTTATGCAATATAGATAGTATGTTAGGACACCTTATATTATATTCATAAAAGGCTATAGGTGTAGGCCTGCCAGAGTATTCTCACTACTTCTAACATGTTGCTGACTTCCTATACATCATGACTTGACTCTGATGTATTGAGTGTCTGACATTCCAAGACACAAACTCTGAAACACAACCATGTAGCTGTACTACAATTATGAGAAGTCTAAGTCTGAGACTCAGTGGGAGCCTCCAGACCTTTGGAGTCTGACACATTATGTTCAGTTCATGCCCTTTTCACATTCCCTTTACTTCCCAACTCATCCAAAGCTTATATGCACTTATACTGAGTTGTGCTATGTATACTCTGGCATGAGCCAGGTCAGTGATTTACATATTGTGAGAGTAATTCTCAATGGACTCCAATTGGTTGATTTTCTACTGAAATTAATTTTATAATACACATGGAGAAGATAGCAGAATATTTTTCTAATTGACTTATTTTTTTCAGCATTTTTCCTAACTTTTTCATATGAGGAATGAGTCATTTGAGCTCAAAGTATAAAATTGATTGTAGATGATTTGCATGCTGCTGCTTTGGAATTACCACTTTTAGCCATCAAATGTTTGAGAGAAGAGCATGATTTGATTAAAAAAATTTCCCTGATTTTTGTGATTTTTTTCATATTTTTTACAATTTTTTTCATATGGGAAATGAGTTGATTGAGCCTACAGAGCGGTCTGCTCACGGATGTGTGCCCATGTGCAGACATCATGTGATGATCTGCAATGTTGCCACTTTGAGCCATCAAAATTTTCGGAGCTGGCCGGAGCAGGAGCATGTGTGTGACAACTAAAGAAGGAAAAAGGAAGCATCAAAAAATTGAAAGTCCGAATTTAGTCATCATGTGGCTGTGTCGAAAGTGGCCCTTTGCGTTTGTATATTAAGATAGGTCGCTGCTTCCCATTGGATGGTCATGAAAAATTTCCACCACTAGCACTAGTACTGTGCTACGTCTTCAAATGCAAGCAATCATTAACCTGATCTAGGCTTCCACATTCTACCACATATTTACAAAAACAAGTCCGCGCAAAGGCCTCAAGTTCTCAACCCAGCCGAGTAGATTCCACTGTGCCCCTCAACCAAATGAGTAGAAATTGGATTGCATGAGTGATTTGTGTTTCATAAAGCTGACTTCCACCACCACCTGAAATTGGCGTAGGTGTGAATTTATATTAATGGAGTAAGTGATGAAGGCGAGGGATTAGAAAAAAGACAGACAAAAGACGTCAGCGGCCATGCGAAGTACCGGAACAGAAAACCCGTATCGATTTCATAAATAACTGGTATGCGAAGACGCAAACAATACAGAAAAGTGCTCGCCGGAACATGCTGTTGGGGATTCGTCTTATGAGTCGATCGCTCGGCCAGAAAATGACGGGATGAGAGCTGGAGACAATAGATGAAGTCAGCATCTAACAATACCAAGAATTCAAAGACGCAACTCGATGAAGAAACAGGCAAGGACAATTATGGGGAATCATAATTCCAACCTCCAATCAACTCGCTCCTTGCCCAGCAGGTCCTCAATTGCTACACGGCCGGCACGACACGGTAGGCGGTTATCAATCATCACGAGCCTTGCCAGAGGCGGGACACCGAGAGACACTTGTCGTTGTACCAAACGCGCGACCAGCATATGTATAATCTCGAGGGCAGCTATTGTGCAATTTCGGACCGTCAACGTCTGAAATGATGAAGGGAGTTCATGATTGTCATAGTCATCGTGCTGATCCGTGCAGCTCCATACCGGCGCCGCGGATGTGGCCAAGGAGATCGTCAATGTCTGGAGCTCGGGAACGGAAGTGGTGGATGAAAAGCGCAAAGCTTTGCAGAGAAAACCGATACACTGTGGCTGGTTAGGCACGTCGCTAAGGTCGATGTGTAAATGGTCGATGCCTATACGTCTACCAAGGAATGCCCAAATGGATTTCGACGAATTCACCGACAACTGGCCGTCAAGCTTTAGCGCGATATCCATGCCCCTCCCTAAACTGTTATTATCTGCGCTACATTCCAAGAGGAAGTTTATGAAGTCTTCTTCAGAATTGGCATTGTTCCGGATATAAAGGTTTAACTTCCTAAGGCAGCGATTGGCAGCAATGAAAGTTAAGAAATGAAGGGGCGACCAGACAGACGACTCGCGAATCGAGAGCGTTAGCGATGTAAGTCCGTCTGGAACATGCCCAATTTGTTGTAGATTGGTTATATGTAGGTGCAAGAGGTTTGGCGTCCGTTCGGCCAGGCAGTCACAGATTTTGTGAGGCTCAAGGTGCATCTCTAGGCCCATCGAACCTCGCCTTGGATACGTGTGGATAAGCTCCAAGCTTACGAGCTTTTCCAGGTTCAAAGACGATATCTGATCGCATACGACTTTGTTATAGCCCCTTTCTGGGACATGTACGCGCAAGCTTCGCCAGCGATTCGCATGGAGTCTGAAGATATTGGAGACAGTCTCGTCGTGGAGGTAAGGCGCATACAAATCTAGAGTCAAGTCGCATTGTCTACTTCTCTCCAGTTGTATTTCGAAGAGCTGAGGAATGTTGGAGGACATAGCCGTCCAGAACTCGGGGCTGCTCTGAACGATGTCGCGGAAATGGCGACAGACGGACTGTGACACGAATGTGCGCTTCAGAAAGAGGACGGCATCCAGCTCTTCATCCTTGTCCACTGAGAGACGAAGGACTACTCGAAGGATCTCTACCGAGAGAGAGCGCAAGACGAGAGCGGTAGAACTAATATTTGCAATCAAATATTGGTGCGGTAGAGTCAGCAAACCCAACCTACTTCTGTTTTTTGACATCACCAGAGCATTCGCCAGCGGCAGCTTGTTTTCGAGGAGGGTTATCATCGAGATGCAAGCTCCCAGAGGTGCTTGGCCCGGCGTCGGTCTCAAGGGAACTCGATTCCATGTCGATAAAAGCTGGCGGTCAACTTGAAGCCTGAAATAGCTGCTCACTCGAATGATCGACGCTCATTTGTGCATGTAGACACCCTCACTGTATGATATTTATTTCGCCTCTGTCCACTGAGCCATAAAAACCACTTGGCTACAAAAACTTAACTCCGGGTACTACATACTTAAAAGAATTAAATTCAAAAAGTTTGTAGCATGAACCATCCCTTCTCTTCATAACACCTTCTCAAACCAAACAAGTGAGTTCGGCTGCGCCCCTTCCCCAGTCTCACAATCACCCTGCACCTTGTCCGCATCACGCAAAATCCCGCATGCGAAGAACCCCTGTACCCGATGTCCCGATCGTTCGCCAGAATTGACACTCTCAATGACGAAGCGTGCTGTCGCTGGTGCCGGTCGAAGATGTTCGAACGGACCTTCATTCGCACCGAAGCCGTGAGTGAACAGCGTAGTGGCAGCAAACGAGAAAGTATCTGAGTGTAGGCGCGTAAGACGAATCTGCTTCGACCAGATGCAATCATATGCTGCTAGAAGTTGCAGCTTCGAGCCATGCTCTCCCTTAGCTGTATCAATAATCGCAAACTGGGCTCGAAGCGAGGCGCAGTAGTCATCCGCGGACACGGCTGTTTGAGTGGCGGATTCATGATCAGAATAGGTGCAAAATGTGATGTTTCCATAGTCAGGACGATAATATGTCCCAGCATAGAGTTCTAGAGGCAGGGAAAGTGGCAGACTGCCTGAGCCACCCAACGAATCGTCCAATCCCATATCAACACTATTGCTATTCGTCCTAGACATTCGTGATATGTTTTTGATACCAGGAATCAATTTTCTCACATTGCAGATAGATTTGAGTGGCTGAGACCAAGCACATCTTCAATGATGCGAGGGCCTATAAGATTATTTGCTGCTTGGCCTTCGTCTGTATTTGTGAGAGATACAATGCCTAACTTCGCATGCGGTAAAAATTCAACCAAACTTAGAAATCCCGGTAGTCCGCCGCTATGAGTTATGATCTACAATTGTTTAGCACATGAATGGATGTTTCAACCACAAATTTAAAAAAAAAACAGACCTCATGCCCTCGGTATGAATAACGGCTCCAGCCCATGCCATACCCGATGACAGAGCTGATGCTTCCGATGCCAGTCCCTCGCCTGACTACAGATGCTGTTGTCACTGCCTCGAACGCTGTCTTCGGGATGACAGTACTGTTTGACACGGGGTCCACGCCCTGGTTAAGGAGCATCTGCAACCACTTTGTCTATTAGAGAGAAATTTCATTACGTGCTTATTTCTAAGAAAGCAAGGACAAATATACCATATCCCTTGCGTTAGATAAAATACCTCCAGCGCCACTAAGCATCCAATGGACTTCTTCAGTGAACCAGTACGGGATGCGACGACCTGTAGTTGACCAAGATTGAGATAATTTTCCCGTTGCTTCTGCTGCATTCGGTGACATTGTAGTCACATTCATTCCAAGTAGCTTGAATATACGATCATGGGCAAAGACGCTGAAGGGAACGCCTGAATATAGCGTGAGTATTTTTGCACCCACTACGTACATCTGGATTTGAAAAGCGGTTATCAGGACAGACTGGAAACAAAAAGAAATGACCAGGGTCTCTTACTTCGTTATTATATGCAAACGTCTGCCTGAGCTCGAAAGGAGAACGATGGTAGCGAAGCCGGCGCACGACATCCTGTAAGGAGTCGCTTGCTTTGTATGACATGTCATGGCTGATGAAAGACGGAACAATGAATGAATATGAGCTTGGTTCAGCCTAGCATGAGGTGCAACTTACCCGGCCTGTCCAGAAACATGAGACAGGATATCGCGCAAATCTGCTTTTTCCTCCGCCCACTTGTCGGCTAGCTGCCAGTCATCCGGGAGCAGGTCTTTCACTTTCGTATGCCAGCCGAATGTCACGAGAGGATGAGGCAGAGCTGTCACGTTTCGTCCGTGGTCAAAGTCATCCATAAGGATACCCAGGGATGCGGCAAGAAATGCCTTCGTACACGAACCGATGGCAAATATTGTCTATGAGTACACAGTCAGCCACATCCGCCTTTCTCGATGCACCCCGTAGTGTGGACAGTGGATCATAGTACAGAAAGGAGATCTCACTCACGTCTGTATCTACGGCACGGCCTTCTTCGGTGCTGTTTCCCCAAGCTCCAAATTCAACACCTCCGTCCGGTCTAACCACGCCCAATGACAATCCGTGCACACCATGTTCCTTCATCGACTGTTCTGCAAACATGGAGAACTCATCATTTATAATCTGTCCCGTCCCCACTCCGTTGGCAGTTTCGCTAGAGGTGAACGGCACTTGGCCTTCAGAGGCTGAAGTAACTCCGAACGTCGCGAGCAGTACGACGAGTCCAAACCCTTTTCTGCCTACACTGCGCATGTTTCCTTGCTGTATTCCTGGGCTGGGACAAAGGATAATACGAGTTCAGAGAGAAGAGAAACGTCAAACGGCGCTGCAGATGTCATCAGAAACCACAGTTCAATATTAACAACGGCCCGAGCGTCCACAATCGAATCAGATAGGCATGCATAGCAGAAGTTAATTCTTTTAAAGGATAGTCAAGAGCGGGGCAACATCATCGCCTTAAGCAATTACAGGGACTCCGATAACAGAGTCAGTGATGGAGTGAATTGAATGGGTTACACGTGACAGAAACGCGTCTCAAGTCGCGACGCGAAGGACGATCGGCAGATTGAGGCGCGCATCTGTCATTATCCTCGGAACCTCCATAATAATAGTAATATTGCTTGAGAACACATGTCATAAGACTTGCATAAGTAAAAACATAAAAAATAAGTCGAGCGAATATGAACGAAAATGAAAGCCACAATGAAACAGAAGAGAACGCTGGAAATGAAGCTCCATGAGCCTGAGGACACAATTAGGAATGACATGTTTTCCAAGTTCTGATACATTGCAAAAGTAAATACAGTAAAAGTCAACGTGGAGACCCTAGACGGAAAGAAACTTGGCTAAGAAACCGTGCTTAAACCGTCGTACTCTGAAGAAAGTGTGATACTAGTGAATGAAAACCGAGGATTGGACTGATAGAGAAGCAGAAAACATTGGAAGCTGAAAATCCAATAATAGAGAAAATGATTATTCTAAGCTATGGATAACCTGTCTGATCCTTACCGAACGACTCTCGATTCTCAAGCAGTTGTCTTTAGAAAAACGCTCGCCGGCTATCACTAGTTTTGAGAATGGCAGAACTCCCAATCCTACCTGACATTGCAGTAGACGTTCGACAACTTGAAGTGGAAGCATGACCTCAATATTAATCACTGCAGAATAGCAAATCATGGATCCTTAGCATCCTCAATGACGAAGGGGAGTTCGTGACTTCTACTATCATCGTCGCTGACCCATTCTGGCATCTGAAACGGGCGGGACGAGATCGCCAACTCCTCGAGCTCTGGAGAGCCGCTGATGGATGCGAATCCGGGGCTCTGAGGATAACGGCGCCCTCCCTACTAAGCACATCATGATCATGGTAGAGTATTGAACCATCCTTTGATTTAGGACGAGTAGATAAACAGTGAATGTCGTGATGATATCTAGGAACTTGGCCAATCATAAAATAAGACAAAACCCATCGCAAAGGAATTTAAAAAAAGACCGCATTGGGTACGACTGGCTAAGAAATGCAGGGGGAATACAAATTACGGTCACGCAAATGGGGAATGAAGACGAAGAAAATAACGTGTCTTTTCAGAGAATTAACTGTTGAGTGAAAGAGGAAGAAGAGCATCTGTGACCTGAGAGGGAGGGGGAGGGGGGGAATGCAAAACTTCGACGGTTGGATACAGCAGGAGAGGAAACTGTGAACCCAACTAATCCCAATCGACGTGGTCCTTGCCCAACAGCTGCACAAATGCCAGGCAGTCGGCCTCAGATTGAACCTGACCGGTCATCACTAGTTTCGCAAACGAGGAGGTGCCCAGTGCTTCTTGGCACTGCAGCAGGTGCTCGAGCAATGGACGCATGACACAAAGCGCCAAATGAGAACAGTATTGAATCCTGATCACTTGCAACGACGAAGCAAGCTCAGTCTCGTCGCAGACGTCCCGCTCCTTTGTACGGAAGGGAACGGAAGCAACGACCGGGGCAAGCAAGATAGCCAGTGTCTTGAGTTCCGGCGCGTATTTCCCGGACGCATAATCCAAGGCGTGATGGAAGCCTCGGAACTGCCAATTGCCGTCTACGCGTGTGAGATCCACGTTTATACGATTTATTCCAATGAGGCTGAGAGCAGGCCAGATAGGCTTTAAGGCGTCTGTCGAAGACCACTTGTCGAGCACAATCGAGACTTCCATGGATCGCCCACCTAGAACAGAGTATTCCTCCATCACTTCGGTAAACTCCTGGATGGTTCCTTGAGATTTAGCATGGACATGAAGGTTCAGGCTCCTGAGACTATTCTGAGATGCGATAAACGCCAGCAGATGTCTTCCAGACCAGCGAATAAAACCTTCTTCAATAACAAGCGAGAACGTGGTCAGACAGGTTCGAACATTACTGGACGGTACACGATTAATCATATGCAGATGAGCTAGTTTTGGCATCCGAGGAGCTATGGACCCTAAGGCATCAAAATCCTCTGACGGGAAGTCACGCGAGCTCTCGTAGTAGAGTTCCACCTTTGTGAGCCTGGCGAACGTCAAAGAAGAGATTCTGTCGTGTATAAGCTCGTGGAAATCCAATCTTGGCAAACTTATACGCAAGCTTTTCCAGCGACTCGCATGGAGCCTAAGGGTTTCGGCCACTCCTGCGTGGCGAAGATGGGGCACGAGCAAGTCCAGGGACAAGCCGCATTCTTTGCTTCTTTCCAGCTGCAATTCGAACAGTTGGGGGGTACTCGAGCTCAGAAATGCCCAGAATTCAGGGCTGTCCCGAACGACGTTGCGGAAGTAGCGATAGACGGATTGTATCGCAAGCACACGCTTTAGAAAGAGAGGCGTACACTGCGACACCTTGTCTTCGAATATCGAGAGGTACAAAATGTCTCCAAAGATCTTTGTTGGAAGAGAGTACAAGCCGAGGCCCATAAGCTTGCTCTTGATCGCAGGCATGTAGGTTTCTGCAGTCCTAGCGATTTGCGTCGCCACGTCCTTGACTTTGTAAAGAACCTGAAGTGTATCCCGTAATTTCCTTAGGGACGCTGTTGTATACTCAAGGGAATCAGACTTCCAACTGGTGCAGTTAGAATGCTTGACTTGGAACGCAACAGACTTCGAATGAGCACTCACGAGTCAATCTCGGCAGCATCAAAGAGTACATTTTCTGCGGTGGTTGCAAGAGGGCTGATCTTCGGACGAGAGACCACGCCCTCTAATAACTCCGCGACTTCTGGCTCGATGTTGATTTGAGCGAATATTGGTTTCATACCGGTAATTGTTTAGAGATGCCACTGGAAATCGATCTTGAAGTGGAAGAAACAACGTGAGAGCGTCGGCGGTTGAAATATCCAGCTTCGGACTTTGAAGGAGTCAATGCATTCCGACTCCGCTCTTACTCAGACCATTTCCTTACTAAGCAGGCCACGTTCCGGACAAAGGATGAAATAACATAGGAGTTGCTTTGGAATCGCCATTATGTTGCCTTTGAGCCGCAAGGCAGAAATTATAATGCAGCAACACCAGTAACTATCTACGTCGCCAACCATTTGCAGCGCTATTGAATAGACAGATATTAGTGTTTACGTACTTATACTAGCCAGACTATTCAATGAAAAACCATGTTATTAAAAGAATCAACATGTAGAGGATAAGTGTCGATATGGCTTCCATACGATTGACAGGAGAAAAGCCGGCGCCTGCAGAGTTCTAAATAAGTTGGCTATTTGCTTCTCGGATCTTGCGAACGTCGATTTATGGGTGATACCATGTCTTCATTGAACATCTCGGCGAACTCGGCGTTGGATAGACACTAGTACTCATATCCCCTAAGTGAGCAATAAAGTACTTACAGCCACTGATCCTGATAAAGTAGATGATACTCAGATAAAATCGAGATAGAGGGGTGGTGATACTTCTTGATGCGTGCATACAAGCCATCTCTACAACTAGAATCGAACCTCCAACCACACGAGTACAGTAATTCGCCCGGAACACACTGGTTCCATATTACTCGACATGCTATTGCATATGTCAAGGGTGTTTCCGAACTTGCTGCAGCCGCCCGCTGCGCGTCCGATAGATCTTGCTGGGCCCAAGACGGATGCAAATTAGGAGAAGATTAATGAAGTAGATGAGGAAGTCCGACATGCAGCGTTTGTGCCGCTGCGAGGAATCGGAATGACAGTCCCGTGTCCTGTCCTTGCGAGACGGCAGCTTTAGCGCAGGGCTTCCCAGCAAGCTTCACGGATAGGAATTCTTCGTTCGGCACCTCGCGGTCAGAACGAGGGGTCCTTGAAGCACCCCCGGAAGAAACGGAAACAGCAGGTATGGTTCGGAGAAGACGAAGGGGACGAGGAAGACTGAAGAGAGAAGACGTCATCGAGAAGGAAGAAGATGAGAACGACTTGGGTCGACGTCAGATACTAGATAGTGCTGTCGCCCGTCGCGCAAAGCCCGCGCATCCCCAGCGGAGTTGCTCGCATGCGCTCACGCTCCTGATCTCGTGACAACGAGTTCCACGGGGCCAGGCTTTCGCACGCACACTTTAATTTTGGACGCGACTCTAGAAGTCACGTAGTGCGGCTTCGACGTGTGCTGACGTAGCATTATATGGGGACTGGAAGATTCGAAGGTCCGATACTTCGAAGCGGGATGTCAGCGAGATTAAATATCACGAGGTGGTTGGTGGGCATTGGGCGCTTCTCAACTTTTGTGTTTGTCGCAGCTAACAGAGATAGATGATCAGTCGCAAGAAGTGAACGTCGAGGCAGAGGCTGTCGACTTGTCGATGTGAACAGGGTCGACGATTCGGACGTGAGAGAAACGAGCTGGTCAACGGAATCGTCCATACGGCACCTGATAACGTGAACCGCCGATCTAGGCAACTCCCGCACTCGGGGACGGCGCGCGAACTCGCGAAGCGGGGCAGCCGAGCTTCCGTGCTTTGAGTTTTGCCCAGCGAGCTGCGAGAACTGCGAGAAGGCGTGGATAGCTAGCTGCGTTTGGGAAGTAGGACGTGGAGTGCTGCGTCGTTTCTGCGCCGCTTGGTCAAGTGCAGCTGCGGTCAGGCGACGAGTGTTGGCAAGGCTACAGTGACCTCCTCGAGGATAAGCGTATGTATAGAGAGAGGGAGAGGAAGAACACCGGAAAAGACTTGGGGTTCGGACATCGACTTTTGGGGCTGCGATTTGAAGGCGAGTCTTTCACGATTTCGGAGACAGCGCATGATTTGCGTGGTACATGTCGGTTTTTTTTTTGTCATTGCGTTATTTTTTTTTTATTTTTCATGCTTTTGTGAGCACCATTGCATGCTGATTGCTGCTCTGCAATTCTTGTGCGTGCAACTGCAACATAGGCCTACAGAGTTCTTTGAACTATTTAACAGCTGAGAATGATGTAAATGTCTTCACGTGTGCGTGGTCTTGAATTGATTGCATGAGACAGCATTCCATAAATGGAAATAACTTTATTTGTTTGTTATGCATAATGCAGACAAGTATTCCTGTGTATAAGCATTGGCGATATGTCACCAGCAATGCTTATACACAGGTTTGACTGTTGTGATAGCTGAGCTTCAAGCAGGATGACGAATATTAATGCGCGCATCCGTGCTTTCAGGCAAAGGAGTAACTATGACATAATGTGACTATGTTGACTACTTTTTCCATGACTTGCTTTCTCGCGTCGCTCGTCTTTGGAGGGGGCAGAATGGCGATGTCGACGGGGCTTGGTGTGTTTATGACTCAGATCTCATTTCCCAGTGCGGCAGCGAGCGCCATCGACTCAGAGCGGTGCGTAACTAATAAAAGCACAGGGGTATGAAATATAATGCAATATAAATATATACGAGTGAATTGAATCGATGTCGAGTTTTTCCTCCAATTCCTGTGCGCCGAGTGCTAGTGCTGTGAGCCTGCTGTCGTTGCTGCTGTGCGCTGCCAATGCGCATGAGCCACAGGCTCGGTATCGAATTCTAGAAGGCCAAAGTGCGAGGCGCGTCCCGGATATCAGAAGCATCTGTCTTAGCGCGCGTCCCTGACCTGACCCGTCCATAACCCACAGCTCGCGCGTTCGACTCACTTGCTCTCATCCTCCATCTCCTGCACCGCTAGGACCACGTCGAATCACTGCCATCCATCCATCCTCCACAGTTCATCTCTTATATAGTCCTATTATTGTCCCCGAGTCTCCTTACCTTTACACCACGTCCTTCTCTAGCCTACTATCTGTCCACGAGCGCCTTCATACACCACCATGGACGCTCTCAAGTCCCTCGTCTCCCCGCTCGTCGGCGGCGTCGCAGGCAACAGCGTCGTCGATGGCATGAAGCTCGTCGTCCTTGGTGGCACAGTCGAGACAGCACGTCGGATATCCAGCTCAGCATGGTATGTCCTTCCTGCTCAGCTCCATCCTGCTTGTCTCTCACGCTCAACTATCTACCCCACAGGTCTTCCTTCGTCAACTGTATGTCATTTCTGTCTTTGCATCTGTTGGCTAGTTGTTGACTACGCGAACAGCCTTTTTCCTCACTGCCCATTTCTCTGAAGAGGACTACCCGTATGACTGGCTCATGCTCTGGCTCTCCAAGCGGCCGGAGTGGCAGCGCTCTCGCGAGTTCGAGACGACTACCCGCACTATCTCGCCGGGCATGATGTCGGGCTCACTTGGCGACAACTCGTTTGGTGACGATGACCTCGAGGGCGCTGAGCCCTCGGAAACGGATGACCTCAGTCCTGGCATGGCAAAGACGCGCGTCGTCTTCCAGCCAACGTTCGATAGCACGCATACAATTTTCTACCGCGGCCATTGGCTACGGGTGCGTCGGACTAGAAGCAAAGACAGTGACATGGAAGTCCTGTCTGTCAGGTGAGCCTCCCGTCTCCCGTCCCTCGATCTCCGGAGCACCCGCCCGGATGCCCGATCAGGGCTGCACGCTCCTGTGCGGGCGCGTAACAAGCGCCCTTGTATTTGCGATCACTCTACCTCATGGCGCATGCTAACACATTCGTCTTCTCGCACAGCGTTGTCGCGCGTAACAACAACATTTTGAAGCAGCTTGTACTCCAGGCGAAGCGTGAGTACGAGGCGGAGGCCGTGCATCGTATACAGATCTACTTTGCCGACGCACATGGCTCCTGGCGCTGGACGGACTCCCGTCACAAGCGCCCCATGGAGTCCATCGTCCTAGAGCCCGGTGTGAAAGAGATGCTCCTCGCGGACACTCGCGACTTCTTAAGATCAGAGAAGGTCGGTTAAGTCCCCTAGGATTTTGAACCATCCGGATTATACTGAAAAGAGAACATGCATTGTATAGTGGTACGCAGACCGCGGTATTCCTTTCCGACGAGGCTACCTTCTGCACGGCGTTCCGGGCTCCGGCAAGTCCTCGCTGATCCACGCCATTGCGGGCGCCCTCATGCTCGATATCTATGTTGTTTCGCTATCGTCATCATGGATGAACGACTCGACGCTAACTGCGCTCATGGGCCGCGTCCCTGCACGCTGCATAGTGCTTCTCGAGGATCTCGACGCGGCCTTCACACGCTCTACGTCGCGTGACTCCGGCTCAACCGGCGCCCGGGAAGCAAGAAGCGTGGCGCGACGAACTCGTCGGACAACAAGGATGACTCCGACGACGAGGACAATGATGACGAAAACGGCAAGAGCAAAAAGAAGAACAAGAAGGATGATTCACTTACGGAAGTGAACACGCTGTCCCTTTCCGGGCTGCTCAATGCGCTCGACGGCGTCGCTGCATCGGAGGGCCGCATCCTCTTCGCGACGACGAATCATCTCGAGAGGCTCGACCCGGCGCTTTCGCGCCCTGGCCGTATGGACGTGTGGATAGAGTTCAAGAACGCGAGCCCGTGGCAGGCCGAGGCGCTCTTCCGTAACTTCTTCCCGAGCGCGGAGGAAGAAGCGGAGGTGATCGTCGAACGCGAGGGCGAGCTCGACGGTATTAGCCTACCGAGCATGCCCGGCACACCCATGACCACTGCATCGTCGGGCTCCGCCTCGTTCTCCGACATCACGACGCTCTCTATCGGCGGGTCGTCCAGCAGTGCGTCGTCGACCGGCACGCCGCCGACGAAGCCCGCGGCCGCTTCACCCGCTCGCACGGGTTTCGGTTCGCAGAACACCGCATACCTGCCGCCGCCGCCGACCCGGAGATTGCAACTGCGTCGCACTCCGCGCGTCCGCTCGATGCGGCGACACTGAATCGGCTCGCGCAGCAGTTCGCAGACTCGATCCCGAAGGATGAGTTCAGCGTCGCGGCATTGCAGGGCTGTGAGTGCTTTAGTACTCTTAATGTTGCATCCCTTGAAGTGATGCTCAACAATCTCTTAGATCTGCTCAAGAACAAGTCGCGTCCTGAGGCTGCCGCGGAAGGTGCGAAGGCATGGGTGAAGTCGGAGAGAGAGATGCGCGAACGCCTGCAGAGAGAGCGCGAGGCGCGCGAGATTAAGGAGAAGCTCGAGGTGCGCCAAACCATAATCCTCCTGTCGTTGATATATTGTTAATACTCGGTTTCTTTAGCGCGAACAGCGCAGGAAAGAAATCCGCGAGAAGCGCGAGCGCGAAGCACGGGAGAAGGATGAGAAGGAGCGTAAGGAGAGGAAGGAGAAGGAGGAGAGCGAAAAGGTGAATAATGCACCTTTATCGAATGCGCCTGAAGGAGTGTCTGGGATCGCTGGAAGTGAATGCTCCGATCCCGGGGCAGAGGCAGAGGCAGATGACAGGGAAGGGGACGAGGAGGATTACCAATGATGTGATGGAGGACGGAGGCTGACTGCGAACTTGCCTCGACAGACTACCTGATTGGAGGCGCACACGCTGTCGAGCAGTGGGTTCACGAGGAAAAAATAATGGCGTCGGACATTGGCCCTTTCCTTTCCATCTCAGAAGTCTCGATCCTCGAACGAGTTTCTCTTGTCACGCAACCAACAAACGCCACACCACCGACAATGCATAAATCCCGCTTATCACTACATACTCAACTGTCATCCCCGCATCAGCATTCATGACCACCCGGATCTAATCGAGCCTGTATACTATCTATCCTGTTCTGTCAATCAGTTGACGCCCCGCCCTGCTTTTGTTTCTCACCAGACCTTCTTGCATGTATAACTCCTTTCTTGTCCACGTCCATATTCCTGCTCTCGTCACTTGTTACTTGCTTCGTGTGTCTATTACTCACTCATAGCCTTTTCATCCGACTTTGTCGTCATGAAAAATTGTGTTGCAATATTGGTTTCCTCAAGTCCGTCGTCTTTGTCTCTGGCTCCTTGCTTTTTCGTTCGATTTCGTCGATCGAACTCGTTTTTGACCTCCTGTGTCTCCATATCGTCGTTTGTCTGCAGCCTACAGTTCGTATCGTTCATATATCTTTCAGCTACTGTCGTATCCAAGCCCCTTATCATCCAGCGCTACCCTTGAATCAGTCCTATATAGCTTTTCGTCGTTCATGCTGCCCTCTCTTCGAGCCTCTTTTTCTTTTTTGCACAGGTTCGAAGTTGATTACAGATGGATTGACAATGCAATTGATTTTGCCTTAGAAACTCTTCTAGAGTCCGAATCCACTGAGAGTTGGCCGGAAGCTGAATCGATATCTTTTGAACTTGAACTTCAAGCGCCGACGATCTCAAATCGATTCTTTCACCTTGACGTCCAGTACTAGTGGTGGCATCTTTAGACCCTCATCGGCATGGAAATAGTATTCACTCGAATTGACGTCGAGTTGTTAGAGGGTGTGGTCGCTCGTCTAAAGAATATTAATAGCCCTCCTCCGGCCACTGCAGAAAATATGTTCTTTGGTACTGCCGAATTTGACTCGTGAGTGCTGATTCGAAGTCTGTTGCATTCCACGTCAAGCAGTCTAAAGAGTACTGTTCCAGTTGGAAGCCTGATGCCCTTGAATACACGACAACCTCCCTCAGCACAGCACACGAAGCATTTCACGCCCCTTATAAAATCAAGGAAGCTGTGACGCGACTCGCTGGAGCCGCGGAAGCCTGCGTCCCTATGATCAAGAGCAAGATTTGGGCCTCTGTTTGTATTCTCTCCCAACGAAGATCTTCAGAGACATTCTGTACCTCTCGACGTTGTAAGACACGCCATGGATTTCACCTATCTCTGTGGAGCGCATGCTTGCGATACACTCCGTCTGCCGCGCTATTTCCGCGACACCGTGCAGGATATCCCTAAATTATGGAACCTTTCCTGCACTCGAGGAGGCCTTCAGCCGTTCGAATTGCAGCTGGAAAGAAGCAAAGAACGCGGGCTTAACTCTGGAATTTGTTTGCTCGTGCCCCATCTTCGCCGCGCAGGAGGGTCCGAAACCCCTTAGGCTCAATGCGAGTCGCTGGAGAAGGTTGCATCTAGAATTACTGGCGTCGGATTGCGGTGTGCTTATGCGCGACGAAGGCGCCTTCGTTGACATTCGACAAGCTCGCATACTTGGAGCTTCGCCGTTACAGGTTCGAGGGTGGGTGAGCTATGGAAGTCTCTATCAAGCTCGACAAGTTCGACAGATGCCTTAGAGCCTATTTAAGCCTATTTGGCCGGTCTCAGCCTCATTGGAATCAATCGTATAAACATGGATCTCACCTGGATATACAGCAACTAGTACTGGTGGGACCTCTGTCATGCCTTGGATTATGCGGGCCGGAAAAACGGAACAAGACACTGGCTATCTCACTCTGCCCGATTGTCCCATCCATTCAATTTCATATGGGGGGGGGGGGGGGGGGGGGCGACGTGGGCGATTCCTCGGATGTACATGAGCTTCCTTTGTGATTGCAGGTGATCAGGATTCATAACTGCTCTCCCCCGGCGTTTCTGTGTCATGGGCTCCTTGCTCGTGTGCGACTGCTGCAGAGGCAGCAAATACTGGATGCCGGTCCGTTCGCGAAACTGGTATTGACTGGCTGTCCTCCATGTGAGGCGGACCGTACATCGTTGGCAGAACTGTTGTGCAAGGACCGCATTGATTGTGATTAATTGATTGCTATTGTAATATCTCCTTTTGCATTCAATTGTCATAGTTGTACTCCAGCCCCTCCAACATCGTTATCGAGGGATTTTTTTTTCACCCGTCTTACTCAACAACTCACTCCTTGACAAGTTGCATCCATTTTTCAATAGCGGTATGCTTTTTTTTTTCTATCTTGAGGTCGTTCTGTGGTATTCTTTTGGCACACCTTCTGCACTTCATTCCTTGACAAGCCTCCTCGGAAGAGCCTTCATGTCTTCTCCTTTCATTTACATTTCCGAATTTTACTCTCATTGTCCTTTTTTCTCTCCGTGCTCCATCGCCATTCGTTTTCGCCTTACAGTCCCAAAAGTCTTCTCCGCTCCCTTTTGATACTGATTTATTTAATTCCTTTGAGAGTCCAAGCTCCGTAAAAATAATTAATATTATGTAGATATCATTTCGAATTCATTGTTTTGCATGCGCAAATGAATCCTTAATAATTCAAGGCGCGGAAAGCTCTTAGGAATGGGACTCCGAATTCGCGTCTCAATTTCGACGCGTTTTCGTCACGTGAAAATCGACACAGCCCGTATCTTCTTCCTTCTTGAAAGTCTTGTTCCTCTCCGACCTGACAGTGTCAGGCATTCTGCTTTCCTCGACCAAAATGTTCAAGAAGTAAGCCTGCCAATACACTTGGATAGTTACGAGATTGATCATTGCGCAAGGTGCGAGATCACGGGTCAGACGATCCTCAAAACGTCGGTGCAGCGCGCTATCCGCACGAACCTGCTTGCTCAGCTCAAGGTCAACGCCGAGACGCTCGAGCAAATCTGGCCAAAGAAAGAGTCGCTTGTGCTCATAAAATGGTCAATATTGGCTCTCATATGCCCTCGTTGAGGCATTCGGCAGCGCATATACTGACGAGCGGCGGCATGGCAGCAGAGATCACATATCGATATACGCGGTGAACGGCGAGCCGCTGTTCTTTCAGCAGTTTGACGAGCCACTCTATCCTACGCTTCGACTCGTGCATAAATGTGTGTGTTTTTATTGTGTGCGTGTGTGAGTGGTGTATCTGACCGTTCGGCAGACCCGACGATCCTCCCGCTCGTCAAGGTTGACCGCGGTGCGATCCGTTTCCTGCTTGCGGGCGCGAACATGATGTGTCCTGGGTTCACATCCGAGGGAGGGTACCTGCCGCCCGCAGATGCCGCGCTTCCAGCAAATACGCCGGTCGCGATATTCTGCGAGGGCAAGGAGCATGCGGCGGCTGTGGGGCTGATGAAGCTCGGTTCGGAGGAGATCAGGGAGGTCAACAAGGGTATTGGCGTTGAGGTAAAGTCCTATCTTGGGGATGATTTGTGGGGGATGCAGAGGATAAGCAAATGATCGTGTGGATGAAGGAATAATTGGAGATTGCTGTACGATTGTTTTATGTGGATGCTCGAGAATGCTTAGATTCTTGAATGATACAAAATAGTGGTGCATTGTTGTTCCATCCTTGTGATACTAATCCAACATACATTCAACAGCCTATGGCTACTTAAGGCCACTGTGTAACTTCTATATTCTTAAACTCGCTTCAACGCCAGTAAGGCGGCGCATCGAAGCCGACCACCTTGTACGCTTCATCAAGAGCCGCAACAACCTCCTGAGGAAGTGGTCCTTTCTCAGAATCTGCACAATTCTGCTCAAGCTGCGCGGCACTACTCGCTCCAACAATGACTCCGTCGCTTGGCGTGAGCGCAGAGTGGTGCTGCACCCATCGGAGCGCAATTTCCGTTAGGCGTAATCCGTGCTCATCCTTAAATTAAGAATAAAGTGCCGAAGGTGAATAGTACTTTGATCAGGATTGAGGGTAGACAGATGAACGTACGGCTACTTCCTTGACGAGGGGAAGAGCTTGGAAATATCCGTCTTTGAGGTATCGCTGTCGGTACATCGAGCCGATAGGACCTGCCATAGCATCAAAGCGGCTACCAGCTGCGGGCGTGTCGTTGATGGAGGCAATCTTTCCTGCAAAGAATCCTCCACTTCAAAATATTTAGTACATAAGCAGCAGGCTAGAATGACTGACGGCATATGCAGATGAATAACTCACGCTAGTGGATTGTACACAACTATGCGTATACCATACTTGCGACAGCACGGGACGAGCTCGGACTCCATGCTCCTCGTGATAGCATTATACATACTAATAGAAAAAACATCTCAAATAAGTTTGTGTTAATATAGGTATAATAGGTGTCTTACGCCTGGTAGATCTTTGGCTGTATCCAGCCATTCTTCTTGCACGTCATTACAATTTCCGCTACCTTAATGTTAGTCAGTCGTAGTCATGTTGATAAAAGGAGGAAGGAACTCCAAAGCACAAACCTCCCAAGCAGCATAGTTACTCAATCCAAACGTCTCGCTGAAAAGCGAAGGTAGTTTAACATGAAAACAACTGCGACAGGCTATATGCACTTACAAGAGGCCCTCACCGTACAGCGCATTCACTTCCTGGAGTGTATCCTCGAACGGCACACTCCGATCTGGCGCGTGCAGGTAGAGGACGCGTACTTTCGGGCGAGCGAGCTTCTCGAGCGAGGTCTTGAACGTGGCACGCAGTTTCTCGGGGTGGTGGTCTCCCGGATTGACTGGAAGGACTCTGGGTTTTCAATTCAATAGTGTCAGTCCCAGAATGTATTTAAATAAAGAGGAGAGGAGGCCGTACTTGGTATCGATTGTGCAATCTTTGAGGTCCAGTTGAGCCAGGTACTAGAGGGAGAGCATTTTAAGATTCAATATAATCCGTCTCAAATTCGAGCCGTAATCATTGGATACACACCTCTTCCGTCGTCCCGCCAGCATATACGCGAGCCGTGTCAAGTTCCTTGTGCCCATGTTTGTAGAAAACATCAATGATTTCCTGACATTCATTGAGGGCATGATTTCTGACTGCGTTCTTCCCTTCAACACCCATGGTCATGGTGCCCTGAAAGTAAAATGATAAAAATTTAGTACTGTCTTTACATTAATGCTACATATCCACGCACAAAAATCAAGGGGATTCTTGTAGTAGCCATGTCGACTTATTCACTCAGTAAGTTATTGTCGTTGTATGTGGGAGCAGGTTAGCGATCGCGAGCTGATTGGGTCCGTGGAGAATTACTAATCATACATGACGTTGCCCACTCAGACATGCATATGCTTTGCTCCTGTCTAAGTGTCTTTACATCCTGAAATAAAACTCGGCCGTTATTCAGTATGGGATCTAAGAAAAAGAAGTCAAAAGCTGCACCCATGAACACCGCTGAAAATCCCACACCAGAAATCGACGACGATGGGCTGCTTGACGACCTCATGGCCCAGATCGACGTAGGGAATACTTCTCAGCAAGTAGCTGCCACCGTCGTCCAGCAGGTCGAGACCAACCAGGCCGACGAGATCGAGGCGACGTCTGGCAAGAAGGACAGCAGGGCTCGCTTCGAGGCACGCAAGGTTCGCCCCTGTCTGCTATGAAGCTACGCAAGAGGTCGAGGCTTATGGGCGTTATGACTGAGCAGCTGCGCAAGGCTGCAGAACATGCTGCACGCTTCTCGGGCGACGACAAGGAGGCCGATGCGCGGCTCGAACTGGAGGCTCAACAGGAGGAGAGGGTCATCAAGGCGGTCTGCGACGATCTGGGGTTGGTGATGTACGAGGCAAGTTCATTCCACTGCGACAAACATCGTACTATCTGACTTACACTTCGTGTGTCAGATCAACCCTGATGGACACTGTCTGTACGCTGCCATCGCGGACCAGCTGCGCATTCTCAACATCATTCCGCCCGCTATCTGCCACTATGCGACGACGCGCGCGGCCGCCGCCTCGTACATGGCTGCGCATCCGGACGCCTTCCTGCCCTTCCTCCCGAGCACCGAGGGCGAGGACGGCGTGGGCGCGGGTGACGCTGGGATAATGACTCCGCGCGGATTCCAACGCTATCTCGAGAATGTGCGTGGCTCGGGCGTGTGGGGCGGTGAACCGGAAATCCTTGCGCTAAGCCGTGCATACCGTGTGCCGATCCACGTCGTGCAGTCGGGCAACCCGCCTATCGTCATCCATGATCCCGACGGTAGCGATGGCGCTGCGATGGATGATAAGCGGGTCGTACGTATAAGTTATCACAGGCGAATGTACGGGCTTGGGGAGGTGAGTGGCGGATACCTTCTCATCTGGTTCGGTTCTGATACTTTTTGACAGCACTACAACTCGCTGAGGCCGAAGTCACTTACTCAACAACTCAAGGCAATTTTCTGATATATTTTCTTTTGCATTGCATGATATCATCTCTACGCTACGATATTTACTGGATATATTTGTAACCATAAACGTGTTGAATACTATGTCATCGGTCATGTATTTGCAAGATGCTGTTGTTCAGTATCAGTGGCCTTTCCAAAGGAATCCTACAAATTACAATAGCAGAAGAACCGTGAGCAGATGAGGCCTAGGGTACCCAATCCAAAAGCGTATCGGCTGTGGGTTTTATTCACGACATTTCTCGTGCTTCATCAAGCACTCCTAAGCAAAGCTTGAACCTCTCACAGAACCCGCGGCTTCTTTCATTCCGTATGGTTTCAGTTTTGGTCTGCATCACCTATGTAGCGGAAAATCGAAGATCTTCTTGAGGAGGAGTCTTAGGATGTTGCTTTGCAGAGAAGAAAGTTTCTCCCGGGCAACGCAGCAGTTCAAGCGAAATTAAGCTGGTTGAGCAGCTATGCATCTTTGAATAACAATGGAATTCTCCTTTGTCAGATAGGATTTAGAACAGTACTCCAGCTAAGCTGCCTGAAGAAGCACTAGGTCCAGCCTCTTGATATAAAACTTCTCCTTGCATCAATAATGAAACTTAGGATTGCAACACAGATTAGCTGATGATGATCACGATCAGTGTCAGACAAACAGACTTTGAACGGGTTGCTCCAGAATTTGAATACCAAAGTATTATCATATATGACGAGCCGAATCTATACGGGCGATGGCGACAGCGAGCAGTAAGGCATTTGACTGCTGGAGCGCTGAGCTCTCAAGAATGTTCAGGACGCGTTCTCCTGGAACTGCATTGGGTTCAAGTATTTGCTGCTTGTGAATGTAGCGCACGTTCAGTCATCGGGTGAAATTAGATGTCAGACAGGAGAGCATACCTGTTGAGCCTGCCCGAGTTTATGGTCATTAGCTGAAGGCTCCAACATTGCGAGAAAACGAAAGGCACGTAGATAGACTAAGTGCATGAATCCAATCCTTCCTAATCTTGGTAGCGGCGGGTGCCAAGGCCTGATACATTTGGTAGATGGTTATCACTTTATGAGGTACATAAGTAACATGCTTGCGCCGTAGCGAGGCTGGCAATATTAATGGAGAGGGACAGATCGGCCAAAGCGAGGAGTAAAAGAGCGCGCGTTGCGTCACTTATACTCTTACTCCCATCATCCCTATCGTGGGAAAGTCGCTCTGAGACCTTGCCCCGTCGACGACGAGCGATCCCTTCATGCATCAATGCAGAACTCTCATCCGTTTTAACCGCGTACTCGACTGCATCCTTTCTGCAGTCTTGTCTCTCCGATCCTCATTGTCAATGCCGCTGTGTCAACCTATCACATTTTATCGCGCCCCACCCTGTCGTCGTCGCCACAGATGTTGCAGAGTGGCCCTTCTATCATCGCCCTCGCCCATGCCTCCTGCCATGTTCAAGAAACCTGCAGTTACATCCTCGCCAGCCTCATCTGTCGAGATCATCACATCGCCCGGGGTCACCACTCAGGCTCCACCCCCCACCCTCCCCGAACACGCACACCTCATCTATTCGTCGGCCGAATGGAACCGACAAATCACAATTACATCTACTCTCAACCCCCAGGCCCCACCTTTCCAGCCTGCTGAGGCGCTTGAGACTGAACTTGCCTTTTACACTCGCCGTCCGCGGCCATTTCCGTTCTGAATTACGACACCATGCATAACATTACGTATACATGCTCCTCCTTTTTTCGAAGAAGTCAATCCATATGATTTCCTTTATGACAATCTCTTTGAAACAGAGGATATTATTTCTCTTTTTCCCTTGAATGGTACATACGTGTAACACGTCCTCCATACGCCGTCGCTATTTACATAGCTCTTAAATTTTACGCGCCTTGACATGGCATCATTGCAATAACTTTACTCTTTCCTCTCCTTTCTTTCCCTTCCTTCTTTTTTTTTCGTCCTAGTAGTGTGTAGTGCAGAGTAGTGCAACATTATAAACGTTGCGTCACGTGAGACCATACTTCGAAAAGTCCGAGTCGTTGCGCGTCTTTCTCTATCTCAAGCTGCGAGCATACCACCACCATGTCAATGTTCCAGCGCGACCCGAGGGCAGGTATCTTTTTTGGCGGCGACAGGATATCTGGCCAGGAAATTCGCGACCAAAATGGTGCGCATTTATCCATCTATCTGCCTATTTCTCCAGGATGTGACCTTTCTCGAAGTCATCGCTGCACAGTCCATCGCGAATATCGTTAAGAGCTCACTCGGGCCTCTCGGACTGGACAAGATGCTTGTAGACAACATTGGAGTACGTATTTAATACTACCAGTTGAGGGTGGCTCATTGACTTCTTGGTCGCCTTCAGGAAGTGACCATCTCCAATGATGGCGCGACTATTCTTTCCATGCTGGAAGTCGAGCACCCTGCGGGGCGTATCTTCGTCGATCTAGCCCAGAAGCAGGACAAAGAAGTTGGAGATGGTACCACGTCTGTTGTCATCATCGCTGCTGAACTTCTTCGTCGTGCAAACGAGCTCGTTAAGGCGAAGATTCACCCGACTACAATCATCGCCGGTTATAGGCACGCGTGCCGCGAGGCCTGCAAGTTCCTCGTTGACCAGCTCAGCATCAAAGTTGATACTCTCGGTCGAGAGGCACTCGTAAATGCCGCCAAGACAAGCATGTCGAGTAAAGTCATCGGAGGGTCAGTTTTCTGATGCACTCGATGTCATGATTGCTCTTTCTCAATGAATTTGGATTTTGACAGTGACGATGATTTATTCGCACCCATGGCAGTTGATGCCATGCTCGCGGTAAAATCTTCAAATGCGCGTGGCGAGACGAAATACCCGGTGAAAGCTGTCAACATACTCAAAGCGCACGGCAAAAGCGCACGGGAGTCACTTTTCGTTAAAGGTTACGCATTGAACTGCACTGTCGCCAGTCAAGGTAATGTCATGTATGCATTAGTTTATTGGGCTTTCTAAAGTGACTATTTTCATTCAGCAATGAAGACACGCATTCTGAACGCGAAGATCGCATGTTTAGATATCAATTTGCAAAAGCAGCGGATGCAACTAGGAGTTCAGATTCTCATCGATGACCCAAACCAGCTGGAGGAAATACGCAGGCGGTGAGGGATGACCTCTATTAGCTCTTCCGGCAAAGCTAATGAAATCTTTTACTTTCAAGCGAATCCGAGATAACCCTTGAGCGCGTTCGCAAGATCCTTGCGTCAGGAGCAAACGTCATTCTCACTACCAAAGGCATCGACGATCTCTGCTTGAAGGAATTTGTGGAGGCGGGGGCCATGGCTGTCCGCCGTTGTCGCAAGGAAGATCTCCGCCGCATTGCGAAAGCTACCGGTGCAACGCTGGTATCGAGCCTTGCCAATTTGGAAGGCGACGAGACGTTCGAGGCAAGCAATCTCGGCCACGCAGACGAAGTCGTGCAGGAAAGGATATCAGATGACGAGTTGATTCTCGTCAAGGGAACGAAGGTTGTTAACTCCGCATCAATCGTGTTGCGCGGTGCAAACGATTACATGCTCGATGAGATGGAGCGGGCGCTGCACGACACATTGTCGATCATAAAGCGCACTCTTGAGAGTGGGTCCGTCGTTCCAGGTGGCGGTGCGGTAGAAGCGGCGTTGAGCATCTACCTGGAAAACTTCGCGCAGACTTTGGTGAGATCCTGGCGTTTCTACCTTGCTCTTTTCATTGTACTGACGCGTAATGGAACCCAGGAATCGCGCGAGCAGCTGGCAATTGCCGAATTTGCCAACGCATTACTTGTGATCCCGAAGACTCTGGCTGTGAACGCTGCGAAGGATTCGACGGATCTGGTTGCCAAGCTGCGCTCTTACCATAATGCCGCGCAAAACGCGTCAGTGGGGGATCCTAAGAAAGTGCTGTCGCGATACGGTTTAGACTTGTTGAACGGGGAGGTGCGTGACAATGTGAAGGCGGGTGTGCTGGAGCCGACTGTGAGCAAAGTACGGAGCCTAAAATCAGCATTCGAGGCGGCAGTGTCCCTCCTGCGGATAGACGACGCCATCCACTGCGTGCCTGAGCAGAAGGGCGAGCCTGATCCCCACGGTCATTAACCATAGTGTACAACTGTATTGACGTCAAAAATATAAAGCCAGACGTCGGTGTTTCTTAGAACTGAGTAGGGTTGAGCTCGAAAGTACGGAAGAAAATTTTAGAACATTGGGGGTCACGTGTGGCCACCGAACGCGTTGTTGGTTCACTTTGTTGCAGCGGATCGTCGCTCTCTAAGAGTCTTCCTCTGAGCTCCCACCGTCGGCGGAGCCCCTTCATCATCACTGACCCGCCCGCCCGCCGCTTTACCCGCCGTAGGCCAATTGGAACATTTTCGCTTACTTTTCCCGTTATCCTTATTGCTCGCTGCCGTGCGAGCTCAGTATTGCAACCTCTCTGATGCGAAACGCGTAAGCCGCGCCCAACACGCCAGACGCCAATGCAGCAGCCCGCTGCCGCCTCTGATACTTCCTCCACTGTCGCACCTCATCTTCCCGCCCGATTTCGTACCCTCATATGGGCTTGCCTTGACGCATCTCTCCCGAAGTCTGCCGCCTTCTATGCCGAACGCTACTTCGCTCTGGACAACAGGTGTCACGATGCGCTTCATCTTTATTCATGCGCACTTTTGCGTTGTGGTCAGACGCAGTCCGCTCTGTGGCTAGTAAGTCCACCCTATCAGAAGGAACCATGTGCAGGCTGCTACGTGGCTCAAGCGGAATGTCACACCGCTCTTGGCCAGCACGGTCCAGCTGGCGAAGCGCTCGAAGCAAGCTTGCGTACCGGTTGTGCGACTACTGGTAAGTTCAGTGTCCTCGATTTACCGACTTGCTAGGTTTAATTGGCATTCCGTGCAGGAACGTCAGTAAATCCGATGCGCGAAACACGCGTGTTCCAGGAGGAGGCCGTGCTGCATTGCAAGGCAGGGAAAGCAGCTATGAAAGCGAACCTATTGGATAAGGCTGTGTTGAGCTTTCGCCGTGCTCTATCGCTGAACCCGATGCTTTGGGATGCTTTTGAAGGTCTCTGCGCCGCAGGTGTGTGACTGTCAACTAAATTTGCTTCCGATTGTTGACCGCAGCGCGCGCAGGATCCTTTCCTGAGATTGAGGAGCTTTTCCCTTCTCGGCCACCACCTGCGAGGCAAGGTCCTGAAGAATTCTATGCGAATGTCGCATCATCCTCTAAGCAACCGGCGACAGCTGGCCCGGTCACGAGTGGGTCCGGCTTTTTCACCCCAGTCCCTAGTGATCAAAATGGATTTCTTGGTTGGAGACCCGATCCAGCTCCCCCTCAGCCATTTCGCATGGGTCTGGCTCTGGGAAGTCGTGATTCAATGTCAGTATCGAATCTGGTATTACATACCTTTTTCTTTCTTACGTGACGCCCCATAGTGCTACGAATGACTCGTTCTATCCCGACAATTCTATACTCGCGCCATTGCGTACCACTCGCGCTCCTGTCGTTGTTGTCCCTCCGCGCCCACTGTCGTCCGCAGAAGAGACGGGTCCCGCTCCGAAGAAGCCTCGGTCACAAACCCGGCAGACGATACCAGAGAAGGACAAAGCAAAGCAGGGCTCCGGCGGAGACGCCCGCTCGAAAAAGGCACGCGCACGCCCGGTCCTTGTGTCCGCTAACCCCATCTCATCTAAACCTTCTCTTCCTCCCCGAACTGCCCTTCCGACCCGCGGTAAACAGCCCGTCACTAGAGGCGGGAGAAGCGAGAATACAGCGATGGCTCCGCCTTCGATGGCATCGAGACGAAGTGCGAGGTTGTTATCCAATAGCGGCGCCGGTGAGAAGCAAAAATCGCATAACGTGAAAGTAGGAGACTTCTATATACCATTTTTCAGCATAGCTATATGCTCACTCTTTCAATGTAGCACCCACCGCAGCGTAAACGAACGGCACATAGTCGCTCAAAATCTACCGAGTCGGAAATGGATGAAGACTATCCTGCTCTTGGAGATGTCGCCTCACAATCGCCACAATCTAATAACACTCATTCGCCACGGTCTGATGAACCGCCAATACCGGTTTGGACAGCCGAGATGGAGCAGGCCGCACAGGATGCTTACAACACGGCTTTGGCAGACATTTACGTGTATGACCTAATGCGACTGTTTGCGAGCTGCGTCCGCCTATTAGCCATGTACGACTGCGAGGGTTGTCTTGCGGAAATTGACTTGCTCCCCCGAAATCACCAGCAGACTGTCTCTGTGATTATCATGATAGCACGGGTACGCTATGAGCAGGCGGATTATATGAAGGTATGCGATTTTCATTGCGTTTTATCGAATTGGTGACTGATCTATACTTGTGTGATTTAACAGGCGGAGCGCTTCTTTGATCATGCTCGTAACAAAGACCCGCACCGTATATGGGACATGGACCTGTATTCGACGACTTTATGGCATTTGCAGCGTAATGCGAAATTATCTTTTCTCGCTCAAGAGCTCTTAAGTATCGACGCGCGATCCCCGCAAGCTTGGATAGCCGTGGGCAACTGCTTCTCGCTACAGAAAGAACGGTCCCAAGCCCTAACATGCTTTCGCCGTGCGGCACAGCTGGATCCGGCGTGTGCATATGCGTACACGCTGAGCGGACATGAGCTGACTGACGAGGATGTCGATAAGGCGGTCAGTTTCTTCCAGTCGGCACTACGGACAGACCAACGGTCGTACAATGCATGGTATGCAATTTTTTCTCTCCTTTCCCATCGTTCTTCCTTCCTTCCAGGGTGTTAGCATTCGAGACTCTTTTGATATTAATGATCTGCGATTTGTTTTTCAGGTATGGCCTGGGGTCGTGTTATCTAAGAATGAGCAAGCTTCGGCTGGCCGAGTTCCACTTCCGCAAGGCCGCTGCCATCCACCCCCAGAACGCGGTGCTACTAGGGTGTGTGGGCATGGTAAGAAGCGTCTGTCGGAGGTGTGATTACGTCGTATTGACTATGAATGTTAAACTCTAACAGGCTGTCGAACGGCGCGGGAACCAGAATGAGGCGTTTGCATTGTTCAATCAGGCCGTGGGCTTGTCTCCTGATAACGCATTAGTACGGTATCGGCGTGCCAAAATCCTTATCGCTACGAAGCAGTACCGAGTGAGTCGAGTGAGACAATTGTCTAGAGTTCGGGCCGGACTGATGCGGTACATGTTACAGGAGGCGATCGAAGACCTAGAGTATCTGCGCGACTGTGCTCCAGAAGAGGCAAACGTCGTTTTCCAGCTCGCACGGGTATACAGACTTGTTGGGGACGGGACCAAGTCTGCGCAGATGCTAGCCGTGGCGCGGGACATGTCCCCGAAGAGCCTGAACAAGATTAAGCGGTTGTTAGCGACGGAGAAGGAGTCTGAGGGCGTGGTCGGCGGAGACTCGATGGACGAAGGATGATGCGAGCGTGGTGATCTGTGTTGTAATATGCCTCTATGCGTAAGCATTGATGCTTCCACTCTGCAAGGCGCCATCGTCGTACTTTATTTTCTCTTCTCCTTTTTTCATACTATTTTTTCTGTGCACACAATTTGTAGCATCAATTGCATTTGGATGTCGTGTGAGCGATGGCCCTGGGTCATAGTAGGTGACTGTTCAGGTTAGCCGGGCGGGTAGCCGACGTGACCTGATTAGATACTCGAGTCATCCGAAGCGTGCCGCGTCACGCTTTTCTATAAGAGCGCGGTTGGCGTCTCTTGTCTCTCATCCTTCACCTCCCTACGAACTCAGCCATGGCTATCTAATCGTCCTCCTGTCCTCCGCCTGGCCCTCGCCTCTTAACCCTGCCTGCTGTCACCCAGTTGACAAGGCGTAGTTAAATAACCAGCATGGTTTGCAGACCCCGCGCATCCAACTCAGGATCGTTGCTTTTCGAGCCCGCTGGAGTGTTCCGTATACACTTCTAACAATCCTCATCAATCTCCGTCCGCGTTCAACACGCTGCCTGTGCCCATGCATCCTGCCATTGGTCAGCGCGTCGTTTTTCTCTCTGTTGTCTTGTCGCTCATTCGCGCTACATGTTGAACAGCCCGTTTCGTACCCCAGTCCGCCTCCAACACTATGACATCCTTTGCATCGAACTTCGCATCCCTGGCCCGCTCCAAGCTGCGCTCAGCGTACACGGGCGGGTCCAGAGACAACATCAGCCTCCACCGCTGGGTCCTGCTCAAAAACTCTATTACCACTCAAGATGTACATTCTGACCTCGAGACGCGAGGCGCCGCGCTTGTCCCCGACGCCGCTGATTCATCGCCCGAGGCCGACGCCGACTTCGAAGACGAGGAGGTGGACTCGATCATAGACGAAGGCATGTTTGCGTTCTTGTTTCCGGACCCCGGAGACGCCGTGGCGGCGCCTGTTGAAGGGAGCGTGTCTGAGGAACAATGGCTCGACTCCCTTCTTGAGACGCTCGGAGACGAAGAGGATAGTGACGATGTTGACTTGGACGTGAAGGGACACATCGCTCCTGTAGATGCCGACGCCGAGCAGCTTGACCACCACTCTCGCGCGGACGGCGAATCTCTGTGCTCATCCTACTCCGAGGAGTTCGCCACGCCCTCTCCTCCCATCAGTGTTCCATATCCTGTGCCATATCCGCCGCTCAACCGCCCCTTTGAAATTGACTCCCACGACTGCTTTTTTGCCCCTCACTCTAGTTCATATTCGCCATACAATCACCACGACCTAGAAGATCCAGAGGGCTCCGTCCCGGATGCCATCGAGGACACGTCTGACGACGAGTCTGAATCGCTCTCTACGCCTTTCTCTCGTTCGCGCTCCTCACTCAACCTCGTAGACCCTGCCTCCGTCCCCCTTCCTCGTGACCGATACGAGCCGCATATCTACAGCGGCTCTGATGGATTCTTCCCCTACGAGGTCGACCCGCTTCCGTACTCGGACTTTAATTCTGAATCTACCCCTGTTTATAGTCCCTATCATGAAAGCTGCTGATCTTTATTCTTCCCTTAGTCGTCTCCTAGTCGTCTGTTTATGCACTCTGTATATTTGTGGTCTACTCGCATTGTCTGTACATTTCCCTCTTTTTTCGTTCATCTCCTTTTGGCTGCCTTTCTACCCCCCGTTGTCATCGTGTCTGTTTATCAGTCTCCATTACGCTCGTAGTTTTTTGTGCTTATCGTTGCTGGGAATCCAATGCGAGTATCAGTCTCTCTCCGAATCGTCCGCGCGTTTCGCGCTTTCAGATGGGCATCATGCTACAAAAAAAAGCGCCACAGAATCGAAGCGAGCCAAGCTCCGTGGGTGAGACATTTGGCTTTGATTGACTGCAATCTACAGACTCAGGAGGTAGTTGGGTATCCATGATGCACTAAAAGCATCTGCGCTTCTGTATATGACGAGGACTCCGGGCTGACTCGGACTGCCTCAATGTATTCATGGCAACTGTATTGGAGAAGCTGCGAAAGTTTATTTGACCCCATTTCCTTCGCTTCCTTCGCCATGTCCGCCGCGAATTGGATCTTCCTCGGCCAGTTCCCAGAAGCCGGACAGCTGGCTTGCTAAAGACGCCGCGCTGATGTGCTGGACCGCCGTGCTGCTGAACGCGTTTGGGTATGCGTGGTGCTCGGGGAGATGCGTTGAGGCGACCAACGGTGCTAAAGACAGCATGAATGACGCGAGCGCGCGCCCGCGATCCCCCGATAGTCAGCAACGCGCTCGTCCGAGTGGACAGGACCGATACGTGGGGAATGCAGCGTACCTAGACGACTCACACAGGGACTCTCTGCCCCTAGGACACGCGCTGGCGTGCTAGATCGCGACCAAGAAGGGCCGAAAGAAGATAGTAGGGTCGGGATGGCGCATGGTCAGCTGCGATATGATAACAGGCCCGTCGCGGGCCCGTCGGAGGGGCGCGCGCGCACTGCTCACCTCTCGGCGTATCTGCGCAGATCGTTTCCAATAAGGAGCAGGTCGGCGAGCGATGCAGCGCACCAGTTCGAGCGCAGGAAGTTTTCGTACAGTTCTCTATCGCAGTGGGGCATAAACGCCAGCGTCCCTCTTTCTAGCTCATACTTTCCTTGCTGAGAAGAGGATAGGGTGCCGAAAGACAAAGTGAAAAAAAAGGTAACTCTATCAGTCAAAGGCAAATAATTATCCGATCCTGCCGGGCTTGCCTGAAGGCACATTGCTCGAGGAGGACTAGTGCGAAAACTCACCTTGTTGTCTGGCAATATTTGGACGCCGAGCGATGTCAGAAGGAGTATGTCCTCATACGAGAATACCGGATCGAATGCGCATATCTTCACTGGGCTCTGTATTGCGATGGAGGCGAAGGTTAATAAAAGGGGGAGCAAAGTGGAGATGAGATGAAAATAGGAAAGGGTCCGTATATGCGTGCGTCAGAATATGGGGGCGTGGCGTACCGGGAGAATCGTGTCCCGCAGCTCGAGGAGAAAGCAAAGCTGGAATCGCGCCTGTGCAGATTCGGTAGGGCTACCGAGGCCAAGACACAGGATCGAGTCTATCTCTGCAGGGAGCGTAGCAGCTGCATCGCGGATGATCTCTATCAAACAAAGCAGATTGCAAAGAGCAAACAAAGTCGAGGTGAGCCTTCAGACACTCCACTCCGCATCACGGGCATAAGACGCACGCACGGGTACAGTTCTCCATCCACTGCGAATCTGCGCGCAGCTCAGCCATAGTCCGCTCGACTGATTCTGTCGGAGAGCGCGTTGTCGACGCACGCACGCCAGGCGGATTCCTGCGCTTCTTTCTCTTCCGCACGACAGGCGTGAAGGAGGCAGAGTCATTGTACTTGAAGCCTCCATCGGCGTCGGCGGTGTTCATCAGCCCATCCGCGAGCAGAGATCAGAGAGCGTGAGGATGAGATGAGAAATGAGTGCGCCCTAATTCGGGATGATCGGCAGTTGCCAATGTTGGCAGTCCTTCAAGTTGATCTCAATATTAATCATTTGCTCAGTACAGGCAACTCAAAATCCTACAAATTGTATTCTTACGGTCTACTACTAATGCTTTCTTCATCGCACTTTCCTACTTGCAGAACAACTCAGTTACTAGGGTGTATAGCTTACCTCTACGAGGGCTCCTATCACCAGTGCCTCGAGCGCTCGAGTCGTCGGAACGCGCGTCTAGCGCGTTTCCCCTCCAATTATACATCCAGGGTCTACTCGGCGTCTCTACCCCCTTCGTGACTGAATCTACTCCCTTGCGAGGCAATCTGTCTTCTAAAGATGATGTAAAATAGCAGTTTGCCTTAGTGCGGCGGTCGAAGAGTTATGGCATACAAGGTGCTTCGCTCTGACTCAATGGATCATAGATACCGAGTGGCTTCCTCGGGTGCGGAACCTTGATTGGAGACTGGGAAGCAAGATGGCTGGAAGTCTGGACTATGATGTGCGTGTATCAAGTTGTATACCTGTGAACTACTATTTCCTCTCACTTGGAAGTCCGAGTCACTCGGCACTCTTCCACTTGCAGATAGTGGAACAGTCTGCATCTATGAGGACTCTCACCCGCAGCCTCAGCTCGCCGAAACGCGCGCCTAATGCGTTTTCTTTCTGGTTATGCATCCAGGGCCTATTCGACGCCTCTATCTCTCGTGACTGGATTTATGACGTTGCGAAGCAGTCTAACTTCTGAAAATGATGTAAAGTAGCAGTTTTCCTTCATGCGACGGACAAAGAGATAAGGACTACGACATCAGGAAGCAGCATGCCGCGCTCTGACTCAACGCACAGGTGGATGTGCATATTTGATTTAAAAATCCCGAGAGGTTCATTAAATGCAGAATCCTGATTGGAGACTGAGCAGGAGGAAGATTGGATGCCCGGTCTATGATGACTTGGATAAGGTGTGCGTAATTGTATGAAAGCATCAGTCATGGCAACTCGTCTTCTAATCACACTTGTCAACTCGGAAGTACGATCTTGGCGAGCGTGCGCATCACAGCTGGCTGTGATAATGTACGAGGACGCGGATACCAAGAACCCATCTATCTCGACAGAACCCCGCGGAAGACTCTCGAATAGCCATGCGGCTTGTCGTACCGGTGATTCCGGCCTTCGCTTCAACGAATTACTAGCGCTGGCTTAAATCATGTCTGAGTCACGCCTCGCGGAAACAAGGAGGCGTGTCTACAGTATGATACAGTACAAATTCTCATATTACATACTCTCATAATGCATATCTTCCGTAGTGCGTAAGATTTTGTTGGTGAAGACCCAGTTGTCCCAGCCAAAATGTCATGTCATACTGCATAACCGCCGTAATGCATTGGCTTGGGGTGGGAACCAAGTGTATGCATTATGAGTACTGGGATAGTGTCTGATCATGATGGTCAAGGGCCTTTACTACACGGTAAGGTCTAACGTGAGCATTATGCAAAAGGAGTAATATTTATGCGCATTCGGTACTTTCAGCCGCGAGAAGGGCCCGGGTAAGTCTACAAAGGGAGGAATACTATATAGTGACCCCTCTTTACACTTTCCCCTCTTTACACTTTTTCAATTTCGCCATATTCCACATCACTTCTTGCCTCACAAATTTTTGTGAAGATGTATTCAGACCACATAAATACAGTATAGATGCTTCTGTGGCAAAAAAAATATGTACACAAATTAAAATTGTTCATTTACATGCTTCATTCACATACTTTTGAGCCCAACTGCTCTCAAAAAGCATATATACAGACATTCACCGGTCCTTTAAACATTAACTTGATTTCCTTCCTCACATTTTTATCTAAACATTTTTTCTAATTATTTTTGCATCATTACAAAGTGCTTATCAATAAGTACCTGCATGAATTACTTGGAGCATTCAAGTGTGTTATTAAAATTAAAATTGCCTTCACAAGTTTTAGGGTGTTTTATGAGAAAATCAACTCCTTTGAACACCACACACGATATGTCACACTAGTGTTACCATAATCTTGCAATACAGTCCCGGACCGGTCCTTGCACCAGCACATTTTCATCTCCCTTTTTCACATTATTTACAAACCTTTATTCCAAACAAAAAATATCACATGAAACTGACTTCTGTTGAGACTAAGTATGCCAATTTTTGAGCAAAAATATTGAAGGAAAAAAATACCATGAAAGATTTATGTTTCAAAGCCAAAATGAGTTGTCACCGGTCCTTGCACCACATTATCCCCACGCTCGGTTCACTTCAATATTAATAAGATGAAGGAGTCACGTGACTTTCCAAAATGCGACTCAAAGGCCTGGGGAGCTTGTTGAATTTTTCTACAACTCAATTTCAAATAAAATTGCACAAAATTTTGCACAGGTGGTCTACTACTACACAGTAAGTTAGGGAAAATACTTGCTTAACTTAAATATAGTTTGCTGTGTGGAAAAGAAGGCAAACATTTTTGAAACAAGTGCAGATTGTCACTTTCCTAATTGACCATGGGCCATAACTTGATGAATTCTTAGTCTTCTTACAGTTTTTTTTTCTGACATATATTTTAGCCAATTAGAACCTAACTAAGTGTTATTAAGAGCTCAGGAGGTTGTTGAAGCTGTGTTACATCCAGGGTGGTGCAAGGAGTGGGGGTGCAAGGACCAGTCCGGGACTGTACACTTACATCATCAGATCGGCTTATGAACCTGTCAAATTTGACCATTGTCTGCATTGTCTGACCTCCATAAATTGCAAACCTCACTCTCCTACTTCCATACTTTGCTCATATATAATTTAGATGGTATAAATGCTGTGTGAAAGATTTCACATGTTTCTGTTGAGTGGTACTTTCAGAATAAAATTTGTTAGCAAGAGATGCTGCAAGTTTTGATTAAATTTTGACATTTCTGATTTTCTCTGGACTCAACCATTGCACCGATTCTGCTCAAAATTTGCACCTATATAGCTAGCCATTGCATACACATTTGGGTATTTTTTTCAGCACTATATTAAAATTTTTGAGAGAGAAATTGCTAGGTGTTCAAAGGAACAGTGTTGTTTAAAGGACACGTGAATGTCTGTATGTCATTTTTTATAAAGTCTTGGGCAGTGATGTGTTTTATACTCACATATAAGCATACCTGATTTTTTTCAAGCCAGAATCTTTTGATTGTGAATTACAGGAGAGGAAAGAATCTCAGAAGTGACAAAGAGTGACAAAAGCTTCACAGTGCATCCTGGGAAACATGACGATGTCGCAGGCCTCTGTGACAAAAAGTGTAAAGAGGGGACCCAATGCATTACATGTGTAAGCCTGTGGCTTACCAATTGGGAAAGCAGCACTAATAAGTCCTAATCTGGCAGGTGTGTGAGTACTCGTAAGGTATGTGAAAGTTAAACTCGACAAGCTGATGTCACATCACTGTCACAGACCCTGAACCCATCGCTTACCCCATTAGGAAGGACCCTAGTGCAAAAATCGCAACTTCAGAAAACTTTTTTTTTTGTAGATGGTCTACAATTACTATATGATGTTGAATACATGTATTTTATATGCCTTTGGCTTCCAGCTCATCTAAAATCCTTTCTGGAAGTGTTCTATGTCCATGATACTGCTTGTTTGCCCACTGTGCTTGCTTTCCAGTCAAACCCCGCCGATAAGCATCTATGAAACGTGCTGAACGGTCTGAAAAGTTGAATAACTATTAGTTTCTTGAATTACCTAAGCAAAGATGAGAAATACCATTTAAATAATTCTATATCAATGGAGTCCAAGCATATCCTGATGTTTTGTTCCATTTGAGCTTCATTCAAAGGTCGAGGCATCATCCTATAATAGAATTTTGCATTTCCCCAACACTGTTCAATAAAATTTAGCTCGCAGTGAAATTTAGGATAGAAAATGACTTTGTGGCCACGTGATTGAATGAGCTCCTCAAGCGCTGACTTCTGTGCACAAAAATCAGGCTCATTGAATAAAATGTGTCTGCAGCAGCATTGCAAGTTTGTGCTGATATCCTTGCATTTGAAATGTTTGCACTCTGCTTTCAGACCATGTACGCTGTAGCCTCGTTCTTGAAGAATATAAGCCATCCCTTTAAATCTTCCATCTGGAAGATAAAATGACTGCGGAGTTCCATCTTTGAGGTGGCCAGGACACATTCCAGGTGCAGGTGGAGCTTTCTGGCTATTCCAATGAGAGGGATTCTTTGGCATATGACGTGCAGACAGTGCATTGCGAGCATGTTTAGAATGAGTTGTGGCATTATCAAAAGCGAAGAGAGCAATGCAGTCTGGAAAATGGTCTTCAAAAATTGTGATAGCGTCATTAACTTGTTTCATAATGTCTTCATGTTGGAAATAGCCCTCTCGGTTCTTGCCGGCCTTGAAATAAATGCGAGCTTCATGAGAACTATAAAAATTACAGTAATTTATTAATAATTATATGTACAGTAAAAATGGAAAACTGTCAGTGATGGACTACAGGTACACAAAAGGTAACCGGGTCGCACGGAACTCAGTCGGAGGTAGAGGAGAGATAGCGGTGAGCCAGGGGAGCTGACACAGCGCAGAGGTAGGGAGCAGCTTCTGGACGTAGCCAGGTAGAATTGACCAGGTTGAAACTAAGGGATAAGTACAGGAGGACTACCTACTTATATACCCTACAGAGGCTGCGCATGGACCAGGGAATTAGCTACTACATAAGGATAGATAATAGAACGTTATGGAACTTTGTAGAACAATGACATCATAGGATCGGTCAGCGAGTAAGGATAGTATGGAAAAGAGCATAATGAATAATGAGTAAGCAGGAATAGGCGTGATTAGTGATGGGTGGATAAGATATGATAAGATAAGATAAGGGAAAATGATAAGAGAATAAAAATAATTAAAAAGTGTTCATGACATGACCCTCTCTTTTAAGGCGAGCGTCCCGATTGCTTCTGTTCCCTACCCTGGAACTTACTGGCCCACCACTGTGCCACTCCTTCCTGTATCTCAGGCTCCGTCATCTCAAATATGGGTCGGAACTTCAGCTGCGACATCTCTAAGGTGTTGAGGGCATGAGGAGCACTGGGAGTCGATTTATGAAATTCGTCAATGGCCTTTTGAGAGTTCATCAAATTCTCAATTGGCTCCCAGGTGCGTTCTTTGTTTGGATACCCTTTCCAATGTACGAGGTATTTGAGCTTCTCTCACACCAGTTTGGAGTTGACAACCTTTTCAACCTCATATTCCGGCACATCATCAATGATCTCGGGCGGGGGTGGAGGATCTCGCTTCTGTGACATATACTGTGGCTCATGGTATGGGGAGAGGAGCACTTCATTGAAAATTGGATAGACTTTCTTCCGTGTACGTGGAAGTTTAAGCCTGTATGCTGACGTGCCGATTTTCTTTTCAACAATGAAAGGCCCATAGTGTTTATCCCCCAGCTTCTTCATAGGACGGTCTGTCTTTAAGTGAGTTCCATCAAGCATGACCTTATCCCCAGGTTTATACTCGATGGATTTTCCCTTTGTCCTGTTGTAGAAGTGCTTCATGGTTTTGGCCGCATGCCTTAACGCTGATTCGGTTTCCTCCCTGATCTTGGCCATCCGGTCAGCAAACTGTTTAGCGGACTCGTTGGTCGATTCGCGTCTAGGATTTGTGCCCCTGTATGGGTGTCTCCCATGGTTGACAAAAAAGGGTGACGCTCCTGTCGACGTCTGTTCCTTGTCATTATACACGAATTCTGCTAGCGCAAGCCATTCTGCCCAGTCCGACTGATGGTGGTTAACAAAGAGACGGAGGTACTGTTCTATCTCTTGGTTTATCCGTTCTGTCTGACCATCTGTCTGTGGGTGATATGCCGTTGACGGATTTCCCTCGATGCCCAGTAATCGGTATAGTTCGTTCATGAACTTGGACTCAAACTGTGATCCTCTGTCATGAATAAACTTTTGCGGTATGCCATGCAGTCTGAAGACGTGATCTCGGTAGAGCCTCGCCATTCCTTCCGACGTTACGCTCACGGAGGTAGGGATGGCATGCACCTGTTTACTGAACCTGTCGACAAAGACACAGATCGCGTTATGCCTGTTGGACTCAGGGAGTTCGCCGATCAGGTCTGCCGTGATGATTTCCCAAGGACCTTTCAGGATCTCGTTCGGGTTTAGAGGGTTATGTGGTTTCGCTCTGTGCGCCTTGGTACGTTGGCACGCATCGCATCCCTCGACATACATTCGAACATCTCGTTGGATTCCTGGCCACCAGTAGTTGCGTGTGATCAACTCATGGGTCTTATAGCGTCCTGGATGTCCTGCGAGTGTACTGTTGTGATGGTTTCGAATGATGTCTTCCCGGAGTTTACGGTCTTTTGGCACGTAGATCCTGCCTTTCCATGTCAATAACCCTTCTTCTTCTTCATCCCACTCTCGCTCCTTCCTTCCTAACGCCTTCACAACTGCCCTGTCCCTGTTGTTTCATGCCCTTTTGATTCGTTTGACAAAGTCTGCATCTAGTGCTTCTAGCAGTGTTGCATTTACAAATAAGTCTGGCTTGAGCAAAATGATGTTGATATTGTCGTTCTCCCCCCTCTCATGGTCCGCTCGTCTTGAGAGGAGGTCAGCCTTTGTCATCAGGGCACCTGGTTTATGAAACAGTTTGAAGTTGTAGTCTGCTAACTCCTGTAGCCATCTCGCTTGTCGGTGGTTAATCTTCTGGGGTTTTTGGAAATATTGGAGGTTGAGGTGATCTGACCAGATTTCGACGGTTTGTGTTGCTCCCAGAAGATATTGTCGCCAGTCATCCAGCGCACGCATGATCGCAAACATTTCTTTGTTGTAGATTTCATAATTGCGCTCTGCTTGGCTAAGCGCTTGCAATCGGTATGCAATTGGATGCCACTTTCCATCAATGAATTGGGACAGAATGGCGCCGTTAGTGAAATGCGACGAATCGGCCTCCACCTGAAATTGACCGTCATCAGCAGGTACTGCGAGTACAGGTTCCTCGCAGAGCTTCTGCTTCAGATGTTCAAAGGCCTCTTGTTGCTCCACCTCCCACTTCCACTCTACACCTCCGGTCAACACTGTCAGGGGCTTCGCATAGTGACTGAACGCTAGGATAAAGTGGCGGTAGTAGTTGCAGAATCCAAGGAAAGACTGTAGTTCTTTCTTGTTCTTAGGAACTGGCCAATCTTTTACACCTGCCACTTTTGCGAGATCCATGCGGATCTGTCCATTGCCGAGGATATGCCCAAGATAGTTCACGGTTTCTTGGGCGAAGCTGCACTTTTCCGGCTTTAAGAACAGCTTGTTTGCTCGTAACACTTCCAGGACTTGTCGGATGAGTTTGTCATGATGTTCGCGGGTTCGTGCGAAGATCAGAATGTCGTCCATGTAGACTATGACGTGTCCATCATTGATGAGTTCTTGGAAGATTTCGTTCATAAATCCTTGGAAGGTTGCCGGTGAATTTGTGAGCCCAAAAAACATGACTGTTGGTTCGAATAGGCCGCGGTTTGTCCTGAAGGCAGCTTTGTACTCGTCGCCCTCTCGAATCCGAATGTTGTTGTAACCCCAGCGTATGTCAAGCTTTGTAAAGAATTTTGCCTGCTTTGTCTTGTCAATGAGCTCTTGGATTAGAGGTAACGGGTATTTGTTCTTAACCATCATGTCATTGAGTTTGCGATAATCCTGTACGGGGCGAAGCTTGCCATCCTTCTTTTTGATGAAGAAAAAGGGGGATGCTATCTCGGATTGAGAGTTACGAATGCAGCCGGTTCTCAGGTTTTCGGTGAGGAATTCGTCCAGCACCACCTGTTCTGATGGACTGAGTGGGTAGATCTTACAGTCAGAGAGCTTTGAGCCCGGTTTAAGTTCGATAGCATGATCCCAAGGGCATCTCTCTGGTAACTGATCAAATTCCTGTTTGCTGAAGACGTCCGCAAACTCTTTGACATAGTCTGGGACCTTCTCAAGTGCCTGTTGCCTGACCTTCAGCGTCTTCCTCAGATCAGACTTAATGTATCCATCCCAATCGAAGAGGAAGAGCTGATCGCCGTCTTCAAGTTCCACCAGATCAAGGTTTTCATTGGAGTCTGCATCAATGTCCTCTAGACTACAGATATAGCCGCATACATTGGGGCATCGATCAAATTCGATCGTGGATTTTTGCCAGTCGATGTTGGGATTGTGCAGCTTTAACCATTCATGTCTGATGAACACATCTGTTTTTCCTAGATCTGTGACTGCAAAGTGGATGCACTCTGAATGATCCTTTATTGTCATGCGCATTTCCACAAACTCTGTGATTGAGCCGTCCTTGTTGAGTGTGCCATCCGCATTATAGACTCAGATCGGGATGAGTGTCTTTCTTGTCCTGATCTGATGCTCTTCGACGAAGGATCAGTTGATACACAAGCCAGTGCAGCCACTGTCCAGTAGTGCGTCTACCTTGAACTGGTTACCGGTGTCGGTCGTTTGGAGGAGAATCGGTACCATGAGCTGTTGCCCCCGAGACCCTCTTACAAACCGTTTCGGACCCCTCAGGTCCCTAACAGCTGCCACGGCATCTGATTCTTCTAGCACAATGATTTGATGCACCGTCTCTTCATTCGCTTCAGCATGCCTCTGTTGTTTCATCCACACTCAGAGAGTCGTCAAAGCACTTTCAAGTTTATCCTCTTTGAGACGCCGTACAACCCATGGTGCCGTAAAGGGGACAGGGCGATCTCTTTGGGATTTCCTCTCAGCTTGTTTCAACGAGTTTTCATTTTTCACGGATTTCAGTTCAGTTCCGGCCAAGGAAGAAATAGAATTAAAAGATTTGGAATAGGGTTTTACATGATTTTCAGATGCAGGAAAAGAGCGAAATGATGAGACAGAAGTATTGTCATAAGTAGGCGTATCTATACTACTAACTACTGGTACAGGATCAGAAGGAATATTTTTGCGAATGACATTGTTTTTTACATTTTTTTGTGTTTTATCTAAGTTATCTACAGAGTCCATAGAATTATCAAAAATGGCCGTTTGGAAAACTGAAACTGAACCTATCCCAGTCAGTGCCGTGTTCACTGCTGGGGTTCCGCAAAATCCAACTCCTGCTCGAGGAGCATCTCCTCTTCTTCCTCCACAAAGTCTGACTCCTTGAGCGTCGTGGTCTCATCTGCCCAGACTTTTCTCTCTTGTGGCTTCATCCCCATCAACACAGCCCTTATTACTTCCTTTCTCTTTGGGCAATTCGCCTTTCGGTGTCCCTGCCCTCCACAGTAATAGCAGGCACCTGATCACCTTAATTCTTCTAGTGACACATCCATCGGCTTCCCCATGCCTCCGTATGTGACTCCAGTGGCGTCGCGCCTTTCAGGGATTCTAGGTGCGAATGTCTGGGTGGGTTTTGGCGGGGGTACCTGAGGTCTGGATGGGGCCGCTCGCATTTGTTCAATGGCCTTCATCTGCCGTCTGGCATTGTCAAATCAAATGGCTTTTTCTTGCCAACCTTTGTATGTGGTTGGGACTGTGTCGCTCATTTCGATCCGATATACGATCTCCCTGTCCAAGGCTTTCGTCAGCTTGTGGATGAGGGTGTCGTCATTTTTGGCGTCATCGTTGTATCCTGCTGCACGGCGATAGATATTGAACTGCTGGAAGAATTGGTCGGCTGTGATATCCCGAGTGTGCTTCCAGCTGTCCAATTTTTGCATGGCGTTCATGCGTTCGTTCGGGTCCCCAAACGCTTTCTCCAGTTGTTCGTTGAACTTCTGGCAACTGATGAGTGAGAAGATTAGGTAGCCGTCCATCTTGATGCTTTCCAGGAAGTTCTGGGCCCAGAGTGCGGCTGATCCTTCCGTCATGAACAATAACATGAAAAGGAAGTAGTCCTTATCATTCATGAAGTCCCCTGCATTTGCTTCGACGTAGAGGGTGATGGCACGCTCGAACTTCTTATAGCCTCGCCCGTTAAATGCCTCTGGTTTGGCAATGTGTCTTCCTCCATTGCTGTTCGTCGTTTGGGGGAGGGGGGACAGGTGTTGCTGAGGCTTCTGGCTTGGGGGTTGCCAATAGTCCCAGGCCATGCAGTGTGTTGATGATTTCCTGCATCATCGCATTTGAAATTGCCGGAGCTCCTGTCGCTGGTGTGGCAGGAGTTTGGGGTTCCGACATCACGGGCGATGGTGCTGGCGATGGGTGGGGTGGTTGGTGGGCTCTTAGCTCATCGTCTAGGCGTACTAGATCGTCGTCGGTTAACGGTGGTAGTTGTGCGAGGACAGCATTGGCAGTGTCTTTGGGTGGTGTATTCCAACGCTGTGCTGCTGATCCAGATGGTCGGGCGTACAGGTGTGGAGCTAGCTCAAGTCAGAAACAACACTGTCAGCCGGCAGGTGGTGCGGACACCTGCGGATCTGACTGAGCACTGTAACAAAACTCCGGTGTAGATCCTGTGTATGGGTTGTTTAGGATCGGTAGTTCGTTTGGGGACGTGTTTCCGTTGAGTTATGAAGTAAATATAAGCTTGGTATGAGCGTGGGAAAAATCTCGGTACACGTCGGTACGCGTCAGTACGTGTCGGTATGTGTCGGTATGCGTCAATATTGAAAGGTGCTCTGGACGCGATGTGAGTGTCGGTACAGAGCCAGAATGAGCGAGATATCAAATCTGGTGCGAGACAATAGCAATAGCAGAGACGAGAATGAAAACAAGACAAGAGATGAGACTGAAGATGAGGTTGCCACGAAACTAACTGTTGCGGAGACTAACTGCACGCACGGAAGCTGCCCTATCTGAGGGGAACTCTGCGGTAGTATTTCCTCCCTTGCTACCTACGACAGGGAAGTCCCTAAATACAAGGTGCAAGAGATCTATCTACAGGAAAATTATTCCAAAGTGAGTATAATGTGCATACCGGGTGAAACATAGAGCGTCGGAGAGAAAACATTTGGAATGTAAGAGAAACATAGAAATTCAAAAGAAAACCTGTCCATGCGACAACTTCCCCATTTGCATCAGTCCATCATCTGGTCATATCGCAGCTCCACCAGAACTGAGATCCTCCAATCGGTGAGTCATCATCCATCATCGGGCAGATCTCCGGTACGCATCCCAACTGACTCTGATGACATAAGCTTTCCGGTACGTCCCAAATTGCCAGGGGGATCTTCCTAGTGATCTGCTGATGTGATGTCGGGCAAATCATCCTGTGTCTGGTACGCTGTCAGGCGCGGTGCCTGTTTGAGATTAAATTATGCAACTATGATATTAGGATTCTTAATCACATTCACTACACTAAAGCAAGCACAGTACTTCTAGACGTCCAAGCGGTGAAGGGATTCCCTATGCATATGATTCAGAGACTCAGATATAACAAAATAAAATACAAAGAAAGAAAGAAAGACACACTCTGAAGGCGAACCCAAGTCAGGGGGCGATACATGGACTTCTATAGAAACTTCCACCATGATTCTGATCGCAACGTAAAAATGTGTGTGTAATAAATAATCTGACGACTCATACCTTATATGTAATGGAACCTCATTAGATGGCTGGAGTGGTCTAGACCATAACTCAGCCAAGCGGTCATGCAGCATGGAGCGAAGAGCATTAATGTTTAGAAAATAGAGTGATGGCATGGCAGATTGCTGGTAATTAGTGAATATGAAGATGGAAACCAGTATTTAACAAGTACAATTTTCTCAATATTGTCAGTCCGTGCAGACGCATGCAAAGACGGAGTTGTTTTTAGGAACTCACTGAGGACAGAAGTGCAGTCATGAACTCTCCGTCATTAGTGCCGATCCATAGAAGAAAAGATCAGCCAAGCCATTTAGCAGATGAATGGAAGCACAAAGAAGGTTATGGAAGAATTAGAAGGTCAGGGAATGTTATAGAACCCCGATGGAATTGCATGGAACTGTATAGAATATTGGTGGAATATGTTAGAATGTCAGAGAAGGTTCTAGAACTTAGTCACCATAGTTACCAAATCTATAAATATACCACAGTAGTCTATATAAGGAGGGCCTAGCCCCCCCAACAATACAACGATTTTACTTGTGATTTATTGTGTGATTAGTCTGACTCGTTTAGTAAGGGCTTAAGCAAGAGACTTAAGCAACTAGCAAATTGGTTTAGCATTTATTACGTATTACATTGACATGTACTTAGCTTGAGCACCTGGCTTGAGCGCTTAGTGAAACTATCTGAGAAATCTGAGCTCTAGAAGATCTAGGGCTAACCACTATTTGACACCTTAGAAACTAAATAACATACATCTCAGCCTCTCGACAACCTGAGAAGACGTTTGACTCAAGACAAGTCCAACTGACTCAGTGGAAATTGTAATTGTGAATATTACACTGTTTTATTTCATTACACTTTTCAGCACGACAACGCGTTGGGCAAATCATTCTGAGTCCAGTACGTGTCAATAGCTGTTGGAATGTGCAACGGATGGCCTCTAGAGGGATCTGCAGTGGTTGGCCGCTCGTCGGTACTCTACACCAGATGTGGTGGTCGACTTTCACTTGCTGATCAAACCCAGATCTTCCTCTGTGAAGACTCCAACGGGCGCCAAGGGACCTTTCCGAAGATCACCCCCAAGGCCTGGTAGCTACTCTCGAGTGGGTCGGACTCAACGTTACCCCCTCTCAAACGAGCACTGGTTGATCGAATAGAAAGAAGACGGTGGGTTATGAAATGAGTGAGTTTAGTAATGAAAGTAAATGGTTAACAATGTATCGGCCTGATCGATGCACGTGAGATCAATCTGAGAACAGGTGTGGGTCAAAGCGATCGTAGTTGGGGTCACAGTCCAAGTCGTCGGATGCATCGTATAAGAATGTTGATTTATAATTCGGGGTTGCGGACGGGTAGTGGTCGGTTTTGAGGTACTTGAACGATGTAAGGGTTGAGTGTGATGATGATGGATTAGAGGAAGAGGTCAAGCGTGAAGGTGATAGTGGGTGTGCAGGTAAGATGGTAGAACATGGTGCGATAAAGGGATTGGTGTCGGTAAGAAACGCGAACGTTCAGAGCCAGCTTAGCAGTGGTGACTGAGAAGTGCGCAAGGCGGTAAGGAGTGAAGTTTCGACCTTGTGTCAGCGACGGACTAAGGGTACACAAAAGGTAACTGGGTCGCGCGGAACTCAGTCGGAGGTAGAGGAGAGATAGCGGTGAGCCAGGGGAGCTGACACAGCGCAGAGGTAGGGGGCAGCTTCTGGACGTAGCCAGGTAGAATTGACCAGGTTGAAACTAAGGGATAAGTACAGGAGGACTACCTACTTATATACCCTACAGAGGCTGCGCACGGACCAGGGAATTAGCTACTACATAAGGATAGATAATAGAACGTTATGGAACTTTGTAGAACAATGACATCATAGGATCGGTCAGCGAGTAAGGATAGTATGGAAAAGAGCATAATGAATAATGAGTAAGCAGGAATAGGCGTGATTAGTGATGGGTGGATAAGATATGATAAGATAAGATAAGGGAAAATGATAAGAGAATAAAAATAATTAAAAAGCGTTCATGACAAAAACGTACCCATCTGCCGACTTCAGCCATCCAGCCTCTGGAGTACAGAAATCTGACACCATAATTGATACTCCCTCTCCTTTAACACGAGGCTCTGCAGTAGCTGTCTTATGGCTCCACACTGTGTTTTGTTGATCATTGGCATAAAATGTTGATTCGTCGTGTGTGACAAGAATGAGACGGCGCTTGTGATCATCTCGATATGAATCACATCATTTGTCGTCCTTATCTCTGTTGTTGTGAGACTTGAATTCCATGTCCTTCTCAAGCTCAGCCCACAGGGGCAGAAAGATATCTTGGCAATAATGAACTACATCTTCTCGCTCATGGCCATCAATGTACATTCCACTGGGAGCCTTTCCATACCGGTAATCCATGGCATTCATCCAGGTCTGGGCAGTGCGCAGTGAGACAGGCTTGGAACACCCAAGTTGTTTCAGCACATTTGGTTCATTAAGGTATTCAAGAATGTTGTTGGGCCCCAAGGTATTTTTTGTTGAGGCTTTGCAGGTGTGCATGGATTTCATTTGCAAAGTCTTCATCCTGAATGATTGACCTCTTCCATGAACCATACAGGTTTACCGGCAGTACTGTGTGGTCTCCAAGATGATCACAGACCCATTTCCAAAGCAAATGTGCCAAGTGCACGCTGCGACCAGCACTCAAAGATGCCACCATCACAGAGGCCTCAATCCAACCATATTCCTCATACTCCGTGTACAGATGCAAAAACACAAGCATCCCCAATATGCGTGTGCAAAACAACTGATCAAGATTTTTGTCTTCTGAAATACAGCGCAGTTGCTATATTGCATCGGCAAGGGCAGGATCCTTTCTATCAGGAGCACGGAATTTTGGAGAGCTAGGATTTGACTGTGCGATCTGTTGAATCATAGGCTGCAGAAGTGCTGGGTTCTCCTGCACTTGCACACACATGTGCTCAACGTTAGGATTTGGCTGTGTGATCTGTTGAGTCATAGGTTGCAGATGTGGTGCGTTGTCCTCCTCCTCCTCCTCCTCCTCCTCCAGTTGCAGCAGTGTGCGCGCGAGTTCTGGACTTGCACCAGTGAGTGCATTAACAGTATTGGCCAATGGACTACTCTGATATGTCGTGGATGCAGACGCAGCCATCTGCGATGGAATGACAGATGTCTGCACCACAGCCTGTGACTGCGTCGAGGATGGTGGAGTGCCTGGGTTATTGCTGCCGTTCAATTGTTGCCCCGCCTGTGGTGTTGTGGATGTAGACTGCTTGAGCACACCGGTGAGTGCATTGAGCGTGTTGGACGTAACATTCACCGTGGACGCACTACCTGCAACACCCGAATTGACCATGGCAAGAAAGGCGGCAGTGTTGCGCGATGGTGGCGGGGATGCGACTGGACCGCCGACGAGGGGTGTGAGGCCTGTGGAGGGAGTGAGACCCGTGCGGAAGGAGCTGGAGGCATCAAAGCCAAAGAGTGAGGGGTGCATGGAGTCAGCGCCTGCTTCAAGGGCAGCGATAGAGGCAGCAGGCTGAGACGTCGCGATGGGGTGCTGCGTCTGCAGGCCAGCGAGCATGGCAGGGGAAAGGAGGCCAGTGTGCAGGGAGTTTGTGAGACCTGCCGAGGAGAACGACCATGCATAGCTTGGGTCTGAAGGGGAGGTGATGAAAGTGGCGGTTTCAGGCGATGGTGACGAGAATGCGACAGGCCCACCGATAGGGGGTGTGAGGCCTGTGGAAGGAGTGAGACCCATGCGGAAGGAGTTGGAGGCATCAAAGCCAAAGAGCAGGGGGGTGCATGGAGTCAGTGCCTGCTGCAAGGGCAGCAATAGAGGCAGCAGGCTGAGACGTCGCAACAGGTTGTTGCGTCTGTGGGCCAGCGAGCATGTCAGGAGAAAGGAGGCTGGCACACAGGGAGTTTGTGAGACCTGCCGAGGACACACTACCTGCAACGCCCGAATTGACCATGGCAAGAAAGGTGGCAGTGCTGGGTGATGGCGGCGGGGATGCGACTGGATCGCCGATGAGGGGCGTGAGGCCTGTGGAGGGAGTGAGACCCATGCGGAAGGAGCTGGAGGCATCAAAGCCAAAGAGCGAGGGGTGCATGGAGTCAGCGCCTGCTTCAAGGGTGGCGATAGAGGCAGCAGGCTGAGATGTCATGACGGGGTGCTGCGTCTGTGGGCCAGCGAGCATGTCGGGTGAAAGGGAGCCAGCACATGGGGAGTTTGTGAGACCCACCAACGGGAGAGACCATGCATAACTTGGGTCTGAGGGTGAGATGGTCAAAGCGAGCGGAGGCAAGGTCAGCTTCGGAGTGTCACCGTTTGGACGGTGGGGTGCTGTGACGGACAGCTGCGTCTGCGAGTCAGTGAGCATGGAGGACGAGGGTGGCCCTGCGCCGAAGGAACTTGTATAACCAGCATAGGAGAACCAAGAGTTTTCCTCCACCTGAATGGACAGTCGTGGATGCTTCTCCGGGCGTCTGGTTCTTTGTGCTTCTCCCTCTGCTTGCTCACCCTTTTTGCTCCTTTCAGACAAACAGTATCTTCCGTTCCTCCAGTGACCCACAGAAGTTACGGCACTCTTGACTGGCGCACCAGTGTCAGCCTTTGACTGTGCTCGAGGCTGGAAGAAACCTCGAATGTCTGCAAAACCCTGCCTGCGAAGCTTCGTCTCGTCCTTTCCAGCCTTTTTTCTCTGACTTCGAACAGTACTTTCAGGTTTCTGTGTTGTGGGTCTGATTTTGTTGTACTTCAAAGGTCGTGCTTGCCCCTTCAACCCAGCAACCCAATGTTCAAGCCCATCGGAAATGACATGAAAGAATGCATTTGTACTCGAAGCATCAACAATGCTCTCCCGGTCAAGGTCTGCATCTTCATCACTATCCTCAGATTCAATGCTAATGACTGACAAGTGATCCCCTGAGCCTGAAGAGTGCTCTGACTCGCATTCACTGTCATCAGTTGTGGCAGCCGTGTCCTGTTCTGCAGTCTGCTCAAGGAAAGTGAGTACAAATACATGCTTTAAATGATACCTTGAGTTACTTACAGGTCTCTTGGTTCTTCTCAGGTTCTTTATCCAGTTCAAATGCTTCCTTGTGAGGCGTGCCATGGTGTGGTTTTGTGGCAGGGCAGGAGAAATGCTGAAGATATGCACGATTAATAATAATACATAATTACTATATATAGAAAGTATTTGTCATGTACAATTAGCCGAAAGCGCGAAAATCTGATGGTCAAAATTTCAAAATTTCATCAGACTGCTGTACAATTAAATCTGAGGCATTTGGCACAAAAAAGGGTTTTTGTGTTATAACATCACTAAAACTTAATATTTTCAAAATCTAAAACCACAGAATCACAGATAAGGACAGTCCTAATAAGTCTCTGGAGCTTGTTTGCCAGTTTGTGTCCAGTCGAAGATGTAATTTTGTCGTCATTGTGTGAAGCCAGATTAGGCAGGTAAGGTTAGCGCCACCCACGTCACACCTTGTCAAGTTTAACTTTTGCATACCTTACCAGTTGCATATATACTTCTGGGGATCAGAATCACTATACAGTGATTATTCAGCCTTTTGGTGTAATGGTTATAGGTGACCGGAAGTCCTTGATCCACTTACAACATGCCTGTGTACCTCTCAAAAAAATTGCTAATTTTTTTTTAAAAGCATGGCTACATAAATCACAAGTAGATACACTAATGTAATTTTTTGGGAGGTTAAAAAGTGGTGTGTTGAAGCTGTAGACAAAAAGTGTAAAGAGGGGTCGCTATATAGTAATAGCCGGGAAGCTGGCCATGTTCAGAGGGGGGCGATCAGTGATCGGCATGATGGCATCAAACATACCGGCTACGTCACGTGCACTCCTCTTTGCAAATTCCGAGTCGTCAATTAACTTGACATAGGGAGGCCACCTACCATTGTCCGACCTTTACCTCGAGCTGACCTGAGCTGGAATGAGTTGCTTCCGTACGTGCAGAGCTATCTCGGAGCTCAACCTGGGGCAATACTAAACGTGGCCCGTTGCTCAATATGCCTCAGCCCTTTTTCCCCCTAGATGACACCATTATCGGAGACCCTTGGCTCATAGGATCGCATCATCACAACGGAACATGCTACACTTTTTTAGACACTAGCCGAGATATTATAGGGTGTTCTCGGCTTGTTCTACCTACGGTATATTGAACTAATTTCATAAGGCATGCACTTTTTTATCGAACTGTTTTGAAGTACACTTCCGCTCATTTCTTTGCAACCGAATTAGAGAAACAAAAGACGAATTTGTACTCTAACTCGCTGGTCCGTGCTCCAGAAGCTGACGCCATATGCCTTCAACGCCGGGATCAACAATCACTTGTCACCGCTCCTTCTCGTGAGATACGATAGATCTTTTCCGCTCCATTCCTCCTAAATAAAAACTATGAATCTCGCGAAACCGCGGAGGCCGTGAATGGAAGGGCTTCTTAAGTGCCCAATTTTGCCTGGAAGCGAGGTCAGCAGGCCCAGGTCTCGATATTCTATGATGAACACTGGAAGAATGAGCGCGCACCACTCGGGCATCACTCGTTGTCATAAGGAGTTCTTGACTGAAGGGTTCCAATCGAGGGTACTGCTTAGATCGTGGGCAACTCTACCCGTCGAGCGGTGTTGTCGTTTCGCATTCTATCAACACCATGCTCTCAAACGATTTGAAGCCCCATATTATCGACGTTCGCATCGCGGACAGGCTGCAGACGTCTGACGACACCAGCGGAAGTGTGGACCTTCGCGAACAGATTATTCAAGGACTCCGCAAGCCGTATGGCGAGAAGGTTTTGCCCACAATACTGCACTATGACGAACACGGTCTACGCCTTTACGATGCTATAACGACCAACTGTCCGGAATATTACCTCTTCGCGTCAGTCTCCCCTTCGCATGAGAACAAATACTGCAGACTTACCGTTAACGAGTAGCTCGGAGGAGGAAATCTTCAAGAATTATTCAGGCGATATCGTTCGTCTGATGCACGCTCGCGATGGAGAGGCAGGCGACCAAGCTAAGCCTGTTGTCCTAGAGCTTGGGGCAGGGTGAGTATATTCCTTATGACTGTTATAAATATGTGGCATTTGTGGATCCATCGTGGCGCGTCTCAGCTTTCTCCGCGTCTGTGTTTTATCCTCGTCCTTTTCACCTCCGCAATTCGACCCGCAACCATTTGTTTTTGTCCTTAAAGTGGATAGTGCAAAAAGTCTTGCCTCTCGCATGAAGCTAAGCTTTATTCGAGCAGGGCGCTTCGAAAGACCTCCCATATTCTTCTGGCCCTGTCAAAGCTTATGACTTCGAGACATATCTCAGCAGGGAATGAAAAGGGCTATGTGACCTACTTTGCTCTGGACCTCGAGAAATGCGAATTGGAACGCACGTTGTCAGAGCTGATGGCGAACTACGGTAGTGACTTGAAAGGAAAGGTTGAGGCGAAGGGCATGTGGGGTACGTACGATGGCGGTCTGAAGTTTGTCACAGAAGGCGGCCTCGATATGCAGACTGAAGTCAAAGATTCATCCACGTTCATCCGAAGCGACCACATCAGCGGTAGCGACAGTCGCTCTTCGAGCTCCTACCGTGATGACGGACAACGCGCAGGTAGAGACGACTCTTCCAATTCTATAACCTCCGACGAATGCTCGTCGCCAAGCTTCAGGACACATGCGATGTCCATCAGTCCGCCTTCTACACCAGACTCCGATGCTGAATCAGACTCAAAATCGTCTTCACCTCCCTTGCACATTCTCTTCCTGGGCTCGTCTCTGGGTAATTTCGACCGCGAGTCGGCTATGCTTTTCCTGCGCGCCCTTCCATTGAGACAAGGCTCTGGTGATACGCTCCTTCTTGGGCTCGACCACGATAATGAAAAGGACAAGATTGAGCTGGCGTACAATGACCCAAATGGCATCAACGAGGAGTTCGTGATGAATGGACTGAGAGTGGCAGGAAGAACCCTGGGTGACGAAAGACTGTTTGAGGAAGGCAAATGGGAGTATGTTGACCGCTATAATGCAGCAGAACGTATGCATCGTTTGTCAGGGCTCGGTCGTCCGCGTAGCTGACTTGCGCTTTCGTCAGGTCGCCGTGAAGCCTACTATAAGTCGACTCAAGATCAGCAAGTTAAAATTCCCGGATCCGATAATATTGTATCCTTCGTTGCTGGTGAATTAGTAAATGCCGTGATGTCGGTCAAGGTTAGCCCCGAACATATCTCTCGGACTGAGAATCACCATTCATACTCTCACCAGTATTCCGAAAAGGATGCATATTCGATATTCTCCGCCGCCGGTCTTCGTCCCATGATGCGGTGGACCGACACCCCTAGCCAGTATTCGCTCTGGCTGCTCGAACGCCCCGCTTTTACATTCCCGTTGCTAAGGTCCCCAACCTCGTTCGGTGTCCCTGAGCTCGAAGACTTCAAGGTGATGTGGAAAGCTTGGGACACGATCACGCTTGGCATGATCCCACGGTCTATGCTCTTCACCAAACCGATCGATTTGCGTCATATCTGTCTGTTCTATCTGGGCCACATTCCTGCATTCTCGGATATTCATCTGAGCAGGCTCCTCGGAGAGCCGCACACTGAACCGGAGTACTTTAAAGACATCTTTGAGGTATGTATAGATACTCTGTCTGCCTTCATGAGAATTCCAACACGTGTGCTTTGTTTATTAGCGAGGTATCGATCCGCATGTAGACGATCCGAACCAGTGCCATGTATGCGTTTCATTCTGTTGTACACTCATCGAGTCTACTGACTACCTTCTCTGACAGCCCCATTCTGAGGTTCCGAAGGACGACGACGAATGGCCGACCCTCGAGTCCATCATCAACTTCCGTGACCGCGTTCGGGCTCGCCTTACTCGTCTCTATGATGATATTGCATCTGGAAAGCGTGAGCTGACACGGAAGATCGGGCGTGTCCTGTTTATGACTCTGGAGCACGAAGGATTCCATGCGGAGACATTGCTCTATATGCTCTTGCAACGCGCTGGCGTGCCTGGGGGAACTCTTCCTCCTCCGGGCTTTACGGCACCCAACTGGGATATCCTCACGAAGCAGTGGGACTCTGCTCCTACTCCTGCTATGCCGACAGTCACTCTTGGGCCCGCGACGATTACGTTAGGACATGACGATGCTGAGGCGCTTGACGAAGACGCTGAGAAAGGAGCTGTTCTTGAAGGAGTCGAGTTTGGATGGGACAATGAGCATCCGAAACGAGAGGCTCATGTCGATGAGTTCCGTATTGAATGGCGGCCTGTGAGCAATGGGCAGTTTTACGAGTTCTTCAAGCGTGGCGGCAAAGATACGGTCCAGCTTCCTGCAAGTTGGGTGGAAATTGACGGCGAGGTTCAAGTACGCTTCTTTCCTCCGGTCGTTTAATCACCTGTCTCACCTTAAATTGTGTGTGAATGTACAGATTCGTACGATTTACGGCCCTGTCCCGCTGGAGAACGCGCAGCATTGGCCAGTGCTTACCTCATACGATGACCTGTCGAAGTACGCGGGAGCTAAGGGAGGGCGCTTGCCTACGGAGGCGGAGCTTCGCCTCTTCTTTGACAAGTTCGAGAGTGGGTACGAGGGCGGGGCAAATGTCGGGTTTAGGAACTGGCATCCGGTGCCGTGAGCTATACTATTTCTTATTCCGTCATTGAGCTATTAATGAGGGAGCATGTTTCAGAGCGACGACAGGGGGGACTCGGGATGGAGGTAGGGGCCACAATGGAGGAGTGTGGGAGTGGACGTCGACGGTGTTTGACAACTATAAGGGCTTCGCGCCATCGAATCTCTACCTAGGGTAAGCCCAGAAAATTAAATGAAAGAAAGACCAAATCAAATCAAGCCTCATCTCAGGTGTTCAGTAGATTGTTTCGACAGCAAGCAACAAGTAGTCGTACGTTAGGGCTCTCTTATTTTCGTACCTTAACGCGCTAATTGGTCTCGAATGTACAGATTGGAGGCTCGTATGCTACGATCCCTCGTCTCTCGGAACGGCGCTCGCTGCGCAACTACTACCAACACGATTACACGTATCGATGGGTTGCCGGCAGGGTTGCGTACGATATAGGTTACGAAAGTTAAGGGTATAAGACTTGGAAAAATATGAGGGGGATCATGTTTCGAAATGTAAATGATTTAAGGTAGAGGAAAGTTAAACTCAACAAGCTGTGACGCGTGTGGCACTGATCTCACTTTCCTTTTCTAGTGACACACAATGATGATGAAATAAACTTTTCAACTGGACACAAACTCACATTTCGGCCTCATAGTTCTCTTGGCCTTCCTGATAGCTACAGATGTATGTTTTTATTTTTCAAAAATATGCAGTTTTGGTCAAGCTATTTTAGGAAAAAAGACTTTTTTGTTCCAAACATCATAGAATCAAATGAGCAGCATTCTGATGAACTTTGAAAATTCTGACCTTGAGATTTTTGCTGCTCTCGGCTAACTCCGTTTGACAAATATTTTCCAAATATAGTAATCTATTATGTCACTAATGCAAAGGACTGAGTGGTACTCAAGCTCAGTGGGTTAATAGGCAGTATCAATGGTCACAGGGTCTTAAATGAGAGGATTTTAGTTGAGATGGCTGCTGCTGGCATGTAACTACAATGCACTTTGACATTCCAGCAGTCCTCCAAAAAAAAAGTTTTTCAACCTCACAATTTTTGCTGCCAGGGTCCTTCCTAATGGGGAAGTCAAATAAAGTTTAAGGCTGTGACATTGATGTGACAAGTTTGTCGAGTTTAACTTCCCTCTACCTTACATGGCAGGAAAATCTGGGGTTTTCCATGAGGGAGGAGTATATCACAGAGTGTTTAGTGAGGCTCATATAATTTCAGCTGAAAAAGCTGCATATGGACTATGAAACTAATTATAGTCATAAGCGTGAGGATAGAGTGTGAAAAGATTTGGAACCTAAGTGCACATGACACAATAAGATCATGTGACTACTATTTATGGAAATTAAAAATCACGTGTTATTAGGTTCCAAATCTTTTCACACTCTATCCTCTTGCTTATGACTATAATTAGTTTCATTGTCCATATACAGCTTTTTTGGCCGAAATTATATGAGCCCACTACCTCTGTGTTATACTCCTCCCTCACAGAAAACCCCAGATTTTCCTGCCATGTTAGGTACTCATGAAAATAGAATGTATCCGAGATATAATATAGTCAAAGACACATCCTTTAAACAGGACTGTTCCTTTGAACACTTCACATTTTCTCCTGCAACACACAATTTCTGACTTTCAAAAAAATATGGTAAGTGTATATGTAGTAGGACTATATATATGCCAAGTTTCATAGGAATATGTTGAGTAGTTAAATTCAAATAAATCAAAAACCATGAAAAACAGAGTAGGATTTGCACAATCTGTGTTGTGCAAATTTGTTTCTATTATTTCTTGCCTAATATTTCTTTAAAAAATCTAAGTGAGTGATGAAGCACTATCTTGGTTATCTATTGAATGCTTTTTTGTGGCAAAAGGATGTGATGTATAAATTATGGATGGCAGAAAGTGCCGGGAGGTCCTGAAATGTGATGAACAAGTAAGGCAATAGGATGACATAATATGTTACCTTGCCGATCCAAGCTTACAAACAGTGTAGTCTCACAGGTGTTCAAAGGAGTGGTTTCCATGTCATAAAGCCTGTTTTTTTCTTGCCTTCAAATCAATTTCACTTGCGCACTTCAGGGCTCAAAAAAATTCTTTGATATGGATCTCCACATTAATGTAAAAATTTAGCAAAAAAATGTTGTGGAGACATTTTGCGGAAGGAATCCAAGTTGGTGTTCAAAGGACGCGTCTTTGACTGTAACCGATGTGATAAGTTACAGTAAGAGGACCGTAAGATGTTGGAAGAGATTGTGGACAAAACATACAGAAGCAACCGTATAAGATATGTGAAAATGCATATCAAACTACTGCAATTGCAATAACTGATGCAAAATGCAACACGAGGGCAATCCTCCCAAACGGGAGTCTTCAGAGAGCACTCGGGATCAAAGTGTAACTGTAGAACAACTCTGGAATGCACTTCGATTGGTCTCGAAATGTGAGACGAGGCAGAAAGTGATGTGGAGCAGAGACGGAACTCAACACAATTATTCGGAGCCACTAGAGTTAGTTAAGTGGGAAAAAAGCTTTTAGGCAGATAAGTGGGAGTCGACTTGGCCAAACAACGATATCGCTTGACCCACAGTCCACCCTACTGGCTCTGAATCAAACTTCCCCAAGAATTGTTCAGTCGCACACTCTGAAACGATGCTGTCTCACATGTTCGTGCTATACCAGATATATTGTAGGATGGATTCTGTGCACTCAAGATGGTTGATACATTGGCTCAGACCGGTGAAGATTGAGTATACGTAGCTTGAAGCACTGGAACTGAGAAGTGAGGACAATGACTCTGTAATACCTACGAGCGATTGCAGGAGAAGAGAATGTATACCTATTAAATACTTACTCACTGCGAGCTTACATGCTGTACAACACATGGATAAATTCGAAGCGCAAGTATATTTCATCTATTCATCGTAAACCGACGTCACAGAAACTATCCAGAGTCCGGAAAGTTTATCCTTCCTCAGACTCCGTGTCTAAGTATGCCTGTAAATATCATTTAAGCCTTCCTTCCTTTCGAGATTTGGAGAGTTCCGCGTCCTTGAATTCAAGCAGGTGCGATCACTGATCGCCTTGCATGCACGTAGTTCGCGCACGCGTAGTCCTCTTTGTCCGTCTGCAACGTGTAAAGGAACGAAAGAAGATAGTAGGGTCGGAGGACATCAATTCAAGTGCAGGAAGTTCTCGTGCAGTTCCTTGTCGCAGTGGAAGTGGAGCATAACCGCGAGCTTCTAGCTCATGCTTTCTTTGCTGAAAAGAGGAAGCCGAAGAGGGCGAGAGAAAAACGAAAGATGATGTGAAAAAGAACGCCATCAATCACAGGAAATCATCCGATATCGCCGGGCTTGCTTGAATGCACACCGCTGAGCAAGTACTAGCGAGAAAGCAACTTTGTTGTCCAGCATAGTTGGATTCCAAGCGATGCCAAATGGAGCACGCCCTAAGACGACAGACGATAATACTGGTTCGAATGCGCGTATCCTCACTGGGTTCAGAAAAGGGGGGAGCAAAGTGGAGACGAGATGAAATAGGGAAGGGTCCGTATATGTGGTCGGCAGAATATGGCGGTGTGGCGTACCGAGAGATTCATGCCTATGCGGACTCGGTGGGACTTCCGAGGTCATGACACAAGATCGTGTCTGCCTTCGCAGAGAAAAATAGCTACTGCATTGCAGATGACCTCAAACAAACGGAGCGATGATAAAGGAACAATGAGATGAGTCCACTTGGAGGAGTTGGCCGCATCAGCACGCGCAGAAGATGATGCACGAGTACACTACTCCATCCTCCGTGGGTATGCGTTCAATCATGGTCCGCTCGACCGACCTCATCGGAGAGCACGTGAGGATGAAGAGATGAAGTATTTTGAGAAACGGATGGCCCATAATTAGGGTCACCCTCAATTCGGAATGATCGACGGTTTCTAATCTGGAATTCATTGCTTCTGCTCCTTGAGAGTAACTCAAATAGCACATCTACAAGCTACTATTCATCTGGTATCTTCCTTACTGTACAATTCTCATACCTGCAACGATTCTGCGCTAGTTTAATAGTCCTATCTTCAAAGACCGGATGAACACCGACTTGAGCGCACATCTAGCGCGTTTTCCTTCTAAATATGCATCCAGAGCCTACATACTCGGCGTCCCTTGTGACTCATGTATCGTCTTGTGAGGCAATCTGTCTTCTGAAGATGATGTAAAATAGCAGTCTGCCTTCGTGCTGCAGTCGAAGAGGTAAGAAGTACGGCATCAGCAATGCAGCTTGCTTCGCTCTGACTCAACGCCCGGGTGAATGGACATGTTCAACTTATAGGCCCGGAAGTTACTTGAGTGCGGAATTCTTGGATAGGAAGAAAGTTGCACATCTCGACTACGATGAGGCATGTGTACTCTTACGAGAGTATTATTCCTAGTACATCGTCTTCTAATCGCATTTATCGAAGCACTTTATGCATATGGTAAGCCCGGAGCCAAAGGTGCGCATCACGACTCGCTGTGACTCATCTGTCTCAAGAGAGCTCCTCGAAGAACTACCAAACGGTCAACCGGTTCGTCGCACCGTTGAGATGATTGTGCTTTAAGCTTTCGGCTTCCAGGGTTAGTGACATGAGTCATTGGCTTGAATCATGTCCGGTTCGCGCGCCTCGCGTAAACAAGGAGGCGTGTCCGCAATACGGACATCTAGATGCTAGGACGGTCTTTGAATTGTAAGGGTGATCAAATGTCCCAATCTATCCTGAATATTATGTGGAAGAAGTTTGCATGTTTTCGCCTGTCTGTGAGAAGGGCAATGGCGGAATAAGGACCGGGTAGAGTACTGATGCAGGGTTCCATTGTTCACTGCCTCCTGGCAGATTCTATACGTACTGAAGCTGCGCAAAAGCCGAGGACGGCTACTTCTTACAGTAGATTTTATTCGTGTAACTTAGCGATAAAAGCTCGGAATGTTTGTCGCCCCAAATAGTTTAAATCTAAGCGCGTCAAGCAGGTGCGAGCCTGAGCATTGATCGGCCTGATGCCATCAGACACCACATACCTGGCGCACGTGCACTCCTCTTTGTCTGTTTGCAACGTTTGAGTCGTGAGACACGACGGATCTCTTCCGCGTCCGGCGCTCCTATCCTAAATAAAAGTCGTGACCCCCATGGCAGCCACGATGGCCATAAAAAGACGTTCGACGCTAGGTCAGCAGGTCCAAGACTTGATTATTTAGGACGAGCGCGCATGGCCCAGGGATCATTCGACGTCACTAGGAGGAGCTCTGGACTGTAGGGTAGCATCCGTTTGAATCGAGGGTCCTGCGTAATCCGTGGGTAACACCACCCGCGCTCCCTTATAAGAAGCGTCGAAATCGCCATTCCCGACCCAAATCACGTCAACGCTATGCTCTCGAACAACGTGAAGCCCCAAATAATCGATGTTCGCATCACGGACAAGCTGCAAACGTTTGACGATGATGGCGGAAGCGCAGACCTTCGCGGCCAGATCATCCAAGGGCTCAACAAGCCCTACGGCGAGAAGACGTTGCCGACAATGCTGCTCTATGACGAACACGGTCTACGCCTTTACGACGCTATAACGACTGACTGTCCGGAATATTATCTCTTCTCGTCAGTTCTCTCTTCGCATATAAGAAGCAACGCCGTAAGCTTACCTTTTTGAAATAGCTCGGAGGAGGAAATCCTCAAGAATAATTCGGACGACATCGTGCGTCTGATGCACTCTCGCGATGGAGAGGCAGGCAGTCAGGTCCAGCCTGTTGTGTTGGAACTTGGCGCAGGGTGAGTATGTGCTTCATGAATGTTATAAATACGCGGTCTTTGTGGGTCCCGTCGCGACGCGTCTCAGTTATCTTCGCGTCCATATCTTATCTTAATCCCTCTCCCTCTGAACCCTGAAGCGCGATCATCTGTTCTCGATATGGATGACGCGAAAGCATCCGCCTTCCGCATAAAGCTAACTTGCTTTTGCCTAGGGCGCTTCGAAAGACTTCATATATTCTTCTGGCCCTGTCAGGGCTGGTGGCATCTTCGAACCACGTATCGTTAGATACCGATAACGGTTGTATAACGTACTTTGCACTGGACCTTGAGCAACGCGAATTGGAACGCACACTCTCAGAGCTGATGGCGAACTACGGTGATGATTTGAAGGGGAAGGTGGACGCCAAGGGGATGTGGGGCACCTACGACGGCGGTTTGAAATTTGTTCAAGAAGGCGGGCTTGATATGAAGGCCGAAGTCGAAGACTCGTCTGTGGGAGTTCGAAGTGACTACGTCGACAACGACGATAGGCATACTTCAAGGGCCAACCACGATAACGAGAATAGAGCGTATAGAGACGATTCCCCGCACTCTGCACGTTCGGATGATTGGTCCTCCCAGAGCTTCAGTACACACGCCACATCCATCAGCCCACCCTCTACCCCAGGCTCCGGTGCTAGCTATGATTTGAAGTCGACCGCACCTCCCCTGCACATTCTCTTCCTGGGCTCGTCTCTGGGTAACTTCGATCGCGAGTCGGCTGAGTCTTTCCTGCGCGCCCTTCCGTTGAGGCCTGGCTCTAGTGATACACTTCTTATCGGACTTGACCATGATAACGCGAAGAACAAAGTTGAGCTGGCTTACAATGATCCGAAGGGCGTCACAAAGGAGTTTATCATGAATGGGCTGAAGGGTGCAGGACGAATTTTGGGCGACGAAGGGTTGTTCGAGAAGGGCAAATGGGAGTATGTGAATCGCTACAACGTAGCCGAACGTATGCATTGTTTATCAAGACCTGTTTGTTCGGGTGGCTAAAATGCGTTATCGCCAGGTCGCCATGAAGCCTACTACAAGTCAATTCAAGACCAGAAAGTTCGGATCCCTGGCTCGGAGGAAACTGTGTCCTTCCTTGCTGGTGAACTGGTGAACGTCGAGGTGTCGTTGAAGGTCAGCCAGAATCTGTTTCTCGAATCAGCAGGTATCAGCCGCTGATTCTTTTATCAGTTTTCGGAAAAGGATGCATATTCAATGTTCACGAGCGCCGGTCTTCGTCCCATGATGCGGTGGACCGACACGCCTAGCCAGTATTCGCTCTGGCTGCTCGAACGCCCCGCTTTCACATTCCCGTTGCTCAGGTCCCCAACCTCGTTCGGCGTCCCAGAACTCGAAGACTTCAAGGTGATGTGGAAAGCTTGGGACACGATCACGCTCGACATGATCCCGCGGTCTATGCTCTTCACCAAACCGATCGATTTGCGTCATATCTGTCTATTTTATCTGGGCCACATTCCGGCATTCTTGGATATTCATCTGAGCAGGCTCCTTGGAGAGCCGCACACTGAACCGGAGTACTTTAAAGACATCTTCGAGGTGTGTATAGATACTCTGTCTGCCTTCATGAGAGTTCTAACACGTGTGCGTTGTTTATTAGCGAGGTATCGATCCGCATGTAGACGATCCGAACCAGTGCCATGTATGCGTCTCATTCTGTTGTACACTCATCGAGTCTACTGACTACCTTCTCTGACAGCCCCATTCTGAAGTCCCGAAGGACGACGACGAATGGCCGACCCTCGAGTCCATCATCAACTTCCGTGACCGCGTTCGGGCTCGCCTTACTCGTCTCTACGATGATATTGCGTCTGGAAAGCGTGAGCTGACACGGAAGATCGGGCGTGTCCTGTTCATGACTTTGGAGCACGAAGGATTCCATGCGGAGACATTGCTCTATATGCTCCTGCAACGTACTGGCGTGCCTGGCGGAACTCTTCCTCCTCCGGGCTTTACGGCACCCGACTGGGTTATTCTCGCGAAGCAGTGGGACTCTGCTCCTACTCCTGCTATGCCGACAGTCACTCTTGGTCCCGCGACGATTACGTTAGGACATGACGATGCTGAGGCGCTCGACGAAGATGCTGAGAAAAGAGCTGTTCTTGAAGGAGTCGAGTTTGGATGGGATAACGAGCATCCGGTGCGAGAGGCTCATGTCGATGAGTTCCGTATTGAATGGCGGCCTGTGAGCAATGGACAGTTTTATGAGTTCTTCAAGCGTGGCGGCAAAGATACGGTCCAGCTTCCTGCAAGTTGGGTGGAAATTGACGGCGAGGTTCAAGTACGCTTCTTTCCTCCAGTTGTTTATTCACTTGTCTCACCTTGAATCGTGTATGGAATGCACAGGTCCGCACGCTTTACGGCCCTGTCCCGCTGGAGAACGCGCAGCACTGGCCTGTGCTCACCTCGTACGACAACTTGTCGAAGTACGCGCAGGTCAAGGGAGGGCGCTTGCCTACGGAGGCGGAGTTGCGCCTCTTCTTCGATAAGTTTGAAAGCGGGTACGAAGGCGGTGCAAACGTCGGGTTCAGAAACTGGCATCCGGTACCGTGAGTTTACTCTCATCATCTCTTTGCAAACGGACTCGAGATTCTGATGAGTTTCCGTTGTTCAGAGCTACGACGGGTGGGGCGCGTGACGGAGGAAAAGGGCACAATGGAGGTGTCTGGGAATGGACGTCGACAGTGTTCGATAATTATGAGGGCTTCGTACAATCGAAGCTATACCCAGGGTAAGTCCGAACGATATAACCGAACGGATCATTGAACTAAATTTACTCTTATCCTGCAGGTATTCGACAGATTTCTTCGATGGCAAGCACCAAGTTGTCGTATGTTGACTGTCTCCTATCTCATCTGATTTCACGGACTAACGAGACTCGGAAAACACAGATTGGAGGCTCGTATGCTACGATTCCTCGTCTGTCGGAAAGACGCTCGCTGCGCAACTACTATCAGCACAACTACCCGTTCCCGTGGGTTGCGGGAAGAGTTGTGTATGATGTGTGATTATGCAACGAGAGGTGAAATCAAAGCAAAAGGCCGTGCAAGCAAGAGCAAGGCAGAGAGCGGTATAAAATGTAACATGACATGTGCATTTGTTAAAACAAAACGTATACAAAATACAGATGTCCGAAGTGATGAGCAAGAGAACGTGAGCGAGGCATAAGGGATCGTGAACAGGACAAGCGAAAGCAATGGCGGAAAACATGAGAGAGTAAATGTCCAAGGCATAACAAAAGCGTAACAAGGGGAACAACGACCGATGCAAAAGATGACGGTGTTCAAACATGATTTCTAGTCAAACATGCGGGTAAGGTTGCGCAACAGCTATAGAAGGATGTTAGTATAGGTTTTTGATGGTAACATAATAAAATAACGGACCTTGTGGCGACGGGGAACCTTGGGCAGGCGTTGAGCGTCCGAGCGGTGAAGTGAATTTGTTTCCTGCAGAACAAATCCATAAGTCGACATTCAATAAGGCATTCACGATGAAATATCCTACCTTGTGAGAGTAGACGACGGGTTGGTCCTCGTCGGTGACCGACTGGCTCTGAACACGCTGCTTGGCAAGCATGATGGACATCGCGGGCGCCCAGGTCGTGTCTGCACCTGTGAGCGTCTCCTCCGAGTCGAGTGATGAGCGGTTGGACGCGGGGGTTTCGGTATGTCCACGAGGGACGGAGTGGATGCCTGAGCGAGAGCAGGACTGGGAGCCCGAGTGGGTCTGGTAGTGACTGCCCGAGCGGGTAAGGTGCTGAGAGTCTGAGCGGTGGTGGACACCGCTGCTGGTCCTCGAGAATGGCCTCTCCAGCTGCAGATCGCGACTGTTACTCCGAACGGAGTGGGAGCGCGAGCACGACTGCGAGTGCACATAGCCGTCTACTAGCTCAGCGTGCATGGGCTTGACGCTCCGCGCACCGCCCTGCACGGGAGAAATAGGCTCGGGGTATTCGTGTGCGGCGTTCATGCGGTCTAATACGACCGAGTGGGATGACGAGGAGGACATCTTGCGAGAGGGGACGCGCAAGAGCGCGAGGATCTGGTCGATCGTCTGCACGTCCCGTGTGTCGAATGGCTCGTAGATCGTCTCCGTCAGGCTGAAGCGGACGCGCTTCGGAGGGGAAGAATTGCTACGGGGGCGTCCCTGTACGATTTTAAGTCAGTAAAGAATTCAGAATGGCAAGAAAAGATTCGGTGGTGACTGACACTGAATTGTGCGGGCTGGCGCAGCGAGGACCTGCGGGGACGAGCGGAGGTGACGTCGACTGGCGTACCCTAGATATGCAGAGTCAGTAGACGACTAGAGATGCGATTAAACGTTCACGTACAGTTCTAGCGGCAGGGAGCCGGGATGAAGAACCTTCATGAACTTGAGGCGCGCTCATTTCAGGATGATACAATTCGCGCTGACTTGGAGGATCTATGCAATAATTAACACGTTATTAATTTGAATGGCATTATGCAGAGGTAGAAAACTTACATGAAGCGCGGTAGGATTTTTTTCACTGTTGCATAGGTCGGCGAAGAGTAGAAGCCTTGGTCGGGCTTAGGCTGCCTGAGTTTGAAGTCCATGGTTTGTTTCAAGTTGAAGGCGTCCTTCTGTATTCGTACTTGGTTAGAATATACAGGCAATGAAGTTATGAGATGCGAACCTCTGTCTTAATGCGGTTCGCAAGGTCCGTCTTCTCGGAGGGAGAGAAGTATTTTGACATGTGGGTTATTCAAGAGGTGTAGTGCGATGAGTGCTGGGGGGTTTGAAAACGGTGATAGAGAGCATTGTTGCAGAGCTGAGCATGCCCTTTTATGCTGAAGTTGGAAGCACTTCTGCCGGTTTGTCTCGGGAGACATAGAGGAAGCAAGTAGTATTTACTTCCTCTATGTCTCCCGAGACAAACCTGCGGAAGCGCTTCCAACTTCAGCATAAAAGGGCATGTATGCTGTATCCGCAGCGGACTCGGAAAGACACAGTGGCAAGGTCTCGGCTATTGATCTTCGTCGATCCCTACTTGACTCGGAGTATGCCGGCATTTGGCCATGGCAGAGAACGCGAGAGCATCGTATGCGTCTTGTGCACGCTCAACCCCTTTTAACTCATCACAACCTCCAGTGTGCTATACGAGATGTCTGCAACAATATCAACTCTTGATCAGGTATGCAACTCGGAAATACATGTATTTCTGGAGTCCTGACGTCGTCGTCGTCGTCGATGCGGCAAACTGGACACGGCAGGGTCACGAGCACTCCAACAACGCTTCCGAATTCTATGCGCGGGGCCTGCTCATTCCAGCGTCGGAAGAACACTACAAGGCCGCGGAGGCATTCCAGACATGCGTGAACCAGTCAACAGATGAGCACGTAAGTCTGTCCTATTGTAACTCGAATTCACAATTGACTCTAATTGTGAAACGCCGCAATGCTATCCGACTGTCTCAACTTTAGACAAAAAGCACATTGCGAAAGCTGTGTACCCACCATTATTCTGTCGGGAAGGATCTGCAGCGGCGCATCGCAAAACTCAGAGAAGAGGGTAAGGATCCGGCGCTGCCACAAATAAGTCAGACTCCCCGTGGTGTCTCCAAAAGCAATGACAATGAGGCCGTCTCCAGTTCCGTCTCAGCACTGCATGTCCCACTTCGAGGTCGGAATCTCGAGTCATCATCCAGCACGTTCGACGAGTCCTTCATGGTTCTGAATCAGCAGGTGATTTCTCTTCTTTTCCGATCTCTGTTTGTCTCGGTTGATTGAGAGTTATTGTTGAACGGACAAGTCTGAGAATAACGGTGACGATTCGCCGTTTGACTTGTTCTGGAAAGTAACTGGGGAGATCATGGTCAACTTGTCTCAGCCAATGTCCTTCCAGACAGCTGCAATGGCCGCACTCGATGCTGTCGAGAGTCGTACCGCTTCCACGCAATCTGAAGGCGGAAAACAGGATACGGACGGAGTTGAACCTGATGTATCGAAGTCAAAGGGCACCGTATATAGAAACCCTCCAAAGGAAGTGGAAAGTACGAAGCTGCCAAAGGATGATGATTTTGATTTTGATGAAGACGGTGCGTCGCCTTCTTTCCTCGTTTATTAGCTTATGTTCAGCGTGCCACATGGAATGCCTCAGATTACGACTCACTCGACGACTTCTGCCTCATACCGTCCTCATCATCCTCAGATCTATCTTCATCAACCCGGCTCAAGCGGGAGAATGCAGAGCTCAAAACCAAGTTATCGGCTATGGAGTCGCAGATGGGCGCTGTGCGGCGACAGATCACGCTCAGAAATGAGCAGGATCAGCATCTGCGCGATAATATCATGCTCGCACGAAAAGAGGTTTGTTCTCGACAGATGAATCTATCAGTTTACTTTGTTGGCTCATGCTAGCATAAAAGGCACAACGTGCGATGGTGGCCTCGACCTCCTTCGCAGCTCCTTCTATGCACTCAATGGCGAATTTTGCTGGTGGCGGACCGGGCCTGAATTTGAACGGGCCGCAAGGTGCTGGAGCTGGCGGGCGGGATAGGGAAACGGCGCTCCTGCGCCGTATCAGAGAGTTGGAGGATGAACTACGTGCTGTGCGCTTAGAGAACGACAAACAGGTCCGTTATCTTCACCTTCATGATAACTCTCGTTTGGTTGCTCCTATATACAAGTGCTCATGCCTTCCTGTATTTGCAGAAAGCGATGATTGCAAAATTCCGCGAGCGTTGGGAGCGCCTCAAGGAGTCTGCGAAGCGTAAAAAGAGTGCTAAGGCCAACTCTGCTGGACAGACCGATTCAAGCTCTGGCGTAGGCGCAGGCGTGCGGGAACGGATCGACGAGGACCCAGAGGGCGAAGCTGCTGCTGAAGATAGCGGCAAAGAGGGCAATTAATGACCGCTCGCACGCGCACCATCTCTAATTTTGTTTCATTCCATCTATACGGATGATGTACCTATGCCAACTCTATCTTTGCAATTTTTGTTTTCGCTGTCTTGCTTGTCTGTATGGAGCTGTTGTATCAGTACCCGAGGATGCTTTGTATTAACCTATGCGCCCCGCTTTGTCAGTCTTGGTAGTTATGCGAGGATGCACTATTGGTATGCAGAGGCGGAGTCATTACCTCTATTCTTATGCGTAAACTTCTAAGCAAAGGAGAATTACCTGAAGGTATTACATAGTGTGATAGTTGCTATGTATTTCGAAGGATTCATGCCACGCTCAAATGCCATCACCGATGCTTCTTTCACTCGCGAATTCTTCATGTAGTATCCCGCAGGCAGTGACACCGGGTGTGTCCCCAGATCTCGAATAAAAAGTTGATGCCTCTTGTATGAACCAAGTAGCTTCCCTACCCAAGTTCTTCATCCTCGCCACTTTACCCAATCCAAGAAGACAATCTGCAATTCCACGAAGAACGCGTAGGCGCCGAAGGAAGTGCAAGGCACCACCATAGCACGCCTCAGCGCTCGTAACATCACCCGACATGATAAATGCATCTCCTAAAATCTGCATACAAGTAGCTTTTCCAAGAACGTCTTCATGGATGCTGTATGTTTCGAAAGCCATTGTACATCGCCAGAAAGCTTTATTCGCCTCTCGCTTGCGGATGTAAAGTCGGCCTAGCTGTCGATTGCAGAGAGCGATCTCCGCACCGTACGAGGATTCTTCCGCAAGCGCAAGACTCTTCAGATAGCATGCTTCCGCATCGCTCAAGCTTCCTGTCTGTACGGCAATGTCGCCTTGCGCCAAATGGCAGTGGATTTGACCATGCACAATGCGAAGTTGAACGAAATTGTGTAACACTCGTTTGAGAAGAGCGACAGCCTGCTCCCTTTCGTACAAGGCAACGTGGATGTTGACTTGACTGATCATCACGTAGGAGCCTAGCACTCTGTCAACTTCTCGGAGTCGCTGCAAGATATCAATTGCCTTCCCATAGCGGACCATCGCCGAGGGGTAATCGCATACGTGGAACAGAAGATCGCCAAGGCATATCAATGGGCGCGTGCTGTCGCGATCATCGCCTGCCTGCTCCAGCAGTTGATGTGCTTCTTTGTAGTGATTTGAGGCGGCCGTAAAGTGCGAACGTTGCTCGTCGATACGGCCAAGCCAGAACGTGCTCAATCCTGTATTTGTCAAATCCTTCAATTCCTTGAAGATAACCAAGGCTTCTTTGCTTAATTGTTCAGCCTCTAGAAGCCGACCCTTGTACATCTTGCTCTCTGCCAGACTTGCGAGGCATTTAGCCTGCAAACGATGTCAGCTCAAGTGAAAGGCGAAAAAGATTCTAGTATACCAACTTGACAATGCCGATTTTGTGAAAGGATCGAGAAGTGCAAGCCCCGCTCGTAGTTCTCCACCGCGTCTTCGTGCTTAGTTATCGCTTTGACATGGCCCAGCACATGGTGGCATTCTTAGCCGACACATGACCATCACTGTCCGAACTGTTCATGAGGTATACAAAAAACTGCTCACCTGCCATCCTCGAAAGGTCGCCTAGCCGACTGTACAATTCGAGAGCCGAGTTAGCGACAGTAATCGCTTCTCTGTTCTCCGCATAATGCCTATGCAGCTGTGCGCGTGCAAGTTTAGCATCGGCGCAGAGCCTTTCTTCTCCCGCCTTCTGGGTCGCTTCAATAGCTAAGTCAACAGTTTTCCGATTTCCCAGGGAGGTGTACCGCTGCAGACGCGTCAAACAGACTACCGCTTCCAGAATCCTGTCGATAGCTTGGCCGTCACGCCAACTTCCTTCAGTCTCGATGAAGTCTTTAAGCGCCGATGCAACAAGCGAATGCATGTTCCCGATATGCGGCAATAATGTTCTGACGGCTTTTTTGCCATCGGATGAACCGATCCTCTTTGAAAGATTGGCAAGTTCCAAGTAATACGTCTCCACTGAGTATAAAATCGTAGGAGGAGGCGGGTGGTTTCGAATCATGAAATCCCTGACAGGATTTAGGACTCGAATGGTAGCGTCGTCTCCTTTCCCCTCATTATATGCCAGAGCCGTCTGTCGCAAAGTGCTTAAAGCTTTTAACGATCTCGGAAGACAGGCGAACACGGTCTCGAATTCTGATGAGGTCAGTCCATCTGGGAGGAGCGACAAAGCAGAAAGTAGATGTAATGCCTCGGGAATACGCTTCATCCTGTGACTCTGCAATGAGAGCAGGATGGAGACGTCGACACTCGACTCGCGGTTGCTGCTGATGTTGCTGATGTTCAATAAAGATGTGCTCTCCCTCGCGTAGCGGCGAAGGAGTGACGCAGGCTCCTCGACCTGAGCCAAGTGTCCAACCAGACTAACAGCGAGGGGAACGTAGCCCATACATTCCAAAAGCTGGTCAACTACCGGATCTTCCTGATCGCATTCATTTTCTGAAAAGAAAAGCCGCCGCGCAGAAAGTTTGTCCATAGGTCGAATGGAAGGGAAGAAAGGTCGGTTCCAAAGCACATTGCGAGGTCTTTCCACACCGCGCATGGCGACCACGATGCTAAGGTTGTTTAAACTGGCCAAAGAAGAGAGGTGCCCTTCGACTTCGTTTCTCGATGGGGAGTCCCACGGTGTCTCGAAGTTATCGAGGATTAGCAGGACAGGCACGGGCAGGTCGGCGAAGAAACGCTTGATCTGTTCCAGAAGTTGCTTTCCTTCAACTCTAAACAGTTTAGCAAGCAACATAAGAAAGGCATCCGCAGAATCTGCGGATTCACACGACATAAAGAAGCGATATTCTCCGAAAAAGTTCGCGACCAACTCGTGATGCAGTAACTTTTTAACTAGAGTAGTTTTGCCTACAAAGTTCATTGTCAGAATTACCAGAGATCGTTGAGAGATAGAGTGATACCTATCCCTCCAGGTCCAAGGACAGCAACTTTTGCGCCCTGCTGGCCGCCCGTTGTTGCATGACAGAGCTCTTCTAACTCTTCTTGACGTCCAAAGAAGAAAGGGGTAGGACCTATTTTATCGAAGGACGCCCCGATGCTGTCAAACATCTATGATTTAACAACTCAAGCATTATAAGCGGCAAGCGTGCCAGACCTTCTTGTTTGTTTACTGGTCTAATGTACGTTACACATTAGTTCTGAAGGAAGAAAACGACGGAACATACCTCCTTCTCAAGTCTGCGGGTAATCTCAGAACTCAACTCAAGGCTCATGTTGTCGATGTAAGTCATGATAACCTCCTGATGAACTTTCAACTGTGTCGCCTGGCTCGCAATTGTTTCTCGAATGTCGATATGTGCCTCGACCTAATGCAATCAGGAAGTCAGATCACAGACAAGCCCAAGTAGATCGCTCACTTGGAAATGGTTTAAGGCATCTGCGACCTGGCATTGCAACCGTCGTATGCGAAGCGCGTCTTTCTCTCGTCGGCTCATGATACGATTGAGAAGTGTCCGCTTGCGAAGTGACTGAACATATGACGAAATGTTGTTGAAGGTCCTGTTGACTGGTCAACCAGAATGAAATTGGTGAGCATCATATGGTGCACTTACTCTTCGCACATCTCAAGAAGTCGCTGCTGAGAAGGAGAAAATGCTCTTCGCTCGCAAGCATGATTGACGATGGCCTTAAGGAGCTCGAGTGTGTACATAGATAGGTCGCGGCATTCCTCCTCACAGAGTGATGCGTACTAGCAAGGCTGTCAACCATACGGTTCGAGCAAACGGAGATAGGTGGCTTACTGCACAACCGTCCAGAATCATGGAGCCGAGTTCAGCCAACCCTTTCAGAACATTCACGTTGGAAGCGTCGCCTATCTGGTACAAGGTCTTTAAGACAAGCTGTGCTCCGGGGTTGATGCGGGATACTGTTTCCCAGAAACTACTATCTTGCATAGTTTCACCTTCTATGTATAGAAGTAAAACTGTCCTCGCCGAGGAATAAGATGTAGGTACGGTAACTCTTGAAACACAGCAGGCAAGAAAGCAGTCCACCGCAGGACTCGTTATAGCCTGGGATCCGTCAGTTGCTATCTGATGCAGTTATTTTTGCTGCCATCTGCTAGGTAATCTGCATGCTTGATTGAACGGTTGCTCACTGGCATCTATTTTCTTCTCTACTTTCCTAGAGGTACGTCTTGTATCGCACTGAAGAAGTTTTCGCTGGGCACTCTTATTGAAATGTGTGGCCAGCCGATGTCTTCACAGTTATCCTCTAGCCAGCACAAGGAAGAAGAAACCACATTTTAGTGCTAGAAACAGGAGAACGAGAAGAGAGCATGGTGGTCGGTTCCCAGGAGTCGAGGATCGCGAGGATCGGCACGCTGCTTTCCTCCATACATCATAACCGACACTTTCCTGTCGCTCCCGATCTCAAGGGCACAATTTTCTCAAGATGGGAGGTGCATCTTCAAAATTCTCTCGCAAGCTTCCTTCCAAACCTTCTGCATCATGGGCAGGAGCAAGAACGGACAGAAGCGCGCCGTCCCAACTTCAGCGAGGCGCAGTGGCAAGCGAGACTAAAAATGCTTGTAAGGAACCCTGTACTTCAAATGTATAACTCATGTTCAAGTATACCTGATAGCCATCGAGATGGATGCAGGGGATCCGGATTTCATGCGGAAACTCAATCAACTTGGGCCGGTGAAGGTCGATCATCATATGTCGACAGTCCGAGCAGTACGTGACAATTCAGACACTGTACAACATCTTACGTTGACATCTAACTTACTCAGGATACTCACATGAAGCATGTTCTACAATCTCGGGAGGCATCTGAACAGCAAGCAGCATCCCATGCACCACCCAGGAACCGTGTTCCTGCGAACGAGCTTTTCGATGCTCTGGAGCAGAGGAAAGCTGCACGTTCACGGGAGGAGCTTCAAGAGCTACGAAGCCGATATAACATTGATATGGATGTCTTGGAGAGGGTAGCACGCTTTACAAACACGCCAAGTACCATCGAGGAGTCAAGACGAAAGGTAGTAGATGAAGAGGGAAGGGAGAGATTTACAGTACTGGTACGTAGGCTTCAGATTTCTTCGTTCGTCGAGTCAACGAAAACCCATATGGATAGGCTGCTTGGGAGGATCCTCCCGTAGGAGCAAGCTCTGCTAACTCGACGAAGAGTACGTAAGAAGTCACTTTCAGTAAAACACGTCATTTCTCTAGGCATGCACAATACATAGCATTAATATCATACAGGTTTATCTCTAAATACCTTCATCGTCCACCAAGTACATTAATCTATTCACTGTTTAACGGAATACAACATTCCATCATACCCCTTGTCTCCGACTAAGCCCAACGTTGTTGCGTCAACTTCTTTGTCGTCTTTCAGATGCTCCAAAAGCTTTCTGACACCTTTAACATTTGCATCCTTGGTGTCTTCGGGCTGCAAAGCGACTCTCGCCCACCGAACGACGTTGTCGACAATCTGTTCGAATATATTATTACTGAAGATATCGTCGTGGCGATTATCACTTACAATTACGGCGCCCTCTCTAGTCAATCTCTTGGCTTCCAGGAAGTATGTCAGATTATTCGGCTTGTCCGCGTCGATAAAGGCGAAGTCAAACGGCTCGTCTGGCTTAATGGTCTTCAGCGTGTCGGCCGCGGGGCCAACCTTAACCTCCACCTTGCTCGAAAGACCGGCGCGTTCGAGGTTCTGTCGAGCAACCTATCAGGATTGCGTCAGCATTTCATATTAGTGCTTTATGCAAAATCAAGAGATCGAACAGCGGCATGTTTGTCGGATAGCTCGAGAGTGACGAGCTTCCCATCGGCAGGTAGTGCTCTAGCAAGCCAGATCGTAGAATACCTAAGAACGGCCGGACGAGAAGCAGTTAAGATATACCCTCACGGGGTTGGAGAAACGAAATGCATACCCTCCCAATGTCCCGACCTCCAGAATCCTCTTCGCGTTGATGGACCGCGCAATGAGGTTGAGAAATTTGCCCTGGGCGGCGCTGACTGCGATCTCCGGAAGACCGTTGTCTCGGCTATTCTTCACAACGCTGTCGAGCACTGAGTCTTTCGGGATGAGATGCTTATTGTGGTACTCATCCGACTTGGCCCAGTCTTCGGCGCTCGTGGGCATGAACTCCTGGACAGACATGTTTGAAGAATGGGATGATAACGTTCTCAAACCGTACTGCTTTTATGCACATTCTTGCCCTGACTTGGGCGGCTCGTAGCTTATCTGATAAGATATAGTACAACGGATCTGTAAGGCCGAAAGCCCGAACTTCGCAGTAAACCTCTTCCCTCTTTCATTTTCTTGATGCGAGCGCGGAGCAGATTTCGCTGGTCAGGTCCCAGATCTCAGACCAGCCTGCGCAGACAGGGATGCTTTCCAGACGCATGTGCTCTCTCCCTGCATCCATGTGCCGTTTAGCCGCGGCGTCTCGCGCGTGATATTCTCCTTCTCCTAAACTGTTGTAAACGAGAGCCGAGACGTAGAGTACATCCTGTACCGCGGGCTGTATCTCGAGGGTGCGATAGTCCTCTTCTGCTATCTGGAGGTAAGGAATCGCGTCTCGTATATTAGCCGCTTGAAGTACGCAGGGAAAGGAAATTGATGTTAGTATCATAACATTGTGGAGCTAAAGGAGTTCTTACAGTTCTTCTCGCTGCAAGCGATTATACACCGTGCAAGAACGTAGCATGCAAAAGCCCGTAGTTCAAGGTCATCCCCGGAGATTAACTGGGTCATGTCAATTTTACGACACAAATAGGGAAGACGGCCTGCCACCTACCTGTGGCATTACTTCTTCAACCAGCCTTCTGCTCCATACAGTCATCCCGAACTCGAGACCAACGTCAGCGAGCAGAATCATCGCCAGCCGATACAGTCGGAAACGACCTTGGTATTCACTCTGCCACAGCGCCTTAAGGATATGATCCACGGACGTTGAGCCCTGATTTACTTTCTGCAGATAAAAATGAAAATGCTTGTTGGCATCCCGTGATTGAAGGGCACCTACCCTTGTCTGTAGCGCTCTGTACAGCTGACCAGCAATCGTCGGAGAAGCATTCAACCTGTCCAGTGGCAGAAAGAAGAAGTCATTCCATGCGGTGAACGAGCCAGGTCGACGTGGTTTGAGGAACTCGTTCACTTGGCGAATTTGACCTCTTCATACATATTGCACTTAGCATATCGAACCGGTCCACAAGGTTATTACATACCTCCGAGTGGCAAAATGAAGCATCATTATCCAAATTTCCCCTACCCAATACCCCACTTGATTTAAGCTGTAGTCCAAGCCGCGCCAGGTTTCAGGATCCAAGAGAATATTGAAAGCTGCAGTCTCATTCCCTTGTCTTGAAAACTACGAAAACATCATCGCATCGTTCAAACATGACTTTTGATAAGTAAACATACCATTGCCGCTCTGTTTTGAAGCGTTGTAAATCGGGTATCGTCAAAATCACCACTCGAAGTGAAAGCGAGAACAATATTTTCTTCTATAATAGCCAGTTTCTCGCAACCTTAAGCAGACAGCAATTAAACTTGTCATATACGCATATGTTGCCTGCATTACGCACCTGCTAGTCGCCATAAGATCGACTGCATCGCATGGAACGCCCACTGATCGTCCTGGAGAGCGAGACTACCACGGAAATCCCTGGAATTATCGTATACTGCCAGGGCTTCCACAATCTTCTCAAAGCAATCCCCGATTGGTTGTGCCTTTCCAGAGCTTGATAGACATACCTGGAAAGAGAACGGAAGATGCGCACCTCACGCAAAAGCTTTCCGACATCATTTAGGACCTCCAGGGGCGGTATATCAGATTGAATTTCGTTTAAAGGTTCACGATGAGTCCTTGATTTTCCTTCAGTGCGTCGCAAGAGTCTATTATTCTCTTCATGAGCAATGTCTCAATAGTACTCATGGCACGTATATCCTCACGCCATGCATTGCTGAAGAACGACATTGTCACCAGATGTCCGGGCCACTGTGATGGCTTCAACAAGGAGCTATCGAGATGACGAGTATGAACACTGGCACCAATGCATAGAAGGATTATGACAACCTTTCTTGCCGCTGCGACCTGACCATTAAAAATATGCATTCGCACGAGGTTAAGCATAGCATACTGCCGCAGATCTCTGTGAGGTGTCAGTCCGCTGCACTGAGCAGGTGACAGATCGACTCACGAATCCGTCGACTCGCTAAAGCGCTGTTCGAAAAAGCGTCGAAGGTTTTCAGCTGCTACCTGCTTATCCCCATTCGCACGAGCTCTTTCAAAGCTAATGTTCCAAAGGTTGGCTGAAATAACCAGTCTGATATATGCTAAAAACTTACGTGGCGAAGGGCTCCGGCTCTGCGAGGGGTTGGCTGTCGTGCTGTGACTTTATAAGGAGGCTGTCTACCTTAAATTAGTAGACGCTTATAAGAATTGATCTGCAATACCATTTCTAATGACGTCCTTTGTGGTCCTCTGGCAGACTCTGGTCGCGTCACCGGCTGCCCAGGCTTGAAAGTCGCTCACAAAGTTTGATAATCCGAGAAATGACGTCTTTCTGAACGAAAGATAGGCGCGCCTCGCAAACAAGCCGAACATGGACCGTTTTTCCTAGTAACTCTCAACAACTTCTCGGGGCAAGAATTAGTTTTCCACTTACGAAAGGCGGTTCTTGATATGGAGACTAAGAAGTTTTCAAAGGTCAATGTAAGTTAAGTGTGTGGATCTTCTCATTACCTCATCGTCTTCAGATGCTGACCATAGTGCAGGCAAATCTAGAAAGACAGCCTTGAACTTGGAGTTTCTTACAATAACAGGACGGTGTCAAACCTGAGAAGAATTCAGTAAACCGGTATGTCGTCTTCAAAAGGGCAGGCTAAGAAAGTATAAGCAATTGATACAGCAAATCTGTACTGGATGCAAAGCATACCAGTGCGCGGATGTTCTTTACTAGTTTGTCATTGTCCTCGGGAGCAAAGTGCCGTCCTTTGTCAAGCTCATGTAAGAGTTGCTCGAATGTTTTCGGCTGCGCAACCTAGAAGGAAATGAAGGCAGATGAAATATTCGTATGCATGCAGAATCACATACCTCAGAAACTTCATTGATCAAGACGTGGTAAACGTGCAAGAGGTAGCGGTTGCATAGTTTGAGGCGTTCTTGAGGATGGAAGGCCCAGAATAGTACGCCGAGGAGAGGGATATCGTGCGGCTTAACGGAAACCTTTTGAACTGAGTGTGGTATGTATTCCTTAGACTTGAGCCCCGTTGCATGGTGAGTAGGCATGTCGCAGATGCAGTTTAAGTATATAGTATGTATGGCCGTGGTTTGACAAGTTACGCGTGAACTCTTCGACGCGCCAACGTTCGGATTTAGCCGGCTTGGCACGCACAAACTTGAAATTTTGAGTCTGTGCCTTCGGTACACTAGTACTCGACGTCAAGCATGGCAGTCAAGAGTAAAACGCTAGGAAAACGCAAGACGGGCATCGCGCAGGTACTTATCTGTCTAATCACATAAGTATTACCGTTCTCATGCCGAGCAGGGGTCCTTCAAGAAGCAAAAACTATCGTCGGGCAAAGGATCTACTAATGCGAAAACAAATGGGAAGGCAAAAAGCAAGGGCAAGGACCATGCATATGAGAAAGCTTTTATTCCAATCCCACGAGATGGTGATGCGAGCGGCACGGAGTTATCTGGAGAAGAGCTTGAATTCTTTGCTGAAGATGTTGAGGCAGCGGGTCGATTCCTAAAGAGTCTCGATGAGAAGGGTATATCGAGGTGCGTCTTATTAAATGCACCATGTTCCATGAAGAGCGTTACATTCGCATTAGGAGCAAAAAGGAGCAGGAAAGACTGCATAAGCTTACGAGACCTCAGCAAAAGGCACCTGCAAATGATGATGACCTTCCGTCTATCGACTCAAACAGTGAAGATGAAGGATTATGGAGTTCTGGCATTGAAGAGGACGATGATGACAGCGCCTCGATCCATCGCAGTGATGATGATGATTCTTCATCTTCATCTCATCAAAGTCGGTTCAAGGTTGTTCGTCCGATTTCTGACGACGAAGAAATGCCCTACGAGGCACTGCCCAGAAAACGCAGGAAATCTTGGGACACAGATGAGGAAGAGAAGGGGATTTCGCGCCTACCTATAAAACTTCAGAGCGGGATGATTCAACATTCGAAGCAAAGGATCATACCTCAAGGACAGGAGAAGCAAGAGGAAGAGAGCTTTGACGAGGAATCCGGTCTGGATGAGGAAGAGGAGGCACCCGTTAGGCAGGATGTCTCGACTGGCGCTCGTTTCGGGAGACCAGCGGTTGTGGATGTTATCTCTACAAAGTCGCGAAAGGCTAGGGTACAAGCAGCAAAAGAGCAGATAGCAAGCATATGCCAGGATATTGTATCAGACCCGGAAAATAGCGTAAGATACTCTGCATTTTCCTGTCATCTCGACATCCTGCCATGTTTTGTAACTAATGCAATGCACCAGCTGGGACTCTTGCGCCGCTTACACACCTTTTGCCTCCCTCAAATATCCACGTCTTCGCATCCCGAGCCCGTGCCGAACGACATACTCATTCGAAGACTCGCCTTCTTGTCTCAACTTGCCGTCTTCAAAGACATCATTCCGGGTTATCGAATTCGACCTCTTACGGACAAAGAGAAGGCAGAGAAAGTCAGCCAGCTCGTGCAGCGGACTCGAGATTTTGAGCAGGGCCTCGTGAGTGTATACCAAGCGTACTTGCGCGTCCTGGAGAGCGAACTGAAAGGTATGTCTGCTAGTCCTGGATGTGTGGACTCCCGATACTCAGTGCCTACAGCCAAAAGCGAACTTGCTGACTCGGCTTTGCAATGCATATGCCGGTTGCTCACTGATTTGACTCATTTTAACTTCCGCGTAAACCTGATGACTGCGGTCGTCGCTCGTTTGAGCAGGAAGACTTGGGACGAGGTCAGGATATGGCGAATTTGAATTATATTCTCTCTGACATTTCTCTTCTGTGTTATGTAGTCGTCAGATCTTTGTCTGAAGACGCTTACGTCTGTCTTTCTCGCTGACGCAGTTGGCCAGGCGTCACTCGAGATTGTTCGACTCTTGAACCGCATGATTAAGGAGCGACGCTTCAATGTGCACCCTAATGTCATGTTCTGTCTTCTCGATTTGCGTCTCAAGACGGAGCTCGGTGGTGTCCGCGCGTCCCAGTCTAAGACTGATAAGGACAAGCCAGCAGAGGCCGTGTCCAAAGGCAAGGCGGCTGCCCGCAGAGCGAAGGGAAAAACAACATCACAACCGCATCTGAGTAAAAAGACGAGGAAGAAACTCAAGGAAACTCAAGAAATCGAGGAAGAAATGCGTGAGGCAAACGCGGAGGTTGATCGTGAGGAACGTGCTTCTGTGGTAAGTATGATTGTCATGGTGTATTCGTTCATGATACTCATCTAACTTCCCCCGCAGCAAACGGAGACCCTGAAACTCTTATTCGTCCTTTATTTCAGGATCTTGAAGAACGACAAACCTACGCCTCTGTTGCCAGCTGCGCTGCAGGGCATCTCGCGCTTCGCTCATCTTGTCAACATCGACTTCTTCAGGGATCTGCTGCAGGTTCTCCGCGAGCACATTTCTCGGAGCGCAAATGTCGATGAAGCAAAGGAAAACACGGAGGAGGAGGGAGAGGAGCTGAATCCTGACGTTCAAGATATACATCGGCGTCTGCAGTGCATCGTCACTGCCTTCGAATTGCTCTCTGGCCAAGGTACACGCCTTATCTTCATCAACACAAAACTATGCTTATTCGCGCCCTCATTATGTAGGAGAGGCCTTAAATATTGATTTGACAGACTTTATCAATCGCCTGTACGCGCTGATAATCCCCTTGAGCTCAATGCCTGGTATTGAGGAGCCTGTCGCGGGCACGAAGGCTTCTCGCAATACGCGAGCCGAAAGCCAGAATGACACTCCGGCAAATATGCTTTTTCGCGCGTTAAACCTTGTGTTCTCCCCGCACACGGCATCTGCGAAGTCGCCGCCATGGCGTGCCGCTGCCTTCGCCAAGCGTCTCTCCGTCGCTTCTTTGCATTTCCCTGGGCCGACAGCTGCTCGCGCGATCAGTTTCGTTCAGAGCCTGTTTGCGAAAGAAACGAAACTCGAGGCGCTCCTGTCGGTCGAAGACAGGGTGACCAATGGGGTGCACCGACCCGACATTGATGATCCACAACTCTGCAACCCCTTCGCCACGAACCTGTGGGAGCTTCAACTCCTGGTCGAAAGGCATAGCGACCAGGAGGTACAACGAGCGGCGAAGGAACTTCTGCACTACTCGCGTGACCAGATTTAAATGACGGAACTTTTATTGTACTTCTAAATAATGTTACTGCTCTGTGATGCTCTCCATTTTAGGAACATCGCGTCTGCTATGAAATGGAATCCTTGGACGTCGATCACTCTTAACTTATCTTATCTCAAGATAAGATAAAAGTCTCGAATATTTAGAAATTGTCACTAAATTTCGTTTCACTTTTTCCGAGTGTTGGGTTGACGATAGGAGTTCTGACTATGAGAATCGCCTGGTACTGGCGTGCTCATCGTTGACTTGGAGTATTCTAGTACGTTCGCTCGTTGAAACTTCTGCTTCTCCTTATTCATGGCTTTTCGATTTGCTATTGGTTAGACCCGACGGCAACCGGGTCGTCCAGCATTAAGCAGAACTTTATCCGCATTCTTTCTCAATTCAAGTGATGTTCAGCTCTGGATTGCTTAATGGCGTTGCTTCACTCCTGTAAGATTATCCAAAGAACTTGCGCGGGATGTACGGCATCTAGGAATCATTTATCGGTGGGAGATCCGCTGAAGAAGGAACAGGAATAAACAGGAATCTATCAGCTTCTACTTGACTCTAGATCGCAAAGCGAATCTCCTCGGTCATACCTGACTAAGTACATATGTGCAGATGCGAAGCTAGTAGGTGCGAACGCAGACCTTCTTTCACAATAACTCCCATGTGTCTGATGCGCACTTCTCCGGATTTAAACTCGCCAGAAGCAACTGCCGTTCATTTACAGCCGCTTTCAAACCGTGTAATAAGCCGGGACAAAAAGATGCTCGTGTGTGCAGCTGACTTGAGGCATTCTCCGCCTGCTTCCTCTTGTAATATGAATTTCTACCTTATATGGTTTCACCTTATCAGGACACCGCGGAACGCCCAGCTGCCTATCCTCACATCGAGAGGACATGTGGCCAGGCAACCTAGTTGCTTATCGACCATTTCTCTTGCTAGGCAACCTGCTTTCTGAACGAAGATTCGAGAGCGCATGTCGTATTCTTTGCGTTCGGGCTTGCGCTTCTACGCTCCGTTCGCTGGCTTACGGATAACCTTACAGAGTTCTTCAAGTTGTTCAGGAAGTCCTCATGTTGACTTGCTTCCTATCGTGTCCGATTCGACCGAGTGAACAAGTATACACAACCAACCAGAACTCTCGCAGCCTTCATTACAAGGAACTATAGAGTTGATACTCATGACTCCCTATGTGTTAAACTCTATCCTCCGACATGAATACGATTAAGATCGTTCATCGCCCCCCTCTTCCTCAATGATAGACTCGTCCAGTGAACAGGCGTATGCTAATCCGATTCCAAAAGCCCTTCGGACTTGTCGGGACACACGCGTCGTTATTCGCCGACTTCACCATCTGCCGGGGCAAGCTCCAGTGTACTCCGAGTCCGTGCCATGAACGGCGGAATCTCAACTGATGCCACACAGCCTTCGGCCTCGAGCTCATCCTCGCCTTCCTCCTTTGCTAGTTCGCACCCGGCTTGTAGGCGCATGCTAATCCGATATGAACGCTCAGGGGCTTCCGCTCTTGTTTTCGTGATTTCCGTACGGTGTCGAGCGCAAATGAAGAAAGGAGAATACAAGGATAAGGACTTATTGCTATGGCCATGTGTCTTGGACGCCTAACTGCTCGCGGAAACCCCCTAACTGAACGATCGACAGGTTCATGAGAGGCATGCAAAGGAATTTCATATGTTCAGTCTCCAGCGCGCGACATCGGTATTCTTTCCTCATCAGTCCTGAAGCCTTTGCTCCCTTGAGCTCCGGTGGGACAGCAGACAGAAAAATATTCGCTAAGAGGAAATAATCGATTCAAGTTAAGGCACTCGGGAGCTCACGAGGTCGGCAGCAATACTCCTGAGATTGCTATCGAACAAGTCAAGGTCTTGCTTGACGTGGAGTTAATTACTGCGCCTCCAGGATTCAGGGGCCATCACGTCAAAAAGTCGTTGTATATGGAAGTCAGAAAAGAAAAAAAGCAGGACTCAAAGGCGCGAGGTGAGTGAAATCGATAACATATCGCCTTCCCGCTCTGTTTTGACTTTGTTTTGAGTTCATTTCCTCGCCAAAGTCTTGAGCAGTGGATAGGGTGGAAAGCATGTGCGAAAACAATGACTGGCTTTCGGGTGGAGCTCGAAAATCAGATGAGAGTAGATGCTCGGACGGAGAAAACACCGTTGAGCGCGATTTCGATCGAGTCAAATGTCCACTTCAAATTTTGCCTCCGTGGGCCTCATCACCTTCCCCATACAGCGTCAAGTTCCCCTACCTTCCTTCTTTTCTTTCTTTAGCGCTTATAGACTCGCGTACCATCTGCAAGGTCCGATTTTAGATTATTTCTTTCAGGAGGCATATCGGACCGAAGTACGTGTTGGGATGGACAGCCCTGCTGTTATGCCGTGAGGCAAGCTCTCATGGCGGTGTAGGTGACGCAGCATCAGCCTCGCGGCCTGCGACACACCTCACCTGCTTGCGCTCCGTCAGGAACACGTTCCCGAATTTGAGCACGTGTACGAGGCTGTTCCGCTACCCATACACCGAACTCCGGAGTCGGCAAGTTCGGAACGGAAGTTTTTCTCCTAGACAATTATCCGCATTTGAAAGGTTTATACGCAAGAAAGGCAACAACACTTCTAGCTAGTTCTTACCATAAATGTTTCTCTTTATCTGTGCAATTTCTTCATATAGTCGATCCGGCAACCTGAGGCGTGGCCCTTTGACCTTCCTTTTTTGGCTTTCTCAGTAGGTCCCACTGATCGACGCTGCTTGCTGGAAGACCAAATAAGCGAGTGCCTTTCATGTCGAAAGAGGTCTGCTTCTCAAAGTGATCAGACAATGCCTTAGGAACTAAATCAACATATTAAAGTTCTCTGCATCACTACGATACTAGTGAGCACAAAGTAACAGCTCGGACGATATCATATAAGCCCGCGTTTGCCATGGACGAAGGGAATCTGCGGCGAGAGGTAGAAGGTGGATGGGTTCACGTCTCAAAGCACGCGAACATCGTGGGTGCGGTAGCGACCAGAAACTATTCGCCATTTCATCGCGTGACCGCGGTTCTCTTCTATCGCCGCCTCTTTTGCATGAACAATCCACAAATTAGGAAACTCGGGATTTTATCGTGATCGCGACTTTTACGTGGAGCAAAGCTAGGCAATACAAAAAATAAGCAGCGTGCGGACCTTGACGATACAAAGAAGAAGAAAAAACATGCTGATGGCCATGGAAAGAGAGACAGTATCCGATTCCGGCGCATCGGTTCGTTCAGAGCTGGAAATACAATAATGCTGTTTGGCCATTCATGCACATGGTCGTCAGGTGCGGACCGATGAGTTCACTGCACTCGCTGATCTCCCACTCAGTTTCAGGCGCGTGCCGTGCTTCTGGGCAATCGGTGACTGACGTACATCATCCGCCCGATCATCAGGTCAGACACTGACTCCGCCACGGGACGGCGACGTCTAACTTCGCGAGTTAGCAGGCTTGACCCGAGGAGCTGGAGATCGCAATTGTATGGCGCGCTCGCTATCATTGGCAATGCTCAAGTCCTGGCGTCTCAAGTGAAAATAGAACAATAAGCGAGGAGCAGGAGGCGATGTCCTAAAGTGCATCTGTCTGTCTCCATGAGCGCATATGTATTAGTGGACAGACTGCCGCCGCCTGTATTGTTTGGTCGGATGACGAGGCTGAAAACAAGTTCGGGGATAGCAAGATCGATGAAACTGTTTACGGGCTCAGATAGGTCATCAACGGCGTAGACGTGTTACGGGTTCTTACAAGGTCCGAACTGTAGAAGATGGATGTCCAGCGCGCGCCATTGATTTGATTTTCCCGCAGATGTAGCTTAGAATCGGCCGTCAATTCGTCTCCTAGCCCGACTCCTTGAAATGAGCACGCAGATCAGTCTCATGATCATGCACTTCTTCTGTTGTTCTCAAGAAATTTTTATAATCAGTTTGAGTCGCTAGAAACACTGAGATAGGCGCCAAGTAGTTGTGGTTTAGTGCCAGTGCCAGTTAGGTAACAGCAGATCATAAACAGAAGAGAAGTGTGAATAAAACCACTTGCCTAAATCGCGCACGCGACTCCATCACGTGCCACTCGCACACATCGAAAAACTGCAAGCGAGTGGCTTGTCCACCAGCTGAACTTCGCAATGGCATCTGGCAGTCAAACCGAGAAAGATGCGAAGAAAAAACTGGCCGTTTCCTCTCATCGACTGCGCCGCAGGCCGGCATGCCATCGCTCTGAATCTATCATCTGAGCTCGGACTGTGGGAGCACCTGAACTTTAGACAGTAACAAACGAAGTGCTCGAAGTGCTCGAAATCTTTTCGTCTTACTGTTAGGAGCGCAACACCCGGAGCTCCGTCACAGCCTCCCGGACCACAATGAGACGACGCCGGCCCAAATCGCGCTCGCAGCTCTGAATCTGGTCAGCTGCGCCCACGGGCGTGACGTCGCAGGTTGCCACAAACAGGTGGGTGTGGCGGGAAGCCCAGCGAAGGCGAGGGTGTCCCGTCCCTTGCCATCGCCGAATCGCGACGCGTTGTAACCCAGTCTGAGCTCGGTTGGCTCCGCATTTTGACTCGTACTGTTCTCTGGTTCCGGTCCGAGTTACTATTGGGTCCTCCGATATGTTCACTAGTGCTTTGGTGGATTTAGCATCCCTCGGGCTGTCGGACTTGTGGTCTTGGGGGAAGACACACGGCTTCTAGGCCTTTCCTGTTTCACTATTCGCACTCAGGCCTGCATGGTCCATTTCGTCATTCCGAATCCCATCTCAACGGCACTGAAGTGCGAGACGTGTGAGTGTGGCCTCGTCCAGTCGAGACTCAGACCTCATCATTCTCGAAGGGAGAAGAGGGCACGACCCCATCGTTATTCATCCGTACAGACAGATAGCTCGCAAGGTACGAGAACAGAGCCGCCTCTGTCTGGGATTGGCTCGGGCGCTCACCTGGCACAGCGACGGTCATCGTCGCGTCTACAATCCTATCTAATCTCGCTCTCTAAATATAGTGCAGTGTCTACGGGCGAAACCTGCCACCGCGAGTTTCACTGCGAGCGCATCTGATATACTCTTGTTGCAATCGTGCTCCGGTCCTATTTTCAGTCTGTGCCTTAGGATCGTTCCTTGAACGAGTCAGATTTTTCTCGCCTGACTTTCTTAACACTTCGTGGTACTGGCTGGGGGAAATCAATTTTTGGAGTATCACGCGCGACTCGTTGTACAGTCAGGACAGTCTCGTTATTACTCTTCGTGTGCGCGTGGATGGTTAATTAATTTAAGCAAGAGCAGCAGGTGCATTGCCTAGGAGGCTCACGGACCAGCACATAACGAGGCATCTTTGTACTCATGCCAGCAAATAAAAGCAAGTTTACGCGATGTGCAGTGCAACGTGCACGGACCGGGCAAAACGAAGCGAAAACAGCGCGTTGCTTCGGAATGACAGAGTTATTCGGCTTATGATTTCTTACGCGCGTGCTGAAGTCCGTGTACTTCGAAACAAAGAATCTCATTAATATTTCCAGCAAGGATTCGCGATAGAAATTTTCCCTTGTACGATAATGCCACCGTCCGGATCCAATCATCCTGGATTCGTATACGTGTACATCACCGGGTTCGTTTAGATCTTTGTTCTGAACAAAATAGAATTTTTTTAATTGCATGATGAAATCGCGGAGCATTTGTACACGATCGATACGGTAGCTACGGTGCTAGAGTTGAAAGCAGCGCGCACTAAAGGGAAGGCGCGCATCTGCGGCTGCAGCGATCAGGATAGGATAGGAATCATAGGATGCATTAGGGGATGATCGCGCGCGATACGCGTGTGCCGTGCGTACAGCGTCCCAGGCTTCCTTCCTTCGTGGAACGCCCGCACGAAGAAGAGAAGGAGAAGGAGAAGAAGAAGGTGCACCGACTTCCTAGGTGATTCAGATCGTCCGAAGCCGGAACAAGAAAGAGGAAGAGGGGACCGTGATATTTTGATCAGAAGAAAGGCGGGAGAAGAGAGCGAGAGGGAAGGGAAGGGGGGAAAAGAACAGATCTAGAGAGCCCCGCCCCGCCTTGCCTGTGTCTGAACCGCATCCGGGTCGGATTTCCCGCGACCACTAGTTGGGAGGGAGAGATGCTGCCATGCGCGTACCGCGACGACACAACGTGGGGCGGGTGTAGTGCCAGGTGCGTCGCGTCTGAGTCGCGGCATACCACCACTCCCTTCCAGTCACAAATTCAGCCAGACAAACCAACACCCGGAAGTCAAGTCCTTCGTGATCGGCCCGCTTGTCACAATAAGCTATGCAGAACACCCGCACACTAGTACTTATCGGAAAGCGCATCGCCGGTTCTCATAACATTGACGACGGATAGACGTTACACGGTCTGATTACAAGTAAGCGCGGAACCACCCATGGCAAGCAACTCTGCCCCGGCGCACTGGCGATTGGTCTGTACAGCTAGTCTCTCTCAAAGTCGCCTTTTGCAAACACGCCGTCGCGAGGCGCAACACGACGATCTTCCTTTCTAACCCACTTTTTTCTAGTTAGATCTCCCTTGGAGCACGAAATTCTAGCCTTTCTTCACGGGGAGATACCTAGGCATGAAAGAAAACGCGGCGCATCTATTTTCAATTTGTCGACCGGCGGATGTACACAGGAAAAGCGGAAAATAGACAAGTCGAGAAATAGGATCATAAAGAAGGCATAAGAGGTAAAAGAGTAAATTGATAAGCGTTATCCAATAAACAAGTCGATACATATATGTCAGAGAAAAGGGATGCGAAAGGATGGGGCATGAGGGTGTCCGTAGGCGAAGAACACAGATGGCCACGGCAAGTTTTGGGGCCTGAAATCCAGACGCAAAAGTAAGAAGCACAGGGACGGAAAGTTCGTAAGACGAAAGAAGCGAAACAGACAGTAAAAGCACACAGATATGGACACATAAGTGGGAAGGGGAGTATGACAAACACAAGAATATACAGCGGTTGTTGTTAATGTATCAGCGAAGAGATGGCGATAGATGAGGAGATTGTGAATAGAGAAAGGAGATGAACGGGAAGAAATACGAAGGGAAATGCTGTGTCGTCATGCGGCTGCGCATGGACAATGGAATGGCTACAAAAGAAAATCACACGGGAGTCCGGGGAGACGACAACACTGGCCGAGGAGCCCAAGAGCCCAAGAAGGAAAAACAAAGAAGAGTATGTGGACGGAAGGAAGCCAACTAGGAGACCGGTATCTTCGGCCGCAGACAAAGAGTGAGACGGATGAAGAGCGAAAGAGATAAATATATTCAGGAAGAGAAAGGTCGAAGGGTTCGATGATGAGTGACGAGGTAGACTGGGCGACGACTTCAGGATCATCGCATTGTGCTGGGGTGATGAAAAAAATATGGGGATATATACATATACTTTACTGCTTTGCTTTGGGTTTCGCTTGATTGGGTTTGCTTCTGCGTGGTGAGGGCGATGATGCGGAAGTGTCGTGAAGTCATAAGCCCGTTGCTGTCCGCAGCGTTGCGTGTATAGCGGTGGGGGGACGGGCGGAGAATACGACCCATTCAGGGCTCGAGTAGAAGGCGCTCAAGACGCCGTGTGGTTGCAGAGGCAAAGAAGCCACTCAGAACAACGGCAGAAGGCTGGTAGTCCATGGGTCCTGACCAAAAGTTTCGGAGCCCATCATAGAACCATGTCCATTTCCATGTCCGTGATGGGCCATCGGGAAGCCGACACCAGAGACCATACCCATGCCCATGCCCACGCCGCCCTGACCAAACCCAGAGCGTGAGCGCGCGGTCGACGAACCCGAGGACGAGCCGGCATGCGGGCTCGTCGGCGAGACCGGCGAGCCGAGCACCGCGAAGCTCGTGTGCGTCGGCGTCGTCTGGCTGGATCCGGAGGGCGCTGACGCCGAAATCGGCGCGGACCCCATGCCCGATGCCGGTGATACCGGGTGTCCGAGTGAGGGGCTACCGACGCTGTGTCCGCGCGCATGCCCGAAGCCATGGCTGTGCGGCGGAGTATGCCGCGATACATGTGAAGGGAGCGAGCCTGCTGTGCTGTAGAGATACTCGTTCGCCGAGCTCCCTCCGCCGAACCGGCCCGCGCTCATGGGCAGTGGGTCGAGTGAGGGCTCCGGCGGGGGCCTGTTGTCGACGACTTTCGTCCACGAGGCAAGCTCTGCAGATAAATTGGGAACAGGCACGCGGTACAGATCATAGCCGACGACGAAAAGCGGCTCGGCATCCACGATGACCTGCTGGATGATGCGAGTCTTCTTGCCGTTGGTATTAAGTAGATAACACCGCGAGAGGCACGAGTCCGGGAGCATCGCTACGTACCGCTCCTGCATTGTCTGCCCCACGTGCGCAGCAGATGCCTCATCATGGACAGTGACGAGTGGCTGGACCTCTTGAGAAACGGGGACGTTATTTATATGTACGCGCGTCACGACTCTGGCGGAGGGCGCAAGGGGACGCGAGAAGGTAATAGCTCCGCTGAAGCCCATGGCATCGCATGCGCTACCCTCCGTAGGCAAGCGAAGTGTGAATCGCAGGCAAGCGCGCGGAGTACCTCTGACCGGAATTTGCGGAGGTACAGGTGAACCTGGCGAGGTAGGTTTGTCGACGAAGGGAAGCGAATCCACGTCGATGTAGGTGGGCTCAATGTTCTGGGCCCAAAGACAAAAACCTACAGCATGATTGAGCATCACTGATGGCGGCTGTTCAACCGCGACCTCTGGAACGGCGGGAAGGCCGGAGTGATCAAACAATGTGTTTTGGGGGGAATGCACATGCTCCGATTTAATTGAAGGCGGCTGAGACGCAATGGACGGTGAGAGATGCAGACTTTGTGGGCGGCGCGACTCTATCAAAGCCGAATCCGAGTACTCTGAGTCGTACGAGGTAGGGGTGGAGGGTGGTGATGAGTGCGAGACGGAGGAGCGGCGGCGAGATACGGGTGATCGTGAAGTGAGCTTATTACACCGCTGTGGGGGAGAATACCTGTCCGAAGTGGACGAACCCTCAGAGATGGCTTCCGGACCAGCCACCAAGGTGAACTCTGGAAGAGAATGAGCCATGGACATGAGGGGGGAGAACAAAGATGTCTGCGACATAACATACCAGGATGCCCCTTCCACATATTCCTAAGGACCTGTATATGCGATGCGACCTGCTTCTTGGATCTATCGATACCGAACTTCTTGAGATAGTCGACGAGATACTGGTTGCGCCAGCGAGAACGGCCTCTGCTTGTATTTGCCCAGGGGGAGTTCCAGTAGTCCCTGAGACCGTCGAGAAAGACGTCCTCGGCGTCCTGGGGCCAGACCTCGGAAGAGCCGTCCTTGAGCATCTTGCGATGACGGCGCTGGGGAAGAGAGTTGTCTGTCTGCATGAGGGAGTCCATTGTATGGAAGAGAAATGCGCTTTTGAGTGCGCGACTGGGAGGAGGAGGAGGAGGCTCTTAAGTACGCTGACATCGCGAAGTGGCCGATCCTTTATGTAGGGCATTTTGACCCCGGCGAGGGGAGTCTTCAACAGCCTCAGGGTCCACCAAGGATGGCTTCTTTCGACCACGTGGGACCTCGGTCACGCCGGCACCAGTCGGGCCCCCATCCGCTATTTCGACATCCTATTTTATTTAATTTTTAATTGTCTTTCAGCTTTCCCGATTCTCGTGCAAACATCAGGGTCCCCGGATCACCGGCTACAATCATCCGCTCCCACTCAGGACACGCGACTCTCCCCGACGTCGCTCGACTCGCGCATGCCGTCTGCCGCGATGAGCAGAGAGCTTACTGCAACCTGGCTCAGACAGAATATCATCCGCTACCAGAATGCGGACAGGGTATACACAGACGTTCTTGCTGCTCTCGATCGTCACCCCTCTTTGAGACCGAAGACGGATGTGTACAGTGAGTGACATAACACACAACTACACATAATATATGCAACTGAACCTAAAGCTTGTGATCATCGCAGCTTTCGACGATGGACGCACACAGTTGCTGCTCTGCATCCATGGCCTCCTCCCCATCTCCTTTCGAAACGCATCATACAATATTCCCGTCGCATTATGGCTGCTCCTCTCCTATCCCGCAGAGGCCCCTCTCGTCTACGTTGTACCTACGAGCGACATGCTCATTAGACCTTCTGCCCAAGTTGAACACTCAGGAAGGTGCAATATTGACTATACCGCTCACTGGTCTCGCAAACCAGAGGTGCGTAGCCCATCATGCCCAGATCATCCGCAGTATTGACATCGATTTACGATCCCGCAGGCCTGCTCTCTCGTCGCCCTCCTCGAAGCCATGCAATCCCATTTTTCAAACGTGCCGCCGCTGTATGCCAAATCACACCCCAAACCATCAGACGGATCTTCTCCTACTGCATCGCTCGCCATTTCCTCGCCGAGCGCCGCGCGAGGTGGCGCATCGACTCCAGATCGCGGTCACGTGAACCATTTGGCTGAAGCATCGCTTCCCCCACGTCTGCCGCCCAAACCGTTCTCGCCCGGACCTGGCATTGTCGTAACACCAGGCAGCAGCAACGTCCTCGGAGCCGCTCCCAATTTTTCCTCTGCGCCATCAGCGTCCAGCCAATCCCCGCCTGCATCACTCTCTCAAACGCACGCGCCTAACTACTCGTCTTACGCATCTCGCGCGACCGGTACGGATGTCCGCGATAGTGTGAGTCTGCCGTCATCCAGTGCTCTCTCTTTCTCTTATTCCCTTTCTTTCCAATTCAATTCAATTTTATTTCATCGCGCTGGGATTTTTAGCGCTTTTTTTGTGCGTTCTCATCGCTGTCGTCTCCGGTGTCACCGGTCATTCGGCGTCTTGAAATTACTCGCGTATCTTGATCGTTCAAGACGCCGTAAGCTGCACGTTATGAACGTGTAAACAGATCTGCTTTTTTTCGGATATTCTTGTTTCCCTTCAGATCTGTTGTTAGCTTCTAGTTTTTTTCGTGAGGTTTTTTCCTTTAATCGGCGACCGTGGGCTGTGAGAGTGCTAGCCACCTTCAGCTAACCGAGGCTCTCGGCTTTTACCACGTACTATGCGCCAACTTCCGTTTTTTCTTTCTTTCTTGTCGCCGGCTAGTTCCTAGCTGGTGATAATCAGTGTACTTCTGACTTCTCTGTAATCTGATCTGTGAAACTGAACAACGCCATAGCTCCCACCTCCAATACCACCGCACCCTTCCGGACCTTCTCCGAATCCTGGAACGATTTCATCGTTGGCGCCTTCTTCGGGAGTGACGCGTGGTAAGTTGTCGCTACGTTCCGCGTTTCTCGTAGCTCAGTGGGCGCTAACCATCGTTCTCGAATTTCGATATTCATCTCCCTTTTCGTTGGGAACAGGTCAGGGCCAGAACGTGCAGAGTCCTCCGCCGTATGCCTCCGCTCATCCGCCTGTGCCTCCCCGTCCAACTGTCCCACCCTCGCCATTCGCACACCAAAGCCAAAGGGGCGCGTCGCTCCCCGCAATTGTGAATGGACAGGTACCCACAAGCTCTGGTTCGCCTCCACCTGCGGCCCCACGTGCATATACGCAACCGCATCCCATCCCTCTGCAGCCCCAGATTTCTGGATCGTTTCCGACTCCTGCACCATATGCTGCTCAAGGATACGTGCCTGTACAAGGATACCAACAGTCGCCTGCTCCTTCCGTTCCTCAAACCGGTGCACCTATCCGACCTCCGCCCTCGCTCCCACCTCCAGATCTTCTCGACGAAGATGACGATCTAAATACAGTACCTACTCCTGCTAGCACCAACACTGCCCCGCCTCCCCCACGTCCTCCCAATCCGCAGACGGTCGCGCTGCATAACGTGCTCCTGTCCTCCTTCCGCGACGCTCTCTCACGGCTAGCAACCATCCACGCCGACGCCCTCTCGCGTCAGCGCGCCGCGCAGGCGGAGCTGCTCGCAGGCCCGGGGGCGATACACGATGAGAGCGCGCGGCTGGCGGCTGTAAGGGATGTGTGTTGCGCGGTCGGCGACCGGTGGGGCGCTCTCATCACAGATGGGGAGCGTGCGCTCGGGGAGGTGCGCCGACGCGGGGAGGTCGGTGTTGATGAGATGGTGTGCGCGAGCAGTATCGTCGGAAATCAGTGGGTATTCAACTCATTTCTCCTCCGTGTTTTTCTCTTTTTGCACTGTTTAAAAACTAAAAACACTCTTCTAGACTTGTTAATCTCGTCGCAGAGGACAACGCAATCGAGGATACGATGTATCACCTCCACCGCGCGCTCAACTCGGGCAGAATCGACCTCGAACGGTTCCTCCGCGTAAGTCATCTGTTTCTCTACTTTGTTTCTCTGTTTCTCGTTCTTCAAAAGAGCCCCGATCTGCGATCTTTTCGACGTCCTCGGCTTGCCGATTCATCGACCTTTGGCCCGATTTGCGGCCCCTCCCCATTTTGTGGAACAAAGACTCCTCTCTCGTCTTTATTTGTTTCTCTTGTGCCTTTGCTGCAAGTCAGGGCACGACTGTCTCAAACGACCCATTGAAACTCCTATTTTCATCGCATTTAGGCCATTGGCCACCTGCCGACTCTTCGCACAAGTGCTGACTACATGTTTTTTATTTTGGCAGACGACGCGGGTGCTCGCGGAGGAGCAGTTCATGAAGCGTGCACTGGCGGAGAAGATACTGCGCGGGCTTCCGATGGGGATGGTTTTCCGATAGCTGGTCTGGACTTGTTCGGACAAGAAGATCGGTGTTTCTTACTATCTGACCACCACATTCACTTTTGTGCTATTTCTGGACTAGGGCACAAATTGATATGTATTCCAAGTAAAAGAGGCAGAAAAAACAAAAGTGAATAATCGGCGAGGGAGAAAGTAGACCCGCCGGCCTTGTTTACAATGGCGCCACGTGCACAGCAACTAATCTGAGGGCTCAGTCCATGGTCACGGCTCCGGTGCCATAGTGTCTCACTCTGCTCCTGACGTGCTCATCACCACTGTAAAAAATCACTGGTGACTAGCAATAAAAACAGAAAAGAGGCACAAGAGCGGGGAGCAGAAGGGAGCCCAGATGAGACATCAGCATCAAATTTCCTCTGTCTGTTATCACTTGTGGTCAAAGTGTCGATGCCAGTTTAGGAAAGTATGTATATTTTGATTGAGACTAAGACCTAAGCGAGGCAGGTTGGCCACGTGCGTGATCGACGCGACGTGGACCAGCAGTTCGGCGCATACTATTCTCTAATTTCCCTTCTTTTTTTACCCTTTTTCTTTGACGCTTTTCTGTTGCTGCAATTGTCCCTTTGGGCCGTCGTGCTTGTGCAGCTTGTGTTTTGTGCTTTTCTCCTTCTGATGTCGAGACGCTCGACAACCCTGGGACTCTGCATGCTCCTGCTGATGGCGAGGGCCTTACGCTCACTTCAAGTGACGTAGAATAGCCCACCTCCCCTGTCTTATCGACAGTGCCACTTGCGCAGTAGCACAAGCTCTAGTGTCCTTGTGGAGTCGAGCTGAGCCGAGAGACGAAACACGAGGCCCCCGCCGGTCGGCTGTCCGGAGGCACGGGGTGTGGTGCGAACGGGTCACGATGCCGTGAAGGCAGCGCTCAGCCCCACGAGCGCGTGCCTGCTCTCTCTAAACCGCTTTCTCTCTCTCGCAATTCGGGGGCGGACATTTCTGATAAACAAACACAAGCTCTAGGCTCCATGACTCCCCGTCTGCTCGCGCGAAATGCCGGGGCCGAGTCACCCATGCTCTGCTCACCAAGTGAATGGCTATCCAGTCAGAAACAGGAGCGCGAAGGGGGCGGTCCGACGTATCGGTTAAACGCGCATCTGGGCTTTCTTTCCTTTGGTTTAGCAGACTGAATGTGTCTCAGATTTATAAGCCGCCCGAGGAACTGCGCCCTGGTCAAGTCTTCCGTGGCCTTCGCACTATGTTACTTTCCATTTGAAATATCAACTCGAGCATGACGCTTTGCATGACGCGCTAGTAACATCAATTTCTTTTAATTCTCGTTCGTCGTCGGTCTCGTCGGATGAGTACGAAGTAGCGCCAGTGTCAGTGTGCGACGCTTGCGGGCTATGTGTGCAGCGTTTAGATTTCGCTGGGTCACATCCCGATTTCTGAGTGATTCAATTGAAGTTTTTTGATAGCATGGGTGAGACACCACTAAGAGTAGGTGACTGATTTCGACCCCCCAACGAAAACTGTCGAGCTTATCTCAAAGAATTTTAGACGTGTTGTATGTATGCAAGTTTTTCTTATAAAAAAAAAAAAAAAAAAAAAAAAAAAAAAAAAAAAAAAAAAAAAGTGCAATTTTTTCGTAGCTGATAAACGGCCTATCACAATCTGACCGTCATATCGTACGGTCCAGTTCGTTCTGATTCGCTGAACAATTTGATGAGAGGTCCGTTCTATCGCTGGGCCTGCCTTGTCCAAGCGCGTCAAATTTTCGTTTTCAGCTTCTCGAAATCCATATGGTACGACGGGTCACATTATTTGTAACATCTGAAAATGCAGTTGATCATTCTCAGAGATCAGACGTCGGTTGCTGGCGTCTTTGAGGGGCGCACAGAAGCTTTAGGGAGCGCAGAGTTACGAGGCAAGTTAATTTAGCCGCTATTTGGTGACCAATGTCGCGAGAAACATGCGCTCAGAAAGACACCTTACCCATCATCTGATAGCTTTACTAGAAACCAAAAGAAAAAACCGTGCAGTCTGCGAAGGGGACGCCAAAGAAAACATATGAATTGACACTGATTTTTTCCATCTCCTTTTATGCACAGGGTTGCGTCCAACAAGAGAACCCTCATCAGACGGTGAAAAAAAAAAGCATAGGCTCAGGCCGTCTGCTCTCGAACGAAGCCTACAACCATGTGCAATCATTGCGTGCCTTGGTCGGCAAGGCCAATATCGGGCTACACAAGGTTCTGCGCTACACCGATGCATGCACTAGGCGCTCGAATAAGGCATAGATCGAGCGAAGCTCCGCCGAGCAGCGACGGTGAAAATCATTCGAGACCGGCGGCTTCTCTTTGTCCCTTTTACAAATTTGGGACGCCCAGCATTCTCCCGCCTTGTTCTCTGTGGTCGGGGACGCCCAAGCGAGAATTAGTCTGTAGATTGCTGTGCCGCTGCCGTGACTCCGAGGGTACGTACCAGTCATTATTGTTCTTATTTCTTTCGCGAGCTCGGCTGTTAGTCTGAGGCTCGCTCGAGAGCTAAATGGTGAAGAATCTTCCTTCCTTCGTGCTCCATGGAAAAGGCAGAGCAATCGATGGATTTTAATTCTACGTGCTCCCCTTTTCCGTAGAACTGTGAGTCTATGGCTTGGTTGTTTATTTCTGTCGGCTTTGAAGCAAGCGAGCGAGGGCGGAAGGGACCCACAGAAAGCTGCCTGCCACTGCGCTCAGTGAACGGCGATTCAATGTACCATTCAATTCAAAGTCAACATTTACGTGCACGCTCCGTATTCGAAGTGGTTCTGCGCACGTCCAGCGCGTTCAGGTCCAAATTTTCTTTCTTCCAGATTTCTTTCCACCGTAGGTGCATAATGATGTTTATTTGATCGATTTTTTTGGCGATGCAGGGAGTTGCAAGGGCAAGGGCAGGCAAGGGAATGCGTCGGCGGGGCTAACATTTTGGTTCTGGGGTCACGCCGCCCTTCTGTCTAGAAATTGATTTTCACAGCGCACGCAATGTGCCTCGACCGCCGCCCAACTCACGGATATTAGCGACCCTTTCCGCTTTTGTTCCTCTGTCCACTCACTGATCATGTCCGTCCTCCAATATTTCCGAGGACCTTGAGCTTGTGCCCAATCGTCATCATCCTCTGAGTTATCAAGTGTCCGTTCTCCTTCATCTTGTTCCACGACGCAGGCGGATCAGATAGTTCTTTCTTAATTTGTGAATCTTCCTTAAGAACGCCGCTCGGCGGAAAGGAACTGGAAGGCCTGTTCGTCTTGAAAGGGGCCTCGGCCCTGTTCGACAGGAGACTATGCACCAGTGCTCGCCGTCAGCAATCTCACGTCGGCTCACATCCGCAGCCGTGCTGTATCGAGCTTTGGAAGAAGTACGGATACTTCAACGAGGTGTGAATGGGCGCAACTGCACGCGCGGTTTCAAGCCCTGCAATGACTCAGCATCTGCGTACCACAACGCCGTTGAGCGTGCGCATTGGAGCCCTTTGAAGTCAAGGAGATCTATTCCCAGAGGAAGAACTTGAGGACTCGTGAGTGCGGATGTGCTTCTGGCTCAGTAGCCGCCTCTGAGGATCGTCGACGTAGCATTATGGAAATATTGACGGACACACTCAGTTCTGCGGTGAGACTGCTTCGTCCGCGCCCGTGCTATATTTGCCAGGTGTTGGTGGACGGACATTACAGACTGAGCAGCGTGTGGATCAGGGGCAGAGACAGGACCTGGAACTTGCTTCTCTCCAGGTTGATGGCACTGCTTGTCGAGTCTCCCTTCTTCCCGCCCGCACCTGCCGCATCTGGCCAACAAGCTTTCGCCCTTCCTCCCGATCTGGCAACGCCCAGCGCGGACATCCATGACTTCCCGCACGGCTCTCACGATGCGTTCTTGACCTCTGGATGCTTTCTCGCGCCCACTCTGTCTCCATCTGACCCAAACAATAGTGGCGGGCTATAGGCGGGTCAGCCACTCTCACTTTTCATATTTATTTCAATAGGTATTCACAGAGATCCGCGGCGTCGAATGAAACCAAAAGAAAAAAAAAGACAGCGAAATTTTTTATGGCAAGGAATCTCTCCCACATAAACCTCGGGTTTTGATTCAGCCACATACATAGTAAGCCGGCAATATTGGATCTAGATATCTCCCGCTCTTCGTCGAATACTGTTCTCCGCAGGCCCCATTTGGGCACACTTCTCGCGCAAAATAGTGTATGCCTCTAGTACGCCGCTCTGAGCGTTGTTGATCTCCGACAATGTACATCTATTTCGCTTTCACCCACCTCCGAAATCGGGGGAAACTACGTCTACAGATCTTCCTGGCTTTTTTTCTCAGATACAAACTCAGCTTCGCGATGTCATTGTCAATAACGCACATGATATCAATGCCCAACATCAGACGAGATGAAACTTCTGGCGGCGACGACCCATTGCACGCCCCTCTCAAAGCGTAGCTTCCGCTCCCACAGATTCCGATGTACTGTTTCCGGCATCGCGCCCCTGGAAGGGGGGGGGGGAGGGTTAGCACCTCGGTATGCTCCCGACTCCCGAGAAACGCAACACGAGCGAAGAGGGGAAAGTGCTTTGCATTCTGCGCTGGCTGTAGCACGCACGAAAGACTTTGGCTTTACTCTAACAAGCAGTCTGAAGAAAGAAAAAAAAAACTCGGATGATTCGGGGGTCTGCTTCCGATCCTCACCCTGGACGTCGGGGAGGAATTTTAGTCTGCCCAGTTTCGTCCCACCGTGACGATGTAACGGCATATGTTCGCCCTTGCGTCCAAGAATCTCGTTTCATGGCCGTCAGCCGCTGTATGATAGAATCCAGGCGTTGATCGGAGGATCGAAGCCGGGTGCAAAACAGCAAGCCAGATCGTCTCGATTTGCCTCCAACGGTTCCTTATGTCGCCGAGTCTCGCTTCTGCTGCTATGCAGACTCACGAGAAACCGCTAGATCTTACCGAAAGCACCCACTGCAAATTCGGTAGCAAGAAAGCAATTCAAAAATACTTACCCAGATGTTTTTCCGCCTCGCTTCAAGCGGAGATCGTTATTAGATGCGTATGAGGAGCATTGAAAAGTTTCAGACCTCTCAGGCGAAAGAAACTTTGTCTCTTTAGCCGCGGATCTTGCAGAATTGTTTATCAACCATGAATCCAGCTGACATGCTAGTGATGGGGAGTCTCATAAACCCCCAGTACAGTAAGTTCACTGAGCTGAAAGGGGTTGCGATAACTGCCCCGATTTGTGAACAAGAGCAGGCAACTTCCGAGGGGCCTTCTAGAAGTTCGACTCGAGATAGCGAATGGGTGTTCACATGCAGAATGTCCACCAAAGGAACCTCCAATAGCACGTCTTTACTCAATTATAAGCATCCTCTGTATGAAGCTTGTAATCTAACTGAGCCCGAGAAATAAACGCAAGGCTGAGGGTGGAGGAGGGGGGGCTACAAAGAAAATGGCAAAAAGAAGCAGCGAATAAACAAGCTAGACGTACAATAAATCAAAGCACGAATCATAACAAAACTAAGAGAGAAAAGAGCATCCGTTTAAGCCGTTCAAATATATCATAATGCACCATTTCCAAATCATCGACTCTGCGTTGAAGAAGCGTAAGACGTCATGATATGCCGTTTAGGCGATAATCCTCCTCTGACATTCACCGAAGGGCCAGCCTCGAGCTATTCATGCGAAGGCGATTGAAATGGCAATGCTACCCTCTTCTTGGAGGGTGAAGCCAGACCACTGCTTCCGACCCAAGTCCAGACCCGTCCTTCCTCACCGCCACGTAGCTCTTCTAGGCTCACACGAACATTCGCGTTCCCTTCAATTATACGCTCGACAGGGTCCCACAGCCGCCGACGCGTCTGAGGGTGGTGCTCATCTTGCAGAATAAGGTCGCGAAGCTGGACGGAAGAGAGATACGCATGCGGTGTCGTTACTGGATCCGTGTGATGCTGCATCTCCTGGTTGCGCAACTCCTCAAGGGCAATTTGGACCAACTCTGCCACACGTTGTTTCTCCTCGCGACGTGTCGCCAACTGCGATTTGCCATATAGCCCAAGTAGGAACAGCCCAATCGTCCCTGAGTAGAGGGTCAGTGAACAGCATTAACAGGTGTTACTCTAACGGATATCGTACCGAAAACACTTTTACGCCACTCCGCCCATGAATGCCTTGCAGCAACTATGGCTTGACAGCTCCACGTCATGTCGGCATGATCAGATGCAATATAGGCTTTCCCGCTTTTGAAACCGCTCAATATAACGCCCCAAAGTATCAAGTCAAGTTACGTACTTAGAGCCCTTCTCCTGGATTATACGCCCGTACTTCATTAATTGCTCAATTGCTTCTTGGTACATGGCGTCAAACTCAGTGAGTGATTTGCCATCCTTGAACAAGATAAATCAAGAGTTCAAATGTAGTTGCCCAGTATTGAGTCTTACCTCTCGATTCTGTTCCTTTTTATACAGGGATTCCTTCAGATCCTCATAACCGTAGCCCCATTTTCTCGCTTCTCCGCCGTCGATAGCTTTCTCCGAATCTATACCCGCGCAGATTCTGTTCCCTTTCGTTTCGGCAAGAGTCGTGTCAATCGTCTTTCCCAATCTCCCAATGTGCTTCTTTCGAAGCTCATCATCGATACAGCGGGGAGGGAAAGCGACCGGGCCGAAACCAGGCAAACCATTAGCCAGCTCAGGTAAGTACGAGATTCGTGACAGTGGATGCGGACTCAAGACATATCCATCATCGCAACGAACAGAAAAACGCGTGCAACTGGCATGCGCAGGACACGGTGTACACGTTTCAGGGTGGGGCAACGGAAGCAAAGGGAGTGGTGGGCAAGCATCCTGTTTTCCATCATCCGAGTGGTCAGCGTAGCAAGCTTCAACCTGCTGACGCTTATTCCGGAGATCCAACAGAGCGCTGTTGGTCTGCAGACCCGTATCGCAGTATCCGAGCGGAGCTGACTCAGATTTGTACAGCGCGGACAGGCTAGAGAGCCCGAAAACGAAAAGAGCAGCGAAGATCTTCTGCCACAGCGGGAGAGACATGTGGGCTGTCGGTCGCCTGCGGACGAGAGCTCCGCCGTCGGCAATCCGCTGAGCAACTGCAGCCGTCTGTGGATCTTCCAGTTCTGCTTCGTCGTCTTCTGGTTCTCCGTCTTCATCCCGCGAAGCATCTTCTTGAGGAAGCATAAATTGTTGCTGTTCATCATCATCTTCCGCGTCATCCTCTTCAACAACGATTGCGGCGCTAACATCCGCAAGTCCTGAGATATCATCATAGTAGTCGTCTTGTATGGGCTCTTGCTATACAACTAATGAGCATAGTGTAAAAATATACAAAAGGAATTCTTGCCTTCACAGTAGAGAAACGCGAGCGTTGCGGCTTCACCTCGATGGAAGGCAGTTCCGGAGAAAAGTTGAAATGGGGAGGGGAGAAAGTAGATTTCGATGGTGAAGATGGTGTCTCTGGTGGTGCAGACATGGAAGACCGTTTGCGCAAGTTCGACTTGCGAGGTGCTTTCGCCCTTGGCGGACGAACTGGTGACGAAGATTCAGCACCAGACTGGAAAACATTGTAATCCTCCCAGCCACTGTCATCGGTCCCAGGGCCAAACTACAAACTCCGCATAAGAACGAACAACCTGATAAGCTAGCACATCAACGTACCTTCTGAGAGACGCGTCGAGAAGGTCCAGCAGCCTCAGACTACGATGATGAATTTAGATCTCACAATTGAGACGGAGTAAGTGCAAGACTACGTACGCCCTTCCTTTTCCCCGCCTTCGCAGGTGGCTCTTCGAACTTGGTTTGATGCTGTCCTTGCTCCTCCTCGCTTTCTTCAGAGATTACTTCGACCTGCTTGGGAGCAGACTTCCTCGCCCGACCCAGCGTTGGTTCCGCAGAGGCACGTCGGCGTTTCGACTACATAGGTCTTCCATTAGTCGCAAGACGACAGGAAGTGACGGCACGTCAAGCGGCTCTCAATTTAGCACTCACAGGTTCAGTTCGCGCGGGTTCCGCAGACGGCTCGCGGCTCAGGCGGCGCGATGAGCGACGAACGGGCTGCTAACAAACAGAAATAGGTTTAGCCTGACACAACACAAACATGCCAACTCTGAGCAGAAGACTCACCTGTTCCGCAGAGACGATAGGATGTCCCGTCACGCCGTCCACAATCCCATCCTCGCTCGCCAGCGTCTCCTGCCTCTCAGCCCTCTGCCTTCTCAAGCGCGTGCTATTGCGCTTAATCTCCTCGTTGAAAATATCGACGAGCTTCGCCTTGTTGTGCTGCGACGGGTACTGGATCTGGTGGTACGCGAAGATCCCGATGAGGTGCGGGATCGTGAGCGTCTTGGGGTCGAAGTCCGGCTGCAGGTAGTCACCCTTCGCGATGATCTGGCTCGTCGTCGGGCGGGACATGGCGGGAGGGCGCGATGATGGGATGGGGACGGCACGGTACGGCGGGCGTCTGTGACGCGTGGTGGGGTGGCGAGAGTTCAAGTCAGGGAAGTGTTCGTGTCATTCTGGGGTTGTGTTCTCACGCAACACGTAGCACGTGAATCACGTGGGGCTGTGATCGTCGCGATGCCATCCCTGATCTTCACTACGCACCCTACAACCCGCTCGACACTTGACGCAAATAAACTGAATTTATTGATGTCAAAACTTCATTTGATTTTCGCCGTGTTTCACCACGCACAGCCAGCTTCGACATTGAAAAAAAAGTAAGTGATCACTAGCCAAACAACACATCACTACGAAAAGATATGTCAACTAAGAACACGCGTTACGACTGAAAAATAAGGAGAGAAAAGGTCCGAAGAACAGCCTACACGACTTGCGTATGAACAGTACGAAAGTAGTCACAAAACGGTATATAAAAGGCTTCTCCCCCACGAAGTAAAAAAGAAATTTCGTCGACTCATTACTGAGATTATCAGGAACGGGGTTGAGCAGAATTAAAACGAAAGATGGTAACTTTGAAATGTCCTCCGAGACGCTGAAAGTAGTGTGTCCGTCTCTAAAGCAGTCCATAACACCCATACGTACAAGAAAACACCCACGCAGCCTTTTTAAGCTGTTTACAGCGCGAAGAAGGCGGCGCCGAGAGCGACGACACCGACAAGGGCGGATGACGCGGTGAGACCGCGCGCTCCGCTCTTAGTCGCTGATGCGCCTGCAGCAGATCCAGACATCGTCACGGATGCGGACGCAGAGCCAGCCGAGCCAGACGCAGCAGATGTTGGTGCTGCCGCACCAGACGCACTCGACGAGGCGGCGAGCGCAGCGTTGAGGTCCTGAGGGATCATCAACGGGGCACTGCTTGCACCGAGGTCGACCGAGCCGTCCGACTTGATGACGTCTGGGTTCGCCGCAAGAAGCATACGGGTGTACATGACGTTCTCGGCGACGACATCGCTGGCCCAGGAAGGCATGGAAGCCATGTCGATGGAGTTACCCCAAGACGCTGCGGCTGTGCTGCCCTGGGTCATGTTTTGGGTGTACGCGTTCCAGGCGGAGACTTGGGAGCTCTGAAGTCGAAGTCAACATCAGGTAAGGTACCTTAAGACACGGTCCAAAGGAAAATACGCACGTTGCTAATAAGGCCGGGCATCATCGACGAGACGGTCGTGTTGGAGGTAGAGACGTCGGCGTTGGGTGGGTTGATGATTCCGAACATGCCCTTCTGACAATGCGTTGGGACACCGCAGTAGAAGAACGTTGGGTCAGTGGTGTTGACAACCTGAGTGAAGACGAAGCTCTTGTTCTGGACACCGGAAGTGAACGGTGCGTCAGACGTCTTGTTGCAGATCTCAAGTTCCGACGACTTAGTGACAGTGTGCATGTTGGCGTTCCACATGAACTTGATAGTATCACCGACAGATGCGTTCGTCGCGAAGGGAACGTAGCGGAGGACACCTTGGGTTGGCGCGACGATGATAGTGTGGGTCGCACCGGTACCAGAAGAGCCGCTGTCACTGCTGCCGGAGCTGCCGGAAGAGGAGCTCGGGGTGTAAGTCGCCATGGGGGCACCGAAGGAGGCGACGCATTCTATGTTCAAAATTAGAAAATCCCGCAAAAGAAAATCAGCTTGAAGCCGACTCACGTTGCACACAGTCGTTGTATCCACTGCTGCCCCAGCTAGAGCTGCCGGAACCATATGACACGCTCGACGTCGAGACGTACGCAGAGGAAGTAGTGTCATACACCACACTCGAAGTAGTATCATAAGCAGCAGCAGTCGAAGTAGTGTCGTAAACAGCAGCCGAGGTAGTGTCGTAAACAGCAGCCGAAGTAGTGTCGTAGACAGCGGCAGTGGTAGTGTCGTAGACCGCAGCCGAAGTCGTATCGTAGACCGCGGCCGACGAAGACACATACGCCGCAGTGGTCGACGTGGAGTCATCCATGCTCGACAACGCCTCAGCAGCAGTTTGCCTAGTGACAGGTCAGTCTTTCAGTTCAATTCAATTCCATCCGAATAGGAAATACACGTACGAGGCGAGCTCGGCGGTGTCGGTGATAGGGGTGCCGTTGGGCGCAGAGACTGCAACCTCGTCGCCGAGGGCGCTATCCCGCTTCACACCAGGCGCACCAAAGGCAGCCTGGGCCGCAAGGACGGCAGTGCCGATAGAGAAGGCAGCAAAGTTAACCATGCTTGCTCAATTGAAAATAATCTCAAGTAAAAAAAAGTCCGAAGAAAAGGATAGTTCGTGGGCGTGAAAAAAGATCAGAAGCGCAGATATGTAGACCGTCGAGGCGTGGTTGTCTGGGGACGAATTCGAATGGGGTCGCGTTTGTGTGTAAGTTGAATAGTCCTCGCAGAGGCAATGGAAGTGCGGGTCAGTTGGTCGGCCTGTCTGTCAAAGAGCAAGTGATCTGTGGGCAACGTGAGTAAGTATATGCTGCAACACACTCTGAAGGAGGATAGCATACCCCGAAAGAATGAATGGGTGGCAGGTCGAGTACCAGGCTCGACTCCAAAGGCCAAAAAAGCGAAGAGAAAAAGGGTAGGTGAAGGAAAGAACGAAGGGGGGACGCTAGGGTGAGAAACGTGAGCTGCGTTAGAAGGCGGGTTATAAGGGCGCACACTGGCACCGCCTGGGAAGGACCGAATCGGTTGTTGGTTACCAGCGGCCATGACGACGAGCGAGATCAGCTTTGGACGATTCGAATCAACCAATCAATCCGTCTCCGCGCCCTCTGTCGCATCCAACAGCATATCCTGATAGCCATCACCTATTATTGGCACACACACATCTCTCCCAGCTCGACAGCGCACTGCACCAAGTAAGTACCGAGCACGCGCCTCCCAGGCGATGCTAGCCGACCTTCTGCGCGGTGTTGCTATTTCCATACCGCTTGATCCATGATTCTCTCTTCTGGGTGCTTTTCGGGCATGCCGGACGTTGTTGGTCCAATGGCAACCACCCCAGCACGCGCCTAATCTCCAATGTCGACGCTATTTGCGTCGACATTTTCGTGGGAGTCCCATCTTCAATCCCCTCCAACGTCTAGGTACAGATACGCGTTCACTTGATCCATAGTAATAATTGCTTCGTGGGCGGTAACAAATACAACGTAGCCTTGACGCTTGACATACATAAGTATATCCAAACATAAAAGTGTTCAATGTCCCAATGAGAAACAAAAAGTGATAGTCTATGTCTGGGTCATCGCCTCCTTGGATTCGTTGGCAGTCCAACACGAGCAGCTGGCATCCGTTTCGCTGGCTCTCGTGCTCCCATAACATTCCGCCCTCCCCGTACCGACAACGATCTATCTTCGTAGCGCCTATCATAAGCATCAACGATGTCGCTTCCGCTCTCATTGACGCTTCTCTCTCCTGTTGGCTTAGTAGCACGTCCTGCACTCGCAGCCTGTCGTTTCGCATCTCTCAGCGCTTTCAAGCGATTCGTTGCCTTAGATGGACCTGCAGCGTCGGAGCCGAAACCCGGTTGCCTACTATCGTCACTCATTCTTCGCGCTCGAGGTTCTGGAGCAGGTGTGGCGGCGTCATCGTAAACATCTCGAAAACCTCTACCACGAGCCCTTCCAAAAGGTTCTGGGGCGTCCATTTGGGTTCGCTCATCGCTACTCGTAGAACGCGGCATCGAGTCGACCCTCCGTTCATGCTCGTCAAAAAGCCAGTCAGGCAAGTCTGACCTGTCCCGCGCCTTGCTAATGTGGTAGGTCTTCAGAGCACGCGTAATCTCCGAGTCCCCTGAGGACGACGCAACTGCAATCATTCATCATAAATTGTGGGCCTTTGCGGATTCTTGGACAAAAAGAACCGACCTCCACTCATCAAAGCATTACTGCTTCCGGTCCAAGCCCAGGCACTTGCAGCGGTAGCAACGCGGTTCCATATCGAATATCCGTACGAAGCCAAGTCATTTGCCGTTGGTTGTTCTGCTTTCGCAGAGGGTGTGATACCTAGGGCAGGAAAAAACACTGAGCTTTTAAGTGTAGATTAAGTCTCACAAAAGTAGCTCACCATCTCGAATCAAACCTCGCTTTCGAACATCATCAACTCCTCTCGTTTCCTTAGGAGCCTCCAGATCAAGCTCGAAGCTGGATTGCGATGATGGACTGGCAGTAGCACGCTGACGCATGCGATCCAGAAATGATGATCCGGAAGATGATAGTGACGACGTGGAGGAATCCGAGTCCCTGGACGGTGGAGGACGAGTGTACGCAGATGGAGATGGCCTCGCTGTGGAAGACCGAAAGTCTGACCTTGGTAGAGGTGGGGAGAAGCCTCTATAGCGCGAGAGGGCTGTAGATTGCCCATCGAGCGCTGCGGGCGTACTTGACGAGCAGAACCCCCTTCTCGAACGCGCCCCCTTGTCCCTCTTTCATTTTCCACCGCATAACGCTCCCTCGGACGACTGGCCGACCTCGGCTGAGCAGCCACCGGCTGCCTGGGGATGGATGTACTACGACCTGTGCGAGGATTTGAAGGTAGCATCTCCTATATAGTTATGGTGCTTTTTTGTCCGTGAAAGTAGCAAAAGCGATACACAGAAGTAGATAGGAAGGAAAATGTAGAAATAGCGCAGCTAGACGAACAAAGAGAGATGGATAGAGGTAGATACAAGCCGCGCAGACCAGCTGGCGAGATAAGGGAGAGAGGAGAGAAGGAATAGACCTTAGCAGCCTGCAGGCGTTGGGATGGACATAGTTGTGCGTGGGTGGCAACCAGGTTAGCACCTCTTCATGACGCACGTGAGTAATAATAGTTTGAGCAGACGCGACCGTCGATCGTTTATTCCGGTAAGGGCAAGTATGGCGAATTCGCCGTGTTACTCGTGTACTGCAAAGAATCATGTAGCTCTCTTTCGCTTTTGTTCTTCTTTTCTTCTACTCTACAATGCGTCTCGCAGCCCGTGTTCTACGCCCGCTCGGTGCCAGACTTGCCAGCACGGAGGCCTCGACCTCCAAGGACAAGTTCAAGGTCCTTGTCGTCGGCGCGGGTAAGCATGGGCATCTGAGTTTTAATGACAGTGCGTCCTGAGAACGGCGGACGTGTCGACAGGCTCGGCGGGTATCAGCGTCTCGAACCAGATCTTCAACCGCTTCAAGGCCGCAGGAAAGCCACTCGCTGATGGCGACGTCGCCGTCGTTGATGCAGCCGAATGGCATCACTATCAGGTGCGAGCCGTCACTCGTGCTGCGAGGAGCCCGTGATGCTGAGACGCAAAGAAAATCGTTCTGAATCTGAAACACTGGTACATAGCCCGGATGGTGTGTATTTCTTTGTTCTCTGACAGAGAGATAGATGCTCCAAGCGCGATGAATGATGCTCACTACTACAAATCCTGTCCGTTCGCAGGACACTCGTTGGCGCCGGGCTGAAGGACAAGACCAGTCTCCGGCGGCCCCTCGCATCGCTCGTGCCGAGCCATATCACCCATGTTCCTGAGAACGTCAAGACCTTCGAGCCTAAAATATCCTCAATCACCCTCGCTTCCGGACGCACCCTAGGCTATGACATCCTTGTCGTCGCAACGGGTCTCCAGATCAACTGGGGCGGCATCAAGGGCTTTCGCAGGCGCTGGCGGACCCGACATCGGGCGTGTCCTCCATCTACTCGTATGACACCTGCGACAAGACGTGGAAAGACATTGACGCGCTGCGGAACGGCAAGGCTATCTTCACGCAGCCGGCAGGCGTCATCAAATGCGCCGGTGGTAAGCCCTCTTTGCCAGCCGTCACTGAACGTTTGTCTGTTCCGACTCCACGACTGACGCCATGGCTACGAAACAGCACCCCAGAAAATCATGAACATGGCATGGGATCGCTATCGACGTACGGACCGCGGCGACAACGTCAAGGTCGAGTTCTGGAACGGCATGCCGTCGATGTTCTCCGTGAAGAAGTACTCCGACGCGCTCAACAAGCTGCGCATCGAGCGTGGTATCCACGCCGAGTTCTCTACCAACCTCACCTCAATCGACGCGGCGAACCGCGTCGCGACATTCAAGAAGGCAGGCGGCGCGGAAGTGTCGACGGACTACTCGCTCCTGCATGCCGTGCCGCCGATGGGCCCGCTCGAGGTGATCAAGGGCAGCCCGATCGCGGACCAGGCGGGCTGGGTGAGCGTCGACGACGCGACGCTGCAGCACAAGAACCCGGAGTACGCCAACGTGTTCGCGATTGGCGACTGTTCGAGCTTGCCGACGAGCAAGACGGCCGCAGCGATCACTGCGCAGGCGCCTGTGCTATCGGAAAACGTCTTCTCGCTCGTCGACACCGGTAAGCTAAGCAGCGCGAAATACGACGGGTACACCAGCTGTCCGGTATGTCGTCCCTTCGAGTCCATGCATTCCAAAGACTCGCAACTAATTCTTTGGTGATATAGTTATTGACTGATTACGGTCACCTCATGCTCGCTGAGTTCAAATACGGCCTGGAGCCCAAGGAAACCTTCGCGGAGTTACTCGGCGACCAGGCGACGCCCAGCAAGTTGTTCTACTACCTTAAAAAGGATTTATTCCCCTACGTGTATTTCGAAGCCATGGTCAAGGGTGAATGGTACGGTGCGCAGGGCATGATTCGCCCGGTCTACGCGCAAGAGTCGGTCCAGCTATCAGAGCGATGAAAAACCCACGGTACCAATGCTTTTGGATTTGATGGTACTGCTTGTCGGGCTATAGACGCTATTGCTGAATGCAGTTGTTTTCCATGGACTCGTTGCTTATTGCTTCAATAGCATACAGATGGGAAAAAAGCTATCGTATATAAATACCAAAGCAAGATTGGCAAAGCATGAAGTCAAAGAAAAAAGTATAAACACAGACCGCGCGGCTTCGAGACACAATCCGTAGACGAAACTTTCCTCAGATCAATCAAAATAATAAATCTTCCTCGCCACTACGCCGTGCACCATTGCCCATCGGCTTCGGCTCGTGCGCGACATACCCACCGAACGCGCCATCGAGATTCGCATACGGGTCACCTCCCTCCCCATTCGGCCGCAAGTGCTCCTCCACATCTCCCTCATCCGAGCCAACATCCCCACCGCCATCTGCTTCGTCTGCCTCTGCCTCTGCCTCCGTGTCGATCAAGCTGGTGTTCGCACCAGACGCACCAGACATACTGGGTGGCAACGTACCCGGTCGATCTGGCAAAAGTGGAACAGGCGGAACAGGGTCCGTTGAGCGCTGTGGAGGCATAGGCGGCCCGGGAATGCCGACGACGGACGGCGGGAGCTGTTCTGGCGGAGGTGCGACAAGCACCGCGCGCGACTTCTCGTTGAGTGCGGGGCTGTCTGGCAGCGCCTTCGCCTTCGCGTTCCGGATGAACGTCTGCATGTTTCACACACGCGCGTCAGTAAACGGACGATCATAAGTACTGTAATGGATACCGCTGACCTCAGGGTTCTTGTGGTAGATGCTGCCGAGCGTGCCTGTGTGAAGCAGAAGCTGATCAAGTGAGCCTCTGTCCATGCGGTCCGAGTCCGTTGTGATGGGCGGTTTCTCTGCGAGGACGATCTCGCCGGCGTTGGCGGGGTTGATGGCGAGCAGTCGCCAGTACATGAAGCCGCGGTCACGAAGATCCGGGTTGTCGACCTCTTCGGTCGTCCACTTCAGAACCTTGTGCACGATTTCTTTGCTCATATCCGAGTTCGACTTGTATATGAAGAGCTTGACTACTGCAGAGAGCAGAGCCAGTTGCACCTACCGAGGCGACGGTAAGGGTTTAAAACTGGGGTGACTGAAATCGAATTGCACGTACCTCTGTCGGCTCCTCGAGGAAGGTATATACAAGATCATCAAGTAGCTCATCTGAGTTGTCGATCTTGTCCGCAAACTGACCAATGATCCAGATCATGGCGGCCTTCGCCTCAGGCTCATCCAGAGCGTCCAAGTTCTCACACAGTTTTGGTATCACACCCTCATAGCGTCCAGGATATCGGCGGAATATGTCTTTAATGACAATGATCGCTTCCTGCACGACATATGTTACTTTGGTTTCGATGAGATCCAGTAAAGCCTCAATGCATTGGTCTGCTGCGGGCTCGACTTTGATCGCTAGGCGGCCTATCGACCGCACAGCCTTGCGCACAAAATCCACGTCAACCTCGGATGCATACCTATTAAAACACTCAGCTACTGATAACATAAAAATAGTAAAGGGACACACTCCTGTAGTTCAGCGAGTACTTCTCGGAAGTTCTCTTGTCGAGCCAGTCGGTACATGATCTCCAGTTTTGCCAGCTTGACGTAGATAGGGTCATTATACTTGCAGAAGAACACTTTTACGTCGTTCTTCAACACAGCTGGTCGTCTCTGAATGATGAGGAGGATGTTGCGCAATGCGACATACTGAACCTCCGGCCCGGATGAAAGCATTGTCACTGTAAAAGAATTAGCTTCTCTATTGCACCACCCGATGCTACGAGCGAACCAAGTGGGGGGCCCATCTTTTTGCAGATGTATTCAATAAGTCTCCTGTTTTCCATGTAGTTCATGAGGTATAGTAGCACTTTAATGGTCGTGAGGATAACAGCTGAGTTGCCATGCTGCAGCTGAACAATTATTCGTTCAGCGATGATTTCTGCTTCCTTCGACTCTTGAGGGACAAAAGTCATGAGTGCATCCATGATATAAATCTGTCCCCATCTTAACAATTTATCAGCCTAAGTGTTGTACATTGAAACGCAGATGTACATACTCTGAACTCTCTTGCAGCGCCGTCAACAGTTTATTCGCCACTGTGTAGTTCACACGAAAGGCGACGCCGTCGTGTCGTTCACTAATTTCGACAAGCGCCGCGACGGCATTAGCAACGACAGTCGCGTTCGCATCGAGCATGAGGTCGCGCAGCATCTCGACGAAGCCCGCGCGCTCCGTGCGGCGCGGATCCGCCGTGTACACTTTCGCAACACAGATTGCTGCGGTTTTGCGCACGTATGGATCGCGATCCTTGAGTGCGTGGCGCAGTGGGTCTGTCATAGCCTCTGTAACGATAGGTAGTGGTATGTAGGACATCGTGCGGATGGCAAGCGCGCGGATGAGTGGGTTGTGGTCAGCGCAGTCCTGCATAATAATTTAGAAGGTTTTAAATATCCGTGAAGGGTTTCTATACCTGGAGGAAGCTTGGTATGACGATTTGAATTTGGTCTGGCTTTGACCTGCCATAGGAGACGAGAAACAGGTATACCACTGTACAATTCAAATGAGACTAACGGCAACAAGCGCTCCGTGTCGACCGAATGCTCACTCTTCTTGATTTCCAGCAGAGGAGTTCCTAGACATGCCACGACATCGGGAAATAGAGGCGACACTGCGAAGAATCATGAGCAACTTTCGTCCTGGTCCGCAATCCGAGGCACGCACTGTCATTGCCCATCGTAATATTCGCCACGATCTTCTTGAGCACGGTCTTGCGCTTCACAAACTTCTTGTCCTTCGCCTCTGCGGCATGCAGCTCCGCCCGGAACTCCTGCGGTGCAGGACGACATTGTTCAGCATTCCGTGCAGCGGGCGTATAGCAAATCGTACGTACCTGGATCTTGCCCCGCTGAAAGAATTTGGCATCTTGCCCGCCTTGCCCGCTCATCGACGATGGTCGTTAGCTGTCCGGCCTGCGTTGCGGCCGCGTCCAAGTGAGTAGTAAGTAACTGAGGAGAAAGACAAGCGCGCCTGCCGCGATGAGCTTCCCGCCAAAAAGGGGGTCATACGTAATATCGCCGATCATCACAAAGTCTAACTGCTCGAATTCTCTTTGCTCTTCCTCCTCCAAGCAAGTCCAGTTCATGCCCGTTGCACGTCACGCAAAACGCCCACGGCTTAATAGCACATCTCGAGGTGCAGTTGACGCGTCCCTGCAGCCCAGAATCGATGCGGCGCTCAAGGCGACGCGTGCATGCGCGCAGCGGCTAGCCCCACTCGAGACGTGTCTGCAGGACGAGATGCGCGTCCTCGAGCGCCTCTATTACAAGGGCGCGAACCAGCATCGTATGGCATTGTTCTGGCGACGCGTAGAAGAGATGCGTAGGCTGGGCCGGAGGGTGCTCGAGGCCCAACTAGTCGGCATGACGGATGATCTGCGGTATGCATTTTATGTTGGGGAGGACGCGGAGCGAAAGTATGTTTTCGATATTTTATTGCCTATGCGCTGGCTGGAAACTTATTGTCAAAGTCCAAAGATATTGAGAAACGCGTGGTCGCAAGTACCCGATGCGAAGTTTTTAAATTTCATGTACGAAAGGTCGAGAGGCTTGATAGAGCTACTGACTACAGTGAGTCTCCTACGCACCTTATCGTTTTTCCATTTGTGATTGAAGTCATTACAGGCGAAGGAGCGCATTGTTAAAGCATACCAGTAAGGTTATTCTCTACGTCGACTCCTTGTTACCTCCTTAAACCTTATCTCTTGCAGTACTCTATCTCTTATGATGCAAACTGGCGCATTTCTGCAGTTAATCCTAATCTTGACTGCTATCGTCTCGAGGCTGCATGCTGTCACGGGAGAGCTAGAAACCACACTACAGTCGCTCTCCAGCACTCTATACACTCTCCTCGAAGCTGTGGTAAGTCCCTCAATCTTCTCACTACTACCGCATTCATGACTGTTTTGGGGCGCCCTACAGGGCCACAAGAAACTTAAACCGAAGGGCCGCAATGCAGTGCACCAGCCAGCTCAGAAGAGACCGCGCCTTGAAACGCGAGAAGACGTTGTCATGGAGGAATCTATGGGCGAAGACCTCGGAAGCAGCGTAGTGCGGAAAACTGTCGTCGAAACTGCGGTCGCCTCAGGCACCACTGCCGATGCTCCTTTCCCCACGGACTCGTTCTCGTCCTTCTGGCAGCAAAACGAACAGATCATAACCGTTGATCAAGAACCATCATCCGAGGCGCCGAGTCTTATTGTATCAACGGCGGCAGTGGCGGAAGAGCTCGTCTCGAGTGCTATTGTGTCTAAAAAGGCTAAGCCAAAGACTGGTTCGAGCGAGCCTAAGAGGGCGAAGGAAAAGAAGAGAAAGAAGCGTAAGGACGAAATCGATGATATCTTCGGGTCGTTGTAGGATTAATTGAAAGGTCGATGGGCCAATGCATAATACATTTACTAAATGTGCAGATGATAATGAGTAGACGGAAAGTCTCAAGCGGCCTCCGACCGCCTCAACGTAGGCACGCAGACGTGGTTTCCGTTCGCAATTGCCCGCTGTATACGTGGCCTCCTCTAGACTTTCCCATCTGACCAGCCCAAACGGTGAAGTCTTGGTCGTATGAACGGATAAGGATCACTTGAGGACCTTCTGTAAGCGCGCAAGGTGGTAATTGATCGTGCTCTGCCTCTTCTTCCCGCCTTTTGTCTATAACGGAGTTGGGGGGAAGAAATCAGGCGTTAGCGTCATGTCAAATCTATATTGTAAACTAGAAATATAAAAGCGGACGAGATAACAAGACGGGAGCAAAAGTTAGAAGAAGAGAAGGAAACAGCAGCGAATAGGAAAACGACGAGGAAAGGTGAGGGACAAGGTAAGGAAGGAGATACAACGCACACTACTCCGCATGCACTCCGACAATGCCTGGGCAGACGCCGCGCACTCGCCCATGTTGTTCACGTCCCTCGACGCCGCCCAGCAGCTGAGCATGTTCAGCGTCTCCATCGCGCACGGCGTTTGGTACCCAGCTGTATCGTCGTCGTTCGCAGTGCGTTATTCATCATTCATCATTCGTCGTTTGATTGTTCAGTTGTTCGTAACCATTGAATTGGCGCAGGCCAGCCGTTTCGTTCGTTTTTCATTTCAGTGCAGCCAAGAGGTACGATACAGCATGAGAGGAGGACGATGATGAGCACGGTGAAAAACCAGGTGAGTGATAGAACAGGACGTACCCCGACCCTTCCGAATCTTAAGCTTCTTAATGTGCATCCTCGCTGCCCACCGTCTGTCGTGCGCAGTACTAGTGCAGGTGAACTCGACGTTCTGCGCGGAGTTTCGTCGATTTCGGCGAAATGTCGGCATTACTTTTCTGAGAAGCAAAGTAGATCACGTGCAATACGACACGTTTCGCCACGCACATACACTGCAGCTCATAACTTAACAATCATCAGCGCATACCGCTCCCTCACCGTTCTACTCTACCTTACGGCGTTTGACGCTTAGGCTTCAAGATATAGCCCAAAGAAGACTGGGCAGGTCTGTCGAACAGGACTTAGATTACATAGATAAGACACGGACTTGGGTACACACGATGGCGACCCGCTCGTCGTTCAACAAGAACAACTCCGGTACGCTGTCTGTTGTCAATGAGGGTGCATGTAGGATGCTGACCAAGAAGCGGGATGGCGTTGATAGCGGTAAAACGTATCATGCAGGAGGCGCGCGAGCTTCAAAATGACCCTTCTACGGAGTACAGTGCGGCGCCGCTAGAGGTGCGTGCCTCTTACTACGAAACAACCCCCGCATAGGTATACTCATACCATACCGGCTGGTCTCACAGGACAATCTCTTTGTAAGTGCCACGGTATCGCATCTCCAATCTCTGACTCTCGGACCCTAACCGTATCGTTTCCATTAAACTCTGTTTTTCTAGGAATGGCACTGCACGCTGCGCGGTGCGCCCGAGACGGAGTTCGAGGGCGGGCTATACCACTTTCGCATCGTGCTCCCTGCCGAGTATCCCTTCCGCCCGCCATCGCTCATGATGCTCACCCCGAGCGGACGGTTCGAGACGAACACTAAAGTGCGTTCCAAGGCTCCCTCTTTATCACCCTTGCGGCAACTCACGGGAAACTCTACACGCTCTAATATAAACCTACGTGGGACGTACTTCCGCGCCTTCGATTTTCGGCTTCGGATTGCGATTCTGACTCATGCATGATCCGCATGCGGCCCTGTGTGTTGCGTGCTGTCTCCGCGTTTGAATTGGCAGCTGTGTATAAGCTTCACAAACTGTGAGTGAAGGGGTGACTTGGAAGCAGTTATCTGTCCTTCTGTCTCCTGACTATGAACCGCTTCCCGTGTACAGATCACGAGGAGCTGTGGCAGCCAGCGTGGGGAGTCCGAACAGGTAAGTCGATTCTGGGGGTGGCCTGTATGGCACCCCGTCTTGTCTCCTCCTTTGTCGGAAAGCTTATCCACTGCGTGTTTGTCTTTCTACACATCCAGCGATCATCGGTCTACAAGGATTTTTCCCGCTGAAGGGCCAAGCGGCGATGGGAGTGGGATCAATGGAAGCACCTGGCTCGGAGCGTAGACGTCTTGCGAAGCTGTACGCCTCGTTTTCCTCCCGTCTTCGTCCTTCGCGTCCTGGTGACAGCTAATGGAGAAACCGCGCAGGTCACGCGAGTGGGTATGTCCGCAGTGCAAGGCTCCGAATCGCGAGTGCCTGCCCGATCCACCTCTTGGGGATTCGCAGGGCGGGACAGTAGTAGATAGAGAATCCTCGCCGATGGTTACTCCGCCCACGACAGTGGCAACGGACTCGCAGACGGTCAAGTCGGGAGAGTTGGTCGATCGTAGCACATCAGCTGGGCAGGGTTCTGCGCAGGGGGCAGAGTCTATTCCGATCGCTTCGCCTTCGCCTTCCTCCGATGTTCAGGTGTCTCTCCCTGTGGTATCATCTGAGCCTGCTTCGCAGCGGGCATGGAGCGGCGGCGGCGAGGGATCTACTGTGGAAAGAGTGCGGTCAGTTGAGCAACGACAAGCTCCAGCGGTGGAAATTGTCTCTGCGAGTGTTGTTGCTGCTGCTTCGGCTTCCTCTTCGCACTCACGTTCGCGTCCCCCTATCATCCTTGATGCGGCTATTTCGGTGTTGCTGGTGCTGGTCGCAGCATTACTGTGCAGGAAGGTGCTGTGATGCAGCACTGACCGATTTTAGCTGGAGTGGACAGGATGATTACTTATTGGTTCGATTGTAGATATGTAGTACTACCGCAATGTATAGACGTTGCATCCACGGAACTTGGTGGCAGTTGACCATGAACTCTGATCACGAGACGGGGATAGCGTTCAAACCTACGCAAGTGCGTTGTGTGTATGCGCCTGTATGCGCTGTGGAAGAAGCTGCCCCTGATCTCGATAGACGACCTCGCAACTGTCGGGTGCGCTTGCCGATTTGAGAAGAAGCACATTGGCACGAGCGGAAGAAGGCTGTACATTTCTTGTTAGTCACCGCGGGAGAGGCTAACAATATTTATATATCCACACACACCCATTCCGTCCTGCTGGCATCCGCTTTTCACCCCGCTGCACTCAGCTAGCAGCCTTCACTATGGACCCCCGCGCGGCTGCCGTCAACAGTAAACTCGACATCGCCCTCGACTTCAGCAGACGATCGTGAGTTTGGGCTGCAACTGCGACAAACCGTGCCTCGCGTGTCTCGGATCGCACAACCAGTTCCGACAGATCAGTCAGAGACACTGGCCTGTAGGATGTCGGCGTCGTCGATTACGCCCGTCCGAATGCGCCGCGCGACCTCGAGCTCGAGTACAAGCACGAGTGCGAGTGCGAGCACCGGGAGCACGCACTTGGAGTTGGACAACCCGGCCGCCTCCTGTAACTCTAAAACGGCATACAACAGCCCACAACAACCTAATACTACTTCATCCTCGTTCTCGATCTCTTCCATGCCTTCCTCGTCCATGCACCCTCGTCCTCGTCCCCACCCTCTCCCTGATCATTCTTCCTCGTCCACCTCTCAACCCTCTGCCGCGCCAGGCGCCTCCACGTCGACAACACACCCGCGCATGGTACGCACCAACTCACACCTCCGACGCACGGGCCCGGGGCGCTCGTGATCCCCGTCCCGCCCACACTGGCGAACAGCCCGCTCCTGCAGTCGCCGAACAGCATCTTCCGCCGCGCGCATGCGGGCCCCCGCGCGAGCCCCGATGCGGAGGAGGAGCGCTGGCTGCGCGATACGGTCCCCATCGGCTCTGGAGGCAGAATATGGGAAGCAGCGCACCGGTTGCGATCGGTGCTGGTGCGGGTATGGAAACGGGGACGGGAGATCGGAGAAGGGCGGCCCGCTCGGGCTCGGTGTCGAGTGTCGCATTCGGGCAAGACTGCTTGTCTTCCCCGCCGGCTTCGGGCTCATCCTCGCCCTCGGTCTCTCCTGGCCGTGTGGCACCGCCCCCAACACTCGCACTCGCGCTTCCGTCGTCACTCCCCCGTTCTGGGGTATACACGCACGCGCACGCGCTGCCACAACGCGACCGGGGCTAGTCGACCAAAGAAGCAAAAACGCAAATCTGTCCGAAAAGGACCGCGGGCGTGCGCACGTCCTGAGGACGCGCTAACTTTCGACCTACTGCAACGCAAACACAAAATTCTTAAACCCACCACTTCCCCTGCGTCATCGCCCTCGACCTCAGCGCTTCGGACGGGCACGCGCGTCACGTTGCAACGTATCGCAACGCTCGGACCTGGCCGTTAGGGTCCTCAGAAGGAGAGGTCGAGAACAACAGAACACTCAGAAGGACGGACGGACACACGGTCTGACATCATCACAAACCACTCGCCTGTCGTCCCGTCGTCCCGTCTATCATCACCTTGAAATCTCGACTTATCCATATCCATATTTCGTCCGTTTTCTTCCGTCTATATGCACATCCGCGTACCGCCGGCGCCTGGACTACTCTGTGTCCTTGCGTCATCGTCATCCTCTCTTCACCCTCATTCTTTCTCATCGTTTCTCATCTTCATCCTTATCTGCATCCTCATCCTCATCATCCCTTTCCCCTTCCATTCATCTCCGTCGTCGTCATCATCTTCATCTCTCCTTTCCTCTGGGCTAAACCATAAATATCGAGTCATCGTATCCTAGGGTTTTATGTTAATCTCAATTCCGGTATAGTGTAGTGTAACGATAACTTATCCGAATCGGCAGGTTCATTTCATTTTCATTTTCAGTCGTTGTACAGTGTATAGCTATGAGTAGCCGCATCTTTATTTGGGTTTTATGTTCCGAGGTTTGCTTGGTGTGTGGTCTATGATCTGTGATCTATACCCCGAAATATAATTCACTTAAGCTTCATTTGTCTTTGCTCAGTGCGTGATGAACGTTCATGGATGTTGAGTTCAAGCACGAGATGCTAAGCCGAGATGTGAATCACGTCAACTAGGTGCACAAGAAATCGCGGAAGAACAACTAAGATGATTACGAAGTGGAAAAAAAAAAAAAAAAACTAAAAAAAAACTAAAAAAATACACGCCATCACCCACGCCTACTTCTTCTTCTTCGGATCCCTCACACCAAGCACAAGCAGGTCCTCATCCTCGATGTTATAGCTCGCAAGCGTGTTCGCGTTCGTCAGCATCTTCCCGCCGAACGAGAGCATGATGCGCGACAGCGGCACGCTGCTCCCCATCATCCGCGCAACATGGTCGCGCAGCGTCGAGACGAGGTACGTTACAGGAATCTCCGGCAGCGTCACCACGCTCCCGTCGAGCTTCCACTCCGGCTTCGCCTCGTCGATCGGCAGCTGGATCTGGATTGAGATCGGGTGCTGTGAATACGGAAAAAAAAAAAGTGGTCAATAACGCTGTAAGGAATAGAAGAAAAAGAAAACGAACGGGATGCAAGTCGATCCAGTTCTGCTCGGGGTAGAACTGCCCGCCCGGCAGACGCGCGACCTTCTGCTTCTTCGCAGGCGGGACGCCGTCCGCGCCTTCAATGCCCTCCATCTGGTCCGCAGAGCGCACCATCCCGGCCTGCGCAGGCCCGCCGGGCAGGGGCGGCGTCGCCGCGAGCGCCGCAAGGCGCGACGGATGCATACCGGGCGGCGACGCGGCCATACCGTTGGGCGGCGCGCTCGGCGGCGGCTGGAACCCAAAGGGCTGCGCGGCGTCGAGGCCCTGGTAGTGCAGCGGGGGGAGCATAACGGGCGCGGGCTGCGGCTGCCCGGCGTACATCGTTGCAGGCTGCGGACCTGCGGACACTGTCGCGGCGGCGAAGGCGGGGTCGGAGACGGCGCCGGGCGTGCCGGCTGCTTGACGCGGTGGTGCTGGGAGGGAGGGTGGAGGGGCGGGGAGAGAGGGCATGCCTGGGCCTTCTGAGGGACCGATGCCTGGTCCTGTCCCTGTGTCGACGCTAGTTGAAAGATAGAACAAATGAGATGTGTTTCAATCCAGCAGAATAGAAAGGCTTACGCGCTGAGTCCCTTTGCACGATGGATGGCAGCAATCTGCTCCTCGAAATTGACGTTCGACTGGAACTTGTCGAGCGTCTTGTCCTTCGAAGCCGTATGTCCATCCCACACGTTCTTCTCGCGCTCCTTCCGGCGCTCCTGCTCGGCCTGTTCCTCCTTCCTGCGCTTCTCCTCATCCACCTCCGTACCGAAGATATCCACACGCGCACGCGCGAGAGACCTGAGAGACGACTCCACGTTCGCACCGCGCTGCAGCTCGTTGGCCTGCGCCCTGCGCGCCTCCAAGGCATCGCGCTGCGATTTCCAGCGAGGGTCCAGAAGTTCGATTCGCATGTGCTCTTGCAGCTCGTCGACGGGTACCTGCTGCCCGCAAACGGCACATGTGGTCATGGTGACCTTCGCGCCCTTCGCTCCCACTGACAAAAGAAGGGAGTCAGTGAAGTTCTGATAAGTAGCGTGAGTGGAAATACGCTTACATTTTGGTACATAGTCGGTACGAATTTTCATGGGACCAGATGCGTCCATTGAAGTTGCCTGGATCGCCCGGGCCCTCTCCATCTCGCGCTGCCTCTCCTCTTCGTCCTTCTTCTTCCTCTCCTTCACTTCTGCATCCTCATCGTCACTAACATCCATCGTTCCATCTGCTTCAGCAGCACCATTCGCCGTCGCAGACTCTGCTTCGGCAGCTTGGCGCGCCCGCACAGCTTCCACCTCGTCCGCAGTGTCCTCCATGATCATAGCTGCCATCTTCTTTTGAGCCAATGTCCGGCTGACCATCTCATTAACACTCATTGGCGGCGGGAGCTCTGAGTTTGCGTCTGCGGTCGTGAACTCAATTGTTTGCACGATTGCGTAGTCATGCCAGTCGATCTCGGCGAACGCAACTGTCAAACATATCAGCAGCGAAATTACAAGCTTAAACATAAGGACACTCACTTTTCTCAGCTTCCTTATCATCGTGTTTCCTCCTCTCCTTCTCTTGCTTGAGTCTCTCCCACTCAGCGTGTTGCTTTGAGATCTCCAGCATTTTCCACTTCGCGCCTTCCTCCGCCCCTCGCTGCACTTTCTCCAGCATCTCCTTCGACGGCAAAAGCACTTTTGAGTATTGTTCAACCAGAGAGTTAAAGTAGCCAAACATGGAGTGAGTTGGGCGCAGAAACTCGAACTCATAATTGCGAGCTTCCCGGGCAGCGAGCGTAGAGAGGAACGATCGACCTCGGCGGGCGGTGAAGAGTGCAGTCAGTTTAATGATGTCCCTACAAGTTTCAAAAGCGTTAGTATACATAATACATACGAGATCGTAGTCACTCACAAGTCCACTGCGTTCACCGGCGGAACATCGAGGATGAAATCTGGTGGAGGCGGCTCAAGAGCAATGATCCCGCCTTTCGGTTTCTCTTCAACGATGTCCTGCACCTCCTGCACTTTCTCCGCGGAAGCAGGAGCCTCGTCCTCCTCGCCCTGCGCAATTCTTGTCATCTTGTGTCGATAGTAGCCATGGTACGGGTCCGCGGGGTTGAGGAAGGAGAACTTGGGGTCGCTGCGCTGGCCCTCGCGCACTTTGTCCTCGAATTGAACGGGGTTCGCAGAGCGCGCGACAAAGGACGCGGTGCGGTCGATGATAGCTGTTCATACCACATGGGTGCGAGGTCAGAAAGGCGGACTACAGAAAGCAAAATATGATTATTAGCGCTCACATTTGATTTCTTTGGGAGGGAGAATAAGCCCTGTTGCGAACCTCGAATGCGCTTCGGCGTCGCCGTTCATCTTCACATCACCATCCACGGCGTGTCCATTAACAGTGCCATTTGGGGCGGCCATTGCGACGTCGGCGCTCATGGTAGGCAGTGGCGGGCTAAAGCAAGACGTTTACCGGCAGCAAGAGTGAATTGTACAGACGAAATAAGGTCGCTTACGTTAGCCATTTATTGCCTTTCCGTCAAAGATCGACGCATTCAACACACACTCTCCCCGCTCATCAACGATGCTCGGGGCATTTCGAGCATCGCATGTTAGCTTCAGCGGCCTTCTGTGGTACTGTATCTTTATCCTTTTTCTTTTTACTACGTGCTGACTCGCTCTTGCAGGAAGACTCCATGGAAGCTCTCGGTGACGCGCAAGGCGAACCAACGGAAACGGTTAAAGCGGGTCGACGAAGTCATCGAAACCGTTCGCGCTAGCGGAGTTAAGTGTGCAGCACTTGTGAGGTCTCTGTTTTTCTATATGAGCTCTATCATTATTGAAACTTGATATGCAAATCGCAGGATAAAGCTCTTGAGCTGCCGAAGGAGCACGAGATGCCCGCCCGCGACAAATACACGGTTTTCTCGGCTTGGGATCGAGGATACCGGAAGGGTATACACAAAGTGCCAAAGTTTACTCGGGTGCGTACTATTTGAGCTTGGAGGTGAAATCTGTTGAAGTTCATTTTGTGTTGTAGCTCACATTACGCACGAACCCGAAGGGTTTCTGAGCTTTACAACTACAAATCGTCATTTAAGTCATACAGACATATGATAATGAAGAATTCCACAAAATCGACGCAATATAGATCAAAGTACATCCGTTGTGACAGAAAGCCTGCGTCCACATCAAAACAGAACAATTTGGATCTTGTGCCGCTGGATGGCCTGCCGCACCGACTCTGCGCCAAGGACAGTCCTGAAGACCTCGTCTCTCGTCTCTGGAATATCGAGTATGGACCGCTTCTTGACATCCTTAAACGTCACGTCGAGCATGATATGTGTCAAGGCGGAGAGTGATATCGCGTCTTTGGCGCAATTTTCAGTCAACGCGATTGCACTGGCCTTCGTCTGACACGTACCTGTCTCACACAATAACTTCCCTATCCGCCCGGCGTACCCACCGCTATGGGAATGACGTTGTTAGTCAAGGCACATCTCCTTAAGACAGAAACATACCAGAACCGATTTTTGCGCGCTTGAGATACGCCACATGCTCCTCAAGTTTGAAATGTCGAGCAAACAGCTTCGCAACATCTCCACCCTTCTCACCGCGTAATGTCTTGGTCTTGAGCATCCTGGTGGCATCTGCTACGCGCAGAGCTCCGCCGGCAATGAAGAGAAGGGTCGGAGCACCGTTGTCCTTTGACTTTTGACCAAGACGAGTTTTCAGAGTCGGAACCACTTTCGAAAGTAGTGTCATTGACAAGCAAAGATGGTAAGCTGCGATAACGTGCTCACTCTTAGCAATGAAATCTGGGAGCTGATCAAGAGTCCGGGGAGCCGTCCATGCTGATGTATCAACTAAATTATCCTCTGTATGCCGTCAGAACCGGTTCATATACATGTTAGGGTCACTGTACCCGGTATTCGGATATCATCTAGTTCCACAGTAGATAACATCGGAAACGACTTTGCTTGCAGCTTTGCTAGATATCCTGCTTGTAGGGCTAGAGATTGTGCCGCAATGGACAAAGGCTCATTCGATGCAAGTCCCTCTACTAAACGCCGCTTCTGTGCAGTAATTTATCGGATAAGCTAGACAAGCGTTACAAGGCCAAAAGGAAGACTATGCACCTTGGCTTTCTTCTCCTTCTCCTTTTCTCTTCGTTTACGCTTCTTTGCCTTAATAGGGTCCTCGGCTGATACTTGGGGTACAGCTGCGGACCCAGAAGGCAAATCCTCTTCATCTTCCACAGACGATGCTATTTCAACCTCCTCTCCGTCGGACTCCGCGACGAGGTCATCTAAAGCGTAGTCATCGTCCAAGTCGTCTCCGCGCTGTGCGCTCATGTCAAGCAGGGTGGTATGGGAGAGAGCGCAAACTAAGAGCAGATCGACGTCAAAATTGAGTTATTAGAAGTCCGGATTTGGTAACCATACGCTTATTGCCGCTCGCTTCGGTCTAGTCATTTGCGGCTTCTTTGACGACAAAACGGACTGTGGTCGCTGCCTCCGTTTCTGTCTCCTCGTCGCGTCGCACAACGCGCATTCATCGAGGCTGATTTGAGCCCGACGTTGGCGGAGGTCAGAGGTCAAGCAGGCCATGTACAGGGCTCTCGACATTCGGTCTGCGTTTGTTCTTGGTGTCCGCATCCCTCAAGTTCACCTCGTGCCCCAGTCCTCGACTGAAATCGCCTTTACTGTACTGTCTCTCCTCTTCCTCTTCTTCCTCTTCCGCATCCTGAAATTCCTCCTCAAATCATCGGAGGACACCGCCCTCGACACCGCTGATCAGCTTGCCACAAAAGATACAACCGAGACGCGCGATACCTCGGCTCTTCCACTTTCAGCAGATACCCCTCCCGTCCGCACGAGCCTTCTCTCTTCCATCGGCGCCATGATTGTCTCTCCGATTGTTGCGCGACCAGTTCCTGTCCCGAGCCGCCTTCCGCCTTAGTTGAACGCACGCTAGATGTAGCTCCCAAATTAGAGAAACCTGAGTCGCCGTGGCCCGTGAAGCAGCCGTATGACGCGTTCCTGGTCTTAGACGTTGAAGCTACCTGTCAGGAAGGCACTGATTTCAATTGGCCTAATGAGATTATTGTGAGTGTCTTTGTGTTATTTGTGAATGCGAACGCTTCGTTGACGCCACAACAGGAATGGCCCGTGCTTCTGCTGCGTTGGCGTAATAAAGATTCGGAAGGGAGGGCGAAAGAGCTTTATGTTGCAGGTGCGTCAGCGTGGTTCTATTATACCAAGTCAGACATGAATCCAATATCGTAGACGAGTTCCGCAGCTTCGTGAAGCCTACCTGGAGACCTGAATTATCCGCCTTCTGCACCAGCTTGACTGGCATAACCCAGGCATGGTTTCTCTAAGCATGTATGCGTGAACATTCGCCCTGAAGTAATTTCCAGGTGCAAGTAGACCGTGCTCCAAAGTTCTCCAAAGTGCTAGAATCCTTTAGAGAATTTCTTTTGAGAAATGGGTTGATTGACGCGTTAACGGGCGAAAAGCTCGAGCGGTTCACTTGGTATGTTAGATGCAAAGGCTGGAGACTGGATTTTCTCACAATCTTTCAGGTGCACTGACGGCCCGTTCGACATACGTGATTTCGTGGTTAAGCAATGCTTTATCTCTAAGGTAGTTTATTCTGGTTCGTTCTTTATCTCAGCTCTGATTGCCTGGGAGGATAGATGCAGATGCCGGACTGGCTGAAGGGCGACGTTCTAGACGTGCGAAAGGTCCTGACGTACTACCTTGCCCTGCAAGAAGGAGGCGTATCAAGGGCGCCTCAACCTAAGATCGCCTTTCCTAAGGTGAGCCGCGCTCCATACGACCGGTGCTCCAGTAAAAACTCGATGTCCCGTGCATATGCACTCGTTCTATATCAATCTTGTTACCCAGCTTGTCGAATGCATATTGACCTTTGCCGTATCTTCCTTTCACAGCCCGGTATGCCAGCTCCTAGGCGTCGGACGCTGAACATTGAGCAACAGCTCCGTGCGCTCAGTCTTGCCGACTTCATCGGGCGCCAACACAGCGGGATCGACGTGAGTATACTCTCCCAGATTTTCAGTTTGACTCCTGCATTCCCTCGTTATCGATTTGAGTCTGTGGAAACCGTGTATGCTGATTTGCATGTTTTGTCTTCCGTGGTCATAGGACACTCGAAACATTGCCCGCATTCTAACCGAGCTTGCGAAGCGGGGCATTCGTCTAGAGCCGAACACAACAATTTACCCTGGACGCCGCTGGCAATGGATGGGCAAGCCAGGCCAGATTCTCGAAGAATATTGCTTCATCTAGTTCGAGCCTCCCCACTTGATCGCTTGCACCTTGCGCCTATCCCCTTATTCCCGTTGCCCGCTTACACCCTCCACGCGATACCAGCGTCCCCCTTCCCTTGCTGCCTCTTTCGTCTTGTCTAAATTTGTGTGCTGTTCACCTCGTGTTGTCTCGGGACAGGCAGGACGCTTGCTCTCTGTCTATCGTTCGCGGTCTCCCCTGCCCCTCCCTCTTTCTTTACTTTACTTTTCCTTTATTTGCGCTACTATGCGAAGCTCGTCTTTATCTCCCTATATCTGTGCATTCCCTTCCTTATCGTATCGCTGCTGTTGCAGGCAGCTCCTCAGACTCCCGCTCTACATTTTCTTGGTTTTCCTATCTATCCATCATGACATGCCCAATGACTCTCCCCTCTGCCTGCTACCACTGTCTGTTCTCTAATCTGTGTATATCGATGTCGTGTGAAATACGTCGCATCACCGTACATTCATCTCGCGCCAGCGATGTCGTGATCTTTGTTTGATCTGCGTCCAGACCTCTTTACCCAACCTTATTTCATGCACTCCCAGTCCAAAGCCAAGGCCTCGGACAGCAATGCGACCGTGGATTTGGCGTTAGACCCGGAAATTTGCCATCCTTTGTGAATTCGTTGGTAGACTAAACTGTAAACAAATGGCTCATCCCTACATGCGTCCGAAGCCTTCGTCAAAATTGCTCCCGCCAGCCAAGCCCCAACGTATCAGGCATTCATCATTCACAATGACCTCCGCACGCGAAGCGCCGCGCGGAGGTATTTTCTATTCTAATGTGTGACCGACTCCCCCCATCCTGACCACCCGTCTCATGAGAGTGTGAAGGTGCCGACACGCTGATAGTCATGCATATAGTCAAGGCGTCGGCCACAGTATGGGAAGAGCATATTACAAGTAATGAAAGGAGACAATAAAGACATTGACGTGATAGGGAGTTTTCGTGAGAGTTATGATAAACGACCGATTGCCCTGCCCCTCTAAAAATGATTGATACACTGCGAGATACACTGCGAGATACCAACGTCTTTCCAGTAAGCCCATCTCGTTCACTGCAAGATTCGCCGATGTCAGAGTTCAAATTGTAAATCGAATTTATTAAAAGGAAGAGTACGCACGAAGTCCCAAAGCGTTCCGAAGGCGGGGATGCCAGCTTCTTTGCATCCCTCCATAATTTCGGCGTTCCCAATGTAATTCGAAGTGATGAAAACCACTAGAATTTAATGGTTAAGCTCGTCGCTTCTGAGGATTCAATTGCAATTGCATACCTTCTGCTCCGAAAGAGTAAAACACCTCTTTGAGAATCTTCATCGAGTCAGGGCGACCGCTAAGAAGAGATGCATGAGAAAGTACGTTCCACAAGAGACAATTCGCCGATTAACATACCCTCGTGCCCTGCTATCCCACAGAAGGTACCTGAAAGAAGAGCGTTGAGATGCTTCTGCGACTCCAGCGAGAGACTTCTACATACCGTTCGGGCTCCATGTGTCGGTAAATCAGTCCAGAAATGGTTGGACCAAAGGTCTTCTCCTGGTCGCTGCCAATCCAGATCAAGAACCAGTTGGGACTCTGGATGCATGTGGAAAGCGCAGCACCAATACCCGTCCCCGTACAAATTCGGACCCCCCGCTTATACAGCGTCGAAGTATTGGAGACGCCTGCGAACTTCAGTTCTCGAGTCCACAGAGTCGCAGGAGGGTCGTTTACAAGACTCCGCGTGAAGTCGCCCTGGACACCGCAGATCATATAGTGGTATTTCGCGTGTGTACCCTCAGAGATGATCCCGAAAGCGTGATACTCCATGATACAGGAGCGAGAAATACGACCGAGCAAGCCCTGCTGCATGCCGCGCTTGAAACGGACGATGGCGACCTTGGGGGAAGGGAGCTCGATGTCTATGGGTACTTCGCGAACGCAGAACCAAGGGATAAGGACACTACAGAGAGCCATAAATATCATGGAAACGCTAGATTCATAAACTACTTACAGAACAGTCATTCCACCAATGAACCAGAAGTCTTGCTGGCGGGCAACATGAACGCCACTGAGGTTCCACGTACGAGTGTCTGGGTTGTACGTGTCACCGAGAATCGTAAAGACCCATCTGATACTGAACTTCAGACGAAGTCGAACTATACACCGAAGAAAAAAACGCACGTGAAGACAATTCCGGCCCAACCGACGAAACGATGCTGACGTTCGAACACGCTAGTAAATAAATATAGGTGAGTTTTGCCCATAAGAGAGAAAGAGAGTGACACCCTACTTGTGATGAGTGTTCCGAACCCATGGGAAGGCACTCAAAGCGCTAATAGCAACTGCAAGGTTCGTAGCTACAGCGATAGCCAAGATAGAATCGTGCATGACATCGTGCTGGCGGAAGGTGTCAACGACCTTCAGAGTGAGCCAACCTAACCCTGAGAGCGCGCATCCGCTGTGGATTCCCCCGAGATGCTACGAAGGAGGTCAGAGCTGGACTTCAGATGTGTCATGGAAGGAGTTACGCACTTGGAGAACAGACGTGCAGCCAAGTCTCCACCAAAGTGGAGTCCATTTCGCGAAACATGTGTTGACGAACCAATAGAGAATGCGACCAAAGACTTCGTTACGCATCAAGATGGCGAACAACAAGTTCCCCAGAAGCATAGCACCGGAGTAGCGAACAGCGTACGGCCAATGTCCGGAAGCAGCGAGACCAATACCAATCGCATTCAAAGTGACAACGAAGGTGAAGAATTTCCTATTGAAAAGAAGCATAAAAGGTGAAATGAAATAAAATAAAGGCGGCAGCTTCGACGGACCTGTACGTGTTGAACCAGAGTTTGAAAAGTATCCACTTGGAGACCTTCTTCTTCTTCGTCGCGGGACGAGCAGGCGCGAGTGCAGCGGCTGCAGGTGCCTCCTTCTTCTCTTTTGGTGGGGGGAAGAAGTTGGCAGGTGCGAGCTCAGTCTTCTTTTCGTCCACTGGGTACGATGGCGCCTGCGAGGTGAAAGCAGGGACCGCAGTGGCTGGGCGCGGCGTGTGGATGTCGATGAGGCCTCGTTCAGCATCGCTGTACGCAGGCGCATTGCCTTCCGTGACCGTCATTGAGGGCATATCGTGGAGGGACTTCGCTCTGGTAGGAGGTGGGTCTGATGGCAGTTCGCAAGGGGACTTTGATGTTGCTCTGCGGACTTTAAAGCCAGTGCAAGAGCTTCATCCTTATCCATTCACACATACCTCTATTCCGTGAGAGCTGAGGTTTCAAGATCCAGACTTCACTCCACGCGATGATTCCGGCCTTCGTCTACCACGGCGCACTTATCCAGAGAAAGAACATAGTGGAAAGCACTCCCAAAGCCCCGGTACCTAAAGAAACCGGATCCGACCTGGCGAGTAAGTCTCTCTGGCGCGAGAAAGAACGCATATAGCGCGACCTTCAGAGAAAGTCAGCCTTCAGTGCAAGCCGGCCAAAGCATAGCTCTGATACAAACATCCCAACTACAAGCGTCAGACCTCTGGCCCTTCCGCACACGAAGAACAGCACATACGCTATCCAGATACCGTAGCGAAATATAAATATATTGCTTGCATCCAGAGTAGATAAAGTCGCGGACATTGGCTTGAATACGCCTAAGTCTTCGATTGGTGGATGACAAGAAGCGGCGGCTATAGGTGACCGTACCTCCTTTGACGGAAGTCTTCGGAGCCTGCCCGGAAGAGGTACGAAGGCTTCCACGCGTGCTCGATTAGGAGAGAACATACACCCATGGGTCCCAGACCATCCCCGAGCGAACCAAGGAAATGTCGCAGATATCCAAGGATGCACCAGTACGTGAGACGCGAGGCTATGCGTGTATTTTAAAATTGCGGCACGCTGACGTTCATGGGCTTGGCTGCTTTCCTGCCCTGGAGGAAACAGCTCACGCTTAAATTCGTGAGAGCAGGTCATTGGTAGGCGCTCTGCTCTTGACAACCCCTATTTTCTGCTCCACCGATAAACCATACGTGCAGGTCTGTTACTGATTCCTGTTGTGCACTCGATGAAATTGTCAAGAAACTAGTACAAGTTGGCTGAATCGGAGCATTTTGGACAGTTCATGGTAGTGAGAGCACAAGGACGGGTATAAGCCGTGTAACTTCCCAAAGCGGACGTGTCAAAGGCAGCTTTACCGAACCAAGTGGATCTTGAATCGGGACTCGACCCTCGGTTGCGGAAAGAATGCCTTGGTACTGGTTCACTTATCACTGCCGGGTAGCTCGCGTCGCGCATGGGCCTCGGACTTTCCGCCCAACTGGAATTCGCGAGGTCTGCCGGACTTTCGAATTCTCACCAGATTCCAGACTTTTTTTTTGTTACGCCCTCTCAGGATGCATACCCGTTCTTGACAAGCCAGCATTACTAGACCAGATAGTACAAATAAGAATAACATACAAAGATATTGATGAGTGCAAAAGGTGTGCTCAAGTGTCATATGTATACACAGTACAGATGCTAAGAAAAGAGTTGCACACACGGAACCAAAGAGGAACAGAAGAGAATCTCGGTATCCAATTGCATGGTATCAATCTTCCTCCGCAAACTGTCGAAGATTGTTGAGGTGCCCCGAAACCTCCTCCTGAAATGCAGCCATATCGTTACTGTTTTTCAAGATCATCCGCACGGTCTCTTCTTTAAGCCTGTCCACGCGCTCGATCTGCTCCTGGTAACTAACGAAAGTAAGTAGGCGACAAGAAGGAATCAGCCTGCGTGAGTTTTATACAATTCAGTACACGTACGCGATCTGCAATGCTTGCAACCGAGATTTCACTCCAACACCATTCGCCAGAGCGACCGTTCGTGCATGGGCAAGTTCCTTTTGCAGACGCACGGCTTCGCCGTTGCTCACCATCGCTTCTTGTTGAGTCGCCTATGGGTAGTCCTTCAGTTAGGAGGTGAAAAGGTGATAAGAAAGAAAAGATGCCTACCACACGAGTAGCTTCAGCTTCGTCCTGGATAGTCCCCGTTTTCCGTTCGGTTTCGAAGATATCCTCTTCAACCTTGTCAGTCTCGACGCCCACCTCATCAAGCTCTTGCTCGACAGTGATGACCTCATTCTCCAGCCGTTGATGCTCTTGCCTCAAATGTTCAGCAATAGCGTCCAGGGCAGGTTTGATATCATTCTTCAGATCTGCTCCTTTGCCATTCATGCTGCGCCGTACGAGTTCCTTTGGATTTGATGATGCAAAGTTAATCTCGAGACGAAGGTCTGTCGGCGGTAATGGAGGTGGAGCAGTCGGGAAGAGACCTAGTCGGTCAAGGAAGTCCGTGTACTCGTCGACCGCCTGCTCCACATTCTCGCTTCGCTTCGCCAACGCTACTTCTAGTGAGCGCATGTTGTTGCTGGTCTCCGCGTTCTTCCTCCGTAACTCCTCGAGCGCTCGTGACAGAGTCTCCTGCTCAGAGTTCATGTGGGCAACTTCCTCCGGGGTGAGGTTTTGTTCTCTGACGACAACCGCGAGGCGCTCCTGCTCTTCTCTCAACCTTTGCAAGCTCGTAGCTTTTGTTCACCCAAAATAAGACTCCACCTGATAAACGGCAGAAAGTCTGTTCAGGACTTACTTTCAATGGCAATCTCGTTCTCTTCTTTACTGATAGCGTCGAGGACGCGCCTTTTGCGATTTTCACAGTGCGCCAAATATTCTTCGAACTTCTTCTTATCCTTTTTCATGGATGCATTTTGAAGTTCTACGTCAACTATAGGCGCCTTCGGCGATACAGTCAGCATTAATGGATGAAAGAGTGGGAAAGAAAGACATACCGGCTTTTCTGTCAGGTTTTGGTCCTCCTGGGATAGTGCCTGGAATTCGCCCTTCAGCGCGTCTAGCTCGGACAAAACGCTCTCATTCTTACGAGCTAGAGGGACGTAAGATGCGGGATATCTATCAAATTGAGGTGGCTCACCATAGCGGTTTTCAAGATATTGGTCTTGTTCACTGAAGTCGTCAGCCCCTGACAAGAAACCTCCATATGCATCGCTGTAATAGTTGAAAGCTAGCGCTGCATGGTGATTTTCATCGTCAAAGTTGTCTGGCACCTGCTCTATGTCTTGTAGAGTAGGTTCAGTACTGTCCAAGTAAGCGTATCTGGCCTACTTCCCAGCATGACGATTAGAGCGTTTCCAAAAGAAACTAGATGAATGTTACGCACCTTAGACAACTCCGTGAGCCAATGAAGCATAGCTAACAGCGATGGCCACGAGTGCATGCTAGCCGGAGCGGCAAGCCATTTCTTATCGATGTTGTCGGCGAACGGATAATGATGTGCCTTCAAGATGGGCACAACCTCATCCTCAAACCTCTTCCCTTTCTCCCCAAACGTGTAAGTCGGATCCAGGAGGCCGATGAGATGTTCAAAAATTCCACGAAAGTCCTTTGCAGTCGGTGAAAGAAGCGTTTGACGCGAAATTGTGCCCTGGAACTGGCTTTCCTGCAGCCACGCGAAGATGGTGTTCCTCAGAGTCTGCTGATAACCCTTGTCACGAATGTTCCTTGGATCCTTTTGAGAATGACTGGGTGCAGGGGTCGGGGGTAGCATCGACTGGCGTCCGCCGGTCCACTGCTGGCCACCGCGCACGCTACTACAGGAGCAAAAAACAGTCAATGTGGATACGAGTGCACAGTTCTCTGACGGATAGTCGGCCTCACTTGCGCATCGGCGTTCGGCCAAATGCCGCTGACCCCGGCTTCGAAGCACTCGACGGGGCATTCAAGCTCTGAGATGGGTAGATCGAATTTCGCGGGGCACCAAGGAACTGCTGTGGACCAGCGAATGACTGGCGTAGTCGTGCCGCAGGCGTCGGTTTCTTAGCTGTAAAGGGCGCAGGTATTCCAGAAACACCAGGCCTGTTTCCGTATGGGTCGATGCTTGGGCGCATTGTTCCTCGGCGCATGGATTCCATGGCGGCGAGAGTTATGTTCACGCGTCGTGGTTGAAGCACGCTGAGTGACCGTGAGAATTTCTCTTTTGAAGCAACAACGAGACGCGTGACGAGACGCGTTTTCTGAATTCTTTACCAGTGTGCTTCCAGATCATCCTATCGCTCAGATCATTTCTACACCTACGTACCTCGCTCTAGTGATGTCGACCCCTAGAGAATTGTTTGGGGGTGCTATCACTATAGAGCTGCCCACCAGCTTCATTGATGCATCGTGCGTTTCTCTCGCAGTCAACTTTATAACGCCCACTGAACCGTCTGAAGAACTGTGAGACAAGTACCTGACACTCAAGAGGTCTTCTTCTCTCCATCCTCTGATGTAAGCTACATTATTGAGATCCTGCAAAGGGTCGAACCTAGTGATCCGAAGGATGCAGCCAAGTTAAGTCTCTCAGCTTGATTTTCCAGATGATCGCACATTGACAGTTCCAAGATTCCACTTCGACTCACTGGCTCATGACAATGAAGCAGTGTCCAGCTCGGTGCTGAGCATAGTTGTGCCGGAGGATACTTCTTCCACCGTCGAAACCCCGTCTCCGATTCTCCTCGATGGGTCACAACAAGTCGCGAAGTTCAATCGGCAGACTCCCGATGATGTGCGCATTCTGCTTGCCGTTTATAGAATTGCAAGCAAGGACGTCGACCTTCTTCTGAGCGCAAACCTCCCCATCGCAAAGGAGACAGGCAACGGTCTCGGAGAAGCAGACTTCAATAGGGCAAAGGATGCTTTTCTAGTAGCCGCCCAGTCATTGAAGGTCGTCGATTTTGACCTATTTGCTTGAAAGTCTATCGAAAAAGGAATTGGTTGTCGTTTGAGATCTCCTGTTGTACTTGGTACACCAATATCATTGATACTCGGCGTAGAGCGACCCAAAACGGAACGTCTGGGACTCGGTGATATCGATTTGACGCAATCGAATAAGTCCGTGTATTTACACATTCACCGGGGCGCTCTTCTCCGCGGCTTTGATTACTGGCGTTTTGCGTCAAGAACTTCCTTCTCTCGTCTTTTGCCCATCCGGAACGTGTCTTTCTCCCTCCATTTTTCAAAGACCACCTTCGTGGGTTTGTAGCTTCCCCAGTGGTCTCACTCACACACCATTTCTTCTTCCGGAATTCTTCCGAAATAGCGAGGGAGCCCCTCGTGCAGAGTCGGTACCGTGCAGACGGCCTCGGTGTGCAGTACCAGCTGTATGGCGGCTCGTGAGGGTTTTCCCAGTCGAGGACTGACCTCTCCGTTCACATTCATATCTTTTCCGGGTTTTCCCATTCTACCCCGGACCTTCTTGCTGCTGCGGACAGTACGAATGCCAAATGCCATATCAAGGAGAATTCTCAAGACATCAGCTTGTCTGTTGAAGCGCCGTACCCGAAGGGTTCCGATTTAAGTTTCTGGAATCTCAAGTCGGCAAGATCACACTTGCTCAGCTCCTCCGAGCGACGTATCTGACCATACAGCTCAAAACTTATGGGGTGCTTCATGCCGTGCATAATTGTATGGGCAGTGGTAGTTCAGTGGTAAGAGGCATAAGCGCTCACTCCCTGTAAGACCTTGAATGTGGGTATTAAATCATAAAAGTAAGCGAAACCGGAAGCCTTGAATTCGAAGCTACTTGTACAAATGTGGCAGTGATTTTTTCTTGTGAAATCCCATTTCACCTTGCTTTTTGATGTAGTGTCCTGGGTGAAACGGCAATTACACCCAGGGTTTTCTTTGAACAGTGCCGAAGGAGCGGTTACGTGAATGTAGATTTTAGGAGATGCTTTTATTATGTCGGGTGATGTTACGAGCGCCGAGGCGTGCTATGGTGGTGCCTTGCCCTTCCTTCGGCGCCTACACGCTCTTCGTGGAATTGCAGATTGTCTTCTTGGATCAGATAAAGTGGCGAGGATGAAGAACTTGGGTAGGGAAGCTACTTGGTTTATACGAGAGGCATCAAGTTTCTATTGGAGATCTGGAGACGCCCGGTTTTACCGTCCGCGAGATACCACACCACATGAAGAGTCCGTTGACAAAGGAAGTCTCGGTGATAGCATTTAAATTTGAGCGCGGCATGAATTCTTTGAAATACATATTAATTATCACACCGTGTAATAACTCTCCTATGCTCAAAAGTTTACGCATAAGTTTAGAGGAATAGACTCGGAGGTAATATTAATGCCCTCGTCTCTGCATACCCTTAAGACGCGGAGTTCGACTTTCATAATACTAATAGCATGTGCGGCTTGATGACTGATTTCAAAGTATTCAATTGCTGGTCCAACCGTGCTCCTGCGTTCCGTTAGACAGAAAAATAAAAAGTTACAAGTATTTTTCTACTTTACATTTCGAAGAGAGAGCTAAGGACGAAAGCTCGATAGCAAATGAACAATATCAACAAAACAGACTGCTGAAAATTTGGGCGTTGGCGGAAAGGTGGCATTGAGGTAAAGTGGAAATGCAAGACGTGTCTACACAGTGTCCTAGTAGTTATAGTATAAGACGTTGTGTCAGCAGGAGAGGACAGAAAGCAAGTGCGTGGTGCATCCGTGTACTAGATGTCCTCGTCCTTGTCTTCGATTTGCGATGGCTTCAGCATGCCAGGAATGCGCATCGCCACGTTGCGCTCTTCTTCTGCCCTCCGCTGCGCCTCTGATTCCTTCTCTTCGAGGAACAACTCGGCATTGTCTCCGGAGAACTCCTTGAGCTGGATAAGGAAGTCGCGCAGAGAGAGCTTGAAGCGGTTGATGTCGCTATGGTGCTCGCCTAGACTGACAACAAACGCCTGAACTTGGACCCTGCTCGACAATCATTGAGTGAAAGGGCCAAGGAAAGGAAGGCGTAACCTACATTTGCATATGAGGGAATGCCGACTTAAGCAAGTTGGTGCAATACTCGCGCAGGAAGAGAGAATTGGAGACATTCGGATCCGGCACGGTTGATGGTCGAACAAGGGCGCCTGAACTTGGTTTGTCTCCACGAGCTGGAACATACGCGCAAGCAGCACGCTCTGTAACTTGAACCCGCTCTTGTGATCGGCATCGGTCAGGACATAGAAAATATCCTGCGTAATACTCAGGAAAAATTGCTGGAAAAAAGCATTTGAAACGGGTTGCTCCGCCGCCGCAAAGTTGTTTACGACTTCGAGACACACTGTAAGCCAACACGTCAGAATTCGAGCGCGAACAAAACTAATATATGAGCATACGGTTTAAGCCCATGTCAGCAATATCCCGCATAGTATGCTTGATAGCCCAAATAATACTGTCCATGAACATCTTGAACGTGGGAGGAGGCAATCCGAGCAATGCTGAACAGAAATATAGAAGGTATCAAATGATTTCGTAAGTCAAAGCGGAAGGAGCAACAAACCTGGGAAACAGTTAAGGTTGATAGCTCGTAAGAGCTTGAAGAATCCAACACGGTGTTCAGGGAATTCGGAGAAGTCTTGATTGATCATACTCAAAGTCGGCTCAAAGACCGCGTCCAAGACTGGAGGGATCTGGGGCGTGAGCAGAGGCTAAAGAAAGGAAACCGACAACATAGTTAACGGGTATATAAGGAAGACATGTGCATGAAAGGCTTACTCCTAGACGAGACGTTATTGTGGCCATCACGTTAAGGACTTCAGCGTCACGGGCTGCAGCCACATTTGCACTGTAATCCCCTAGAATAGCATCTAGCAATGGCGGAATGAAATTATTATAGACTGCGTCCAGATCCTCCGCTTTCTTGATGTAGGTTTCCATCAGTTTGAGAATTTCCTTTTTGACCGTTCGCAATTGGCGAACTTTAGGCGTTTTAGTCGCGATAAGACCTAAAGTGAAACAACGAAGGCGCTGATTCAGACCGACCGACACAGACGCAGATACTGACACAACACTACCTTCGCGAGCAACAGACTCGCTAATGATCCCACTAACAGCTTTGTACAGACCCAGCATATCCATGAATATACGTCCAAGCTGTGGTAGGAAGAAACTGCCGATCGACTGGCAGGCGGCAACATTCGTTTTCAACACGTTTGCAAGGATTTTAATGTTGTCAATGCTGCTGAGCACGTCCATATTCTGTGCCGCCTGCGCCATTAGGGAATCCCACTACGAGAATATTTTAGCGACTTTCTCCGTTTGATTGAGAAAAAAAAAAGCTAACTCACAGCGTTGTTTGGTAATTCCATTAATTTGGCGATTAGTTTCTCTTGTTGCGGCTTATTGGGCTGTGCAGAGATCATGTATCCAACTGCCTCGTAAAACGTATGCACCTGTAAAGGAGCGAGGTCGACCGTGATACGGTGCAGCAATCGCAGAATCTCATCCACGAACGGCTCCGTCTCACCAGATTGCTGCATAACAAAGTGCCGTCTACATTTCTGCGCAATCTTGATGAAGGTATCGCAAGCCATGTCTTGCACACCTTCATGTGTCTCATGCATAAATTCGAAAAGCTTGTTGACTACAGTCTTCAAGAACTTCCAATGTGCCTTCAGGAAGCGCGGATATTGGCCGACAATGTACATGATGTTGGATGCGACGATCGCCTTGTTGTCCTTTCCACGCTTCATTTCGACAAGTCCAAGAAGCTCCTTGATGACAGTAACGAGGAATCGTTTCTCCGTTTCTTCATCTAATGAAGCATCGTCAATACGTATTTGTTATTTGCTAAGATAAGACTTACTCATAGCTCCAGATATCGAACCGATGGCCCAGCAAAGCGTGTTGAGATTGTTCCACGACCATTCCGAGCCATCAACCTGTTTAGCAAGCTTCTCAGTAAGGATGTTCTCTGTGTCGAGAACGTCCAAGTGGGTAAGGTACACTAGAAGTTCGCGCATTGATTTGTACAAAACAATTGTGTCGCTCTCCTTCATGAACTCGCGGACGACTTCGCCCTCGTCATTTTCGACGACAAGGACCTAGAGTGATTCAATTATTAGTGGATAAAATACACCGAACAGAAGGGTGAAATACCTCTTCAGGCTTGACCATCTTCTCAATGACAACCAAACGGAGATTGGAAAGCACGTCACTGTAGATGTTCTTCCGTAATGACACTCCACTGAGCATCGATGAGCCTCCCAGGTTGAGCCCCATGAGCAACCCCGAGTCTCCGATAGGTAGACTCTGGATTTCCTCATATAGCTCAGCCACAAGCTTCAACCAGTACTCTAGACAGATCTTGAAGACCTCTCGTTCGTCTACCTGAGATACTTTTACCATGTAAAGATGTGCGTTCAAGAGAACATCACGGTTTTGTTCTGTCTCCACCGCACGGAGGTGATTCGAAAGGAAGTTGGTGAGAAAGAGAGCAAGATTCAAAACGAGCTCCTGGCCAGAGTCATTCGCATTTGCGTACGCCTCGGCGATGTTGGTATTCGGAGGGATCATACGATTGACGGAGGTCATGACCATTGCGAACAGAATGACGAATTTAGGATCATACTCAGGGCCGACGTTCAAAGAAGCGATCTCCGCTAGACACTTCAACGTCACGTTCCGGAACTCAGCAACCTCTAGGAACTAGAAATGATCATCAGTTATGCATTGCTATAAAGATTGGATTGACACACCCTCGTCATTAGCAGATCGATAATAGTCGTCTCAAAAATATACCCGAGCGGAATCCAGTTCAAAAAACGAAGGAGCGTTTCCAGCGTCGCCTTGATGAGAGACGTCTTCTGCGCCTCCTCCAGGATTTCCGAGCAGAGTTTGAAGATTTCAGAGAACTCGCCGCACATCTGGTTCTTCAAATTCTTCGTCTTCGCCTGCGTCATCTGCTCGGCCGAGAAATCAAAGATCTCTTCCGACAGAAGCTTGAGAATGACCATGTTGTTCTCGCAGAGAGAAAGGTTTGTCTTGGACGATTCGACGAGTTCAGGGATGAACGATGGCCAGTTGTGTGGCCATTCCTGCTTCAGAATCTTTTGCAAGTTATGATCTGATCGCATGTGGCTGACAGGATGAACAATTTACCTGCACTAATGCCAAGTTGAGTTTATTAACGTATGATTTCTCTTTCCTCATCGTCTGCTCATCGGACGAGACTTTCACAACTACGCCGACAATGAAATTGCGTATTCCTGTATTTCAAACGGTATAGGAGTCAGATATCTCTCCTGCGGTTTGAATGGGAAAGCCAGCTGACCCTGTCGCTGGCCTTCCGGCAGCATCTTCCATCGCGTTTGCACGAGTCTCTCCAAGATTTGTAAGCCTATGTACTATATGAAATAACGATTTGAGTAACTTGCAGCACATCGGCTAAAATCACACCTAAGGGACACACACCTTGGATTGTTGAAACGAAGAACGCTCCAATATATCCGGAACACGCGACCACGAATCCGGATGCTCCTCAAATTGCGTCAACACGCGTTGTGCCATTTGTTGCTGCGATATCCAAACCGCAGCGTGTCAGATCCTGTACATCCTTGAAGTTCAGATCGCACAGACGCACCTCATTGCCTGAACCCGAATAAAATGTCATGACAACACGATCGAGGAGTTCGATGTCGAACGGCTCGCGCGAGAAATCAAGAAGGGTCTGCGATTCAGCAGTCAGTAAAATGAACGTCGGGCGGCGCGGCGCATTCAGCCAGCGCTCGGAAGGCAGAGGCTTGAAGACGAACATCCATGATTGCGTTGTACGCGATTTACGCGTTTTTAGAGCCGATTATATGTTCAAGAGTAGCAGCGTCGAGCTGAACAGTCGTCTATGTCGACGAGGACTGCGCGCGGTCGTTGAAGTCGGTGAAGTCGAGGGTTGAGGGCCACCAAACGTGACCAAAGCCAAAGCCGATTGGTGATCTTCGTCCATTTTCGGACAGTTACTGATGTCCGATGACGCATTTTCTCAGTTCTCACCTTTGTTTATTTAGTGAGTCGACAAAACACCAGCTGTACATGTACTCAGGTTGACTCAAACAGCAGGGGCTCAAACACGATAGACATCGACTGACTCGAATTCTTGTCTTGAGCATGATTTGGACAATAACCGCAAATTTCGTGTTCCGCGAGTGATGCAACAATAAGGATATCCAGGAGGCGATAGAATTTCATGTACATTCAAAAGGCGACAACATTAACGTGAACAAAATCCGCCGGACTTCTACTGCGTTTCAACTCTTTCCCATCTCGCACCTCGTCCGCCCATCTCACAGTTCGTTGCCAAGCCGTTACCGCATGCCATCACAATCATTCAAAATTAAGGAGGGGGGTATCGAGTGTCCGTCAGGATATGTACCCGAGCCAGTCGGGTGAGATAGTATTATAACTGCTCGAGCGAGGTCAGTTCATAGGTTACATTAGAACATGTGGGCAACTCACAACATGATGCATTTCAAGCGATAGTGCAGAACGTCTGGCTGGTCTGCGCTCTCTCTTCGTCACATGGTACGTGGGCTGCCTCGCTTTCCCGTCCTTGAACGGGTGCGCTTGAAATGGCAGTAAGAAAACCGTCGACGATTATGAAGGTATCCATTAGCTCCAAGAGTATTTGTATAAAAAAGGCTGGTAAAGTGATAGCTGAAGTGAGCGTGCGTGAATAAGAGTAACCCTCAGGGTTCGCGTGCGTTAGGTGGGGAAGAAAAGAGAGAAGCTTTGCCCTTTATACGTATTCATGGTAGCTAGGCCCAAGTTTTCTGACGAAGCGCAGAACAATAGCGTAGTCAAATTGCCATAGGACCGAAGGAATGGTTAGCCGCATGTAAGCGGGTCACTCAATTGTCAAGAAGGTCCGCGATACCCGGCAAATATGATCGGTGCAACCGCAATGCTCTAGTCAGGGCATTCACGAAACCGGTGTTTGTGCTTTGCAACCGTCACAACATACAACATACGTATGAGAGTATAGGCGAGAGTTTATGCCACTGTCATTTCTTGCCGATAGCTGTCAGTGACAAAAGCTCAGCTGCGAAACCCAACCACAGAAGTGAGCAAGGTCGAACTTCATTGACCAGCAAATTATTGGATTAAGAAACAGATCGATATCTAGAGTGAGAACTCATCCGTTCTCCAATGCCAGCCTGCGCAAGCTCATTCCACTCCCAGCAAATGCACAGCCTCGTAGAGAGGTTGGCCGTCATCGCTGGACAAAGTTACAAAAGGAACCATTAGCCACAAGACGAGTGAAGAAGGCAAAGCTGTGTTTTTACGCTCCAGCATGAGCAACCGCTTGTAGGACAAAAGTGAACAGAAGATAGAGAACACTGCCGACTGCATATTGTTGGATAGCCATCGACCGGTCAACGTTTTTGAGAGTGACAAATTTGAAGTTCATGGTTTCACAACTTTCAGTGAAGAATGTCCCCTTCGTTTGCAGCATGCGGTGGTCAACGTTTTGACGGAACGCGCACGCGCCAGATTTAGGATCACCTATCTTTCCTAGTATTCCTACCATCATCATCGACCGTGGGAAAATCTTGCATACAGTCTTACTCGTACTCTCTCTGCCATGGATAACAAAATGTTAACCAAGGCAAAAGCTTCCCTACACAAAACCAAGTCGTTCCGTTCCCTTGTTAATCCCAAGGACCCCACCAAGTGTGAGGAGTGTAAACAGGATCTCCCCTTTCACAGTCGCCAGTGTGTTAGTGGGACCGCCAAGTTATGTGCCGTTTGTGGTCGCGACAAGACCTACAACCACAACGACGACGTATGCGTTAAAGTCCAGGAGAACCGTGCTAAGTGGTCACCCGACATCGAGGCGGACGAACATGCCGCCAAACTTCGTCAACAAGGAGATCTTCCACCTACACCCGATATCGAGTCACAAAACACACTTAAACGCTCAAATTCTGAAGAGGAACATAAGTCAATCCCGCCCCCCGCCCGCATTGATAACGATGCTATGGACGATGATCTGTACATCCCGGACGAGCATTACAGTCAGGCCCCGCAGGTCGACAACGACATGATCGATATCGATGAACTGGAGGACCCGGCGATTGCCGAAAAGGTCAACCTCGGATTTGCCAAGCTTACTAAGGACACCATCCACACGATTAGCATGCTCATTTCCCAACCGATGTGGTCGTCGGATAAGGCCTGGTATGAAGATCCGGTTCGTGCCGGGGCTATCCTCGCCAACATTGGCTCCAATTTGGTTTCTTGGATCAAGGAATCCAACTCTCTGGACGACGAGACCGCCCGCCAGAACTCGGCCAACGAGAGTCTGGAGGCATTTCATTCTACTTACCGTATTCACTCACCGTCCTTTAAGCACGTTTTTGAAAATATTTATGTCAACAGCCAGACCATCCGCGATCAGAAAATCACGGATACTATGCACACTATGTCAAGGTCCATTCAACATCTTTCGGCAGTGGTAACTTCTATTTCGGAAAAAACCCAAAACATTGAAAAACAGCTTTCTGACATCCCGGCTTCCACAGTTCGACCAGCTACCTCTAATAATACTAATGCTAACAAACAACAAAAGATTCTCCCTGACCCTATTGGGGTCCGTTTTGTTCACGACCCTAAATTCCCACCTCCTGGCCCTATCGTCAAACAACGAGTCCAGACCCCGAAGAACGGGAAGACCAAATATGCAGCTGCCATCACCAAAACCCGTATTCCGGGTCCGGGCTACCGAATGACTACGGAGGGCACCATCATTGCACCGGATGGTTACGCCCACTCAGCTCACAATGCACCCCGAGGATCACAGACGACAATTTACTATCCTCAGGTCGAAGGAGTCAGAGTCGACCAGGAAGGTTTTACCACAGTTTCATACGCCAAAGCCGCCCAAAAGAAACCCAAAACCACTCCCACTAAAGTCGTTCGAGTCACGGAACAGAACCCCCAGGGGGAAATATCAACCGTTCCAATCAACTGGTCTAACGGATCGGTGAACACTCGTGTTTGTAATGTCCGCCGTATCTTCTTCTCGCTTCCAGGCGACCTTGCTGTTCGCCCTTCTCCCATCGCTGTTAAGAGTTCGGTCCGGGCGGGACTGAAAGGCAATCCGCTTTTTAAACATCTCGTCATACTCAACGTGGAATACACGTCTAACAGCAACCTTTTAATTGCTTTTACTAACATTTGTTCAGACTTCGACGCCCAGTACAATTCCCTCATTACCCAACTCAACCGCATCATCAATATTTCTGGAGCGAAGGCATTCATGCCCTCACCCCAGTTCAAGATGGTCATGCCCTCACCCCAGTTCAAGATGGTCATGCCCTCACCCCAGTTCAAGATGGTCATGCCCTCACCCCAGTTCAAGATGGTCATTCCTGGCGTCCCAGTCTTTGACAAGGACACTAACCTTCTTTACTCAGAAAAAGACTTATACGACGAAATCTCTGCCCTTCCTCAATTTGAGGGGTATGAGTTCATGTTCCCACCTCATTTTATGTCCTCTATCGAACGTCTCAACCAACAAGACTTCTGCAATGTCTCGGTTATAATCAAGGACGATTCCCGTCTTTGTTTTGACCATTTCTTTTTACACAACAACAGATCTGTCCCCATCTTTGGAGTCATCCACCGCCTCAAGGAGATGAAAGCCCACCCCACCATCAACCAATGCGACAATTGCCATCGCTTGGGACATACCGCATCAAAATGTCGCTCAGTTGCGTGATGCGCAATTTGCTCTGAACCCCACCGGACAGCCGTACATGTCGCCAAATGCGCTCCATGTACAGCATCCAACAACCTCCAATGCGACCATTTTGCCCGCTGCATCAACTGCCAGGGTAACCACAGTGCCAGGTCATCGGAGTGCCCAGCTCGCCGTAATTACAGATCTCCCTTTTAATTTTTATGACTGACAATATTTCTGTATTTTCTCTTAACATTCGCAATTCGGTGCCAACTTTTGATTATTTACTACGCTCCTTTTCAACCACAAATTATACACCTGACATTATTTGTTTCCAGGAAATTCCAACTATTTCTTCGATAATCCCTTCCAAAACATCTCCTTTGGGGTCAAACATTTTCCACCTTCGTAACCCCGGCCATTACACTATCTTCAGGCCCTCTTCTCCGCTTAAACCTCGTTGCTGCACTTTGGTACATCCTCGTATCATTCACCGTGTCTCCTTGTACGATCCCGACACCCCTTCCCCTAATATCTGTGTCATTTCCATTTACCAGGAAGACTTATCCCCTCTTTTACTTTGGAACATTTATAATTCCCCTAGTCTTCACGAATTCGAAAACCCCTTCCCTTCACTTCATTTTCCCTCAAATATTTTTACTGGGGATTTCAACTGACATTCCGACATATGGTCTTTCCCGGCCCAATCGGCCTCCTTTTTGGTATCCAGCACACTCGTTGACTGGATCAATGATAACAGCCTCGTTGTTTGTAACCCCCCAAACCAACACACTTATTTCAATCGTTCTTTCAACGTCAAAACCATTATTGACCTTGTCATCGCTTCAGATGACTTTTCCCCTTACCTTTTGGATCATATTACCATTTCTGATCCTTCCCTTGACATTTCATCTGATCACCGTCCACTCATTTTTTCGTTCAACGTTGATGTGATCTCTTCTACCCCACAACCTGCCCTTCGTTCAATTCGTTTACAAGATTTACCCGCCTTTGTTGCGGACTTTTGCGAATCTAATCTCTTCCCCTTTTCTTTAACAGACATTCATACACCTAAGGCACTGGATGACCTCCTTTTTTCCTTTCAATCTTCCTTTTCTAATTTTGCATCTACCTTTCTTAAAAATCGGAAACCGCACTTGTATTTCGGCCCCAACGCTTGGTGGTCTGAATCATGCTCAAAACTCTACCGCGCACATTGTCGCAACCCTGATCCCGAGTCACGGAAACGCCTCGACATTGAACTTACCTGAGCCAAAAACGCCTTTTTTGGTGATCGTCTTCAGCAATCGGACGCTCAATCCATCTGGCGTAACCAATATTTGGGCACCGCTTGTCGCTGCTCTCCTATCGGGGTCTTGCGTATGAACAATGGTCTTTTCACACTCACTGAAGACGACAAGGCGTCTCTTTTCCACGAGACCTTTTTTCCCCCCTTAACGTCTACACCGGAGGTCATTCCGCTCCCAGCCCTCCGGGATTTCAGACCACTCACTATGAGCAACATTCACGATGCGCTCTGAGGCATCGATCAGGAAACGAGCCCTGGCAACAGCCACATCTCGTACAAACACCTCGCGCTACTTATCGAGCACCGCAGACAGTTTTTTGTTGACCTGTTTTCTTTATGTCTTCAAATCGGTCATTTCCCTTTATCTTTTAAAACTTCGCTTGTCACCTTTATTCCAAAACCTAAACGCTCTGACTTTTCGGTCCCAAGGGCTTATCGCCCCATTACCCTCGTTGACACTATTGGCAAACTCTTCAAACGTGTTCTTTTCAATTTCTTACAACCCTTTTTTGAGACTAATAATCTTCTTCCCGAAACCCAACACGGGTGTAGGAAACACCGCTCATCCCTTACCACTTGCTATGAATTACTTTCCACCATTCTAACCCAACCCTTTATTCATAGTGGCAGCGACCCTCGTGGGGTCATGCACCGCCACCGATATCTCATCACTTCTATCCTTACCGTGGATATTCAAGGTTTCTTTGACAATATTCCTCATAATCACCTGCTCAACAAACTTATTCTCTCCAACGTCCACCCTAACTTAATTCATGTTATTTTGGTCTGGCTTAGGGACAGACCAATCTCTTTTCATTTCAATAATTTCTTTTCTGCCCCTTTTATTAAACCCAACCGTGGAGTTCCCCAAGGATCGCCATTGTCTCCCCTCATTTCAGTCTTCGCGGCAGCAGACACCATTACAGCTTATAACACTCATTTCGGTCCACATCGCCCTTTGCTTGCATATATGGACGACCATCTTCTTTATGCACGTTCTCTTAGCATTTGAACCAATTTGGTTCGTCTTCGCAACCAATTTTCATTTCTATCCCTTCAATTCCATACTCTTGGCCTTTCCATTGATCTGGACGCCATCGAACTCCTTCATATCCTCCCACACCAGCAGGGAGCTGCTTTCACATTTCGATCCTTTTTGAACGATTCCCCATCCTCTTCCAATGCAGTTTTATCCTTACCCAACAACCACGTTATACCTCCTTCACACCACCTGACTTGGTTAGGAGTCATTTTTTCTTACGATCTCTCTCCCAGTCTTCATTTCAAAGCCCGGGCTAACAAAGCGTTATCTACTCTTCATCAACAATCTTTTCTGTTTCACTGTTCAAATGGCGCATATTTCCAGTATGCCAGACTTTTATATTTTGGATTGATTCGTTCAGTAGCCATTTACGGCGCTGTTCTTTTTTCTAACTCCTCGCTCATTTCAACCCTCCTTCAACCAATCCAAAACCATTTCTTCCACTGTATTTTTCAGAAGAACATTACCCCAGCTGTCACAGAGTCCTTCTTATCATGTCCTCCACTTCATCTCTTTATTCATTCTCTCTCGCAACGTTTTCTGCTATCATATTTTTCCCATTTGAAGCGTAACCCGGTTCCAAACCAATATTTAATTTCGTCTCTTCTTCCAAATGTCAAAATCCCTAAATCAGTTTTATACCCCACTTTCACCCAAATTCATTCACGTCTTATTATGACACCAATTCCTTCAACAACTCAATGCCATTGCGCTATACAAAATTTCAATTCATTCTTTTTACACCCTCCTCCATATCAATATTTTATTTTCACAGATGGCTCTATCATCCCTGATGCCAACGGCTCTTATAACGGTGGCCATGGATTCGTTATTATGCACGATCACAAGGAACTCGCTGTCTTTTCTTCAGCAGCGCACTCTCGGTCGAACATCTTGTTCGAGGAGCAGGAAGCGCTCATCGCAGCCATGCAACGTATCTCCCTCCTTCTGGCGAAATGCTTCACACCCATACATATCCATATCGTTATGGACTCACTCAATTGCGTCGAGCTCATTTTCTCCAACGACACTCGACATGCGGAATTCATTACAATGTTCTGCCGTCTTTGCGGCATTTTTCTCACCCTCCACCACGAGGCTTCTCACATCTCGATCCAATGGCTCCCCTCTCACAGAGGAGTATTGGGCAACTCTAAAGCCGATAAACTTGCCAAAGACGCAGCTACCAAACCCAATCGCGAGGCCATCCCAGATTCTCTGCCTAATCTGAACGCGCAAGTACAGCTTGATCTCCTACAAGACTGGAAAGCCAACATCATACACCTTCGGGGACACCGCTCAGTCCTCAAGCCGTCCTCATTCATATTATATCCTACGCGATCTCTCCATCCGTTTCTGAGGCTTTCCCCAAGGAAAAAGATACAACGCTCAGTCCTTTCTCGCGCTGCTAGCTTAATGCTAAACGTGCTCGACCTGCATAACCGAAACCTCCAACCCCGTTGTCCGGACCCATCGTGCGTCAAACATGATGTCTGCCATATTCTCAATTGTTGCCCTTTCTTTTCTTTAGTCCGAAAAGGCCTTTTTCGTCAACATTCCCTACCTTTTGAATTTGCCGATTGGTTCCGTCCAAATAACTTTCTTTTACTCTTAAAATTTGCTTACTTTTCCTTCCGTCGCCCACCGGACAGTATGCCCCTCTTATCCGATTTACCACCCTCTTTTAACCTTTAGTTCCCAACATCATCTCTACATTTACATATCTTCCATCCATAACAACTCACCCTATTTCTTGCGCGCTACGTAGCTTTCTTTTGTCTGGTTCTTTTCCATAGCGGTTGGCGGGCTATTAGTAGTAGATAGCATATTATAAATTTAGGATCACGTGTGCGTCAATTTAGAAGCCGATTGCAACTTAAGCAGCTTGCCCTCCATCGATTCTTTCAGCGCCCTTCTTCATACACATCAACGAGCGTGTTGCGCATACCCCAGCCCTCGTACTAGCTGATCAGTCCGACATTGCCATGACTGTCGCTCAACCGGCAGCCAGCGCCTGCTCGCGTGCTGCACGTGAACTGGGCGATCTCCTTGCAAGCATCGAAGTCCGCGCCGACTGGCCTGCTGTCGAGGCCACCGCCCAGTCGCTCGCCAATGCACTGAGAAACAGGGGAGGTCCAGGTGAGACGCCTTATGCCTGAAGTCGCCCCCTACGCGATGTGTGATTTGAATAACTCACTAATTTCGAAACCGTACATTGCAGTTGACGAGCATACGGCGCTCGGAAAGACGCTGCTCCCCCAGACTCTTACCTCGCTTCTCAAGATTGCGCTCGAGGACTCACGCGTCCCGAATGATGCGCGTGCAGCGGCTGTCTTCGAGCTCCTCCGCGTAGGGGCGAATATATGCATGGACCACAGTGCGTAGCCTTATCGACTGTATGCATTGTCGCGCTTACCCCTATGGCAGACGAGAATCGCGGCCATCTTCTGGATGCCGGCTTTCCTCAACTAGTGGTATCATTACTGGAAGGATACACAGAGCATCTTCCCGAAATTCCTACATACGAGCCTTTGCCCCTTTCAGACGCACGTCTGAGAATCATCAAGACAGCCATTGGAGCTCTTTTGAATTTAAGTCTGGGATATGGTGAGTCACAATGAAATGTGCCGCTTCTAAACACTAATACTACAATCAGAACCTATACAGACGCGTCTGATTTCTCTTGAAGTCCCCGTGACGCTACTGCGCCTCTCGATCTCAATATATCCACCTGGGTCATGGCTTTCAGCGGAAGAAACTAGCTCGGTTCCTATAGATGCAGAAGGCTGGTTTACGAGGAAGGGGATTACGGAGTGGTCTTGGAGAGCCATCTCCGGATTGAAAGATAATCGTGGGCCTCCTTTTTGTTATCCTAAGCGCCCTGCGCGTCTAAGAGCATTTTTCTAAACTCACAGAAATACAGCAGCCTCTCTTCGGACCGGAGTCGCTCCCTTACCTCGTCCTTCCTTTGAAATCTTTCCTCCCTCCCTTCCCAATATCGACAAACTCGCTTTATGCCGATGCAGATACTCGCAACTCTTTGTTTGCAACCGATGTAGAAGTGCTGGAGGAGGTCTGTGAGCTCATAGAGACGCTGACAATGGACATAGAGGATGTCCGACTCGCTCTCGCACGTGGGATGGCCTTCAATGAACAGCCGCTGTGTTTAGCGCCCATGCTCGACTTTATCGAGTCTGCGGAATACGTACCTGGCTGGCAAGATCCAGGTGCGTCTTCCGAAGAAGTCCCGCGCTGGAAACATGCGGTAGATCTCTGCAAGACCGCAGTCATTAGATCAGTCGTCGAGGTCTCGGGGGAAGAGGACAACTTGGACATTCTTTGGGACGATGCTATGCCGGAGAACGGGTTTGTCTCGCGTCTGACAAAGTGGCTGCATGATGCACACGATGCCACCCCAGGAAAAGTACATGATGACCTTGTGATCTGTGCTACGCTGAGTCTTGGAAATCTAGTACGGCGAGGTAAGGCGCCTATCAAACTTTACTATAGAGCATGAAGGATGCTTATTGCTTCACAACAGAAAATCATTCGATTGCACTGGTAAAGGCGCCCATATCGATTACACCACGCCTCGTTAAGCATCTAACGCCGACTACCGACATCAAAGTAAAGCATGGTGTCATTGGGCTTCTGAAGCATCTTGCACAAAGCCCTTCAAATCGTGCGATCCTCGGTGAAGCGCACGTAATTGAGTCACTCCGTACTTGCGAGGTATTCGGCGAGAAGGCCGATATTGCAGAGATTGTGCAGATGTCTGCAATCAACCTTGCAAAACATTTGTGCACGCATAACGGTAAAATTCCAATCTTCAAACCAGCCTGCGCATCATGATTGATTTGTATCTGTCCAGTGGCGAACTCCAGTGTCTGTGTATTAGATGCGGATAATGATCAACTCTCGACATCGTGTCTCAACCAAGTCCTGGCTCTTTCGCGGCGTTCGGACTCGGTGCCTGTCAAGAGCGAAGGTGCCCGTGTCTTGGTGAACATAGTCAAGTCTCTTTGTTCGAGTTCAGGGGATTTGTATGAGTCTCGAAGGCAAGCTGCAGTCAAAGCCGTGACCACTCTTGAATCTGCGACCATACTTGCACAACTACTTGGACGGAGCAAAAGGCACATGATACTTCTTAACGAGTCCATCGTTGCTATGTGTCTTCTCGCTCTTCAGCCCGGAGGAGGTATGTCCAGCATATCGAATAAAGCGATATCGTTCACTAATGCTACGTTCAAGCTGTATTTGTCCTTGATGCGGTAGTCGCAGAGCTCCCCAAGGAAGTCAGTCCACCGTCGCGGCAAAACAGCCTCAACCTTGGTTCTGTGCGTGCTCCGGGAAGTGCGCCTTCTTCACCCGTTACTGGCCCCAAAACGGCTCTTGATATGCTCGTGACGATCCTCAATAATGCGGAGGGGAGATTCCCTGCAGAACTGCGCGCAAATGCCTGCCAACTGCTCGGCGAGATCGGGCGCGAGAGTCTGAAGGTGGAATCAGGAGGGCGTACAGTTGAGGTCGAGCGGGTACGTTCGGCGACGCACCAGACGCTTGAGGCGGTGAAGGGGACTCCGGATTCCCTCGTGCTGAGCGCAGCGGCTCGTAAAGCGCTCGAAGGTTGGTGAAGTTGGCATTAATACTCAGGCTCTGGGTCATGAATTGGAAGTTGTATTTGGATTGAATGTCTGACAAGAGAGATCTGACGTTAGTTTTTTGTGTTGTATCAAGTGTTCTTGACATTAGAACTCCTTTTGTGTGTATTCCTCGCTGATGTATGCTATAAGTTGTGTTCTTTGTCGAGACCACGTACAAGAGTTTGAGCGGAGTTTCCTTTGCTTCTGGATCGACGCTTCGATCAACAGCACCGGTAAGCGATGATAGCCGGAGCGGAAGCCGCTCGTACTCCTTCAGTCGCTGCTTGGCTCGGCTCTGCTGTATCTTGTTTCACTCACCAAGTTTAGTGAGCCTACTCGCTAGAAGCGTATTCGCTCGAGCTATCTCTGGAGGACCTCTCCCGAAGCATAGGATACATAAGTCGAATTTGCCTGCGAAACCGAACCAAATAACTTGAACCTCATTAGCATGACCACGCTCAGCACTAACGTCTCGGCGGGTATCGCGACGTTGACATTCAATCGACCCCGGTCACTTAATGCCATAACTTCAGAGGGTCAGTGACATCCAATCTGGTTTCTGGGTAGTTATTTCAGGAGCGTGAAGCCTGGAGCTGTCATAAATCGACATGGACTGACTAAACTTGATTGGTCCCGAACAAGAGCAGATTACACCGCACTTGCGGAGGAGCTACGCAAGATTGACGCGCGGGACGATGTGGTGGTTACACTTCTGCAGGGTACGTCATCTTCGAGGAGGATGTTTCGAAACCTAACTGATTCAGTCTATAATTATCGCTCGTGATTCGTCAACGTTGGTTTAGCTACGGGGAAGTGGTTTTGTGCGTATGTATCCGAGAAATCTCGTTCCATGTTCAGAAGGCCTTTGTCTGATAGGATGCATATGGTGAAGTGGGACAGATGTGAAAGCGCAAAGACAAAACCAAGACTCTTTGGTGACAATAAGGGATAACTTCGTCGGACGTGTGGTGAGCCCAAACACGGATTGCAGCAGAGCTGTAGGTAAATTAAAAGAATAGTAGGCCTTGAGCTCATATGCAATCCCGCCTCTGCCTCCAGTTATACACGCACAGCAAGATTCTCGTCGCCGCTCTTAACGGCCCTGTGATGGGTAGGTATTTCAAATGGAGTTCGGTTAAGTTGTTCTTCCTCACTAACTCTGTTTGAAGGGATTGCGTCAGGTTCAATCAGATACTGTCACCTCCACCCGGTTCAAGTGTTCATCTGTTTCCGTTTCCAGCTTTCCTGGGTCACTTTGACTTCATCTACTGCATGCCCGACGCATGGCTCTCTGTCCCCTTTTCGTTTCTCGGTTGGTCATAACTTATCGAAGCTACGACAACGAGATAATCTAATGATTTCCAGGTATTATTTCCGAAGCTGGCTCTAGCGTCAGTTTCGTAAATCGGAGTAAGGGTTCTCGAATCTCGTTCTCTCGAACCTGTTGGACTTATAATATATTCAGTGGGACTAGCTAAGGCGAATGAAGTCCTTATCTTCGGAAAGAAGATGGAAGCAGACGAGCTTCTTGCCTGTGGATTCGTCAAGTAAGTGTCGAATTGGACGTCAGATTATTGTTCACCATTGAAGTGAGAATGTTATTGCAGCAAGATATTCCTAAAACAGAGCTGTGAATCATTCCACGCTGCTGTGCGTAAACACCTGGAGGAGCAACTAGAGGGGCTCGACATGGCTGCGGCGCTCAAGATCAGAGAGCTCATACAGTACGGGATAAATGAAAAGAACTCCAAGGATGGCACAAATCTGCGTGAAAGCTACGCTCAGGCGGAACGCTTTGCGAGCGGAGTTCCTGCGCGCCGGTTCAGCCAGATTGCAAATAAGGAGATCAAGCACAAGCTGTAATATTAGATTAATGCGATTGTCTCTTGTATGGCGCGACAGAAAACACGTCGAGATTCTGTGCACTGTATGTACAAGTATATGCGTATCTAGCTTCCTATCTAGATCTGATATCTCACGTCAGCATGCATAAGTAAATAGCCGCTCGTGTCCCAAAATGGATAAGCCGCTCTCACTGTCTCCAGATGCTCAGCAATGCAAGCCCGACGTCGCTGTTTACTCTCCTCGTCCGTGTCGGAGGCGTTGATAAAATTGCGGCGCAGAACGCTCTAGCAACCTCCAGTCTTTAGTCTTTGAATGTTCAAATACCTCGCAACCGCCTCAGTTGCAACATTCGTAGCTCTTTTCCTAGCTCTGCCCCAAATCCAGATTTACTTACAGCCCTCCGTTGACGCGTTCAAGAACAAGAGTCTGTACTCGACTATGGCTACGTCCTCTATTTCCCGAAGTGTCGTCAAGAAGGTCCTTGCTATTGAGCAAGATGAGGTGCGAGTAGCCTCGTCCCAACGCTCAACGCGTATCTATTGATGGAAGACTCATGTAGGGTGCTGGAGCACGAGTCCGGCGATCCATAGGCTCGATGAACCTGAGAAACTTGACGCCTTTTCTGATGCTTGACCACTTCCATGTCTCCAAAGGAGCAGTGAGCATTAGCCCTATCAATGTGCATATAGGCACCTAACACGATGTGAAGGGCTTCCCGGATCATCCGCACCGAGGTCAGGCAACAGTAACCTACATGCTGGAAGGATCGAGCAATCACGAAGACTCGGCGGGACACAAGGGTACCATAGTCGCTGGCGGCGTTCAGTGGATGTGTGCTGTGCGCATTTCTACTTTGTTCTTCTGTGTTCGAATCGTGTCTGATGCATCTATCGCAGGGGAAAGGAAGTAAGTCGTTTGAGCTCCAAGAATTTTGTATGAGTGTCTTATCACTGTGAAGTCATCCATGCTGAAATGCCGGTGCATGCTCCTGGGCAGCCTGAGCCGCGTGGCCTTCAACTATGGGTAGACCTGCCTAAGCAGGTATGTCATTTGTCTTCTAAATAAAGGTTACTTACTAACCTTCGTTTAGCATAAGATGGTAGATCCCACATACCAGGAGCTCGGCCCCGAAGGGTGGGGTTTCAATTAACTTAGATATCAGAACGGCGGGCTTGACCAAACTTTGCTAGGATTCCTACTGCTTATCCGGAAGGACCTGACGGAGGAATTGAGATCAAGGTCATCAGTGGCAAGAGTTTCGGTGTCGAATCACCCGTTAGGCCCCTCGGAGGATGCTGGTTCTTCCATATCAAGTTCAAGACTGCACAGAAGACGATTTTCCATGATCTTCGTGAGCATAGAGAACCTCATATACTGGTGTCATGATCTCATTTTTGGCTCGTGATGTAGCCATTTGGTGGACATCTTTCTTCTACAGTAAGCTCCACATATAATCGAATCATAATCAATTTGACTGATTGGTCGCCAGTTCTGAAGGGATCTGTGAAGGTCGGAGACTCGCAAGAATTGCCATACGGACCGTATCACACCATTGTGTTATCACAAGAGGACAATGAGACAGGCGTCCAGCTGACCGCTGCTGAAGACAACACGGAGATCGTTCTTGTACGTCTGTTCTCCGTGAGCCTGTTACGATTCTGATCTATTTCCATTCATGAAGGTATCTGGTGAACCTTTGGACCAGACCGTTTTTCAGTACGGACCCTTCGTCATGACGACACGCCAGGAAATTCAAGAGACGCTCAGGGATTGTCAGTACACAATCCATATACACACCAAGGCTCCTTACTAACACTTGTATCATGTAGATCAAAACTCCAGGAACGGTTTTGAGAAATCACAGTCGTGGAAGAGCGAAATTGGTGGTCTTTAAATTATTTCGGCTTGCGTGGCCCACCTCTTTTCGTATATCATCCGGTTATCTCATCTTATTTAATCCTTTATTAAACTGGGTGGAAGAAATGACATCCAGGACTGTGTAAGTAAATATAGCAAATATGATAGCAGACATTTTGATTACGGCCGTCGCTTGCCCTTCTGGCGCCTTTCGCCCTCTTCATCGCTGTCACCAACATCTTGCATATCAGCCCAGACCTTTTCGTCATCTTCACCTGAGCCATCTTCATCGTCACCTGTCGTGTCTTTCTTTCCTCTCGTCCTTTCGGACGCACCACTTGATTCGTCAAAAACGACCGCGGTGGGGACGGACTTCATATAAACGGTACCCACAACGTCTCCGCGCTCGTTTTGCTGGCGGCCTGCAGTTTCGGGAGGCGGAAACGTCGTATGGAGGCGGAAGAACCGGTCGCGAGACGTAGAGCCGAGGAAACCACAGGGTGATGGAGAGAGTGATGTTACAGCGCCCTGAAGTTCTGTAGTGAACATCGACATTCAGCAGGAGATATAGTAAACCTTGTACTGAAGAGAAGCGACGTACTTTTATAAGAATATATCGTCCTGCCATTTCGTAAATCCAAAGCTGAGAGGTTTGTCCCATTATCCGCGACGAAGAGTTCGCTGTTATAGTGCCCATCGAGTTTACTTGCTGCTCGAACAGGCGCATAAGGGAATACTCACTGTTCTGACAGTCCCGCCTTTACTACGCTGACTCCGCTTACCTTGGCGACGCCAGACCAGTTCGCGACCGGTTTGCGCGCAGCACGCGTGTCATAGCGCCTCACGTCGCCGGTCTGAGTTCCGGTGACCAAGTGCACGCCGCTCGAAGGCAGATAGGAGAGAGAGGTAATGTGAATTGGTTGACGAAGGCCAAATGAATCATTCGGGAGCTGCAAAAGTGTCTTGAGTCGAAACAAAATGGTGAGAAGAGAGGCAAACGCACGTTCTTTGCCCTCCATATTTCTCCAGGCAGCAACTCGCATCCTCTCTTTCTTTTCTTTGACTCGCTCGATTTGTAGTCGAGTTGAGACTCTTTAGACACTGTCGCATCACTTTCGAAAGTTCGCGCTGTATCCCATACGGACAAGTCGACTTCATCCCCTCCATATGCGAATGATGAAGTATCTGGAGACAAACCCCAGGCACATAATCGCATGGGAAGGGATGCCTTTTGAAAAGATGAGGAGAGTGATGAGGCATCTTCCGTATCAGAGCCTGTACTAGAGAAACCGATGGCCCCATTCGAAGTGCACCAGAAAAGCCCTCTATGAAAATTTAGGGAACGACGATGCAAAGACGAAAAGGACGAGACGCACTTCGGAGAAAAGCCAAGACCAACGTATCTATGTCCTGCTTTAAAGCGGGAGTCTTTCCACTCTTTCGATATTTCTAGCTTGCCATCCTCAGAATTCACTGGAAAGGCTGAAAGCGCTCCATTCGACCTTGCGGCGGCAAGCTTTCCTTGAAGAACTGCCGTGAGAATCTATTTCGCTTGGTCTGGCGCCCACGAAAGATACATACCACAGTATTTCCTGATATACTCGATATCGAAAGTCTCTGCACGGCGCTCGCCTTAGCCTTCTCAGCTTCGAGCTCCCCTAAGCTGATTTGTGCATGAGTTGAGGGCGTGAAGAGAATTCGCTCCTCGAGTTTCCATCCCATGCTGGATTGCAGATCTTGCGAGCAGTGTACTGATTTGATGTTGCCCAGCTCGTCACCGGTTAAGAAACGAGGCATAGCGTGAGCGTAAATTAGCCAGTGTAAACAAGATGCACACTCCGCAAAACTTTTCAAGTTGGCCTCCAATAGACTTTTCTAAGGACATCCCGATTGGGACTTGTCAGGGTCCTCTCGCGTGCCGTCTACTTCCGACGAGCGGCGTCACTGACCACACCTGAGCCTGCACACCATGGACATCCCACTCAAGGAACTCGACAAGCTCCAGAAACTCACTAGCTTCACCTCTGGACACTCCCATCCAAACTCTATTTTGTCTGTCCTGACTGCATCGTCCCTCGGAGTGGGGAAAGGGAAACACACGACCGGTGTTGCGGATGCACTCGATGGTCTGCTGGCCGCGTTATGCGATGTGAAGGAGCGCGTGGAGTCGGGCACGGCGAGTGAGCAGGATGTGGCGAATATTGCGAAGATAGTAGAAGAGCGGAAGAAGGAAGTCGACGAACGGCAGAAGGAGATCCATGCCACATTGGGGCGCATTGGGAAAGCTTTGGACAAAGTACGTCTGTGTCTCTTCGAGAATGCTCAAAGAGATCTGCTGACTACGTCTTGTTGTGCCTTTTGACAGAAATTCGCCAACCCGGTGCCAGAACTACCTCCTCTGTTCACTTCTGCAGAAGCCCAAGAGGCGTTGCAACGAACAATTGCTTTGCACTTCCTGAGGACGGGTCAATTCGACACAGCCGATACTTTCTTGAGAGTAAATATAAAATCAGTCCTATGGAAACCCTTCATTCATTGCATATGTTCGTAGGAATCAAATGTCGACATTCCTTTAGAGACTGCGTCTCAATTTCTGGAACTGCATTCTGTGCTCACTGCACTCAGAAGCCAGAACATTGACCCGGCTCTGGAGTGTGTATCATTATGCATATATTTCTCGTTTATTCTGACACTCTTATAGGTGGTGCAAACGGAACTCTGATTTCCTCACAAAAAGAAATTCATCTCTTGAATTCAGTCTGCATCGTTCTCAATTCATGCGCCTTCTTCTCGCGACGAATCCTCCGAATACAAGCCCAGCCCTTGCCTACGCACGGACATGTCTGCAGCCTTTGTATTCCGTTTACGGCAACGAAATCAATCGTCTGCTTACTTGTTGTATATATCTGCCTACAACGCGGCTACAGGAGTCGCCATACGCAGACCTTGCCTCACCTTCCTTGTATCTCGACCTCGAACCTATGTTCGCGAAGGAATACTGTGCGAGTCTCGGCATGAGTCGGCAGGTACCACTTCGTGTTGTTGGTGATATAGGGGGAGGAGGGGCACTGGCACGCATAGAGAAGGGAAGAAAGGTCATGCGCGAACGGAAGAGCGAGTGGAGTCAGACGGATGAGCTTCCTGTGAGATTCTTACCCATCCATCGTGCATCGTGCTCTTAACAATTAAATATTTTTAGATTGAGATACCGCTTCCGCCCGAAAACCGATACCACTCCATATTCGCCTGTCCTGTCTCCAAAGAGCAGGCTACCTTGACCAATCCGCCGATGATGATAACATGTGGTCATGTCGTCGCGAAAGACAGTCTAGCAAAGTTGGCAAAACCTCAAGGGTAAGTCAAGTGCCTTAATCTTAGAACCTTTTATTTATTCTGATTCGTTTTCTACGATTAGAAGAGCGAAGTGTCCTTATTGTCCTCAGGAGTTCCAGCAAAGTAATGCATTGGAAGTGCATTTTTGAACGACTTACTGCACGATTAAAGACTCGCATTACCTATGTGTATGCTGGTTGTTGTAACAGGAGATGTACTTATGGAATGGACTGTATCATGATTACAGGAGCGGTCGAAATTACTTTTGAGTTGAGATAAGAATCATGGTCGCGTCCTTCAGAGTAGATGTATGCATATATGCACTTCGGTCTATCGTTGTGCTCTGAATCTCTGATGCGTCGGCTGCGCAAGCGTTTCACTATCAATATTAATTATGGGAATCCGCAAAGGCTCACTGAGGGCGCCCTATAATGGTATAAAGGCGTTCTAAACCGAAGAAGTAGGCAAGTGCCAGATTGGCGCTCACAGACAATATTAATATAGATCTCGCACGCGATTCAGCCCTGCACAAAATTGCTACAAAAAACGCGCCTGTCTTCTTCTACCAGACAAAGGTGCCCCTTTTACACGCCTTTCTCTCCGCCTTGTCCCTCGCCTTCTTACGCCGACGTCTCCTACGTGTTCTCTTCGTATCTGACTGCGTCTATTTCATATTAAGGATGCCCTTTGCTCGTTGTAGGGTCAGTGTTCTGTTCCTTGCACTGACATTCGGACACGCTAACTGGTTTGCGTCGTGTTGCGTCTCTCAAAGGAATATGACGACGAGGGAAATACGAAGAACGGTGGCTGTCCTAAAATAGGAATAGGAATATGTCAGTTCATTCATCCGAGCGATCCAGCCTGGTCTCAAGCACCACGACGCGTAAGTCTGCAGCCTGCTATCCAGTCACAGCCCTCGTTTATATACGCCTCTGGCATCTATGAATTTGCTAATGATAGCTCCCTACTGGACAGCGTCAATTCTCTTCTGAACGCGGTAGAGGACGTGAACGTGGACGTCGACGTGGACGTGGACCCGGTGGACCTCCAACAGGACCTCGACATAAAACTGGCAGCAATAACATATCAAGAGGCGGCGGCGTGAGCTCAAATACTGGTGGTGATACCGGCTGGGGTTCAACATCGGGCTCCTGGAGTGGGACTTGGGGTGGCGAGGTCGACAAAGCCGAAGGAAGCTCGACAAGCAACCAAGGTTGGTCCACGGGTTGGGGAGACAGAGACGGTGAGTTGTATTATACCATTTTCTCTCTGTATGTCCTCTTATCGGCGACCTGGAATGGCTCTCCTCAGGTACTATGAAGGACGATGACGGAGGTGAGTGCATGCTCACTTCTCTCAGTATTGTGTGATCTACACTTATAAATCTCCCAATAAATCTCCCTTGCTATGCAGACAAAGGCAAGGGAAAAGGAAAGGCTACCGAATCTTCGTGGGGTGGAGGTGGATGGGGCCAGATGGAAATCGACGCAGAGAATTCTGGATCCAGCAGCTGGGGTAATCTCACCTGGCCCGTCATAGACACTACGGTGGCTTCAAACGATGAAGGATGGGGTGCATCCAGTCCAAAGGCCACGGAAGCAGTCGCTTCTAGCTGGAATGTCCCAGAGCCACCCGACGAGTCTGTTAGTACGAAAAACTCAACCGGTGCGTACGATAATGTGCATTGATGCGCAAATGGAAAACAAACGAGAAATCCTTCAGCCCCGCCTTCCCTTGGCATGCGACGCACGAGCGATTCGAGTGTTTTGAAAGCTAAAGCGAAGGGTCCGATAATTGAGAGTCTCACAATTCCGCCAACTGAGCCTTCAGCAGCAATGGATGTTGACTCCCCACAAACTTCGATTCCTCCATTATCAGCTACGACTTCGGCTACTACAAAGCCTTTCGGGTCGCCTGTGGTTAATACTGGTCCAATTTCTTCATTGAAACGTCAAATTAGCCCTGGCATGAGTATGCAGACAAGTAGATCAACGTCGGTAGACGTCGTTGTGCCCTCATCGAAAGAGCCTCGGACATTGAAAAGCGTCTCGCATAAAGAGGCTAAGGTCATTTGGAATGAATATATCGAGTGAGTGCCATATCTGCACTTGTCAATGTAATTCTCTCATAAGATATCGCCGCTAGACTCATTTACCGGGCCATTATGTTGAGACTGCGATGGAATGAAGAGCGGGTTCGCCATCAAGACTATAAGGCAGCACAGAACTCTTCCATATACGTGAAGGTTGGAAGTAGGGGTACGACCTTGCTAGATGAAAGCATTCAGACCCTCAAAGGTCGTGCTGAACGGCGAGACAAAGAGTACAAGAACACTTTGAACAGCCTATGTGCTGTTGAGGAAGGCTTTGATTTCCCAATGCAGCTGCTTACGAGTCGGAGGGTAGAGGAGAAGAAAATTAAAGAGGAGCTTATTGGCCTAAGGGAGTATGTGAAGAATGTGAAGACTTGCGTCGATACAATGAGACTAACCGCGGAAGATATTGTCGGTCACACATCATCCTTCACTGAGCGTCGCTTGAATCTACTCACTTATGATATTAGGATAATCGAGCCCGTGCTGGCCCTGAGCCTGCAGCGACCCCCAACCCGATTGCCACAGATGGTCCGGGAGGGTTCAGCCCGTGGTCACCAGTATCAGAGAGACACAGTTAGACAAACGGCTTGCCCGTCTTGAGGGTAAAGCCACAGAATTTTCGAACCTGTTCATGGATATTCGTAGTGCCTTAAACGTCAACGATGTCATGCAAGAGAAATTGGAAGACATGAAGTCTACCTTTCAGGACTGCATGGAGATGGGGGACGACGACAACGACGAACTGTCGGAGAAAATCACAAAACTCAGCGAAGGACAGGCCTCGCTCGGACAAGATCTGGTGGAGATGTGCAACAACGTTGCTGAAATATTCACCTCCTTCAAGCAAATGGAGGTAGCAGCAGAGCAAGAGATTGATCGACTCAAGAATTCCCTAGAGGAAGTGAGTCCTTGTTGGTCATCGGAATGCAATGCTTAGCTTACATATTTTTTCAGGACCGAGGAATCCTTGCAGCAGGCGAAGCCCACGCCCGCAACTGTCAGGACCTACTAGATCGATCTGCCGAAGACCTTGAATCGCTCCGGGAAGAAGTTCGTGCCTTGCAGGATTCGAAAGCGCCCGCTCCACCTACCGGCATATCAGAGGAGCTACTCGATCAACTAGTAGCCAAGGTCTTGCCAGCTATCCGGGTAGAGCTAGATCCTAAAATCGATATAGCTATTGAGAACTTGACTTCGAGTGTAGCAGAAGTCATCCAGGAGCACAACAAGAAGCAGGTACAGGCGTTGTCTGCGACGCTTATACCTGTGTATAAAATGTCCAGCGAGCTGCAGGCGAAGATCGAGTTCAAGTCGCAGCGCGTTGCGACGTGCTCTCGACCGGCTTCACCTCATATAGGAGAAGCGCGGACAGGAGCGCAAGTTCAAACTTCTCACAGCTGATTTCGGCTCCCCAGCAGAGTCACCTCGCCCTTTCTCACTTTTTCGTTTGTCCATTTCGTTTGCTCTCCATCTGTATTCATTGCCTCTACATCTGTGTTTCGCATATTGCACGATCAACACTCACTCACTGCTTGCTAATTAGACACCTATAATTCTTGCTTACAAGTAAGAGTTTTCGGACCCACAGTATCTCACTTTGTGCTTCAATGACTTTGTACTTGTTTTGGTGTGACGCGACGCGACGCGTTCGGTAACACGTGGCTGCCGCGCGATTCTCAGTTTCGGAAACAAGGACCGCACGGTCTGCAACTACTCTGCTTGTCTAGTCAAAAGCCAATATTGATGCTTGCCTGGCAATGTCAGCTTTTCTCCCTTCCCGTGCCTCTCCACAGCCTTCTCCTAAGCGTCACCCGAAGGGGCGCATTCCGAATCTCAGCTCGATGGACATAACTATTACGAGCGCGACTTCATCGGTCTCCGCAGCACTCTCTGGGCTTTCGCCAAAGGATGTGCGACTTATCGACGAGATAATTGAGCGCTCCCCTCCATCTGCTACCACCTTCCTTACCGTTTTCAAGGCGTACAACGAGGTGCTGCATGAGCGTGGCATGGACGCCGCAAACGATGTCGTGTACTACAAGATCCTTCTGAAGCTGGGTGTAGTGAAGGGATTAGACTGGGGCACGAAGTGGAGAACGGTGAAGGAGCAGCAGGGATATGGAGATGGAGATGATGGGGACATGACTCCGAGGAGCGCGAGGGTAGCTGCGCCGCGAGCCAGAGGTGGTATCCGTGTCGAACGCGCAGAAACTCGCGACCTTCTCCCCGCTTTCCATCGACATCGAGCGGGTGTTTCACGGCCCAGCTCTTCAAGGCCTCCCTTGTCGGCGTATGGACGCGATTCTGTTACGGTTCATTCGCATCAAGACGGCACGTCAGAGGCCACGGAAACAGAAACAGGAACCGAGACGGGAATGGAGACGGAGACAGGAACTGATGTTACGGAGGAACAAGGTACGACAGATGACCCTGATTTCTCCAGCTCGCCGACGACACTCATTCCACGGGGGAGGGCAAGTGACACGAAAGAGAACGCGCTCCGGCTTTCTACAGAGCCATCCTCTTACCCGCCTCTCCCGACCATCGATCAATTCATACCAGTGCAGGCTAAAAACCTACATTCTATCTATAACGGAGCTTCGGAGTTTTCGAGTGACATACTTACTCGCACGTTTACTCCGCCTCCACACAAGCTTCCTTTAGCGAGGAAACCCTTACAGCCCGTTAGGCAGCCTTCGGTGGCCCCAACGACACATGTGCTACCAATCAGAGCACCGACCAAATTTCCTTCGCAGAATGACGTTCTCGCTGATGAGGATACGTGGAAGAAGGTTCGGATGATTCGTGACGAGAAGGAGGCAGACAGATTTCGAGAGGTCATGCTTTTTGAGCGATGCTGGCAGGTTTGGAAAGGTAGTTTGCGATGGCTCATTGTAAGTCTTACAAGCCAATAAGTAGAACGATACTCACACGAGGCTTATTGTAGACGATGAATGAAAAGGTCGACGAAGAGCATGGGAAAGCACTCCTTCACGAGCATCTTCAGAAATGGCGATTAAGACTTCGCAATAGACAAGGCGAATACGAGCGGATTGGACAGCGTCACGACATCTATCTTTTGCAGGTTTCTATTATGAAATGGAAAAGGCGGGTGAAGGCAGTCCAGGTTACGAAGTGGAAGGATGATATGCGCAGGCGAATGTCACTCATCAAGACAAAAAGGGACGAGAGGATTCGAGAAGACGCGTGGATGGTAGGCACGAATCCAGGATTCCTCTACGATTTCGTCCTGATTGGTGTCTTCAGAAATGGAGACAAATTCACCAGGGTGAAGTTGCCGACTTGCGTTACGAGCGAACCCTGGTCCATAGGATAATTCGCATATGGAGAGGAGAACTGACCAAGATTGGGCATCTGGAAGTAGCTGCAGACGAGTTCGCTCAGTCCCTTGAAGATGCTCAAGAAACTCGTGCATGGAACTTCTGGAAACTCCAAACTGGTCTTCGAGAAGCTGAGAGGATGGTTCGTGCTCGTATGGACACTCGACTGAAGGACGATGTCCTGCGAATGTGGAAGCAGAAAATGTAGATTTTCAGATTTCTTTTTACCTTAAATTCGGCCTGACTAAATCTCTTCTTCAGGTCCATAAACCACAAAGCAGATGCATTTCACGATCGTCTCGTCATCAAGCACTTCTACCAAGCTTGGAAAGTCTCGCTATCCAAGCAACATGTGAAGTCTTTATTTCTTCCTCCCGCCACCGACCGCTTAACTAATGCAACCCCCAGACCATGACTCGCAAGGCTGTCAAGTATAAGAATCGTCAAGATGGAATACTGCTTCTAGCTGTGCTTCGTATGTGGAAAGCCCGAGAACGCGGACTCCTTATGGATCGAGCTAGGAATTCACAACGCTTGCATACCGTATGGTCGGCTTGGAAGTTGCGTCTTGCTGAAGTACACGCAGCCGAAGGTGAGTGGAAGCATACACCTCCGGATTGTACTACGACTAAAAGTACTCTGAAGCGCGTGCTGTTGACTTCCGATGTCGGCCTTCCTCTGCATTAGCTAATGCCGCACTCATACGCTGGCGTCAGACTTTACTTGCTCGCCAAAGCCTGTTTTCCCAGGCTGAACAGTACGATCAAGATATCCTAATGCACAGGACCCTCTTCGTCTGGCGTGTGCAATTGCGAGTAAAACTCAAAATGGCTAAGCATGCAAAAGTTGCGCGAAAGTATCTCTTGATGAGGCAAGCATGGAACAAATGGAAGGAAATTGTGGAAGAAAAGAAGAGAGAGCGACGGTTACAACTACTACAACTGAAAGTAATACGAAAGTATTTTGAGAGTATGTCCAGAGTTCGAGTCATCATATATACCTGATCTAACTGTTTAATTCAGGATGGCACTCAATAACTGCCCGCAAGCAGTACCACCAGCTTGCTCTTAAGCAACTTCAAGTTGCGATCTCCACTGTGCGCAGTCTTTTTTACAACATATTTTTGCTTGTTCTAATGGGATACCCTCCCGTCCAGCGTATCTTGTGCAATTCCTTGAGTAGATGGACCAACCTCGTAATCGCACTCAAGCTTCGAGAACTAGAAGTCGTCGAGAAACGCGATCGTAAGACCTTGAGGTGAGTTTGACCACATATTTTCTCTACCACACTGATTCGGCACCCTCCTAGTCTGTGTTATGACAAGTGGAAGAATGTTTCTAAACGCCACGCTGATGACCTGAGGCTTATGCAGAGTTACCAATACGTTAAGCGTGAAGGTCAGTTAAGATCATTTCGCCTAGCTTTATGATAGCTGAGAATCTTTGAAGAAATCATGCGGCGAATGTTCTCCAGATGGCATTCAGCTGCTAAGACTATTCGCCACCGTCGGCTCTTACTCCAGGAAAGGGAAGAAGATATGAAACTGACAATAGTCGAAAGAGCATGGGAGCAATGGCGCGAAAGGTACCAAGCGGAACGTTTGCGACCTCTCGTATGTCTTTGCGCTTCCCTCTGCTGAACATTTCCTTATGTGTCGTATATAGGAGTTCAAGATCGCCATTCAATTCCAGAAAACCCGTTTGTATCAGGCATATTTGATTTGGCATTCCAAAACGAGGGTGGGTTGTTGCATCCTTTTTCCTCTTTTTTCTAAGAAACAAAAGGTCTAACATCATCATCTGAAAGTCTATTCCGGCCATACAATTCTTCTCTTCACGGGCGAAGGCAAAGTTCTGGCGCATTTGGCGTGAGGCGATGCCAAAGGCTTTGCAATCCAGAGAAGCTCGGAAGAGAGATCGTCAGAAGCTCCTAGGTATGTAGCTTTCATTCCGTTTTTGACTAAATCATGGACTAATCCCTCGTACAGCTCGAGCTCTGGATAAATGGGCGCAAGCTTATAGAACGAAGATTGCCCTCAAGGCTGTCGCGTGAGTAAGGAGGCTCTGTCTCGATGTTTGAGTCTAATTGTGAGTATAGGCGTGCGAGATACCTTCGTCTCCCTAGCGGAGCACCTCGACAATCCCTTCCGCTTTCTTCTGCATTGCACGGCATTCTACGTTCTTCACCTTCTGTCACATCTGGGAAGGCTACTCGACCTGTAAGCCCTTCCACAGGTGATAGGCAGTCGGACCGAGCCTTTTCAGTTCAAGAAGATGATTCAGCAAGTAGAGCTGGTTCGTCTGGCGCCCCAAGGAGACGCCCGCTCGCACTAAGGGCCACAAAACTCTCGATAGCAAGACCAACTTATGGCTCGGGAAATGTTTCTAGAGAGCAAAATACTGACCTGTGGCATGAACTCCGCCGCGCACAGAGGAAGCCTCGAAGTGAAGGGGCGTAACTTGTCATTGTCTTGTCTTTCTTGTGACACTATTATTTTTATTGCGCTAAATTATTTGCTGATTTGCTTTCCGCCTCCCTCGCATATGCTATGTCTTTTGCCTGTATTTTTATAATAAAAATAGCCAGCCCCTTCGGGCCAAGAGTCGTTAGCCTTTTCGTTTCTATCAAATGTGGATGCCGTTCACTACCGCACTTATTTGGATATATGTCGTGACTCCGGTTCTCATCTCCGCCCTCAGTTGAATTTGACTGCCTCATTGAGGTCTGAGAGCTTAGTGTGCTTTTATTCTTTTCTCCCACCGTACACCCAACGCATCGATTTAATCGTAAGTAAATATCTTTATGTTTCCAGCCCTTCAGAGTTCTAACTGGATTACAGATCTCAGACAATCTGCTTCGATAAGATGGGCGCTCCTAGAGGCTCCAGCGACAACCCAATATACAGTATGTCTTATCAGCATTTGGCCCATAATTCTCAGTGGTTCTATCGCCGTCTCCGGAACAGTTGACGCTCTACAGAAAGGGGATGTTCCCGGCAATCCCATACAAAGTCAGTAAGATCATTGCCCGTGATCGGAGGACCCCATACTTATATCATTTCTAGTTGACGACTATAACTGGGATCCGAATTGGGCGTACACTGACATCGAGCCTGTCAGTGGGAGTGAGTCTGAGCTCGAAGATGGCGACAGCTCAGACGCCAAGTATCAGGCAGAGTCAAGTTCATTCGGTGAGCATGAGGGTACAAGCGTAACGTCTCTACCCTTTCGCGGCCCCTGTGGTTGATACTGATCCCAATGTTTTGTCCCATCTTTGCAAGATCATTACAGCTGTCCTTCTGATTCTGAGAACTCTGTGGTTGATGATTCCGAAACTGACAACATCCCTGCAAACCCCTTACTCTTCTTCCAAAGCAGGCGCCGGGCTTCACATGGAGCAAGGCAAAAACAATTTTACTCCTGGATGCGCATCAAAAAGCAATCAAGCTCCCTGCTATCTAATCGGAGGGCAGTAATCTCAGGTAAGAAATTGAGACAGTCGGTCTGATATAATTAACTTGAAATTATAACCATACACAACGCCTCCAGGCTTCACCTCATCTAAGCTGTCTTCGAATGCTGGCAATAAAATATTCGGTGATCGAGGTGACTACAGGGGGAGCGGACCTCGATCCTACATAGAAACGACTCGCACCCCTGGCTCGAATCTTTCTGGTGAATATACTAGTATGATTAACTCGCAATCGGCCTTAATTTTCATTTCTCAGATTCTGGCAGATCGTTCGCGCCCCCGCCGAAAAGGAGAAGGATTCTGAGTGAAAGCCCTTTTATTGTCCCAATCGGCGAAGAAAGCCTCTGGCGCGATCCTGCTGTATGTGCAGAGGAAGCTAGGGAGGAAGAAATGATAGAGCATTACCTCTGTATGTGCTTCTTGACATTGCCTTGTTTGAGCCTCACAGAACATGTTTATTCCAGTCGACGATAATGTACAACTGGAGACAAACCATACTCCTCAGCAGATCGCGAGGACTTCTGGGTCTTATACCACAAATCTCCCCCTAGATTCATTTATCGGTGACTTCACATTGGAAAGGCATGCCGCAATTGAACCTGAGTCTGTCGAGTTTCGAAGGGAGATCGTGCAACGAGAGCTCGCATATCATGATAGATTGAAAATAGGAGGAGCAGCTTGTGCGGAGGAGATGATGAGAAGACTTGGTGTTTACGTTTCTGGAGATACATCCGATCTGAAGTTGAATCCTAGTAGTGCCGGGAAGAAGGGAAAGAAAAGGAAGTGAGGAAGTGGATGATACGCCTTAGAGATATGCATTCATGTCCAACCTCAGTGCAGCAATCGTGCTTCGGGATTATAGCACTACTGAGAGGACTATCAGTACTGATGTTTGTACAAATAGCAAACGATGACTATAAATTGAAGGACGAAAAAAGAACTCAATCATCTTCTTTCCCTCTCTTCACATCTGCTTCCAGATTCGTAGCCTTTGACATCAATTGCTTAACCTCTAACCATTCAGAATTGATGATCCCGCGCTGGTCCAACCATTCCATAACCTGATCCGCGTCTGAGACATCTTCCGGAGGTGCAGCAGCACCAGCGTACGCAATTCTGACAAATCCACGTCCGGCATGCGAGAGCTCTTCAACTTCACGCGAGAGCTCACGAAAGAGTTTGAACTATTGAGAAAACAGCGCGGGTTGTAAGATGATGAACATCTCGCAGAGACGAAAATTTCACCTCCCAGTGACATAAATCATGAAATATCTCAGTCCGTTGCGCGCAGAATCGTCCCAAATTAAATTCAGGAGCGATACGTTCGCCCTCGTCATCTGAGTCATCGCTCGAGCTTTTCGGATCGACGGGCTTTGAGTTAAGATGATAGTGATGAACATGCCTTTTTTTAGATAAAAATAAATCTATCCAAAAAGCCCACCTGAAAAGTCGTGCGGTCGTACGGATCTCCGCTCATGCGACCTACAAACTTAGAGAGACGCCCGCCAAGATTACATGCATCGCAGTGGGGGATCGCGAAGTCCAATTTGTGCAAGTTAAACTCGGGATATGTTAGGAGAGCCCTTTTATAAGCCGGACGCCAGACAGAAGACACAATCGAGTCTCTAATGTCCGCAAGCTTCCGCCTAGTAATGAACAGGGGCATTGAGAAATATTCGTCTAGAATACATTTCGAGGGCCTTCGTATTAATAAATCAAACATGCACGATAAGCATTTACACTAACCGCTTGTCAATCTCTCGGCTATTCGCGACCGGGCAGCAGGTGACGTTACTGCGAGGTGAACTAAGTACTGGCAAACAATCTTGAAATGATGAATTAGATCTTGATGCGTGTTCATGCTGAAGATGGCAGGGAGAGTCGCGGTTTGCGTATCTCCTTCGTCGTCAATAATGAAATCATCGATCCCCTCTTCACTAGCCTGATCATCTTCCGATTGAGAGGTTTCATCCTCATCTTCTCCCTTGTTGGGTCTTGCGCCCGGGATAAGACCGTCATCTTCACTGGCCTCTTCTTCCGATTCACTGGCTGCTATGCCACGTTTCTTCTCTTGATCAAATTGTTAAAGGGATGTAAATTAAAGGCGCTTAATCGAAGACCAACTTTTGAGCCTCTCAAGATTCTGCATAAATCTGCTTTTATGTGATGGCTGTCCTCGAAGACGGCTATCAATTATTTCTGAATGCGTTCAGCGACTGCTTGGTCAACTCCGACCTTGAGCTTAACCGGTACTCACTGTGTTCGTCGATCCCATCCATAACATCGTCATCCTCCACATTTGACGAGGGCCGTTTGCCCTTCACGAGCCTAGTGTTCCTCTTTTGTGGCAAGTCTGAGTCAGACTGAGGTTCATTAATATTCTCTTCCTCTTGCTTGCGCTTGCTGAGTCGTCGAGGAGCTTCTTTCGGCAGGTGATCGCTCTCATCCTCGCTCTCCTCTGAGTCAGAGTTCAAGATGCGTCGACGTTTCGCTGGACGATTAGGAGAAAGCCCTGCGTTTGAACCCGATCGCTCAGTTGTGTTACTCTCCGGCGAGGATGACCGCGTTTCGAACTTTATCTTGCCAACGTCACCACTATCACTTTCTTCTTCAGCATTTACGGGACGGCGTTCCCGTCGAGCAGTTGTGCGCACTGATGTTTCGAGTAGTTTGACATCAGAGTCAGAGTCTTGCACACGCTTCGGCCTACTCTTTCCTGTTTTCCCAGAATTTGGATTTGAGCTTTTATTCAAAGCAGGCGATGAAGGGCTAGAAGAGAAATGAGACACCAGTGACTGCTGCCTGAATTTGATGGGTGAGCCTCGGGTTCGAGTAGACATCGGTTTTCGAGGCATGATCGCTGCGGTTTGAAAGCTAGAATTTGAAGCTGAGAGAGATGAGGGAGAAACGCGTTATGTCACAGTGACATTCTCACGCGCTGCCCGCGTTTAGCGGCCACGTCCTCATCTTTAGCGGTTATACTCTCGAAAGCGACACAAAATGGTGAGGTTTTGTCGTCCTAGCTCGTTCAATCTTATCTTAACTTGGAAAAAGGCCTTCAGTGACAAAGCCCTCGGGGGTGGTATGATCTTCGTTGCCCTCTTCGTCTTCACCTACTACACCACTTGGGCTATGCTTCTAGTATGCTTTCTAGCTTGCACTGTGAACACTCACCGTTTCGTTGCTTATACGCCTCATTATAGCCTTTCCTTGATAACTCAAACCCTTTGCACGACTTCTTCCCCGCTCGCGAATGGGCAGTCCGCCTTCCGGCATTTCTCTTCGTTGTCGGTCTTGCAGGCGTTGGCTCTTTCATAGGTTCAACGATTGTGAAGGAAAACAGAAAGAAGGCCTTGAAGGCCCGTCAGCGAACTGCTTAACTTTCTTCTCATTCCATAATGCTAATGGCGATTGTACAATGGTATTTATACAAGTTACTCTATGTTGTCCGATAGACTGGAGACAAAATTAAGCAGGCTGTCCTTTACTACCCAGTTGGCATGCGTAGGTCCCGCCTGCTTCTATCGGGGGGCATGCGTCCAAGCTCTCGTCTTGTCTCCAGTGCGTGGAGTTTCTCTGCCGCCAGAAGCTCCTGCGTTGCCTGTGCAATCAAAGAAGCGATGGGCACTTCAGTCGGAGGCTCCGAAATGCTTTTCAGCGTGCGTGCGAACTACAAAACGTACAAACACTCATTGTCAAGCTCAGATAAAAGATAGGCTTTTGGGAACGTACCTTGCCAGAGAAAGATTCGCCTTTACCCAAGCTTTTTACTTGATTCAAGGCCGCAATGTGGGAGGCAGAATCCAGCGAAATTGTTGAGCGCATCAAACGCAGGAAGAGAAATATATCAGCTACGGATGACCAGACAAAAGTTGCTATCGGCTTCATTTCAAAGGCGGCATCCAAGTCAATTCAGGTGTCTTACTTGAAGAATGTAGGACGTACCGTCAAGTCTCCGACTTCCGCGTCAGCTTCTGAAAGGGTCACCAATCTTTCGAAGGGCGGCCACAGCTCGTTCCAGACTAGTGATGCATTTCTGTCTTCCGACGCATGAGCCGCCGCTGGTAGCATTGCATTATCGTCAATGATCTGAGCTTCATCCGAGCACTTGCGAGCAAGAAGCAGCCAGAGCTTAATGGCGATGAAAGCTTGGTTGATATCAGAAGCAGTCATATCTGGAGGCAGTCCAATGGTTTGAGTTTGGGCTCGTAGCGAGGCATGATAGATGGCTGAAAAGCTGGGAAGATTTTCGAATAGCTGCGATGCAGGCTTCCCCTCCGGGCTACTCTGCAATGTTTCCAAGGCCAACGCGTTCCATGCACGGACTGTTAAAACATGCCTCCCGCTTCGCTGAAACAAGTTACGGGAAATAAGTAGTTTGCTCGAGATACGGCAAATGATAGCATCTTACCTCGTACGCGTTCTCGCCAAGATATCGATATAAGAGGCCCTTGTCACTACTTTCCGCTCGAATGACCACAAGACTCGCAGCCCTGGATGCATGGAGGCCGTGCGGAAGCTGGATGTCGCAAGAGCTCGAGCTTTGTAAGAAAAACAAAGCGTCATTCGCTAAACGGCTTAGAGTGCCGTTTGACAGGTAAGTGAGCCCGGGCTTGCATAATGACTGGAAAAAGAAGTAATTGTCCGCTGAGCTTCGGCTATTGAAATAATGATTAAAAGACTTACATCCACAATCGCCTTCGAGGTCAGAGGTGTAACACGGCATTTACCCCGCAAGCCATCAGATAGGACGTCAACAACGACGTTGAGAATACTGTTTCGATCGTGCGCGGATGCGCCGGACTCAGGAACAGTCCGACGGTAGAGGGTCGAGGTAACTTGTAGCAGCCGACGTAGCGACTGCTCGATGACATCGAACCGCACTAGCGCGATCCTCAACGCGGTTTCCAAGTGAGGGAGAAGCCCCTGCAAGAAAGTTAGACATGCCCTTCACTGTTGCCAAGATTGGAGGTAGACATTTACCCTGACTTGCGCCTTATTATACTGAATTAGCGTTGCAGCTGCAAGGAGCAGCGGATTCGGATTAAATGCCTCATCGGATAGTTCGCTCGCGTTTCGCAAAATAGAAACAAAGCTTTCCCCGGCATCTACAAAGGATTCAGACTCGGGCATTAGTCTAGAAAGCCAACTCCAGATAGTGCAAAGCGGCTCACAGGACAGACTATCAGAAGAGTAGCCTTGATAATGAACAACCTCGATGTATGTCCTCAGGTTTTCGAGGATATACTTCCGTCCGGCATCATTTTGCACGGACACCAGGAATTGTAGCGTGTCCTTGAGAACGACGTCGGGTAAAGAGGCTTGTGCGCCGATGTTTCGAGCGTTTCTGGCCATGACGAGGCGAAGGACGGAGAACGTATCATGCGTTAACGCTTGCTGTAAAAGAATGAGCATTGCTCGCCTGGTTCCTCCATGCGTGAAACGAAATGCTAACCTTGCTAAGGTTATAGAACGTCCCTGAGTGCCTATATGAACTTGCTTGTGAGATATGTATAAGTGCTGGTAGGTCGAATAACTCACATTGTTAGAATATCCTCCAGTACCGACATAGCTTGCCCAACTAAGAAATCATCCTTTGCTGTCGTCGATGCAGAAATAAACCTGATTATATCCAATACTTGATGTCTGAGGAATAAGGATTAGAGCTTTATCTTCATATCGGGAAAAATCTCCTTACACAAGGAGATCGCGGGAGCTGGCATAATTTAACCATCGTTTGCGATATGCTTGAATTGCTGTGAGTACTAGTTGCTTCAATTCGCTGCCAATATCCCGTAGCAGGAGGTCGGAAACCCGTTTTACGATCTTGCGCACGATTTCTCGCAGGTGGCGGAGAGGTATAATCTCCACATCATGTTTGTAGATGACTATGATGAGTGACTGAAGCATGACCTTCATCTGCGGGTAGGGGAAATCTGCGAAATTATCCAGCAAATAATGGAAGAGACCTAGAAAGACATCCAAGATGACGGATCCTACGATCACGGAATACGTTGTGTCGTCTTCGGCACCGTTGGCAGTCATAGCAGATGGTGCGAGGTCGAATAGTCGATAAGCATCCAGAAGTACCATAAACCCCTGTATACAAGGCAAGGCGCTTGGGTTCAAGGATTTTAACTCGCCGAATTGCACATGGAACGAATGGCCGCTCGGCGCAGGTACGAGCGTGGCTCCCGAAAAGCCGATCATTGCAACAAGCTGCATCTTGATCTTCAGATAAGAAAATATGTCTATAGGAACCCCGTCCGCAATCATTTGTAGACTTAGGAGAATTAAGGAACTCTGCCATAGTCAACGACCGAAGAAGTGAGACCTAGCTTATGTACTCACTTGTAGAATAGACACGTCCGGATCCTTTTTTTCACCAGGCTCAAGATTTCGAGTCGAGGAAATGCCATACATGGACTGTGTGTGCCTCGTTAGAAATCCGTGTATTTCTTAGAAAACAAAGAAAGTACCAAATGAGCGGATATAGCACTTTCGTCGGCATCATTCTTCTGCATGAAGTCGTCGTCCATGAGCGTTTCAATAATGACATCCCACGCCAGAACTGTGCCTTTCTTAGTGAATCTGAACGGAAGGAGCAAAGACGGCCTTACTAACCTTTCCATGTCGGAAAATGAGACCTCAATTGCAAAAGGAAAGACACTAATTCCAATCGTTCAGTAATTGGAGCGCGAGTCAAGTATTCACTGAAGCAAAGGGTCATCGATTGTTGGTGCACTGGCTGTAGACTTTGCGCCCAAGCGTCAGTAGCTAAGCGAATTTCCTCCTGAAAAAAAGTCGGAGAAAATGGTTCAGGCAAAGTTATCTCGTAAACCGATTGAGATGCATACCCGATCACTCGACCACATACAGGAGAAAAAACGGAAGAAAATATCCATAACACTGGACCGCCATTGCCGTCCTTCAACAGAAAATGAAGGTTTTGCGACATCGAGGATGATCTGGAACAGCTTCATTGCAGCTGAAAACCTGAGGAACGTATTCATCATACGATTATTTGTTTCAACAACAGCGAGGGAATCCATACCGAGTTTCCCATGGGTCTTCTGTGCTGAAATATTCCCGCAGGAGCTCTTCGAAGTGTCTTGTATCCACTACTAGTACACGAAGGAGCAATGTCGCTCGCAAGTCATTTACATCAGGTGTTTGCATATCATACAGTTTCCAAACACTAAAATATAGCCTCAGCACAAGTAACAATGAGCAGCAGACAGGATATACTTACCAGCGCGTCAAAAAAAAGCTATTTCTTAATATTATTACCTCTAGTTCTTGGGCAGAAAGCAACGAAGCTTCCGTTACCAAGCACGTGAGAAATTTCACAATTAAGCACCGAAGTTCATCCCTCCCTTCTTCTACATATCGGACCAGAATTTCGATAAAGTCAATGTCTTCGACTGAAGGATCCGTAGCAAGTGACGCTCTCTTGACTACCTTCCGCCTGTTTATAACTTTAAGGCCTTCACCTGAATCGAGATGATATAAGAAAGGGGCTTACCTGGAAAGACCTTCGATATCGGTAGCCTTTACTAAACCAAGGTCCTGAAGGCGGGGCCGTTCACAGCCATATAGGAGAAGAAATGAAGAAAGTGTAAGCCGGAAAAAATGATAACTTATGGCAGCATTGACTGTCAATGAAAAGCCAACCTCGGGACTGCAGATTGCTCACATTTTTTCGTTGTTTCCTTCCTTTTCTAGTAGCGTAAGGATGTGATTGGCATTTCTATCGTGAAGGTCTGATATCATCTTCTGCAAATCCTGCCTCCCAAGAGATTTGATCCAGATCGCCATGAATGCTGCTTCACCGAGTTTTATATGATCATCAAAAGATGCATCCAGGTCTCGCGCCAGAGCAGACATTTGCAGAAACGTATTGACTGGAATATCGACACCTGATGATGCAAATATACAAAGCCAATCCAGACCTTTCTTCAAACCATCGTAGTCGTGAGACGCAACGCCTATAACGACTCTCCAGGGGTCCAAGAGCGGAGCATTGACGTGCTCGAAGCTTGTGACAGTAGCATCGAAGGCAGACGTCCAGCGCGCAGTACCCTCGCTATCTCGATTGAACAAGCGGGGCAAAGTAGGCAAAGGCTTTTCGTGTGGCGTTTGAGCTGCGCCTCGCAACATACATATTCGAGCACTCACTTTATAAGACGATAGTGCACTAGGAAACACCGTGAGCCACTTTAGAAACAAATCATCCACCACGGAGAAAGCTATCGAAGATTGACATATTTTCATGACACTCCGCAGCACCTTGTCGGCGCAGAGAGAGAGAGTTTTCTTCGAACGATAAGGTCAGGGTAGTGCTTTATAGATTAAGACAATTGACATACCGTTTCCTTGGGCGATCCACGAGTGGAGTACAAGTCAATAGTAAGATCAACAGAATCCATTGCAAGGTCCGAGACTGCGTCAAAAACGAGAGATGCATATATATCAGGATCCTGACAATGTATTGCAAACAGCCATCGAGTCGCATATTTCTCTAAAAGACTTTTTCTGCAAGCCACGTAGTCATTGCCGTTATTAACTGAACCAGAAGATGTAGATCGCGACGGATTGTTATTTGGCCAACTATGATTTTCGGCCACAGAGGGCACACCGGGAAGGCTTTTGTTTTTTGCAACGTACTCGCGGAGAATAATCACGAGGTTATCATCCTACAAAAAAATGGATCGTCAGATATTTTACAACATGTCTTCGAAAACGCGAAGGTTATCTGACCTCAGATAAAATCCACGCAAGCACAGCCCTCATCAGCCTGGCTAAGGCATAATCAGAAGCCATACCGTTGGGCCAAAGCCTGCGGATGAGTAGGAGGAAACCGGACTCGTTTACCGAGATGTCAAGGTCTTCGAGACATGTCTCGACGGCAACAACAAGGAATTCAACATTCGCGGAGATGTCCAATCCGAGCGGTAGAGAGAATGAGCATAGCAAGTCCATGGGCCGATCACAGGAGCTGAAGAAGCCTTCCGGAAGATCCGTGCTATCGAAAAACCCAAGCTGTCGCAAATGTCCTAGCATAATGCATGCGGCCCGTGATTTATGTAAACCGAAGTACCGTCCTAGAGCGTCTCGAAGATGAGCCACCGAGACTAGCTCCGCCGGGTGCATACTGAGTTCTCCTGGAATATTATCTTCCCCTGACGACGACGCGACATTCAAGAGATCGCTGGCACCCTCATCTTCCTTCGAAAGAGGAGATTTGACAACCGACGTTATATAGAGGAGTATAGGCCAGTCAAACAGCAAATATCGAAATCGGCGTGCGTATCCATTTTGCTGCAATAGATCCTGGACCATCGGGGCAACTTGCAAACGATCAGATACCAAATAGGCGTGATATAACTTTTCAAGATGTTGAAGCTCGAAGTTATCAACACCTGCTTGACCATCCACAGACGGTGAACGATCTCGGGTCACAATGATCGATCCCGAAGCAATCCCGTACTTCAGAAATTGTAACTGCATCCATAACAGCGACCAGAAGATCGCCACTTCTTCGAATGTGCATTGGGAGATGCCTTCCTCTTGAAAGAGGACGTCATGATAGAAATCGATGAATGATGCCCTGAGGTCAGTCCAATTGATAGTGATCCGAATCGTATCCGGCTCGGAATGACAGCTTGGCATTTGGTCAAATGCTTCCCCGTGTAAGCATGAAGAATGCACGTATTGATTACAAGCCTCGCATCTATAACCTTGTGCAAGGTAGCCCCAGAGAGGACGGCTACATACTCCACACAGGGAGAGCGTAAAAATATTGGCGAGCCTGAAAGTGTGCTGCCCCTTTCTCGTGACTGAGGGGTCAAGGCCTAATCGGCGTGGTCGGACGTACGAATAACGGTGTACCGCAACTCTCTGCGTACTTGGCTCATCCGATACTGGATAGTGAGAAAGATTGCTGCCGTCCGGTGAATCGTAGCAGTTGAAATGAACCGAGCACATGCAGAATGGACATAGGAGACCGAAATCACTGATTTGTTTCAGACATGAATGGCAATCGTGTAATGATGACCCCTCGAAAACTACCGACGAAGGAGCAGGATTGAAATGCCAAGGTACAAATTCATGAAAATGTGGATGTACCGCACCCTGGCGAATACGAATTAGACCCGTCTTCTGCAATGTTTCGGAGTGCGTCAAGGTGGGAAATGGCTTGCTAATACTCAAGTGGCCAAAAGACTTCGGCCAATAAGTAAGAAGCAAAGAGATAGCGGAATGTCTGGCTCGAGCTGAGTGGTAGGCCACGACCTGCAATAAGTCAAGGGGCGTGTCCGGTTTATATTCGGCTAGAAAGCAGAAGAACGTTTGCAGACGATGGCTCAAGACGATGTCTTGGGTCGATAGGTCCACGTCATCGAGAATGGCGGTCAGAAGTGGACCTATAACAGATGATAAATAGTAAACCTCCATTGATTGAGCAGGTGCGTTGGAGGACAATACGCCTTGAAAAGTGGTATTTGAAGGCATCCATCGTTGCCAGTCCCGTGATGGAGACAGTGACGTGAAATTGTCATCTTGCACCTCATCGACTTGAATTGCTACGATTGGTGGTTCCTGCAGATTGTCGACATCTGAGAAGTGTGATTAATGGCAAACAATGGTCTCGATAAGACAGGAAAACCGAACCATCTTGATAAGAAGGCATGGCTGGCACAGCAAACGAGTTGTTCTGCAAGCCACGCAGATTGAGCAACATGGACCTGAGTAAACCGTCCTCAAAGAAGGTTAAGAGGCGCCTATGCATGCTCTCCTGGAAGGTGGAGAAAGCTGGGATGACGGCAAGACCAACATCATATAAAACTCTCGCATTGCCCCTGTGCATGTGGATGAGTATCTGCGAAACATCCAATGTAAGGGCTTGTAGCACATTGGGCGGCCGAGCCAATCTGACAGAACTAATCTGATAGCGACAGTCTTCAAGAATGATAGAGCTCAGGATGGCAATGCACTGAGACAAAAGACCGGACGAAGGCTTTTTGGAGCGGTTTGGTGAGAACGAACGGGCACGCTTCCCACTTGCATTGAAGCTCGAACGGCGAAATCGAAAGGAGGACGGTTTCTCTGTCGGTTCTGAGTTTGATGCGTCATTTCCTATGCTGGGATCTGATTCAAGATATATTCTATGCTCCAAGACAGACGATTTTACCTACCTATCTTCAAAAATATGCCAGAACTTCAGCTTTGCAACAATCAATACATCCTTCAACTTGCTCAAAAAGTCAAACGTGATGTCAGGGGAGAATAACGAATCCAACTCCTCGTCGCTATCATTGTCTGCAAGGGATACTGATCCCGATCGGAATGCATGTCCTGATCCAAGCCTGAAGCCTGATTTGAAAGCAAGGGGGTGAGCGCCCGGCCGTTGCGCTCCATAGTCTGACTGGAATGTATCCCAGACCGAAGGGGGACGCGGTCGATTCTGCAACTCGGTGAGAATATGGCTCAGAAGCTTGCGAGTTTCTTGACGAGCCTTGTCGGGCTTGATTAAGTTGTCCGAAGTCAGGCTTGTGAGTTTAGCTACATCCAAATGCGGTTTGTCGTTGGCCGGGGATATGATTGATGTCGCAAGCTGAGAAAAGGTTCGAGATCGGCCCCGGGTTCGGGGTGTAGTTATTGCATTCGAGTCGTCGCGTTCCTCGTTCAAGTTGCTTGGTGGGAGGAAGTCAGGGATGGTCAAGTTTGATCTGATATTTCGTGACTGTGATTCTGAGTCGCGTGCAGAGGTGTCGAATGGGTTCATGACGAGGTTGTATCATAGGTCGACTTAGCAGTCGCGGTCAGTCTGAGTATAGGAAGTACTCAGAGCGCTCTTTCTTCCTACCATCATCACCTATCGTGGGAAAAACGTTCAGCAATCTTTCTCGTCTCTTCTCTCTGTTATGGACAACAGTATGTTGACCAGAGCAAAAGCTTCTCTACACAAGACAAAGTCTACTCGTTCCCTTGTTAATCCCAAGGACCCCACCAAGTGTGAGGAGTGTAAACAGGATCTCCCCTATCACAGTCGCCAGTGTGTTAGCGGGGCCGCCAAGTTATGCGCCGTTTGTGGTCGCGACAAGACCTACAACCACAACGATGCCGTCTGCATTCAAGTACAAGCGAATCGCGCGAATTGGTCACCCGATGTCGAGGCGGACGCACACGCCGCTAATCTTCGCAAACAAGGGGACCTTCCCCCCACTCCCGATATCGAGTCGCAGAACACACTTAAACGTTCGAATTCCGAGGAGGAACATAGGTCACTCCCACCCCCCACCCGTGTTGATAACGATGCTATGGTCGACGATGATCTATACATTCCGGATGGATTCCACAGTCAGGCCCTTCAGGTCGACAACGACATGATTGATATCGATGAACGGGAGGATCCGGCCATCGCCGAGAAGGTCAACCTTTCCTTCGCTGATCTTACTAAGGACACTGTCAACATGATTAACACGCTTATTTCCCAACCCTCGTGGTCGTCCGATAAGCCCTGGTACGACGATCCTGCTCGTGCCGGGTCTATCCTCGCCAACATTGGCTCCAATTTGGTATCTTGGATCAACAAATCCAACACTTTGGACGACGAGACCACTCTCCAGAACTCAGCTAACGAGAGTCTGGAAGCCTTTCATTCTACATATCGCATCCACTCACCGTCTTTTAAGCACGTTTTTGAAAATATCTATGTTAACAGTCAGACCATCCGTGACCAGGAAATTACTGACACCATGCACGCTATGTCCAGGTCCATCCAACACCTTTCGGCAATTGTAACTTCTATTTCTGAAAAAACTAACACCATTGAAAAACAGCTTGCGGACGTTCCTGCTTCCACAGTTCAGCCATCAGTTCCCAATAATACTAACCTTAACAAACAGAACAAGATTTTACCCGACCCTATTGGAGTTCGTTTCGTCCATGACCCCAGGTTCCCACCCCCTGGCCCCATTGCCAAACAACGTGTCCAAACCCCGAAAAATGGGAAAACAGAATACACCGCCGCTATCACCAAAACCTGTATTCCGGGTTCTGGATATCATATGACTTCGGAGGGTACTATCATCGCACCTGATGGTTACGCCCACTCAGAGCACAACGCTCCTCGCAGATCCCAAACGAAAGTTTACTATCCACCGGTCGAGTCCACCAGCACTGATCAGGACGGTTTCACCACCGTCTCTTATGCTAAAGTCGCCCAGAAGAAACCCAAGGCTACCCCTACCAAGGTAGTCCGAATTACCGAGCAGAACCCTCAAGGGGAAGTCTCAACGGTTCCTATCAATTGATCTAATGGATTGGTCAATACTCGAGTTCGCAACGTTCGGCAAATTTTCTTTTCACTCCCGGGCGACCTTGCTGTCCGCCCGTCCACTCTTTCTGTTAAAAATGCGGTTCGCACTGGCCTTAAGGGCAACCCACTCTTTAAACATCTCGTCATTCTGAATGTTGAATATACATCCAACAGCAACCTGCTCATTGCCTTCACTAACATTCGCTCTGACTTCGATACCCAGCACAGCACTCTTGTAACCCAACTCAACCGCATCATCAACATTTCGGGTGCTAAAGCATTTACGCCATCGCCCCAGTTCAAAATGGTCATCCCCGGTGTCCCAGTTTATGACAAAGACACCAATCTTATCTATTCAGAAAAAGATCTGATTGAGGAGATATCCGCACTTCCGCAATTCGAAGGCCACAAATTTATGTTCCCGCCTCGCTTCATGTCATCAATCGAATGGCTCAACCAACGCGATTTCTGTAACGTCTCGGTGGTCCTTAAAGACAACTCCCGCCTCTGCTTTGATCATTTCTTTTTACACAACAATCGATCAGTACCTGTCTTCGGGGTCATTCGGCACCTCGAGGAGATGAAAGCACGACCAACCATCAACCAGTGCAATAACTGTCATTGCCTGGGACACCCTGCTGCGAAATGCCGCTCAGTAGCTCGCTGCGCCATCTGTTCTGAACCACACTGGACTGCCATTCATGTCGCTAAATGCGCTCCATGTACGGCGTCAAACAACCTCCAATGTGACCATTTTGCCCATTGCATCAACTGCCAGGGTAACCACAGCGCCAGGTCATCGGAGTGTCCAGCTCGCCGTAATTATCGGCCCCCTTACTAATCCTTATGACTGACACTATCTCCGTCTTTTCACTCAACATTCGCAATTCGGAGCCTACCTTTGATTATCTTTTACGCTCCTTTTCATCCATGCAGTTTACCCCTGACATCATTTGTTTCCAAGAGATCCCAACTATTTCTTCTATCATCCCTTCCAAAACTTCTCCTTTAGGCTCAAGAATTTTTCAAATTCGCAATTCCGCTCCTTTGTAAGCCAGCCAGAGCGTTCTTACCACGTCCAACATGACACCAACTGTCCGGACATTGTGTCATGACTCCGAGTACCGAGTCTACCCCAGGACCATACCGAGTCTGAGCCTGAGTGCCGAGTCTCACAATCGTACCGAGTCTGAGCACAAGTGCCGAGTCTTGCGAACGTACCGAGTCTGAGCCGGAACACCAAGTCTGAGCCCAAAACTCGGTGGCAGCATAGCCTCCGGACCTTCGGAGCATGGCACGTTATATTCTATTCATATCCTTTTCATATTCCCTTCACTCCCCAACCCATCCGAAGCTAATGTGAACTCGTCTGATGCTCATACGCACTCGCACCGAGTCAAGCGATCCTTCGGCATCCAAATGCCGAGTTACGTATTCTGAGAGTAATTCTCAACGGATTCCTTTCGGACTGGTACTGTATAGTTCATATTATATAATCCCTCCTATTTGAACCCTTTCCGACGCCTTTGTTGCCTCAGTCTATCTGACAGCAACAAAGGTGAGTAGACAATTTTCATGTATGTACTTTTAGTCTATCTGACAGCAACAAAGATTGTTTTGTCCCGTCTGTCTTGTGGGCTCAAGTGTCGGCACTACCTAGGTGCCTTCCACTTTTTTTTTGACGTTTGCAAAGCGTATCTTTGCCCCTGCGCGTTCCCGCACCCCACGTCGCGATCCGACGAGTTTCCGGCCTTGTGTGCACTCACAGGCCTTGCTAGACGTTCCTGACCGCCGTCCGGACGTTCCGATCAAGTCTGATCGACTTCGATCCCAAAATAGCGCCAGTCACCCGACTTCGACTTCCCGCACAACAGGCCTTCTCGGCGATCCCGAGCAAGTCCCTCCAGTGCCGGATCAGTTTATTTTTGGTACCCCATCACTTCCACCCGATTCTGGTTCAGAAGATTCTGTGTCCGACCTCGAAACAACTCCGAACGCATCAGAGTCTGAACCTGACCACCCACAAACTTGGAAGATGGCACCACCAACTTCGCAGCCTGCAACCATCGAATGGGCCGGACCGACAAAGATCCTACTCCTGACAGCTGGAGATCCCGAGCCACGGACACTGACTGAGTGGTTCGGACGGGTCCGGGCATATCAAGCCACGAAGGGGCTGAGGGACGATCAGGTGGTAGCGGCAGTCATCGAGGGTATCATGGACCCCCGCTTCTCGGAATGGATCATGTCTGACTACACCCGGGTGAGCACACTCACACTCAGGGAGTTCATGGCCGAGTTTATGCAGGAGGCACTTCCGGTGGACTGGGTGGCATTGGAGAGGCAGAGGCTCCTCGCATCTCGACAAGGTGCCCGACCCTTCTGGGACTGGCAGCGTGAAGTGATAACGCAAAACTCGGTCCTCCCGATCGGTACATGGATGTCGGAGGACCGGCTTCAGGAGTTTCTGGAGGCCAATATGCATCCGGACCTACAGGAAATGCTCCGAGTCCAACCCCCGACCCTGACCGAGCCTCATGCAGTCCTCCAGGCCAAGTATCAGGCCGAGGAACGGCAGATCCAAGCGGCAAACCTTGTGGGAGCAGCTGCGGCCCTTGCGGCCACACCTCCTGGACAGTGGACAAACATTGTCGCACCGATAGCCCCACCGACCGAAGCACAGGTAACCCGACTCCGAATGAGGGAGTGGCTCGGACATGTGAAGACACTGGAGGAACGCCGTGTCCGGACTGAGGACCGCCTCCAAATTGCCAGCGAAGCGGCTGTCCGGTCAGATAGAGTCAAGCGTCGGGCCGACCGTGAACATGAGCCCGTACCAGCAACCCGGAAGTCCGGACACTCGGCAGGTGGGGCAGGCCACATTTCCAAATGCTCCAATGCCGGAGCTGATTCAAAGTATGCCCCTCGACTCACGAATGAAGAGCAGAACCTACTTCGGCAGTATAACGGGTGTTACAAGTGTCGTCGTTTCCAAGCCGGCCATACTGCGAACGCCTGCCCGAATAGCTCGGTGTTGAGCAAGGACTACAAGCCCTTGACCGAGAGCATGGCCAAGGCAGTGGTGCCGAGTCTTTCCAGAGCGGCGACTGAGACAACACGCATAAAGGCTGAACCGGTAGCTGCGTTCGGGCAGGAACAACATGCCGACTCTGAGGGTGAGACATCAGACTCGGAGCCAGACCAGTATGTGCCCTTTAACCAGCCTCACCTACGTCCCGAGTGTCTTGTGTCTGCCCGGGACCGGACCTCCCCAATCCTCATCCGACCACTCATTGACTCGGGCTGTGTTACAGTGCTGATTAGCCCCGAATTTGCGGACAGACTCGGGCTACGACGCTGGTGCCTCCCTAACCCGGAGTCTGCTACACTGGCACTGAACCAAAAGGGTGCAGCACCGATAGAGTTGACAGAGTGGGTCCGAGTCAGGGTGATGTCGAAGGATCAGGGTTGGGAGTCGAAATCTGTCTGCGCCAAAGTTGTGCTGAACCTATGTACTGAGTTGATACTCGGAATGACATTCCTTGTTGCCAATCACCTTGTGCATGATGCAGCCGCCCGAACCCTCATTGCCAAGAAGTCTGGAGTGGATCTCATGCGTCTGAAGTACCTGCCAAAACCCGAGAAGAAGCCAAAAACATCGGGGCGACCCAAGTTGGACCGAACACGTGCAACTCAGAATCTCAGAAAGACCCTTCGGACGGCTTCCAACAAGCTTCCAGCAGCTGGCCCGGTGTACCATCCCCTTCCAATATACCATGTTCCCACTCCGAAGAATGGAAACCAGACTGGAAGGGCACCGGAAGTTAAGGCAGCATCGGTAATGCAAGCGATCCAAGACCAAATCATGATATTGGCGTTCAGTGACAAGCTGGCCGAGCTGGATGCCCAGGCAAAGCAGAAGCATGCTGACTGATTCCCAGAAGAGCTGCCGCATCTCCGAGACCTCCCCGACAATGTCTTCCATCGCATTAAGCTCAAGGATGCTGATAAGACGTTGTCCGGCCGAACGTATTCAACTCCGAAGAAATATCGGGAGGCCTGGAGAGTGCTCATTCAACAACATGAGGAGGCAGGTCGGATCCGACGCTCAGACAGTCCCTACGCATCCCCAGCATTTCTCATTCCCAAGTCGGACCCGACTGTGCTGCCCCGGTGGGTGAATGACTTCCGGGAGTTAAATGAAAACACGGTCTGAGATTGGACGCCCCTCCCGAGGGTGGAGGAGATCCTGAATGACTGTGCCCGAGGGAAGGTGTTTGGGAAGATTGATATGACCAACTCGTTCTTCCAGACGCGTATGCATCCCGAGGATGTACCGTATACCGCGGTCAACACCCCTTTCGGACTGTATGAGTGGTTAGTGATGCCAATGGGGGCCTGCAATGCTCCGGCAACACACCAGCGCCGGATGTACATGGCCCTGCAACACCTCATCGGAAAGATCTGCCATGTATACCTGGACGACATTATCATCTGGTCAGAGTCGGTGGAGGAACACACTCAGAACGTGCACCTGGTAATGCTGGCGCTCCGAGCGGCCGGACTATTCTGCTCCCCGAAGAAGACTACCCTGTACTGCTCCGAGGTTACCTTCCTCGGACATGTTATCTCGGAGCGGGGCATTGAGGCCGACCCTTCAAAAGTAGCCCAGATTCTAGCCTGGCCAACACCACGCCGAACAAGGGATGTCCGAGCATTCTTAGGCCTGGTCCGGTACATTGCACAGTTCCTTCTGAAGCTGGCTGAGTATACCTCGGTACTGACACCGCTCACCAAGAAGGAATACAACCGACGCTTTCCGGAGTGGACCGCCGAGCATCAGAACGCATTCGACGCGATCAAGGAGATTGTGACCAGTCGGGAGTGTCTAACAACGGTGGACCATGACTTGGGGGAGACCATCTTCGTGACCACGGATGCCTCGGAACGTCAGACAGGGGCAGTGTTGAGTGTCGGGGAGTCATGGAAGACAGCCCGACCAGTTGCATTTGAGTCGGCACAGTATAACTCGGCCGAGAAGAACTATCCAGTGCATGAGAAGGAGCTGCTGGCAATTGTTCGGGCACTGAAGAAGTGGCAGGTGTACCTTCTCGGAGTGCCTTTCAAGGTGATCACGGATCACCGAACCTTGACCTACTTCAAGCAGCAGAAGGACCTCTCACGCTGACAAGCCCGCTGGTCCGAGTTTCTGTCACAATATGACTTTGACATTGAGTATGTAAAAGGGGAAGAAAACTCGGTGGCAGACGCGATGTCTCGGTACCCGGAAGAGTCGGACGACTCACCCATGGCTGCAGCGGTAGGTTTGGCATGCATGCCGAACGTGTCCGAGGTGCCGATCGTGGCCGCAGTGCTAACGATTGTGACCGACCCGGAGCTGCTGGAGAAGATCCGGGAGGGATATGCGGACGATGAATTCTGCCAGAAACTGAAGGGAAACATTCGGAGTATTGAGGGTGCTCGGGACGAGGATGAATTGCTGTTTGTGGGTACACGAATGGTCATCCCGAGGAAGGGGACATTTGGGAGACACTGTACCGGCTGGCACATGATGAACTCGGTCACTTTGGCCCGGACAAGAGCTACGCAGCACTCCGGAGCTCCTACTACTGGCCGAACATGCGGAAGGACTTAGAGTCGGCCTATGTTCCGAGCTGTCCAGACTGCCAGCGAAACAAGAGTCCGACAACAAAACCAGCCAGACCGCTACATCCACTACCAATACCGGACAAGCGTTTTGACAGTGTAGCACTTGATTTCATTGGCCCCTTGCCCGAGGATGGTGGGTACAATGGCATTGTGACTATGACCAACCGGCTCAGGGCTGCCGATGTTCATATTCTGCCCATCTGGATGGATATCACAGCCGAACAGTTTGCGGCTGTGTTTTTTGACAACTGGTACTGTGAAAATGGCCTCCCACTGGAAATCATCTCGGACCGAGACAAGCTCTTTGTATCCCGATTCTGGAAGGCTCTCCACACCCTCACCGGAGTCAAGGTGAAGATGTCAACGGCATACCACCCAGAGACCGATGGAGCGAGCGAACGGACCAATAAGATGGTCAACCAGATACTGCAGTATTATGTGGATCGGAGTCAAAACCAGTGGGTACGGGCATTGCCCCGGGTCCGATTCTGCATCATGAACACAGTCAACGCATCCATGGGCTTCACCCCATTCCAACTCCGGCAAGGCTACTCGCCCCGCATGATCCCACTGATTGTGCCACAACGGGAAGCAGAATTACAGGAGGAAGGGCCGGAAGCGATCCAGGCCATGGAGTTGATGCAGCGGCTTCAACAGGATGTGTCAGAGGCCAAGGATGCCCTTCTGGCATCCAAGACTCGGCAGGCCCATCATGCCAACCGAAGGCGGGCCCCAGACGACATTTTTAAAATCGGAGACCAGGTAATGCTCTCGACTCAGAACCGGCACCGAGACTACAAGGCAGCTGGACAGGACCGAGTGTCGAAGTTCATGCCAAGATATGACGGGCCGTACTTCATCATCGCAGCACACCCCGAGAAGTCGGAGTACACCTTAGAGCTGCCAGACTCCAGCCAGGTGTTCCCTGGATTCCATGCCAGCCAACTCCGATGATTTGTACCGAATGATGATGGCCAGTTCCCGGCTCGGAGATTAGAACGACCAGACCCGGTAGAGCCGGAGCAAAATGTCTATGAGGTGGAGGCCATTGTGGATGAGCGAAAGCGGGGCTGTGGCACGCAGCTGCTTGTCCGATGGAAGGGATACGGTGACCAAGGGATGGAGTGGAAATCCCACTCCGAGCTGAGCCAAACGGCCCCGGAGCTGGTCCGACAATGGGATCGGAGGGAAGAGGCCCTGAGGAGGCCCCGAAGAAGGGGAGCTTATTCTTTTGAGGGGGGAAGGGTGTAAGCCCGCCAGAGCGTTCTTACCACGTCCGACATGACACCAACTGTCCGGACATTGTGTCATGACTCCGAGTACCGAGTCTACCCCAGGACCATACCGAGTCTGAGCCTGAGTGCCGAGTCTCACAATCGTACCGAGTCTGAGCACAAGTGCCGAGTCTTGCGAACGTACCGAGTCTGAGCCGGAACACCAAGTCTGAGCCCAAAACTCGGTGGCAGCATAGCCTCCGGACCTTCGGAGCATGGCACGTTATATTCTATTCATATCCTTTTCATATTCCCTTCACTCCCCAACCCATCCGAAGCTAATGTGAACTCGTCTGATGCTCATACGCACTCGCACCGAGTCAAGCGATCCTTCGGCATCCAAATGCCGAGTTACGTATTCTGAGAGTAATTCTCAATGGATTCCTTTTGGACTGGTACTGTATAGTTCATATTATATAATCCCTCCTATTTGAACCCTTTCCGACGCCTTTGTTACCTCAGTCTATCTGACAGCAACAAAGGTGAGTAGACAATTTTCATGTATGTACTTTTAGTCTATCTGACAGCAACAAAGATTGTTTTGTCCCGTCTGTCTTGTGGGCTCAAGTGTCGGCACTACCTAGGTGCCTTCCATCCTTACACCATTTTCAAACCTTCTCCTTCAGCAAAACCGCGTTGTTGTACCTTGGTACATCCTCGCATCATTCATTGCATTTCGTTGTATGATTCCGATCCCCCCTCTCCAAACATTTGTGTCATTGCCATTTCTCAGGGTGACCTATCCCCTCTTTTACTTTGGAACATTTACAATTCCCCAAGCCTACACAAATTCGAAAATCCTTTTCCTTCACTTCGCTTTCCCTCTAATATTTTTACGGGGGACTTCAACCAGCACTCAGAACTTTGGTCGTTCCCAGACCAATCAGCCGAATTTTCGAGATCCAGTGCTATCGTTGACTGGATCAACAATAGTGATCTAGTCGTTTGTAACCCCCCTAACCAACACACCTATTTTAACCGTTCCAATAATGCCAAATCCATCATCGACCTCGTCATTGCTTCAGAGGATTTCTCCCCTTACCTCTTGAACCACACTTCTATTTCGAACCAGCACCTTGACATTTTGTCTGATCATCTTCCACTTCTTTTTTCATTCACTTTGGATGTAATATCTTCCCCACTACAACCCGCCCTTCGATCCATCCGTTCTCGGGACCTACCTGCGTTCGTTGTGGAATTTTGCGAGTCCAATTCCTTCCTATTTTCTTTAGACAATATACACACACCTCAGGTGCTGGACGACCTTCTTTTTTCTTTTCAGAATTCCTTTTCCAACTTTGCCTCGTCCTTTCTCAGCAAACGAAAACCGTGCTCGTACTTCGGCCCCAACACTTGGTGGTCCGAAGAGTGTTCAAAACTATATCGCGCTCATTGTCATAACCCCCAACCCAATTCGTGAAAACGCCTCGACATCGAAATCACCCACACCAAAAACACCTTTTTTGGCGCTCACCTCCAGCAGTCTGACGCTCGATCAGTCTGGCATAATCAATATCTGGGTACCGCTCGCCGCCGCTCCCCTATTAGGGCACTGCGTATGGCCAACGGCTCATTCACACTCACTGAGGATGAAAAGGCGTCCCTTTTCCGGGAAATGTTCTTCCCCCCTTTAGCGTCTATGCCGGAGGTCATCCCTCTCCCAGCCCTTTGCGACTTCAGGCCCCTTACAATGAGTGACATTCATGACGCACTTCGAGGTATTGACCAGGAAACCAGCCCTGGCAATAATCATATTTCATACAAACACCTCGCGTTACTCGTTGAACACCGCAGACAATTTTTCGTGGACCTTTTTTCTTTGTGTCTTCAACTTGGCCATTTCCCTTTATCATTTAAAACTTCGCTTGTTACCTTTATCCCAAAACCCAAACGTTCTGACTTTTCAGTCCCAAGGGCCTATCGCCCTATTACTTTGGTCGACACTATCGGCAAACTTTTTGAATGCGTTCTTTTCAATTTTTTACAACCCTTTTTTGAAACCCATAACCTTCTACCTGATGCTCAACATGGGTGTCGGAAACATCGTTCTTCCCTTATGGCTTGTTACGAACTCCTTTCCACCATCTTAACCCAACCATTCATTACCAGTGGTGGTGATCGCCTCGGAACCGTTCTGTGGCAACACCGCTATCTTATCACTTCTATTCTAACAGTTGACATCCAAGGATTTTTTGACAATATTTCTCATAATCGTCTTCTTAACAAACTCATCCTCTCTAATGTCCATCCCAACTTCATTCACGTTCTGTCGGCTTGGCTTAGGGACAGTCCCATTTCGTTTCATTTCAATAATTTCTTTTCCACTCCTTTTATCAAACCAAACCAAGGTGTTCCCCAAGGGTCTCCTCTATCTCCCCTCATTTCAGTTTTTGCTGCAGCAGATGCCATTTTGGCTTACAACTCTTGTTTCGGTCCACATCGCCCTTTGCTTGCGTATATGGACAATCATCTTCTTTATTCACGTTCTCTCAGTATCGTGACCAATTTAACCCGACTCTGTAACCAATTTCATTTTCTATCCTTCAATTCCAAACACTTGGTCTTTCCATTGACCCGGACGCCATCAAACTCCTTCACATTCTTCCGCATACTCGAGCGGCATCCATTACTTTTCGATCTTTTCTAAATGATTCTCCATCTTCTTCCAATGCATTGTTATCCTTACCCAATAACCGCGTCATTCCTCCTTCACGCCATCTTACTTGGTTAGGCGTAATCTTTTCTTATGATCTTTCGCCCAAACTTCATTTCCAAGCTCGCGCGAACAAAGCTCTATCTACCATTCATCAACAATCCTTTCTATTTCATCGTTCCAATGGCGCATATTTTCAATACGCCAGACTTTTATACTTTGGATTGATTCATTCGGTCGCCATCTACGGCGCTGTCCTTTTTCCTGATTCCTCGTTTATACCTTCCATTCTTCAACCAATTCAGAATCGATTTTTTTCATCATATCTTTCATAAAAACACCACTCCTGCAGTTGCAGAATCCTTTTTGTCATGCCCGCCTCTTGATCTTTTTATTCAATCCCTTTCTCAACGCTTCTTACTTTCATATTTTGCCCATTCAAAACATGACCCCGTTCCTCGTCAATATTTAACTTCCTCTCTTCTTCCTGGCGTTACAATCCCGAAATCAGTCTCTTTTCCTATATTTACCCAAATTCATTCTCGTCTAATTATGACTCCTATCCCTTCAGTAGCTCAACGCAACCGTGCTATTCGCGAGTTCAATTCTTTCTTTTTGCATCCCCCCCCTTATCAGTACTTTATTTTCACAGATGGATCCATCATTCCTGATGCCGATGGCTCTTACAATGGTGGCCACGGATTCGTTATCATGCACGATCACAAAGAACTTGCTGTCTTTTCCTCAGCAGTGCACTCTCGATCGAACATCTTGTTCGAGGAGCAGGAAGCGCTCATCGCAGCCATGCATCGTATCTCCCTCCTTTTGGTGAAATGCTTCACACCTATTCACATCCATATCGTTTCGGACTCGCTTAATTGCGTCGAACTTATCTTCTCCAACGACGCTCGACATGCGGAATTTATCATAACCTTCTGCCGTCTTTGCAGAATCTTTCTTGCCCTCCACCATGACACCTCACATATCACTATACAGTGGCTCCCCTCACACAGAGGAGTACTGGGCAACTCGAAAGCCGATAAACTTGCAAAGGATGCCGCCACCAAACCGGATCGCGAGTCCATCCCGATTTCTCTACCTAATTTGAATGCGCAAGTACAGCTTGACCTCCTTCGAGACTGGAAAGCCAGGATCACAAATCTTCGTGGACATCGCTCAATTCTCGAGCCGTCCTCGTTCATACTTTACCCAACGCGATCCCTCCGTCCGTTCCTGAAGCTTTCCCCAAGGAAAAAGATACACCGCTTAGTTCTTTCTCGCGCCGCCATCATAATGATGAACTCGCTCGATCTACATATTCGAAACCTCGAACCCCGTTGCCCTGACCCATTGTGCGTAAAACATGATGTCCATCACATGCTTAATTGTTGCCCTTTCTTTTCACTCATTCGAAACGGCCTCTTTCGTCAACGATCCCTTCCTATAACGTTTTCCGATTGGTTTCGCCCAAATAACTTTCTTTTACTTTTGAAATTTGCATATTTCTCATTCCGTCGACCACCCGACAGCATGCCTCTTATTTCTGATTTACCACCCTCCTTTTACCTTTAGCTACTACCATATCTATCTTTACATTCATCCTTTTTCCATATCAGTCCACCCATTTCTTGCGCGCTACGTAGTCTGTTTCTTTCCTGGTCCTTTCCGTAGCGGTTGGAGGTCTGTTAGTAGTAGATAGCAGAATATTATAATACTCAGAGCGCGTGACAGACGCGTCGCCCCGAGCTTTCCCTCCTACGCTGATCTTTAAGGATTTCAGCTACACAATGCATAGTTCGGACGCTTAAATTGCCAGCACATACCTGGACTATCAAGCTAGATACATAGTACTAGTTCAAGCTTGCGTTAATTACTGGCAACATGGATCATGCGTTCGCGTCCTTAGCGCATATTCGCATCCTGTTACTTCCTGTAGGGAATATGCAGCGATCATCATTCGAAAAGTGGGCAGGAGAAGTCAAGGAGTTTGAGGAGATACGACTCAGCGATGTGCCGGCTGACAGTCGAGATGATAGAGGTATGCATGGATCCTTAGGTCGCGTTCTGTTGCTACGCTAAACTTACATTCAGCTCGTTTCATGCCTAATCCACTTGCTACTGGGTCTCTCCTTCTGAATTTCGCTGAGCACCCTCCGCCATCTTCGCGCTCCAATCTGGACTTATTCCGTCCATCCGACTTCGCCTTGGGTATTGTTGGAATCGCCAGTTGTTCGCAGTCCGATGTGCTGTCATCAATATACTCTCAATTCAACGGGTCTCTTGCAGAGCTCTTCCCTTCAAACTCTATATTTCCGCTCGCGCAAAACTGCTTTGTGTTCGAGGAAGGGGACGGTAACACCAACTTGAACATTGGTAACCATATGCCGGGCCTGGTGGTAATACCAAGCATGATGGGAAACAAAAAATTATATATTGGCACTCTCTTAGCAGAGCTGTGTTCGAATATTCTAGGCGAATTCTCTATGATGGTGAGTACCGGTGAGTGATGCCAATGACGGTCAGATTTAATGTGTTGCGGGCGTGTCAGGTAAAAACACTGGAATCTCCGTCCGGTAGTGAGGCACTGAACGCCGGGCTCTTCGCTCGCATGCCTAACTATAAGGCAACCCGCGCATCTCTAGACGCTCATGACGCTGGTAGGTCATCCAGCGTCGCGTCTCCGCTACATAGCCTTCCAGAGAATGGCTTGCCTACTCGACAACTCGATCCGAGACTTAACATGAAGCGCGCTTCGACATTGGGACCTGGCATTATTGGATCAAACAATCGCAATTCCCAACAATTTGCACCTTCATCTAAGAAGCGCCAAAGCGGTGTCAGTACTGGCACAACAACTCACGCGAGGCTTTACAAAGTTTTAGGCGATCTATTCCTTCTAGCTGGCCGGACTATGGACGCCTCAATATGGTGAGCCTAGAAGTCACTGATGTCGTTCATTATGGTAAATCCAAGCTCAGGTACAATGAAGCAGTTATTGTCCTTAAGCAGCCACAGGACTTACCATGGCAAGCCTCCGCCTTAGAAGGCATGGCCGTCGCGGGTGTAATAGACGCTTGGTCTACGATCCATGGTCCGGTACGATTCCCACGTTAACCCTGCGCCCACGGAAACCTTCTGAACTCTCTTCCAGGCGTCTGCAAGCTCCCAGTCAGAAGAATCCTGGGCGGATTTTTCAGAAAAACTATCGCGGGCCACGTCCCTTTATTCTGCTGCGGCTGATATAGTCGACTCTGAGGGCTGTATGCCTGAAATTTCCTTCCTCTACATCACTGCATGCCTCCGCCATTCTTCACTTATGTACTACATCTGGATAGCAAACGGCCTGAACCCACTTGCGTTCGATGCACTATTGCATGGCCGGCTAGACACCCAGCATTCTAGCGGCCTCGTTGAATCGGCGAGGCTGCGTCCTAACTATTCGAGTATGCCCGCTGGAGTATCACGATCAGACATCTCAGAAATTCTGACGCAGGCTCATGGTCCTTGGCTATTGCATCTTAGCTCTCGTGAACGTATCGAAGCCCTACGAAGACTCGCCAAGATGTACTCTGGTTTGCGTTACAGACGAAAGGAAGCTTATATTCTGAGAGAACTCCTGGCCTGCCTAATGGATCTCGTAGTTCAAGGTCGCGAGGAAACGAGAGGACTATCTGATTTGAATTTGGGCGTACCCGATGGATCGGATTTGAATTCGATTGCTAGGAATGGCAGCGTCGGCATCCGAGAGAATGATGATGTGATCGGTAATGCCAGCATTTTACGACTCGTGAAATACGTCTGTGAAGTCTATGGCATTGACTTGGACTCTGTCAAGTTTGCTGTCGCAGATGACAGTAGTGGCATTAACCAATCGCAGGATTCATTGATGTCTCAGCAAGCCAAGCAGACGGCTCTGAAGCGGTCGAGGTTCGGACATAGGTGGCCAGAGCTTCAAGTAGGATTGGTCAGAGAGTCGCTTGCGGTCGCAGAAGCTTTGCCTGGTAAGTCAGCGTGCATAGTATTATGGACAAAAGAAACTGATTTGATGCAAAGACTATCCTGCTCTTGCATTGTTCGCCCTATCTGCGTTGCGAGATCTATATTCCTTGCTTGACTCTGAAGACCAGTTCCATTTTCATACTGCAGCCTCACGCGCGATGGCGACAGTAAGACGCAGAGGTGACGAAAGAAAACTAGAGTATTGGCTGGTCGAACTCGTTGTTAACGTGCGCTTCGTACCGTGAGTGCCATCCGTATCACAGCCTCCAGCTTTTCAAATCTGATTTGTTTCTCAAGGCTGTCTTTTATCAAGCTACCTCTAGAAAGACCATGGTCAGATATTCACACGCAGTCAGGAAGTGATGACGAGAAACTCGTGAAGGCGGATCCTTTCCTCTTCAACCCACGGCGTGCACTCAACAGCAAGGTTCGTCATCAGAGGATTAGTTTCATTTCGAGTGCTTACTCCTATCAGCGCCAAGCGCTTGCTGTCGCGAACGAACTCTTGGAATTTGTTGTAACCTTGGAAAATCCCTACTCCGTGGCTTTGGACATTCTCGAAGTGGAACTTAGGTGAATAAGTTGTCTATGTGCATAACTCTAGCTTACCTAGATGGAAACTTTCAGTACTTCTGGTGTTCCCTTTATTGGAAAACCTCAGCCTGTTGTCATACAAGGTAATTCGTTTGAGAGCGTAACCCTATCTGGTCAAGCAACAGAAGCGGGCACCCTTGTTATTCGTGGATGTAGCGTGCTATTGCCTGGGATTGAGCGACACGAGACACTGTTGCCTATACTCACTGAGGACGAAGAAGAAAATCGATTTCTAAAGTCTATCGCGCTCTTGAACGATGTTGAGAGGTCAAAATCGCCATCTCTCAACGATAGGTATAACAAAAAGCGCAAACACATCAGTGCAGTGGCTTCGGAGAATGGCGAGAAGGCTATCGGACCTCCAAAGTATCTGGAATTGAAGATCGCCCCAGAGCAACCATGCCTGCGCATCCGTAGAACATCGCTCACAAACGGTGCGGTCATGCTCTACGACGGGGAGACGTAAGTCAAGCTCGCTGATTCATGATTTATATATTGAGATGCGTACAATATTTACAGCTCCACTATTCGTCTGACTGTCGAAAACATATCCACTCTTCCGATTGATTTTCTTGAGTTGACGTTTGAGGATTCGACGAAGGCGTATCTCGAACAGGCGATGAATGACGATTTGAATGCATTTGATATGTATGAAACAGAGTATAGCTTAGTTCACAGGCCCGTCTTTTCTTGGGAGCCAGACAAGAATCGAAAGGACGTTCCTCCTGGCAAGGAGAGTGTGATCGTGGTTAAGTGCTTTGGGAGAGCGGGCTGGTGAGTCCTATGACAACTTCATACTTTATCTGTTGACATATAACCTCGTATGTAGTACCGATGGAACGATGCACCTATCGTATTCATATGCTCATCGACAAGAAGACAGCTTGAGCCCACCTCCGGCGGTCTTCTATACTCGGCAACTGTTGTTTCCAGTCCTCGTGACTGTCTATCAGATGTTAGAGTGCTCGGGAATGAACATTCTACCTGTTTCTGCTCTGACAGATGCAAGGGACATCCGGAATGAGTGGGATACACTACTGGCGGGTATTGATGATATTGGGTGGTGTGTGCTCGCATTGGACGTACAGAATATGTACGGTTTGGCGTTTGAAGTAACTCTATCATATAATTCGAAAGGTATGTTCTATTCACGACTAAATGCGCAACCAAACTCACATATCACACTGCTAGTATCAACCTCTCGAATCATTCCTCCAGGATCTACATACAAGTATGTCCCACGAATTACTTGACTATGGTTATCTGCTTACTGAAAACGTCGATGTAGATTACTGTTACCTATCGAAAGATTCTCTTTGACATCTTCCGCGTCGACTGCCCCGATCCCGTCATTGATGAACCGCCAGTTCGTTGTCACTGGATTAGCAGGCGAAGAAGACAGAGCTCAAAGAGAGCTTTTTTGGCATCGAGAAGAGCTTCTGAAAAGAGTGCATGCCTCTTGGAAAGAGGTTCGTCTAGTACAGTTCTATATTGAATTTTAGTATTCATCCTCATACAGGTTGCGGGATCTCGAACGGGTGAGCTGTCGCTGCGGCAACAACGCTTCACTCAGCCAATGTTAAATGCTCTTCGAATGGACGACATTCGCATCAGCTTGTCATTATCAAGCCTAGGTAACGACAAAGAATCGGTGCACTCTATTGCATCGAGTAGAGGGACCTATTCAACAGCGCCTAACGTATACGTGGCGGTGACAGCCAAAGTGCAGAATCTGACGCGTAAGTTGATCTGCTATTGGGCAGGATTCATTGCTGAAATATCGTATCGTGAAGCATCATCCCTCGTGCTTTCACTTTCTCTTAGTGCTGAACCCTCGGATTATTTCGCGTACGACGGTGTGCTGAAGGACATTCCACTGGGCCGTGTAAAAAGCCAAGGATCAAAGGAGCATCAGGTCGTAATAGTCTTCGTGGCGCAGGGCCAGTTCAAGATTTCAGCACAAGTCCGTACAGTTGTCGTTGGTCAAGAGGCAAGAGTATGTGGAACAGGTAGTGTTATGGTAGATTCACGAGTAGATTGAGAGCTAGGCAGCGGGTGCCACTTCTACGTGTTCTCGTCATTGCTGTAATATTTTTGGACTTATCTTTATTAAATGGTTGTGCGTTTCAAGCGTTGCTAACACTCTAATGGATGTTATTTGATGTTTGCATGGATGAAGTATGCGCGAAATTGAATGTAGGAAATACCCCAATAAATAAACGAGCCCAACGTTTGCGTTGGTACAACGGTCGTCATGGTCCTCGATACAACAGATTGAGAGGGATGGATACAAAGTTGACACTAGAAATCGTCCGGCTCCTGGCTGAACGTAGCTGTGTACGCCAAAATTGTCCCATACACAAGGCTATAGGAACGCTCTGTATCAGCCGACACGTCTCGCAAGCATTTCGTTGACAGACGACATACCCGCCTCCAATAATTGACATGACACATGCAGCCGGGTGGATGATCTGAGCGTGGGCGAGAATGAGCGGCAGCGCGAAGCCAGTGACGACAACCATGGACGTAATGAAGCGTCCGAGGTCAACCGGACCCGAGCCCTCCGCGTCCGTCGAAAACTCGTCCGAGCCGCAATGTGCGAAGATAGCGTTCGGAAGTGGCGCAACAACGAAGGTCAGGGCTGAGTATACATCGTAAATAACCAAAATAATGATGCAAATAAGACGTAGCAGCACAACTCACCGACAAGGAGAGGTAACCAGTTCGCCCACAGTGCGCACGATAGGATTATCAGGAGGAAACCTACGGCAAGGACGAAGGAGAGCAGAATCACAGCTACAGAAACATTGCATCAGACCTGAGTTATGTTACAGTGCAATGGCTCGCTTACTCTTTAAACCTGCAGCCATTGTGACCGGTAGTTTGAGATGGTGAACCGTGAATGAGACGCAGTGCTGCGTTCTGCGGTAAGGCTGTGGCCCGTGGGTCCATTTAGGGAAATCATTACACATACCCTTCCAACTGGATTCTAAGGCCGTCTTTATATTCTTTACTTTTCTTTCATACAAAAATGCCCGTAAGCTTTATCTACAATGACGACGATGGTCGGGACTCTATGAGTGAATGCGAGCCTATAATAAAATGTATGCATGGGAGCCACTGTAAACAAGGAGTGCACTAACAACGCCTGCTTTAAATGCGAATCACGTCTAGGCGATTGAGCAAAGCGTGAAAGGGCAGAGTAACTTGATGGCTAAACAGCAGATGTATGTTTCGTCCAAGTTCTTCTGACGATGTCGGGTCCGTATCTTCCAGTCAGGCACACTACGTGGCAAGCGGTGGTGTAATGCGAGGAATGAGCACTGATTACCAGAGATATTACTGGATTGACGCTGCACTGGCTAAAATGCACTGGTTGAACGTATAAGAACAACGAACTGGACTTGCAACGCACAGGTCATGTATCCGTCTAATCATCGTCGCTGGCTTCAGCCCGTTGACGCGACCTCGAGCCTGACGCCGCGACTCTCCGAGTATCATTGTCCTCAATGTCATACTGTGCAGCGTCTGCGGCGTCAATCCATTCCGAGTAGACGTCAATGGGCTCAGTCAAGTCTAACAGACGACATCAGAGGGGCAAATCTTGGACTCCGTTAGACACTGTAGCTTACGGTTAACTCTGCCCTGGAACCTCTGTCCACAAATCCTGCATAGAAGCGTCGCTACTCCTTCTTTACGGTCTATCTTGACATTTACAGACTTTTCGTGGTGGCAGAAGAGACAAGTGAACGTGGTATCTGAAGAAAGTGTTAAGCATGAGCGGGTAAGTATATGGTTTTACTAACCAAGGGGTTCCCGTCTGCGCGAAGCAGGAGTTGCGGGCTTCCTAGACGATTTCTTGCGTTTGCCCATGAGAGCTGCTGTGATCAAGCAGCTGAAGCAGAGCGGGCACACACTGTTGCTTACGTCACGAACGCCTGCATGTACATCACATGATCACACGCGTCAAAGTTGTTGTGCCGTGTACTCGGTGGCTAGCCGTTTGACGCGATTCCACTCTTGCAACGCCATCCTCTCTTGTCACAGCGATGGCAACTCGCAGGCCAGTCTCACGCACGCGAGGCTTGAATGGAACTATTGCATCTACAGCATCATCATCGTCTGGTGGCACTCGACCGCGTTCTGTTCTGGCGAAGGCACGCTCCGAACTCACCACACCAGTCGAGGATCCAAGTGAGACTTCGGGAGGGCTTATGAACACTTCACAAAATACTGGGAAGAAGGTGCAAGGCTCGAATGACGGAGGGGACTCCCATATACAGGTTGTCATTCGTTGTCGCAGGCGTTCCGAGCGAGAAGTACAGGAGGGCTCGCCTATTATCATTTCTTCTGAGGGACCGAGAGGCCAAAACATCACCATCGAAACTGCAGCAACTAGCTCTTTCCTAGGCGTCGTAACTCTTCCCCCGACGCGTACCTATCCGTTTGACGTTGTTTTTGGACCTGAAGCTGACCAGTCCATGGTTTACCAGGATGTCGTTCATCCAATGTTAGACGAAGTCTTGAAGGGCTACAATTGTACCTTGTTTGCATACGGACAGACTGGAACAGGAAAAACGTACGTCCCATTTGTCTTGTTTTACATGTTATCTGATCTGAGAGACAAAACAGCTATACCATGCAAGGTGATGTATCCCTTACACCACTTGGAAACCCATCCTCCCAGGCAGGGATGATCCCGCGCGCCCTCTTTAAACTTTTCCACCAACTGGAAGGAGCTGGCTGTGACTACAGCGTGAAGATATCATACGTGGAGCTCTACAACGAAGAGCTTCGTGACCTTCTTGCGACGGAATTTTCTGCTCCTTCGGGTTCTGTACAACCAATGAGCATGGGTGCGCCTAAAGATGCTCAGCCTGGCCTCAAGATCTTCGACGACTCCAGTAAGCGAGGTGTATTCATCCAAGGATTGGAGGAAACGCCGGTCAAGGATTTCAATGATGCCCTTGCACTGCTAGCGAAGGGCAGTCAGAGGAGGCAAATTGCGGCAACGAAATTCAACGACCATTCCAGCCGTTCGCATTCAGTCTTCTCAATTACCGTGCATTCCAAAGAGACGTCTTCACTAGGCGACGATCTACTTAAAGTCGGGAAACTTAACCTGGTCGATTTGGCAGGTTCGGAAAATATAGGAAGGTCCGGAGCAGAAAATAAACGAGCGCGAGAGGCGGGTATGATTAACCAAAGCTTGCTGACGCTTGGGAGGGTCATCAATGCTCTTGTGGACAAGTCGTCCCATGTGCCTTACCGGTACGTTTACCTCCTAGCTTCAAATGGCCACGAGAATTCTGACGGTCTTATAGCGAATCGAAGCTGACTCGTCTTCTACAAGACTCGCTTGGTGGACGCACAAAGACCTGCATAATAGCGACAGTTTCTCCTGCGCGGTCGAACATGGAAGAGACACTTTCTACGCTCGACTATGCTATGCGCGCAAAATCTATCCGTAACAAGCCTGAGGTCAACCAACGCATGTCCCGTAATGCCTTGCTGAAGGAGTATGTGGCAGAGATTGAGCGTCTCAAGTCAGACGTTCTGGCGGCCAGGGAAAAGAACGGGATTTACTTCTCTGAGGAAACATGGACTCAGCTCAGCAATGAACACGAGATGCGTCAAACTGAGGTGGAGGAATCCAAGAAACAAGTTGAGATTATCGAAAGTCAGATGAGGTCGGTCAGGGAGGAATTCGAGCAGAGCATCGCATTGCTAATGAAGACGGACGGAGAACTCAAGAGCACGAAGGAGAGACTCCGGACGCGAGAAGGAGAGCTGGTCGAAAAGGAAGGCGAGCTGAACAATGTCAAGGTTGCCTTCGAGGAAGAGGTGGTCGTGCGGAAAGCTCATGCAGCCACTGAGGATGTCCTTGATGACGTAGCCGATGGCTTGAAGAAGGTCGTTGAAGAGAGCACAAGCGATGTCTCTGGTCTCTTCAGCAAGATTGGTAAGCTCAACCAGCATACTTAAACGTAGTATCTACTGACAGAAAGCCCCAGAGCGCAAAATGCAGGAGTTTGACGCTAATTCGAAAATAATTAAAGGGCAGAGTGCACTCCTTGAATCAGAAACACGCTCCTTTCTGTCCACAGTGGAAACCTTCGTCAAGTCCGCAGAGCAGGCGGTGACGAAAACGAAATCCCTAGCGGAATCCTTCCAGAAGAAAGAACTGTCATCTCTGACTTCACATCGTCAATCTCTCGATGAGCAGATCAAACGCATTGGAAGCGCAGTTAAGACCATCCAGTCGAAGGAGGATGCTTCAGATCAGAACTTGACGAATATCTGGACTATAGTCAAAGAGGTCCAGGACCGGTTGGCTAACGAGTTGTCGATGTGGTCAGGCAGTACGCAGAATGACATCCAGGCGATGTGCGTTGATATCGAGGAGGCAATTGCTGTTAACTTTGCGACGGTGAGCAGGTTTTAATTTTGGCAGTTGCTAGCACTAATTCTAGCAGGCCGAGCAAGCTATACAATCTTTAGGGTCCATTATGGAAAAGCTTATCAAAGATGCTCGGTCGACTATCGAAAACGAACGCAAAGCAGCTGAGCGACAGAACGAGCTTGTGTCCCACGGGGCACGTTTGGAGATTGGGAGGCTGAAGGAGCAGAATGCTCAACTAAATGAGCTACTTGATTCTGAGAGGAAAAACGCAATGAAAGCGAGAGACAGTCTTGTCAAGCGTGTTTCTTCCTTACTAGTAGACTTCACTGAAGAGCGCGATCGAGGGCTCCGAGAGGTTGTTTTCGGAGTGCAGGAGTCAAACACCCAGGCAACGGAAAACATGGAGACCTTCGCGAAGAAGCATGACGTGTTAATGTGTGAGTCCGGCGCACGCAGTCGAGCATGGAGCACATCTCTGGATAAAGCCGCCATTGAGGGTGGACAAGCCAAGCTGTCCGCAACAGAGGTAAGTTGGTATTTGACGTTCAACTACAGCGATATATTCATGAATCTTTTAAGAATATGCACTCAGCTAGCACGTCAGTTCAAGGGGGGCTTTCTGAACTACGAAGCACGACGACTGCAGCAATTAAATCACATTCGGAGGGCATTATTCACGTTTCAAAGGCACTAAATTCTTGTTCAAAAGGTTCGTCCCGGCAAAGCTCTGCACTTCACAACTCTGTACTTATGTACCTTTTGTCTCGTAGTGTTCGAGCGGGAACACAAGATTAAGCGTGCTCGTATTGAGACCTCAACGCATTTGGCAGGGGATGCGCAAGCGTCTTTCCAGAGCACACAAGATGTGCTGGATTCGGCGACCAGAGAGTTTGACGCATTTGGAAAATTACTAACCACGGAGGTATGCGTGTATAATGATTCGACTTTGAATGCCAAATGAACTAAGGCTGCTTTCTAGTCGGATCATCTGCGTGACGAATTACGTTCTCATGCGTCCTCGGCCACTTCGCACGTGTCTTCAGTCCAGCAGTATAATCAGCACATACTCGAACGAGGCACCCGGCAGAACCCACCGACAGGATCAACGCCGCAGAAACGAAAATGGTCTTATATTGACAAATGGGAGAGGACGCAGAATCGCACAGATCTGTTGCGAGACTACCGAAGACAGCATGGCTCTACCGTTATTGAGAGCGCATACCAAGTAGCGCCGACGGAACATCCTGTCTCAAATGAGCAAGAGCTAAAGAACATAGAGGAGGAGATGGAGGAAAACAGCCAAGAACGGGATGAGGGAGGCGAGGACGAGGACGTTGCGCAGATGATAGATGGACCGGACGTCAAGGTAGAGGCGGAATCTGATTCACTGCGCGTATCGGAAACGTCTTCATCGAGCTCGATTCATTCGGATGAACCTGAAGAGCCCAAGCCACCGCCAGTAACAATACTACCTGCGCCCAAATTGAATCGTAGGGAAAGTGGAATCCCGATGAAAACCCAGCCGGTACGACCGACGCTGCAGGAAAAGTCCACAAATATTGTACCGGAAACCAGGACGAAGGTGACCAGAGCCTCACGAGTCAGGCGTTGATTGTTTCTATAATTTTATTGTTCGATTCTGCTTTTGCATATGTACTACGCATTCCTTGTACCACTACACCGCAAGCGTTTACAGTATACTATAATTTGACAGGTGGCAAAGTCCAGCTTACTAAAGACTGCCTGATTCGTACAAACGGTCGTAACGCGCGCACCGCGACGTCTCCTAACGCTCATTTAGACTGCACGTACGGGTGCACTGCCGTCGCAGCACTCTTTCGGTACAACGGCAACCCGTTTGCGTGGAAGTGTGACTTATAGCACACGCCTGTTGGCTCAGCCGCCATGGCGTCGTCAGCGAGCACGAATATTAAAGTCGTCTGTCGGTATGTACAAGCTTTCATGACCCGACGCGCGAGTTAAAAGACAAGGTTACAACTAGATTTCGGCCGCCAAACTCGATAGAGCAGAGGGAAGGCGGAGAGATCATCGTCTCCTTTGATGAGAATCTACGCACTGTCCAACTAAGGTCTGCGCAGACGGGTCCGGAGCGGGATGGCTTCACTTTCGACCGTGTCTTCCCCATGGGCACGCAGCAGGTCGAGATCTTCGAGTATGGTGTGAAAGAGTGCGTCTTATTATCTCTAAATCGTTTATGCCCTGCAACTTACTACATCTGTCAATGCAGTATCGTAGCAGGTGTGACATGTTCTTGCTAAGGCTGCTTTTGATCCTATATATGTATCTATGCTAAGCTTTACTTAACAGATGTTATGGATGGGTACAATGGTACTGTCTTTGCGTATGGTCAGACTGGAAGTGGGAAGACTTTCACCATGATGGTGAGCATTGTGTCAAATATTTACCATCATTTGTATCTTACAGTATGCAGGGTGCCGATATCGATAATGACAACCTCAAAGGCATAATCCCCCGTATTACGGAGCAAATATTTTCGTCAATTGTCGAATCAGATCCGCATCTCGAATACTTGGTCAAAGTGTCATATATGGAGATTTACCTGGAGCGTATACGCGATCTGTTGGCACGTAAGCACTGCCCATCAGAGCCACGTCCAGCTCGTGGCATACTAACTACTTTACAGCCCAGAATGATAATCTACAAGTACACGAAGAGAAGAATAAGGGCGTTTACGTTAAGAATCTTTCCGATTATTACGTGGGTAGCGCAAAAGAGGTGTATGAGATCATGAGGCAGGGCGGTCAGGCGCGAATTGTATCGGCTACAAGTAGGCAATTCGCCTATCTACATGCTCAGACCATGCTGCTCATATCTATGGTCCTGTCTAGACATGAATGCAGAGAGTTCGCGATCGCATTCTATCTTTCTGATCACCATTAACCAGAGGAATACGGACACCGGTGCGCAGAAGACGGGGAACTTGTATCTCGTCGATTTAGCTGGCTCCGAAAAAGTTGGTAAGACGGGAGCCTCAGGTCAAACCCTCGAGGAAGCCAAAAAGATCAACAAATCGCTTTCGGCTCTCGGAATGGTCATTAACTCGCTCACAGATGGGAAAGTACGTGATTAGGAATAACGATTATAGCAAAACATCTCTAATCGTATGTTTTTGGCGCTAGTCGACGCATATCCCTTACCGTGACTCGAAACTTACGCGTATCCTTCAAGAGTCTCTTGGTGGTAACTCTCGTACTACTCTCATTATCAACTGTTCTCCTTCGTCCTACAATGAAGCCGAAACCCTCGGGACCCTTCGCTTTGGTATTCGTGCCAAGTCGATCAAGAACACTGCTCGTGTCAACGCCGAGCTCTCCCCTGCCGAGCTCAAAGCCCGCTTGAAGCAGGCACAGGCAGCCAACGCGTCTTTCCAAACCTATATCGCCGCACTTGAAGCTGAATTGGCTATCTGGCGTAGCGGGGGCTCCGTCGACCAAACGGAGTGGGCTTCTGCAGACAAGACCGGTACTCCCGCGCCGCCTAAGAAGGCTGCCACGCCTTCTACACCCTCGTCGGCGAGAAGCGTGACGCCCATTAATCCAGTTATTGAGAGCCTGCGTGGAGAGCTCGACAGTCGACCGCAGACTCCGACCGTCGTCGGCTTGGACAAGGATGAAAGGGAGGATTTCTTGAGGCGCGAGAACGAGCTAAGCGACCAGCTCGCAGAGAAGGAGAGTGCGTTGGTGGCTTCAGAGAAGGCTCTGAAGGAGACTCGCGAAGAGCTAGCATTCTTAAAGGAGCAGGAGCGTTCGCTTTCGGCGGTGAATGCTTTGCCTACTTGAGTTTATTGCTCTTACTGATTTATTGTTATCCACAGGAAAACAAGTCTATGTCGACTCAGCTGAACGACTTGCGTCTGCAAGTAGAGCGTCTCGACTACGACAACAAGGAGGGTGGGATCACTATCGACATTCTTAAAGAGCAAAACCAAGATGCTACTCGCGAGCTCGAGGAGCTACGCCAGGCTATCGCTGATCTTAAGTCGAATCAGAAGGATCCTTCTCTTGAGGATAAGGAGAAGAAAAAGCAAGAGAAGATGGCCCTCATGATGGCCAAATTCGATACTGTAAGTGACCTCTTCCTGCTTTAGTTTTGGTCAAAGCGATTTGATTACTATTCTAGCAAGGCACTTTCTCTGAAAAGGACGAGTCTTTGCGAGCGCTTCTTGTCAAACTTGACTCCATTGACCCTGAGAATGGCGCCTCTTCGCTGACTGCTGACGATCTCACTCTTATTCGCCGCCAACTCTCTGAAGGACAATCACTTGTGCGCGAGACCGTCGAGCGCCTTCGACAAAGTCAGGAGGAGAACGAAATGATTACGCGCAGGCGCGACGAGGTAGAGTCTCGCCTTGCTGCCCTCGAAGCAGAGTATGAGGAGCTGCTCGAGAAGACGATCAACGACGAAGAAACGAGCAACGTCGACGTGGCAGAGTCTATGGCTGAACTGAAGGTCGGAGTTAGACCTTTGGATTGGAAGACATTGATTAAATGTTGCTTTTACAGAACAAGCTCGAGGCGCAGTACGCCGCGAAACGCGATGCTCATTTGAGCGAAGTCGCAGATCTCAAGCAGCAACTTGAGATGCGCCAAGCTGACATCAGAGGCCTCCACTCTTCTATTGATGGGTTGAAGGGTGTCAACGAGGAGTTGAAGGTTCGTCAAATCATAAATTTATAACATCGGACTCCAGATCCAATCGCCGATCTTCCCTCAGCGCGCATTTGCTGTCACCTCGGCTGGCATCGAGGGCGGCAAGAACCTGGCAGAGAGCGCGGCCGATCTCGAGCGGACGCGCAAGGCCATCAATGTACAGCTTGCTGAATTCGACGGTGTCAAGAAATCTCTGATGCGCGATCTGCAAAACCGCTGCGAAAAGGTTGGCTTGCCCTGGTACCTTTCCTTTTTGGCTTAGCTTGCTAATTTAATGTCGTTATCACTTTCCAAAAGGTAGTTGAACTAGAGATACAGCTCGACGAAATTAAAGAGCAATACAATAATGTGATCAGGAATAGTAATAGCAAGGCTCAACAGAAGAAGATGGCGTTCTTAGAGCGTAATTTGGAGCAGCTAACGCTGGTGCAGAAGCAGGTATGTTCTCGTCATGTTTTACTTATTGTTTCATCTGCTAAGGTATTCGCATGATCATAAAGCTTGTAGATCAGAACTCTGCTCTGAAGAAGGAGGCGGGTATCGCTGAACGGAAGCTGCTAGCGCGGAATGAGCGCATCCAGAATCTTGAAGCGCTCCTGCAGGATGCGGATAGGAGGCTTGCTGTTCAGAACCAGAAGTTCGAGGAGCAGTTACAGGCCGTCAAGGACAGGCTTGACCAAGCGCGAGGTTTGCATTCCTTTACCCTTTTATAATCTCGTTCCTATTTGATTTTGACTGTTTCTTTCTTACAAACAGCGCAAAAAGCGGCTGCTTCATCACCGATTAGCTTTGGGCGGATAGCTAAGCCATTACGAGGTGGCGGCGGGACAGCGACCACCCCAAGTTCCACGATGGGCGCATCCTCTCCATCCGGGTTCCCAGGGAGCGTGAACCCTCTTGCTCGGGTGCAGAACGAAGACTCGGGGTACGTGGAGCGCCAGTTGAATTCTTTGCTTCCGTTTTGCCTCCGCTGCACGGCTTTTACTGATGTTTCGGCTTTTCCTTTTGCCCCTTGCATACAGAGGTTCAGGTAGGTTGATTTGCTATTTGAGTCATTTGCCCCCGCTGAGGCCAAAACGCATGCACAGGGAAGAGGGCGTCTTGGTTCTTCTCGTCAAGTGCGACAGGGCGGTGATACCGAGTTACGATTATATTAGTTTGTGTTTGACTAGACAACATATACCCCTTCCGCTGCCGCCTCACTGCTACGCACTACTACTAGTAATACTGGACTTGCCCCGAACGAATGACGATGACCATTTTCGCAGAGAGAAATTGAGATTATGACCGGAGATCTGGACCGAAAGGGATTGTATTGGTGATAGACGCAATAGACTTTGATGCGGAAGTCTCGGCCTTGATTTACGGACCCTTTTGGTGCGGCCCTGCCGACGTGGCACTGGCACGATCCTCAGTCCCCAGTTGACTTGAATTCAGCGCCATTCGACTTAGACCCGATGCACTTCATGCTTCTCCACAGCCTGAGCCCAGTGGCTCCGGAGCTTGAGTTCGCCTGATAGCTCTAGACTAGCGACGGGCTTCCCCACGGCAGCGGCGGCGGACGGGTGCAGCTTGGCGGCCATAATATTTGTTTCTGATTTGTTCCGTTGTGATGATGATCAAATTTTATTCATCTTCACACCATTTGTGGGCTCACCACTAGTACTTCTTCCGGACGGCTTCCCTGCTTCTTGAGCCTTCTTTCCTTGACGGGGATAGAGAAGGCGATTTGCATTTTGACTTTGACTTTGCGGCACCTCCGTGGCGTACGCCGCGATGTCTGATTATTCTTGCCCATATCGATGCGACATGCCAGGTGAGTGGGAGTACTAGTCCAGCAGGTGCTGAATTCAGTCCCGAAACCGTTTGGAGAGTATATATATATTCTCGGCATGCGCAGCACCTAACGGAGAGGTGTGCGGCGGCTGTGCAATAGATTTTTCCATTGGAATACTGCTTGGGTTTCAAGTATATCATCATAGCTCCAAATTAGTGTTCTGCGCGTTTTTCCGCCAATTCCATTTTCGCCCTATTTTTTGCTCCCTACGCGCCTTCCCCTTCTCGTTTGCCGTAGCCAGTCGGACGGACAGAGTGCCCTGTCCGTTCACGGCACACCGTCACTCCTTTTCACTCTCCTCATCCATCCTGTACACCCCGACGTCCGACATACACAAAGTCAGCTACGTACCAGGCTGACGATCGTTGTCTGTGTAAGTTTCTCGGTCCGCTGCCGAGACGCGTTTGCCTCCGTCGTTGACCGACGCGTCTTGCTACCTCGTTCACTCTCCAGACAGCCTAATTTACGCCTTTTCTGGCGTCCGACCGTGTTTCCTTTCAGTTCGACTATAATCCTTAGTCAGTGCACCGTGGTCACGCATCCGGAGTAATCAGAAAAATATTAGCATTTTCGGGGTATTTCAGTGAGTGTTTGCTGTACACAGGTTTCGCTCTGCGAATATTCATCTTTTCTGGTCAGGTCAGCGCTGATATTTCGCAGTCCTCGTGTCTTTCACCGCAGTCAAGAGCACTTTCTCGGACCGGTTCGACACATTTACTCTACGCGCCTCGTTTTTGTGCGCTTTACGTTTCTTTCCTTTCCTTTATTCAAGCTAATGTCTAACCCAGTTCCCAGGAAGACTTCGGGTGCTTCCAATCGTTCCAGCAAACACTTGCCACTAGGTTCACCTGTTGTATGTCATTATCCTCACTCGTGGCAGTTTACAACGTGGCTCTCCAAGCCGTGTTTTCTCATCTCCTTTCATTTCCCTCTTTCTCCAGATCTACAGTGAACCCAGTCCAGTATCGTCTGCGACTGAAAACGCATACGCTATGGGAATGAATTCCAACGTTGGACTCAAAGCCTTGAACTCCAATTGGCAGGTGAGTACGAGATGCTGGTGGCGTTTTCCACACGATTTGAGAGGCGTTTTCTTTGTGCAGGTGTGGGGTGGACCAGGTTCTCAAAGACAGCCTTCGGGTTCGTCAAATACGAGTGTCGCTGATGTTACAACCTCTCAAAGAGATGCTTGGGCATCTCCGCGTCCTTCAAGTGGGTCTTGGGAGCTTACCCAGAGCAATGACCATGCCGACAGTCCGCAGAAGAACGAGTATTCCCAGCTGGTAAGTGCTTTGACTTCCGTTGATTATCACGCTGTCACTGACTGAATATAAAATCGTTAGGATCCCCAATCCCCTATGAATCATGGGCGGCAGAATAGAGCGTCATCAGGTCTAGGCTCGCGAATTGTAAGTCTTAGACACTGTATGGCTTGGCTCGTCCTCATGAATTTAAATAGGATGAGAGGGCGTCAGGAGTGAAATCTAATGCACGCTATAGTAGCGCCTCTTCGCCGACAGCTGTCGGTTTCAATGCAAACGTCCAGTATGGCAACCAGTCAAACGGGACATCTGGCTACGAGGGTGCGCATGGCTCTGCATCGGTAGATGACTTAACAATGAGTCTACGCGGCATGGCTGTTGGCGAGGACTACAGTAACCAAGGGTCCTCTTATCGGCAAGCGGCAGCCATGCCACAACCTCAGACGGCTCCCCCTCCCGTCCGTGCGCCCCACATAATGCAACCGCATCAAGCACGTCCCTCTTTCAGTGGATACAACCCTCAGGCAGATTACACCGCCTACTACGCCGGCCCTTCTGGATTGGATTACTCCTACAGCTATGACACCTACCGTAACAACTCGGATGCATCTATTTACGGTTCCCCTGTGCCAGCTAGCGCGACCCCGCCGACTGCTAATGTCTATCACGGAATGCCGACCTCGGCGGTGCATCCAGTTCATGCTGACTTGCGACAAGCCACTGGCATGTACTACGACTTCTCTGGCTCTGCTCGTCCCCCAGCGTCGCAGTACTATTATTCGACTCAGCCATTGATGTACGCGACGGCCGCCCCTCATTCGCCTATGCAGTCAACGGCAATCCCGCAAATGGCCCCGGCATCATTGTCTGATAAGAAGCGGGAACTTCAGGTCCGTTCCCCTTTGTTCTAGAATACTACGAAAGATGGCTGATTTCTCTCGGTTAGTATGCTATTCAGCAGCAGCAGCAATTGAATCATCAGCTGTATGCTTCGGTACGTCACTCGACGCCATCGCCGCACGGGCAGCCGTATGGCACGCCCGCTGACTTTGCTGGTCAGATGCCGATGATAATGCCCGGCGCAACGATGTTTGGAGCTCCTGGCCCAGGAAATCAGGCGCTGACGCTGTTCCAGCAGACCTTGAACCACGGACGAAAGCTTGATGTGGGTGAGGCGCCGAGTATTACTCTCAGAAGTCCCCTCTTGGACGAGTTCCGTGCCAACAAATCGCGGAAGTGGGAGCTCAAGGTTCGCTGACGTACATAATTTTTTAATATGACAGACGTAACTGATGATGACACTTAGGACATATTCGGTTATGTAGTTGAGTTCAGTGGCGATCAGCACGGTTCGCGCTTCATTCAGCAGAAGCTCGAGACCGCATCGAGCGAAGAGAAGCAAATTGTTTTTGATGAGATTGTCCCCGGCGCTGCTCTGCAGCTGATCCAGGACGTTTTCGGAAACTATGTGAGCGCCTTTCTTTCACCGCGACACCTCTCTGATGCTTATTGACTTTTATGTAGGTGATTCAGAAGCTCTTTGAGCACGGTACTCAGATCCAGAAAACCATTCTGGCGAGTACGATGGAAAACCACATTTTGGCGCTGTCGTTGCAAATGTACGGTTGTCGCGTAGTCCAGAAGGCAAGTTTCTTTCGTCAGTCTATGACGATTTGCATATATTGATCTGCTGTTAGGCCATCGAGTTTATTCTCCCGGACCAACAAGCCACATTTGTGAAAGAACTTGAGAATCATGTCCTTAGATGCGTCAAGGACGCAAATGGCAACCACGTAAAGATACTTTCGGATAATTCTGCTTTCTGCCGTTCTCATACACTACTTGCAATGCAGGTTATTCAGAAGCTCCTCGAGCGTGTGTCGCCAGAGCGTTTGGGCTTCGTTCAGGCCTTCAAGGGCAGTGTGTATGAGCTTTCGACGCATCCATATGGCTGCCGCGTCCTTCAGCGCGTCTTCGAGCATCTCAGCGAGGAGCAGACCCGCCCTCTTCTCGATGAGCTGCACAAATACACAATTAACTTAATGCAAGACCAATTCGGGGTAAGCATCGTCAGATTGTATCATTGTTGCTGAGCTAACGTGCAAGTCGAAATGTAGAATTATGTCGTGCAATTTGTTCTGGAAAATGGACCCGTGCAGGACCGTATGCTTATCATCGCGAAGCTGCGCGGCCAGATGCTGCAGATGGCCAAGCATAAATTTGCATCAAATGTCTGCGAGAAGGCTCTTATCATGGCTGACCCCGAACATCGTCGTCTGCTCATCGAGGAGATGATGGTCCCGAAGACGGATGGTGTCAGCCCAATCGTAACTATGATGAAGGACCAGTATGCAAGTGAGTGGATAAGGTTGTTGCCTCTTATGACTTGTTGCTCACATATTGTGTAGACTATGTGCTTCAGCGGGCGCTGACTGTCGTCGAGGGTGAACAGAAGGAGGCTCTCATCTCGAGGATCAGGCCTCAGTTGGCGACGATGCGCAGGTACTCAAGCGCTTACAGCAAGCATCTTAATTCCAGTAAGCTGTGCTTCTAAATTGTACGTTGGTGCATTCTTACTGATCGCTTGTATAGTTGAACGTCTGCTTGAAAAGACTGCAGCCCAGTCCTCATCCTTGGATCCCAATACTATCTTAGGGCCCGAAGGCGTGCATCCAGAAGGCGAACGCGCATAAGCGTTATAATAATCTGCAAAGGAAATTCAGTATAATGCGGTCTCATTGATTTTACATTCGTTTCTGGCATCAAAGCATTCACGGCTACATATCCTCGCATCAGCTCATTTTCCTATCCATCTACGTTGGACTTGATCAACTTATTATTGCAATGTTTTTCTGTCACATACCTTGCCCCTTGCTCTCTTTACCTTGACATATGCTTTTCACAGTCTATTAGTAATTCCCGCATTTACAATTCTTTCTCTGCTTTTGCTTTCCGTCACTAACACACGTTTAGTCCTCGCTCCTTTTCTCATGAACATTCTTCATTCAGTCGCAGTACTTCATACTCATCGTATAATAGAATCAAGTCCGTCTGCAATTACTGCGCCCCTGTCATCCGTTTTTATAAATGAAGTGCGATACCTTTTTTTACTCAGCCCAGCTTCCCCGTCGATCTTTGAGCGCGTCGTGGGAAAACGCGTTTATTTTGGAAGAGAGACTCCACGTCGACGTCCGTTCTCGTTGTCACCAGTGTGCTCTGCATCTGCCAAAAGGCCAGCGAGTACTATGGGCTCTGTTGAGGCTGCAGCCAGCCTATTTGGCTCCTCAGATTCCGGCTCGGACTTGGACTTTTTGACTGCACCAGAGGGACCAAACAGCGCGTCCGACTCTCCGTCTGGGGCGGGTGCCGGTGCCAGCGACGAGCTCTTTGCGAGTCAGGACTCTTCAAACTTGTTTGATGCTGTTGTAAACGGAGGCGCGGCGTCCTCACTTTTCGAGACCCAAGGAGAGACAGAGACTCACGCGTACGACCAGAACGGTACGCACGCTGCTCAAGCTGAAGCGTATCCACCGGAGAACGCATATGCTTATGGACAGGAAGCTCAATCGACTTCCGACTACGATGGAGGGGCTTATAATGGTTATGATGAGGGCTGGTATGATGAGCTCGGACAGTGGCATGCGTATGAACAGCAGGGAACGACGGGCGACACAGGTACGTGTAGCCGTAGCTAGACATTCTTTTTTCTGCTACTGATAGGCGTCAACTTGTGCAGGCAATAATGCACCTTTGGGCCCCGCGGAATCATACGGGAGTGCTACAAATGTAGACTCTTACAATGGTTACAGCTCGAGCTCGTATGGCGTACAATCCAGTAATAACTCGTCTGCGTACGGATATCAGTCGACGTCCTCTTATGTTCCGTCCTCGACTTCGACGCTGTCGAACTATGACCCGTATAAACCTGCTACTCCTGTAGCGCAGCAGCAGACAAACGCATATGGCTATACTACAACGGCGCCCTCCTATGATCCTTATAAACCTTCGGAAGTCACCTCGCAGCAGGTTCCGACGTCATCATATTCAGCGGCGATCTCCTCTCCATACGAGCCGTATAGACCTGCCATATCTGATACTCGCTCAGCACCCGCTGCTCTACCTTCAGGACCGCCCCAGTCAAGCTCCTTTGCATCCGGCGGGACCTTGATTCCACCGCGCAGTACACTAGAGACATCGAAGCCGCCAGCATCCCCATACCGCCCGTCTACGCTCAATGCCTACGACCCTCCACTGCCAGCTATCAAGCCGAAGAAGTCAATGACTGCAAGTGCTTTGCAGTACCAAAGCAGCCCGTACAGTCCTCAAGGAGCGACTTCTCCCCTACCTCCTCCCCCCGTACGGTCGTTCGTTTTCCCTCCTCGCGGAAATCCCTCTCTCCCTTCTGGACCTCCTCCCCCTCTCCGATCCCCGGTGTACTCCCCGCCGAAAACATCTGCTATGTCATATGTGCAGCCTTCTTCATCGACTGTCGAACGCTCGGGTTCGCCCTATGATCCGCCACTCTCGCGTCAACAGGAACCTCCAAAATCTTACGCTTATGCAAATCACGGCCATGTTGGGCATTCGCAGCTTAATGGGCGATACTCGTCGCCTGTTTCGACCTCGACTCCTGATGGACATCCTGCAGTTGAAAAGCAGCAGACAGGCTATTTTTCTGGTATTGCTGACGCTCCGCAAGAGGAGCACGGGTCACGACGTACCTTTGCGCCAAACCATGTCAACAACACTCAGGCTTTAGAATATGAGGTCACTGACGCTACGATCACACAAAGCGAGATTATCCAGGGGCAACATGTGGAGCGCGTGGAGGAATCTCTATATGCCGCTGGTCCCGATATCAGCCATTTAGAAGCAGTTGAACTTGGTGCATCTTCGAGACCAACCTCTCCCCAGTCGTCCTCTAGTCCGAGAAAGACACATCAAAGCGCGTTCCCAGAAAGGCGTGCACGTATGTCGCCAGACGTCGCCACGCATTCTGGAAGCTCTCAGCGCGCCATTTCCCCTGTCAGTGAATCAGGTCGTTCCCATCCAGGCTCAATAGGCAGAAGTTCGCCAGCCACCAGTCGTACGGGAACTGTATTGGTTGGCCAGACTTTCTCTGCGCTTGATGAGCAGAGTCTGCAGCACAGTGAACCCTACAGCTTCATCACGCGAAGCTCTCTGGATAGAGTTGGCTCACCGGGTACTCGTTCCGCTGGATCGCTTGGAGGGTATGCAGGTGTGTTCTAAAATTCTCACATCAGACAGTAGAAACTCACGTTAAAGAAATGTAGTTCCCCCGCCGACTTTGCCTCCTAGCTCTTACTTGAGCCAGGATCAGACTGTCGTAGACCTCTCAAGTGACACTTCTTCGGTTTACGGGCGACCCATTTCACCTCCAACTCAGCCAAACTTCTCGGTTGCACCATCTACTGCCGTGGCTTACGATCCGTATAAGCCAAAGCCTTCTGAAAAAATTGCTCAAACGGTCTCTCCAGAGGTGTCTTTACCTCCTGCACCTCCGCCTTCCGACCCTTATTCTCCATCTAATCAATACGCTTCACCGCGAGGCAGCTTCGAAGCTCCTCCAATCCGTGAGCGATCGATGAGCAATATGTCTTCCTTCTCCGCATCGTCCGCTGCTTCGTACGATCCTTACTCTCCCTCAGCACAACCAGTCAAACGACAAGATCCCACGCCTTACGCTGGTAACAGCTATAACGTCCCTCCGGCGGCACACCCGTTCAGCCCTTTTGTGAATGGAGCTGCTCGCACATCCTTAGAGTCCTCTTATTCTCCTCCACCTGTTACAGGTCCCTACGCACCATCTCCTTCGTTATTAGGCACGAACGATCCTTTGGGAAGAGCGAGCGCCAAAGTGCCTGTTGTTAGTTTTGGCTTTGGAGGGAAGCTTGTCACCTGCTTTCACTCCCCTCCAACCTTGGAAACTGGGTTTGATGTCGCACTTTCGTCGCGAAAATGCACCGACGTTCATGTTCGGTCGCTCCACAAAGCTATCCCTGAGTCTGCTTTAGATGTTTCTTCCGCGGCGTATCCTGGTCCGCTTTTTGGTGATCCGGGTTCGCCAGTCACGACGCTTGTGCGGACGACGACCTCGGCTAATGTGAAGAGTAAAACGAAGAAAGCAAAGGTCTTGACTTATTTGGACGAGCGTGCGGAGGAGTTGGAGAAGGGTCTGGGATACTTGACTGCTGGTAGCATCGACAAGAGGCGAGCCGACGGGAAACTAGCGCTAGTGCGGTTGCTTCGCGCCCTGGTTGAATATGACGGACAACTTCATGGAAGGTAAAGTAAACTCGTGTGTTGCTTAAGCTCGATCTAATGGGATAATCACAGTCCAGCGGCTGAGTCTGCAGCACGAACAGCTCTGTTACCTCGATTGGCAAACTCTCAGGATGCCGCAGGGTCGAATGCGTATTTGAATGCGCCTACAGGAGCATCCTTAGCATCTGGGACGTTCGGATCAGCGAATAGTAACGAGAAACCATTGGTTGAGTATGCCGTTCGGGCTTCTGCGCTCGAGACTCTGCAAGACTTCCTTCTGCGGGGTGAGAAGCGAAAGGCATACCATTACGCTCTGGACGAAAAGATGTGGGCACACGCCATGGTGATTTCTAGCAGTATAGATAAGGATGCCTTCAAAGAAGTTGTCAGCGAGTTCATACGCACCGAGCTAGGTGTGAAGGCTGGATCTCGCCCAGAGGCACCTGTCACTAATGGCCAAGAGAGTTTGCGCCTTGCGTACAGTCTCTATTCGGGACAATCGTCAACAGCAGGTAATGTTACATACTTTTCACCTCTGAACTTGACCACTCAACTCTACGATAGTGCAACATCTCTTCCCTACAAAGTCTCTACAGGCAGGGCCTTCGTTGACTCTTCAGCCTCCGACCCCGATGAATAATATGACGCCTCTGTCGCCGAATTTCCCTCCACCGTCGCTTGCGACGAACATTCCTCCAGAAATTCTATCGCAGTGGCAGAAGTATGCCGTCATGCTTTTCTCTGGTCAGATGGGCACGGAGTCGTCGTCAGCCTTGACTACGCTTGGTGACTATCTTGTCAGCAACGATTGGGTGGAGGCCGCGCACTGTTGGTCAGTCCGCTGTTTCTTCCGGAAAGGATAACTTGCTAACGTCAATTACTAGTTATCTTCTCTCGCCCCAGTCATCTCCTATAGGCGGTGTTGGAGCACCCTCCGTTAGGATCGTTCTTGTCGGCTCACATAGTCCTCACCGCAACGTGTTATTCTCCGCAGATCCTGATGCTTTCATCTTCAGCGAGATAGCTGAGTTTGCATTATCGTTGCACAATCCTGCGAAGGGGCAAGAAGTGTTCACAGGCTTCCCTCATCTTCAGGCTTATCGACTTATCCGAGCTCTCCAGCTTGCAGAGATGGGTCAGAATACTCTTGCGAAAAGATACTGCGAAGCAATCACGGGTGCCGCGTTCCGGCCTTCGCCTTATTTCTCCCAGCTCTTTTCAGATCAATTGAAAGAACTCTACAATCGCCTCAATGGAGTCCCGGAACTTGACAAAGCTAACTCCTGGATAGGTGGGAAGATAGCGAAGCCGAGCCTTGATAGTATCGGCGATTGGTTAGGAGGCACTCTTTCGAAATTTGTCGCTGGAGAAGCAGAACCCTCTTCGCCCGTTGCGGGAGAACATCCTTCGGCCAACAACCCTGCTTATTCTGGTGCATTTTCTCGTTTCAGTAACATATCCTCCACGAACAATTCCAGAGGGCCTTCTCCAGCGCCTTCACTTGCTAACGTCGGTGCCCCGTCGAGTTCACTTCCTGGAAGGGCTGGTTCAGCCATGGCTGTTGGGTCTATTTCTGCTTATACACCAAATAATCGTTCATCGTCCGCTATGGACTATGAGAGACCTGACTCGAGAAAGAACACACCACCGCCGAGAGTTTTCTCCGCAGATTCGAAGACAACTTCACAGAGTCTATCTCAAGCGATGATAGGCTATAGTTATGGTGGGAGCACTAGCGAGAGCCATCTCGGAAATGGTAGTGCGGGTCATCAGGAGGAAGACGGTAAGCCTCAAGAGGCAGGCTGGTGGAGTTCAGAATACGGAGACGCTAGCACCGCAACCCCTACTGCTTCGTCGTTTTTGAATGCTGGTTCACAAGCAACCTCGACGGAGTCTGGATCTGGATTCATCTCGCTGATGGATGACTACAACTCATTTACCCCTTCCCCTTCTGCCACGACATCTAGCAGTAAAAAGGTGGACGACACTGACGACCTCGATGATGACCTGGGCCTCAGCAATTCAGCTTCGAAGAAAAAGGAGAAACAGCAGGAGTCTGAGGATGACACCAAGGCAGAGAAAGAGGAGGTGAAGGAAGTACCCAAGAAGCCAGGTAATTTGCTTTTAATGTCTGAAAGAGAGCAAGTTCTAACAACTACGCACTAGACATCAAACCTAATGCTTCGAGTTCTAGTTCGTGGCTTGGGCGTTGGTTTAGCCGACCATCATCAGCGAATCCGGGTCCTGTCAAGGCTAATCTGGGCGAGGAAACTACATTCTATTATGACAAGGAGCTGAAAAAATGGGTTAACAAAAAGGCAAGTATGAATTTTAATCCTTGTCGCATCGAATATTCAAGCAGCATTTCTTCAGGCCGGCGCAGAACCTCCCAAACCCGCTGCTCCACCACCTCCGCCCTCCAGAGCGCAAACTGCGTCTCCTTCAAGGTCCATGCACCCGTCGAGCTCCGGACCTCCACCACCTTCTCCTTTGCCACCTCCAGGTCGCCCGCTGTCGGCGATGGACGCAGGCTCGTCTCTCCCGCCGAGAAGGACAATTCAGCGAGTACGCTCCAATTTGATTCCGGAAGAGGGCACAACCGCATCTGCTCCCTCCACTCCTGCTGTCATGTCTTCATCGTCTGGCCCACCACCTACCGGCCGGCCCAAATCTGCTGCGAAGAAAAGTGTGCGCAGTCGCTACGTGGACGTTTTCCAACAACCTTCGTAGATCTCTCTTTTCGCTGAGGATATCTGTAATATTATTCGCATATGCTTGCTAACTAAGTCTCGGATGGCACATAATAAAATCTGTTATAGTCGAATGGTCAATGCTTAGGACAACCTTACTTCTCGATTCTCGGCCCTCGTTGGGACATGTAGCGCCCTTGTTCTTCAAGGTTCTGCCCACTTGGGATGAGGCAACTGGCTTAAATAAGCATCTAGCCTACTGACACGCAAGAGCAAATTCAGAAAACATAAGAGAACGGATATCCTGGTCGATTCACCGTTAGTACTGGAGCTCCACGTACGACATAAGATCACTGACCGCCATTTTTGATCTTAAAATCCTTGATCAGTGCAGAGAAGGTAATAATAATCAGGACGGTGAAGGCATAGATAGCCGCCCTTTGAACTGGCTTCTTCCTTTGCCGTGGGGCTCCCAAGATCAGCCCGAGGAAGGATGCCGATAACGTGAAGTCTGAATCTCTGGTTAAAGCACTTCTTAGACAAGCGAAACACGAGAACTTACATTTGAATGAAATAGTCCAGATTTCGGCTCCAACTTGAGTCTGGAAGCCCGGCATCATGCTGTGCTCCCTTGTGCGGTAAGGCATTCCGCGGATGCGCACAAACATAAAACCGGAGGTCATGACGAGCATAGTTGAAATGGTTATAATGGCCCACGTCCAACGGCTGAGAATGATGGGGAATACCAGACGGGCCGTAAGTGCGCAGAGAACCATCGTGGTTATGACGGACAATACGAGGCCCCAGTCAATGGGAACGCGGTAGGGGATTGGGACGGGTGTAAAGTTTGACAGTTGGGCCGCAAGTTCCTTCGCGTCATTTCCACTAACAGCACAGTCAGACAACGCAGATCAGTAGCTTGGTCGCAATGAGCACTAACAAGTTATTAAAGTCATAGTTGAAAGGATCCGTTTTACCGCTGGCAAGCATATTGGGTCCGTGGGTGGGAGGATAGAAAGTGACAACGGGTGCCGACATGAGCCCAAGCTAAACGGAAGAATAAATCAGCAATTCATCAGGAGCACGAAAGCAAGAACTCACCTTTCTGAAGACCGCTTCCGCATCAGCGAAGTCGGCACTTGCGAAGAAGTGCTTGTTACGCTCAGCCTTTGGTACAGTCGACCATGCCTTAGAGACCGCGTGGAACGACGGATCAAATTCTCTGCACCAGGGCTTATAAGAAATATATAATACAATGCCATGGGAGCACGTACTTGCACGGAGTGCACTTCATGTTTTTGCCAAGTGCAGTGAGCTGGATGACGGCAGACCAGTCGCGCTTTGGCGAGGTCAAGAGGTCGAAGAGTTGCTCATCGAGTTTAATTACACCATCAGGAGACGCGTCGGCGAGAGCTGTTATTTGATCGACTGGCGAGCTCGTTGCTGCCAAACAGAGCGGCACAGCGGCCAGGGCGAGAAGCAGCCGCTTGAGCATCGTGAAGGTTGGTGAAGATGTAGGGAAACTGCGCGCAGCTCAGCTACGTGTCAAGGCGCGTGATCGACGCGTCCGTCTTCTCCGCTGTGCCAAACCGTTTCTACCAGTGCGAATGGATGCTGCACGCGATCTTCAAGCCTACGAACCCTTCATTTCTACCGTTCATGTCGCATGCTCTTCTCCTTCGTTTGTTTCTTTCTCCATCGTTCTTCTCTGTGAATGTCGCTCTGCAATATCTTACACTGTACCATGATAATATCGGCATTACCTATTACCTGACAGGAAGACTCAGGGAATTCGACATTAATGAATTACGGGATGTATGGGGCTTTGTGTGGTGAGCATTTTGACTATGTAGCTCTGCTAGAATGTTAAATCGATATGATATGTTCTAGCCATTTGTTGATGACGAAGCCATCGAAATCGAGGGCTCTGGAGTCCTTCGTGGTGGAAACCTGCGAGCGATCAACGCATATGGCCATGTTCGTACGTCCAGATAATTGTGACTGCTCCTTAGATCTGAACTAAATGCATATGCAGACACTATGGTTTATGCAAGCTCACCTGAAGGACCTCGCGATGCACAGCAAAGACTCCAAGTCTTTCACAATATGTCAACGAATTATGCATCGTTGTCACGAAATCATCTTTGAGGACTCTCCCGGGATCGAGACTGGTCCTTACTCTAGTTTGAAAGTTCGATCAAGGAAGTTCATGCAGCGGATCCGCGTTAAACACCATCTCGAACCTGCGATAGTTGGCATCAGCTGTGTTCTTGCGGGAGCGCCGGGTTTGCCGACGTTGACGAAAATAATCGGACAAGTGGCCCTGGAGCAAGGCCGTGTAGAAGATACTGAGAGTAATTTGAGGAGCCTGGAGCCCCAAACCGACGAAAGTCCTGTTCCTTCTCCTTTACAAGACAATGGAGAACACGGAGACGAAGACGGAGATGAAGACAGGGACGAGAACGGGCAGATGCACGAGGAAGCTCAAGCCGCAGAAGACGGTATTAATGACTCATTAAGTGGGGAAACTGCAAAGGACCGTCTCATCTTCAAGGCTCTTACGCAGTCTCAAAAAATGCGGGAAGCTGCACAAACGACCCCAGCGTTTTCAACAATGACGAACGGGATTCGTCGTTCTGTAGCAATAGACGACCCCTTCGGACAACTTGATGCACCTTCATCAACCGCCTTGCCGTTTCAGTCTTCTCCTGCCATCTCTAGCTCCAGGAAATCGCGTCAATCGGGAAGTGGTAATTTAGTAGAAGCTCTCATTCAGGAGTATGACGTTCAGACTCAAAGGCATCTTCTTCAAGCGCATTATTGTCGCTCCGAGGTATGTCAGTTGCTACGATGCAAGTATTTGAGCACTGAAGGCATGATAGATCCAATTCATCTTAACGCTCGAAAATATATCCAATCGCCTATTAGTCGTACCAAAGCTTGCCAGAGTCAGTGCGCTTCGAGCGGAACTAACGTCTCTCAATCATAAACTACCAGCAGAGGTAAACAAGCTATACATTTGACTTCAAAGTTCTCGGCACTAAAAGCCCGCGCAGGTCTGCATGCCAATGTGGTGTCCTGGATTTGACTCGTTGACTGAGGGGAAAGGCCGACCGAAACCTCATCATAGGATTGTGAGGGTGCCACCTGGCGAAAGCGTAGTGTTGAACTCAGCAGACCGAGCGCCATACCTGCTCATATTGGAGATTCTTCACGGCGATCTTGATTTTGACCCAGCAAAGCGGAGTAATAAAGAGCTTCTAAAAGGCATGGTTCGAAAAGAACTTCAGTCTACGAAGGCAGTTCGCCAAGTATTCGACTTGCGCGAAGTATCTGACAGACGGCCGAGTCCAGAATTGGCGCGACCTTCGAGTGCAGAGGATGCCTTGAATCCCGGCGATGATGTGACGGATTCCGAAATGCTTTCGCGAAATCTCTCGCCATCCCTGTTGAGCGTGGCCAGCTCGAACAACGCTGAAGAAGAAGTCGACCTTGTTGAGCAGGTATACGGCGAAGATTTGTCTGTGCATCGAACGCCGGACTTGTCAGAATCTTTCGTCATGCCCACGCCTCCCAAGAACAGAGCTCTTGACATTGCCACCTGGTCGCGTTCAGGTTCCATGCCGTCTTCGCCCGCAATGACTCCCGTAGTCTCCAATGCAGAATCGTTCGGGAATAACGCGCAGCGACCGCCATCCCACGCGCCTGTGTCATCGCAGAGCTCGGCTGGCTCCATGCGGATACCTGTCCTGTCTCTTGATGAGTATAGCCAAAGAATGCGCACGGCCGCCGTAATGTTGGCTCAACTCAATGCAAGCTTAGTCAAGGAAACCTTCGTCCCCACACCACACTCGGAGCATCCACCTTCAGTATCAGACTCATCTGCAGGTGGTTCTGGTTGGTTCCCTATGGCGAATTGGCTTTCTGGCGTCAACACAGCGAACCCGACCGGCCCTCTCCATCCATCACTTTCCGGTATTGTGCACGATACAAGAAATGCACATGTCGGAGCCGCAACTACAACGCGCATGAAGCTGCAGCCTTCCGAAGTCGCAGCAATTCGAGATAGAATTATGCAAGAGATGTTGGCGCTAGAGGAAGAGCGTATGGGCCGGATGCAGACACACCCCGAGTCCGACGGTATGATAGCCCTCGAAGCTGGGCACAGTGGGCTGAAGACAGCTGAGGACGAGCAGATTATCCGGCGTGAGCTCAATCGAGTAGACCCGTCAGCCGTTGTCTTCTCCGAATCATGGGCAGCGAAGAAGGTGTGGACAGTTTCTTCGAAGATTTCCATTATGTTGAAAGTTGCGTCTCAGAGTCGAATACGACAAGGCTCTCCATATGGCCATCTAGCTTCATGGGATTGTGTTTCTGTCATTGTTAAGGCCGGAGCAGACCTGCGTCAAGAGCAGCTCGCTATTCAAATGATCCAGGAGTTCGAACGCATCTGGCGAGAAGAGAATTGCCAATGTTGGGTTAGACCGTAAGTACGATGCACAGCACTTGAAAAAAGTATCTTCTTATTCGAGTCCCAGTTTTCAGATTCTTATCACTGGTGGATCATCGGGGCTTGTAGAGACCATCACTGACGCTGTTTCTGTCCATTCGATAAAGAAGGCTTTGTACGCACGTCGCCTCACCGATGGCCGCCTCGGACAGGTCTCCTTATTAGATCACTTCATAAATGTTGGACTCAGAATTGTCAGTCTTGAGCCCCTTAAAAGCTGATACTTATTTTTGCTAGTCGTATGGCGATCCCTCCTCAGCCAAATTTGCTCGTGCTCAAAGGAACTTTGTCCGGTCCTTAGCCGGTACATACGAGTCAGTCCCAAAGAATGAGAGAACTAATGGTCATTTTATCTCGTAGGATATTCCATTATAACGTACCTCCTGCAAATAAAAGACCGTCACAACGGGAACATCCTCCTCGACCGCGATGGCCACCTGATACACATTGACTTCGGATTCATGCTTTCCAATTCACCTGGGAACATCGGATTTGAGGCTGCGCCGTTCAAACTCACGTTGGACTATGTCGAGGTTATGGGCGGTGGCGACGGCCCTGCATTCCGCGAGTTCAGGCGATTGTTCCACGAAGGCTTCCAGGCAGCCCGGAAGCATTGCGACAGGATCATTAGTGAGCGCCATCCCACTGGAAAATAATCATTACAAAAATGTCCTGACCTCGTTATTTGAAGCCATCGTTGAGCTCATGCAGAAAGGTGAGCAATTTCGGAATGCTTTCATGGGTGATTATTTATCATCTTCCTTTCTTTCATAGACTCGTCCCTTCCTTGTTTCGCAGCTCTCGGAGAACAGACCGCTCAGCAGCTTCGCGATCGCTTTCAGTCTAAGTCGAACCAGCAATCCGCGGCGGAGTTTATTGATCGCTTGGTCATATCGTCTCTAGGCTCGAATTGGACGCGCTTGTACGATTCGGTGAGTCAATGTTATCTGGTATACATATAGTTGCGCTGACGTCGTAATTTTAGTTCCAATACTATTCGCAGTCCATTTTATAAACTTCTCTTGCTTTTGTCGATGTGGGCATAGTCGCACTAGGATTCAATGTCCGTCAAGCCAAGATGTGTTGGCAAAGACATCCGGATGTACGATGCACAAGCCCGCCGAGCCCGCGACTACCATGCCTGAACTGTTAGCTACAGCTACGCATTATTATAAGCCGGAATAAATAAAGCAAGAAAGCGGACGAGGTGCGTGCGTGAGAAAAATAAGTATGGTCAGAGCTGGCTACATATCGTGGTGTATGCAAAAAGAAAGAGTGCGAAACTACGTGAAGAGCGCGTCGTACCGCTTCAGGCACGAGTACCATTCGTAGTCTAAAAACACACACGTTAAAGCAAGGGCCAGATAGGGTGTATCGCAACTCACCGAAGTTCTCGTTCTCAGAGCACCAGCACTTCCCCCGCGCGTGGGCGTCACCTTGTGGGCAATGTTGAAAGGGCTCGTGACGGTAGCCGATATCGTTGAAGAAATGGATCTGGTCCTTGCGCGCGAAGAGGGCGGCGCCGATGGAGTGGACGGGTGCGTCTCCCCAGCGCTCGTAGTAGAACCCGCCTTTAGAGTCAAGATAGTCGAAGAATTTGCTGTATGCCTCGCCGCGCCAGAAATCAAGGTCGCCAAGTTCGAAATTACTCCAGACTGTTAAAGAATGGGATGGCAACGATCAGATTATAAAACTTGAGATGGACAAAAAGGAGACAGCGTACAGTGGCATTTATTATATGTTTCGCCGCCGTCATCCGAGATGAAGCTCATGGCGTTATTTTCCGGCATCAATCCGGGGTTCTCTTCCAAGAAATTCTTCACTTCTTCCCAGAGAGTCGGTATGGTCGCTGCGTACTCGTAAAGCGAGATGGTGAATCCATAGACCTTCTTTTGGTCTTCCATGACCAAGAATGGATCGTAATGAAGGTCACAGAAGAACTGAACATTGGGTCTAGAAGTTAGGTCAGGAAGTGATTTCGAACTGTGACGATAGCGCACTCACTCTACTCGCCAGTAATAGCGGTAGTTCTTCAGAAGCTCGTGACGGTAGAAGAAACCGGAGTTGAATCGGCACATATTGCGGTAACTAATTGGCATTAGAGACCGGAACAACTCGAGAGATAAGAAGCACTTACGGAAGACTTCCTCCATATATGACGTTTTCCTTGACCATCTTTTCGCGACCTGCTCTTGCGCGATCCTCATCGATGAAGTCAGGCTGATACCAGTCCTCCTTCGGGATGATGCCATACTGGACCTCTGCATCCGTGAGCTCAGACGTACGCCTATAGAGTGCTTAAGTATTGTGAGGTAAATACAATGCAAGGCGCGACTCACTTCTTAAACTCATCATTGAACGGCTCCTCGTTTAAGAAAACCCAAGGATAATTAAATTCCTTGTTAAATCTGTCTTCTGCCTGCTTCATACTCATAATGACGCCCTGGATGTCGCTGTTACGAGCCAACACTACAAAGGTCGCATTTGCTTTCCTCGTGAGCGGGTCTGCGACTTTCGGGGGATGGTAATACTCCTCGCCGAGAGGCGTTTTGTACGGCGGCTCGGCCTTCTCGTCGCCAATGTGCAACTGGCCAGCTATGTTCGAGATAGAGGTTGCTCTGCCATAGCCCTCGTGCGAGAAGCTCAATATGTAGTGCAAACTAACCTGCAGGCAATCAACACATGAGAAGACGGTGCATGAGATCGAGACGCGCTACTTACAATGATGACCAGCACGAGCAAAACATACCGCATTGGCGTCATCATGTTGACGACCAAGAGCACCCGACGTCAAAGACAGGAAGCAAATGAGTACGTGGAGATAGATGTAAGAAAACAAGCTGTTCACACAGTTGGTGACGGTGAGAAATGCCAAAGGCAGCCGATCTCAGCAGCTGCGGAAACAGGCTTCAAGAGATCATGATCTGCACGCGCCATTCCCGTGACGTGGTTTAACGTCCAAACAGAGTAAGTTAGGGCTCTTCTAAGCGACGAGTTTTATCGAATTTTCTACAGCAAAGCGTGCTACCGTACTACCGCGATGGCCGCCAGCACTTCGCAAGAGAAAGTCGGTCAGCTCGACCTCGATGTGCCCGCGCCTGCACCCGCGGCACCGTCGTCGTCGTTCCTATCCTCAATCACCACTGCCTACGACCGCTTTTCACAATGGAAATCAAGTCGTGGTTTGTCCTACCCCGGCAACGTCGAGGGCTTGCAAAAAGAGGTCAAAGGTGCGTTGCGCATCACTGCGAATTGGCACTGTACGCTCGATTGACTTGGTTTCTAGCGACGCACTTGACCAACTACATCTTTGACGGCGCGCGTGCGGACCTCACCAAAGCGCTCTCGGTCAATCCAGCTTTTCAGGTCACACATTCCTTTGCTCTTGCATCTCAGACTGCTTTACCCTCATATAATTTCGGAGCCATCTTCGCGAACTCAAAAGTATGTTATTTAGTTATACTCTGTTTTCGTCTACTAAAGTACTATCAGATATTCTTGCAAGGAGGTGTCGACCATGAAGGCGTAGTGAATGGGCGGTTTAATGCCGGATGGAACGAAAAGAATGTCACGAAAGCACAGATGCAGGTATTGGCGACTCCTGTTGTCACCGATAAGCTTGCTGACATGGATGAAACAGATAGCGCAACAACACGGTGCCAGCATGATTCAAATGGAGCACGACTTCACGGGTCAGGACTACTCTCTCAACCTGAAGGCGTTGAACCCTTCCCCGATAGATGGTTCTGGTATCTTCATCGGTAGCTACCTCCAGTCCGTCACCAAGAACCTCTCATTCGGCACGGAGATGCTCCTCCAACGGGGTGCACCTGTGGAAATCCCCAGCTCGCCGTCATACGTTGCGAAGTACACCAGTACAGACAAGAGCTGGATTGCGACCGCGCAGCTGCAGGCGGCAGGCATGCTCCAGACAACCTACTGGCAAAAGTTGAACGAGAAGGTCGAGGCGGCTGCAGACCTGCAGATCATAACTGCAAATGGGAAGCGCGAAGCTGTTGCGACGCTCGGTGCGAAGTACGATCTTCGTATGGCGACATTCCGCGCGCAGCTCGACTCGACCGGGAAGGTCTCCGCGATGCTTGAGCAGCGTTTCGCGCCGACATTCGCATTTATGGTGGCCGGCGAGATTGATCACTTCAAGGTTCGTCCCAGGGCTACGTCCAAAGCATTTTATACTAAAATCCTGCTTTCCTTATAGAACGCCGCCAAGATTGGCGTCGGTGTCATGATCGAGAGCTCCAGCTTGACGCCGGAGGAGATGGGGATGGTGCCTCAACCGGCATACCCTCCCCCTCCTGGATCCTACCCATAGTGAATATTTTCTGAGTATTAGCAGCAATAGATACACTACATTTCCCTTCATATTTAGTTCCCGCTTGCTTTTTATCGCCTTTGCTACGTCTTGCCTGACTCAGCGACCTCAATCCCAATTCACGCCAATGTAGCCACGTGCTGTGCACGTCACTGATCGACGAGACGCGTTTTAGTCTGCCTGAGCTTTGTCCTTGCCCTCGATGGCTAGAACCACCGAGATATTGCTTGACGTTCGAAATCTGAGCTGTTCCTTGGATAGAGGCACTCCGTTGCTTCACGATGTGATCTTTAGCGTCCGCCAGGGAGATATACTCGTTCTGCAAGGAAAGAGCGGGTGTGGGTACGACTCCCTTGATGAGCATCTGTTCGTTTTAATGAACTTCCTGCGTCGCTCCCGTTATACAGCAAATCTACACTGCTAAAATGTCTCGCACACCTTAACGTATATGATGGGGATATTCTCTATCGTGGAAAGTGAGTAACCTGTCTGTCCACTCATCGCTGTCTAAAATGATCTCCTCACAGGACGCCCAAAGAGCACGGTAAGCATCGACAGACCCACATCTGGTCTTTGGTCTCCGTTCACGAGAGCTCTATATGATAGGTGTTCCAAACTATCGTACCCATGTCCTTTATGTCCCACAACGCCCTTCACTCCTCCCCGGCTCCCCGCGGGACTTCCTTACGCAGCTCAGTTCGTTTGGCACGCACAAGGCGCGCGAGAAGCAGGCTACTCGAAAAAATGGTGGACGGGACTTCGCTGAGCGTGCCATCGGGATTGCGGCAGAGTGGGGTGTAGAGGAAGAGATGTGGGATCGGCCATGGGCGACGTTGAGCGGTGGAGAGGCGCAGCGTATTTCGTTAGCTACGGCCGTCGGCCTAGACTGCGCGGATATACTTCTTCTTGATGGTAAGTCCTTGCATCTTTCACGAACCCATATCTGCTACTTCGAATTCTGACTTCATGCGGTCGGTCGCCCACAGAGCCTACCTCGGCATTAGACGCGGACGCAAGCAGCCGCGTCGAGAGATATCTTCGGAATATGTTGACGGCGAACGATGCATGTACGAAGGCGCTCGTGTGGATTACGCACTCTGCTGAGCAGGGCCAGCGAGTCGGAACGCGCTTCATCGAGGTTTCGAACGGGTCTTGTCGGGAGGTACTGGTTTCGGATGACGCTGTGTAGAACGGACGCATATTTCATTTAAGCTACTCTTTCTTTTACAGTGCGAGGGGATAAGAGACATCGACTAATATTATGAAATGCTCTCCAAGTTTAAGGAAGTAGTCTTGTAGACTTAAGACGGCCGCTCTGCGTGGGAATGCGGTCCCTTTGCACAGTTGGATAGTGCTTTGTACTTATGAGGTTAACCATGCCTGCGTTATGCAAGGGTCCCGAGTTCGAGTCTCGGAGGGACCATCCTTCTTTTTACGCCACACAAAATCTTCCCTCCTTTAAGACTTCATTATGTGTCTTTATTATTGTTAGGCTTTGCTAGCAGGGTTTCTATTTTAGATAGTATAATATATTACTACAGTAATCCCGGCGGCTGGTCCAAAGCACTGGCAGGAACAGGGTCTTGACTGTTCCCCAACATCGCACTTTCATGATAGCTACAGCCTATCATTCAGACTCATGTAGGCTATGTTATTTGTGAGCCAGGGTCTACTAATTTGTCTGATTCAGTCTCAATTGTAATCATTCTCCAAATGACCAAGTGAGACTCGAGCACTGGAGACTAGACTGTCGTCGCAATGCCTCCTCGATAAGTAGCGGTAACAAGTCAGAAGGCGCGTTTTCGAGACCGCACGTATGCTGGTACTATGTGGTACTGTTCTTGTAAATGAAGCACGCCTGTTCAAAACCTGTACGCGCGGCCCATGGAAAGCATCTGGATAAGTCCAATCATAAGAGAATGCTGTCTTTGAGCCATTCTCGTTGATATATTCGAGTAAATCTTCATGAACAGACAGGCTAGAGTACTCGCTGCAATCGTGAACTTCAAAGGTCAGGAGAACACGTGTCACGCGTTTTGTATTGAATCACTTTCCCTCCACTCTGATAGATAGTAATATGAGCTGAATTGCCCAAGACATTTATTGCTCTCTACAGTGAGACGCGTCTTACCTTGCCGAGTTGACTCTGGGCTACTTGAACGATATCTAGGGGTCGTCCTCGACTGGCATACTACACAGTCTCAGTTACTTTAATTCTCGACCAAACTTCAGTTATAGTGACACAGAGCTATCTCCTTAACGGATGATACAAGAAGTACTCTCGATACGCTTCCTCTTATATCTTCCGTATCCTGTGTCAGTAGTTCTGACACCGGAACCATGAATCCTGAAGAAACAGACACACAAGACAAGACTCTCAAAGTGGCCGTCGTTGGAGGCGGCATATGCGGTCTGGCACTCGCTATCGGACTTACGAAGGCAGGGATTGACGTCGACATCTACGAGGCTGCTGTAAGTACAAGGCCTTGATAGATCATCGACATCGCTGAACAACGTGATTAGTTAAAAGCCGAAGTTCGGTGAGGTTGGTGCAGGGGTTGGTTTAGGTATGTGATACCCTTCTGTTTGCTATGAGTATTTTTTAACAAGCGATTGTTGGCAGATCCGAACGCTATTCGCGTCCTCCGAGAGCTCGAAATCCCGAAGATGTCGTAGCCAGTTGCCAGTGTACATCCCGAAGTACTCGCACCACGTCCCTTCCAGTTTGTATGTGGTCTAGGAGAACACGAATTGATATATGATGTAACTCGCAAGAAGCTTGCCCCCTTTCTGTTCCTCGTCTATGTACGTAGGCAGAGCTAACGATGAATGCCATACAGTGCCCGGTGACTCCTGGGTACGATGGGTTAGGTATTCACAGGTCCGTATCTAAGCCTCTCACAGTGATCCAATATTTGAACACACCCACAGAGTAACCTTCCTCGAGGCCCTCGTCCATCTTGTTGATCCCTCCAAGACGTACTTCAATAAGCGCTGCACGGGTCTCCGAGCCGGCGTCTCTCATGGTATACAACTCATCTTTGCAGACGGGACCTCCGCAGAGGCGGATGTCGTCATTGGTGCGGACGACATTCGCTCTGCCGTGCGCACGTTCGTGGTAGAGGGGTCCGCTAACAAAGACGGCACAACCGAAGACTTGGACGCTGAATTGAAGGTCGTCCGCGGCGCATTCACAAACACACTCGCGTATCGCGGGCTGATCCCCGTCGAGCAGCTGAAGAATGCCGGCGTGCAGATCGACCTGATTCACTGGGCCCGGAAAGGTATCTTTCTTTTACTTGGATTACGCATTGCGCGCCTTTTGCAGCCTCTTTACTTACCCGCCGACCCGCAGTTCATAATCGCCTTTCCCATCAAGCAAGGCACTGTCGTCAACGTCGTCGCATTCGTCTGTGACCGCTCCATCGCATGGGGCGAGCGCCCGCTGCCCGCCGGTACGCCGTGGGTCACACCACGTACGACAGAAGAGCTGCTCGAGACGTACGCCGGCTGGGGTTGCGACGCACAGCTGCTGCTCGGATGCCTCGCCCAAGTGTATGGGCCGTGCATGCTGTCGATCCACCTTTGGAGAGTTATGTAAGGGGGAAAGTGGCTTTGATTGGCGATGCCGCTTATGGGATGCTGCCTCACCTTGGGGCGGGTGCAGGCCAGGGCCTCGAAGATGTGCTGGTCTTTGTGAGGCTGCTGGCGCATCCGCAGATGAGGATAGGAAACGTCGAGGTGCGTGGGCGTTTCTCGATTTTCTTTCTTCAGAAGTCGGCACAGGTCTTACGTGCATACGTAACGTACTTGTGTTGGCTTGCAGGATATGCTGAAGACGTATGACGCCGTCCGCCGCCCGCGCGCGAACATGATACTTGCGGAGAGTACGAAGATGGAAGATATCTATGCGGGCTTCGGGCCGAGCGGGTCGGATGTAGAGGGGATACGTGCGGACCTGGAGGGGAGGTGGGACAAAGTATGGCATCATGACATCCTGACAGACGTCGACGCTGCCGTGGCTCGTCTTATCGAGGATGGTATCTTCGTGAACTGACTGACATTTAGAATATGATGATCCAAGTATGATTATGCCACACGCTGATTTCGGTTCGCTGATAGTCGAAACGCAAATAGGTGTTTGACATCGACTGGGTTCTCTTGAAGAATAGGCCGCACTGGCAGGACCTGAGCTGAGCTTCATGGCATTTTAATATCTGAATAGTATAACTTTCGCATGCTAGCTTCTTGGTTGCCGAAATCTGCCTTTTCTTTCCTGGTACACAAAAAACTGACTCCTCAAACTATTCCTGGATTGGTTGTTTTAGAACGCTTCTATGGTACTTATTCTTGACTTTGGAGCTGCCGAACGATATCGGGTGTCCGTCTCCCATCGGCATGCACTGTCTAGTGACTCTAGTCTCGAGCTCGAACCAACGTTCTCTATGAATAAACGCAGCTATAAGTACTCTCAATCCCTCGCGCCTCCCTTATCTCTCATGCAACGATTCCGCGCCTGAAGCTCTGGTATCAGAACCAAGAATCCTGTAGAAATGAACGGACATGGCAAGGCTCTCAAAGTAGCCGTCGTCGGGGGTGGCATGTGCGGCCTTACGGTCGCTATCGGACTTACGAAGGCAGGGATTGACGTCGACATCTATGAGGCTGCTGTAAGTACGTAAGCCGAGTAGATCATCAGTGTCGCTGAACAACGTGTTCCAATCGAAAGTGGAAGCTCGGTGAGATTGGTGCAGGGGTTGGTCTGGGTATGTGATATACCTCTATTGGCCATGAACATGTCTAACAAGCAATCATTGGTAGGTCCGAACGCAATCCGCGTTCTCCGAGAGCTCGAAATCCTCGACTATGTCGTAGCTAGCGTACATCCGGAAGTGCCTACGCCGCGTCAGCTCCGCTATGTCTTTGGCCTTGGAGACCACGAATTGATATATGATGTACGTCTCGCGCGAGAAACTTCATTTCCTTCTTTGTTCGTACGGAGACAGAATTAACGACAGAAACGTACAGTACCCCGTAAATCCTGGGGACGATGGGTTAAGCATCCACAGGTCCGCATCTAACGCTCTTTCAATGTTCTAATATCTAAACACGTCCGCAGAGTAACCTTTCTCGAGGCCTCGCCCACCTTGTTGACGCTTCCAAGACGCACTGCAACAAGCGCTGCATTGGCCTCCGAGCCGACCCCTCGCAACGAATACAGCTCACCTTCGCAGACGGGACCACCGCAGAGGCGGACGTCGTCATTGGTGCGGACGGCATTCGCTCAGTCGTGCGCACGTTCGTTGCGGAAGAGACCACTCCAACCGAGGAGCAGGCGGGTGAAGACTCGAAATCTGGATTGCAAGTTGTTCGGGCGGCGTTCACAAACACGCTTGCATATCGCGGGCTAATTCCCGTCGAGCAGCTGAAGAATGCAGGTATGAAGATCGACTTGAGCGAGCGTATGCACTGTTTTACTGGTCCCGGGAAGGTGTATTTTTTTCTCTCCTTGAATTTCGTGTTGCTCGCCTTTCCGGCCGACTTACTAACCCGTTCACCTGCAGCATATCATCACCTTTCCAATCAAACAGGGCACCGTCGTCAATGTCGTCGCATTCACCTGCGACCGTTCGGTCGGATGGGGCGAGCGTCCGCTGCCCCCTGGCACGCCATGGGTTACTCCACGCACGACAGAGGAACTGCTCGAGACGTACGCTGGCTGCGGCCACGACGTACAAATACTGCTGGGGTGCATCCCTCGCCCAAGCGTGTGGGCCGTACATGCTGTCGATCCACCTTTGGAGAGCTATGTAAGAGGAAAAGTGGCTTTGATTGGCGATGCGGCGCATGGGATGCTGCCTCATCTTGGGGCGGGTGCAGGCCAGGGCCTTGAGGATGTGCTGGTCCTTGTGAGACTGCTGACGCATCCACAGACACGGGCAGGGAACGTCGAGGTGCGTTCGCTTTTCTCCTCCATTCTCTCTCTTCAGAAGCCAACGCAGGTCTTGCTTGCATACTTGACTTACTTCTGTTGACTCGCAGGCTGTACTGAAGGCATACGACGCTGTCCGCCTCCCGCGTGCGAACATGGTACTCGCGAGCAGCGCGGAAGTCGGTGATATCTATGAGGGCTTCGGGCCGAGTGGAGCTAGTGCAGAGGGTGTACTTGCGGATATGAAGGGGAGGTGGGCCAAGATTTGGTATCATGACATCTTAGCGGATATCAATACTGCAGTCACTCAGCTTGTGGAGGCTGGTGACTTTGTGGGCTGATGTTAACATTCAGAATATGTGGGTCCAAGTGTGACCATACTGTCGATCTCGATTTGTTAAGGGAACAGGTATTTGACGTTAATAAGCTTCTTTCCAAATGAGTTTTGCTATCTTGTGTGTCTAAGCTCATGGAGAATTTGACATCTAAACGAAATGAGTTTCGCGTGCTAGTTCCTTGATTGCTTAATACATAAAAGTGGGATTACAAGCATGCTACACATTGGGCGACGTTACACCGTATACTTCCAAACCAAATTTCCTCCCTCACTTCTCCTCGTAGAACTTGAGCAGGTCATTCACGTCGTCCTTGCTTCCAAGGAACACCGCACAGCGTTCATGTATATCTTTGGGTACAATATCAAGGATACGGCCCCGTCCGGTCGTCGCGACGCCGCCGGCCTGCTCCGTGAGAAACGCCATCGGGAACGCCTCGTACAGCAGGCGCAGCTTCCCGCTCTTGCTCTTCTTGTCGTCCGGGTACCCGAAGATCCCGCCGTACAGCAGCGTGCGGTGCACGTCCGCGACCATCGACCCGATGTACCGCGCGCTGTACGGCGACTTGCCCGCCGGCGGGTACTTGATCGACTTGAGGTAGTTCACGACCGGCGGGTGGAAGTGCATCGAGTTGCCCTCGTTGAACGAGTAGATCTTGCCGCGCGCGGGGATTTGAATCTGTGTTTTTTGGTCAGTCAGTTAGGTAGTTTAAAAATCACATGCATGTGGGGAAGCGCGCATGCGTACATTAGGGTGGGTGAGAATGAACTCGCCGAGAGCGGTGTCGAGCGTGTAGCCGTTTACGCCGTTGCCGGTTGAAAGGACGAGGTTGCAGGACGAGCCGTACCTAAAAGCAGGTCAGACACGCCCAGGACGCCCGAGAACGCGAGTACATACATGGTATACCCAGCCGCAACCATCTCCTTCCCAGGCCGCAGCACGTCCGAGACGTCGCCCTTTTCCGATACCTAGCGTTCGTCGTATCAGCATTCATCATTGACAACACAATCTTCAGGGAAGAGAGTGAGAGAGGGAGGGGGAGGAAAGACGCACGACTTTGTAGATCCCAAAGATCGTGCCGATATTCACGCCGGCGTCGATATTGCTCGAGCCATCGAGCGGGTCGAACACGACGCAGTAGCGGCCGCGCATGCGCTCCTCGATCACGACCGCGTCGTCCAGCTCCTCCGAGACAAGCACCGCAGTCTTGCGCGACGCGCGCAGAGCGTTGACCATGATGTCATTCGAGAGCACATCGAGCTTTTTCTGCTCCTCGCCCTGCACATTCGTCTCGCCCGCAAGCCCGATCCTAAGAATATGGTAGAGCATCGATGAGACGTCGGCCCTATATGACTTAGAAATGAAGAGCTCACAGGTTGATGAGCCGCGCCTTGCGGACGTTGGTCGCGATGAATTTGGACGTCGTCTGGATGGCGGTGAGGAGGAGCGTGAGGTCACCTGTCGCTGCAGGCCCCAGCCGCAATTGATCTCCCAGAATATGCCTTCGTCGCAGAACCAAGCAAAGTCAGTCTCCCTGCTGCATATATGCGTCTCATCTAAAGCGTACTTACCGGGTGAGGGTGATGATATCAGTGCTCGGAGCCTCTTCAGCCATTTTGTTCAGTAGTTATCTGTTCCGTCAAGCAAGTCGATTCGAACTTGAGAGTAAGAAAATGACAAAGGAGGTGGACGAAGAGAAGAAAGGAGAACGAGCGAGCCAGTAGTGAAATATGCGGAGAGAATCGGTAGCGAGAGCTGCTAAACAGGTGCTCGCACTAGATTTCTAACCTGAACTCATATCAGTGTAAGGTCTCGTTTACGTAAGGCGGATCAAAAAGTGCACTCCGGAGTTCCTTGTCGCGTTCCGGGCCGACCGGGCCATTCAGCGCGTGAATTATTTATATTTGACTATTTGAAGCTAATATGCATACAGTTCACCTCTTGCGTTTACTCCCAGTGGTAGACGCGGCGGTAGTAGGTTTACATCTTCGCTCACGAAGCGGGACGGGGAAGTCGTCTTCATCGTCTTCCTCGTTGTCCCTGGCGCTGCCTGTCATCGTAGGAGGCTTGTGATTCGGAGCGGGTGTAGAGACGGAAGCAGACTCGGACGCGGGCATGGGCACGGAGGTGGGAGCGGGAAAAGGCGGGAGACTCTGAGGCTGAGGCTGCTCTGTGCGAATCCCGCTCACATTCATCCCACGCGCATTCGCAGTACTTTCACCTTCTTCCTCCTCATCGCTTTCCTCCTCCTCCTCCTCTTCCTCATCGTCGAACATCTGCGCCTGGATCTGGGCCTGTGCGATGGCAGCTGCGATCTCTGCGCTGATCGCCGCGACGCGCGCTTCGAGGGGCGCGTTTGTGCCTTCTTGTGGTACACCTGGCTCTGCATTTGCACCTAGGTGAGGGAGTGTTCCGCCCGGACTGCCGTGCGAGAGCAGAGAGGAAAGCGTGCGGACCGAATCTTCGAGTGTCGCATCTCCCTCCCCTTCCCCATCTTCCTCCCCCTCGTCGCCATCTGTTTTCCGCCTCTTTGACTTGAAACTGTATCGCCTGTGATCCAAATACACCAAATGTTTCGCGTCAGAGACAGAAATAGTAAAGATAGAGAATAATGTAACGCAACACATTCGGGTCAGGCTCCCAGGTTGGGTCATGCGTGCGCATGTGCGCCGTCAGGGTTGTTCGGCGGGTAAAGGTCTTGGCGCAGTCGACGTGCTCGCACGCGTATGGTCGCCGTCCAGTGTGCGTCCGCCGGTGCCGCGCGAGGCTGCTCGAGTCACTGAACGTGCGCCCGCACATGGGATATTCGCAGGCGTGCGGCTTCTCGCCCGAGTGCACGCGCAGATGGACATGGAGTGCTGAGCGCTAGAAAAAAATGTAGAGATGAAAGAGATAAATTAATTATATACGACAAGAGTGAGAGTGGTGTCAAAGAATTTACCTGAATGAACGTCTTCCCGCATCCAGCATGCACGCAAACAAATGGCCGATCTCCAGTGTGAATCCGCGCATGCCTCGTCACGTCGCTCTTTCTCCCAAACGACTTGTCGCAGTACTCGCACACGAACGTCTTACGTTCGCGTCCCTCTTTCTTTCCTTTGCTCTTTCCTTTCCCTTTCCCGTCAGTCTTCCCATTGTCCTCCCGCGTACTGGGGCCGGCTTCAGGACTTTTCGGCACAGAAGTTGCAAATACGCCACTGTAGTATGGCACTGCTCCGGATGAAGGCGCGGGTGCGGGTGCGGGTACAGGAACGGGAGCGTAATAAGTGTTTGGATAAATCGGGGCGGACGTGAAGAAATTTGGGGCGTTTGTCGCGCCGCCGCCGCTCCCGCTCCCAGTCGCTATAGCAGAGTTGCTGAGATCTTCGTTAGGTACATGCTGCTCGCCCGCCTGCTCGAGCTGAGCCGTGAGATGCGCAAGGAGGTCTGAGAAGTCGCTGCTTAAGCCTCCTTCTCCTTCTCCTTCTCGAGCGCCTCCTTCTTCTCCACCAGGATGCTCAGCCTCCCGTGCTGAGTCTGCATTGAGCGAGTGAAATGCCGGAGCGCTCTTGACGGCGCCGTGCGCCTGCATTGCTTGTGCGGCCTGCAGGACTGCGGCGAGCCCAGTGAGGTACTGTTCATGTGTCTGCTCGTTCCCATGGCCCTGTGCCGCCTGCGAGTCCGCGTTTGAAGTCGGATTGTTAGATAGAGCGGAGGGCTCTGCGATATCGAGGTTAGGAGGAGCTCCAGCATCAACAGCAGCTCCCGAATTGTTCGCGACCTGGCTAAGCAGAGCGGCGAGCTCGCGCCCGAGCGCATCGTCGACAGAGAACTGCTCCGCGTCGTTCCCCTCGTCATCATTCGTTTCGGCCGTAACAGGCGGTCCAGGTTCATTGCGCCCGTCCGTGCCGTTTAGGTGATCAGAAGGTACGTGGTGGGCGAGGGAGAGGTTGAGGAAGTCAAGCTCGGGCGCGGAGTGCTCCTGCAGTGAGCCATCCATGTCCTTCGACGTGGCTTTCTGCGCTGCTTTGACATTGCGGATTTTCGTCAGACATGAGCGTATGAGTTGTTTGATTTCGGTTCGGAAGATGGAGAGGAAGGATGGTAGGGGAGTAGCCGAAGTAAAAGCACGCACAGACCAGGTGGTCAGTGCGCGGGTGTAACGTGCGTGTTTGTGTTAGAGCGCTCACCTTGAGCTTGTTTCCAAATTTGCCTGTCTGCTTTGCGACGATATTCTCTGCTGGTTATTTGCTGCTGCTAGTTTTTCTGCGCTTGTCGGTGAGAGCAGGATGTCTTGTTGGGCGGGTTTGAGAGGCGGGACAAACAGGGAGTTCCCAGAGCACGTGTAATTTTGAAAGGGACTCTCAAGCCAGCTTTATATCGACATTCATTCTCGTCATCCTGGCCTGTCTACATCCACCTCGCCTTGCGCGTCTCAATCGCGAATACAACCAGGTACAAAGCAACGTGTATGTCTGCGTCAGAGGTCTGGCTCTAGACTGTGCGTCGCTTCTCCCGCTTCCGTCCGCTGCCCGCTGCGTCGTGCGACACTAATGAGTGTGGGAGGTGCTGCGTGATAGCTGGCATGTTCTGGTAGTTTGTATGAAGGGGAGGGAGGGCATGGGTGGATGCGGGTGCCTGCGTCGTCATATCCTCTCCTTGTAAATAATAAACTGTACTTTCCTGGATTGGGATGATCACCGTGGGCGTCGTCGCTTGTCTTTAAATTCGTTGTGTTTGGTGCTCTACTGCGCGCGCAGCATTCATGAGAATGATTCGCGAAGTGAAAGCTATCATTTGAAGTTGGTCGCGAGTCGATTCAATGTAGACGCGTAACGGGCGCATCCGTTCCTGTCCATCGACCACCACGTCTCCTTAGTCTCCCGCGAGGACCGACGACACACAGGCCCTGCAGCTCCGTTCAGCATCTAACGATGTCCTACAACAACGGCAAGATCGACTTGACGCCCAAAAGGCATCACGGCTACTCGGTCGTCCTCTTCGTTCTCGGGACGCTCTTCCCGCCACTCGGTCAGTTTTAGCTCTTTAATGTCCTTGCTTCTGACTGATTCCGAATGTGTGATATCGTGATGCAGCCGTCGCAGCGCGCTTTGGCATCGGCAGTGACTTCTGGCTGAACCTCCTGCTCACGATCTGTGGCTATATACCTGGTGAGCGAGCGTCTCTCTTGTCGAGTGCATCTTAACCTCAGACGAGCTAACCGTCTCGTCAACAGGACATTTCCACAACTTCTACATTCAGGTCCGTATCCACCTATCAACTCTTCATTCTTTTTACTTTCGTCTCCTTCCTTCCGATCACTCGTCACTTACCCATCTCCCCCCTAATAGAACGTCCGCAACAACAAGAACCACCGACGCACGCCAAAATGGGCACAACGCTACGGGCTCGTCGATACCACGAAGATCGAGTCGAACAAGAAGCGCAGCCAGTGGGCGGCACGATACAACGACCGCCTCCCGCACAGCGCGCTCGAGGGGCAGGAGTACGCCGAGGGTGAAGTCGGCGGGTCATCGCATCCGGACTCGCTTTTAGAACCTGATGCTCGCGCGCGGAGGGAGGAGCAGCACTACTGGAACCAGGAGGACGAGAGGTATTATGGGCAGCGCGAGGGCGCACGGGGGAGTGCGGGAAGTCTCGATTCGGGCTCCGGCTCCGGCTCGGGCGGGCGCTGGCACTACCCAGCGAACTTCGAGGACAGCCTGCCCGCGCCAGGCGCAAACGGGATCGAGCTCGGCGTCGGCGCCGGCGCAGGTGGGAAGAAGAAAAAGAAGGGCAAGAAGGACCGCTGGGCGCGCACGGAGGACGCGTATGCTGCGCCGCCGAAGAAGCGCAAGTCGAAGCGCAGCAAGGGCCGCTCGACGGTCGGCGACGACAGCGTGCCGGATTACAATCGACGGGGCAGCGCGGCGTCGCTCGATGATACCGGGTTCCCTGAAGATCCGGAGGGCGGGCTGTATGGTGACCGACGCAGAGACGACCCGTTGCCGGATATACCGACCGTTGGGGATGGAGGGAGGCAGCGCGATGAACTCGAGCATGAGTTCTGATCTAGATGCGTGGTTTGAGCTTTCGGCTCGGACTTGCATATTCATTTTGCTTTTGTACGGGCAGGTTACCTCCTCATTTTCTTGCTTTTCTCTCCCCTCACTCAACCTTTTCTTATCCTGTCGGCCTCATGCTTATTATCTATTCGGATTCGCGAGTCTCGAAAACCGAGGACCCACAGCATATTAAACAGTGTACCATACAACATCGGATACCTTGCCAGTGAATGCCATGCTCTCTTCTCGTGCTTGAAATAAGGCTCTGACGCGAAGGATTTGCATGCACTCCGCAGCCTGTCCGAGTCGTGCCTCATACTCGTTGTCTTTTTGGATTCTGAGTCTCCAGAGTTGTTAGCTATATGTGCATATATAGAGCTAGGCTTGCAGCTATACTTTTCAGGCCTAGCGCTCGGTAACAACTTAGCCGCTTTTAGCACGCGTGTCCGAGAGACAGAAAGACGTGCATCGCTCTCCTGTACTTACCACATCTCTGTCGTTTGAATCAGAAAACACGTATATACGTATCTATACGCGAACCAACGAGCTGCGAGCTCAACGTCCATCTGGCGTGACCGCGATGATGAGACCGCGTGCTGCTTTGCTACCTTGTTCCACGCGTCGCCTTCTTTCGAATATTGATAGCCAACAGAACCACAGAAGCCATGCTCACAGCCCACGAACGAAGAAGCTCTGTCCATGCTGGCGCCCGTATTTATACCGCAGGGCGTTCTCACTGGCCGTGGACCGTGGACGCTGGGCCCTGCTCGTCTCTCCGTTGCTTGCCAGTGATTCTTCGGTCTCTGGCCTCTCGATCTGCTGTCTGCCAGAAAGCTCCCAGTCAATTGAAGCACGTCTAGATCTGGCATCATGCGTTTTCGGTCTGTGCTCTCGAGTCTGGGCGTCGCAGGCGTCTTGGTGCAAGTGCGCGCCGCTGTTCTAGTTGACTTCCAGGTCGCGCAGCCGCCTCCTCTCCCAGCGGACGCGCAGCAGTGCACGCAGGTGCTCATTGAGTACGTATTTTTTCTCTCTCTCATCCTTCCAATTATTCAAACAGCTCATGTTTGTACCAATGGTAGACACACTTTTGGTAACTCGTTCGGGAGGTGTGTGTTGTGTTTACCATATCTTGGATGAATGCTAGGAGAGCTGATGTCTGTCGCTGAAAGCCCGGCAATAGCGAACTTTACGTACGACTTACGCGTCTCTTTTCGAATGCTCAGTTTTGATATCTAACATAATGTACTGCGGGTTGGGTTTGGTAGACCTCCGACGGATTGCGGCGACGTAGGTTCGTGGGCAGGCATCAGCCTCAATCTTACGGTCACTTCGAACGGGGTACGCGTCTTGCAGAAAGAACTCGAATTTAACATTGACTTCGCCTCATTATTTGAATCCATAGACCCAATTCGACCGTCTCGGCGTCTTTACCTTCCAGGACACCGAGAGTGAGTTGCGGGATTCATATCGGACCCGAGGAGCTGTAGGTTGTTTACTATCGTTTGAATAGTCTGGCGGACCTCGACGCCGGAGCCGACGAGCGGCGACGGGATTATATGGACGTATCTCAAGGACGTCACGCGCTACATCCCGCTCTTCTCCTCGCCCGGCGAGTTCATCTTAGAGCTCGATAACTTGCTCGAGACGGGGTTAGATGGACAATATGCCAGTGCGTATTTCGTATTTATGCCCACAATAGGAACAGAGAAGTCTGATTGTCGCTTGCAGCGACTGTGTCGGCGACGTTCTTCGCGTCCTCCGCTAGTCATCCTGCTGCGAGGAAGGCGGACCTCATTCTGCCCATCTCTGCACAGACGGGGTCCAGTCCGGACGACAACGCGCCGTCCGTCCCGCCTGCGATCTCCGTGAGACCATCTACTATTCCCTCCTACTTGCTCCCTTGCTGAATAAATAAATATCTATTCCGTTCAGCTGAACGTGACATTCCCGAAGAACACGATCGAGGTGTATGCGGAACTCTTCGCGTCGGGCAACGGCAACGAGGAGTTCTGGTACTTCAACACTGCGAACGAATTCCTGGGCGACCTCCCCTCCGGGACGACCTTTGGCGACGGCCCCTTCAGAGAGGTGCGCCTCCTTATCGATGGTATGGTCGCAGGCGTCGCGTTCCCGTATGCGGTTATTTTTACAGGAGGTATCGTCCCGACCGCGTGGAGGTCAGCTCTCCTCTTTTCTCTCTGGCTCTTGTTGTCTTTTTTATTTTTATTTTTATTTATTTTAAAAAAAGAGATGTTTCTTACTGATAATGTGTGAATCCGTTAGACCAATCACGTCGTATGGTGCACTCGACCTGCCGACCTATTTCCTCGATCTCACGCCCTTCGCGCCGCTCCTCGCTGACGGCGCACCGCACAACATCACGCTCGACGTCGCCTCCGCCGAATCTGACCACGCGATCAATGCGAACTGGTTCGTCTCGGGGCTCGTGCAGGTCGTCACCGACGCGAGCGGCGCGCCGACGACGGGCAACATCACGCTGTACGACGTCGATGCGTTCGCGACGACGCGCACGACGGGCGTCGCCGGGGAGAATGGGGACGTGAATGTCACGGTTGCGGCGACGCATAGTGTGCATATTGAGGCGACAGTGGTGAGCGGGAGTGGAGAGGTGAATAGTGTGGTTGTGAAGCAGGAGATGGCGTTCTCGAATACGCAGAATTATTTGCAGAATACGACTGTGCAGGTGTTTTTTTTTTCCCTCCACTCCTTCTCTCCCTTCTGGAACGTGGTCTCATGTTTTTTCTTTACAACTTTATTGCAGAATGTGTTCCAGCTTTCGAATGGTTCGGTGTCTTCAACACACAATGGCGTTGCAGCTGTGACGGACACCTTCTCCTTCCCCTTCAACATCAACCTCACTCTCCTCAATCCGAGCGGAACGCAATGTACGTCTTCCCCTCTCTTTTTCATATCCGTCACCCCTCGCCCTCATGCCTTATGCAACTGACTCGTTATCCCTCGCACTTAGTCACCGCGATCTTCGACCATTCGTACGACCGCACCGTCCTGCCCGCGCCCTTCCTCCTCGGATCGACCATCGCGGAGCACCAGCTCGCCACAGGCTTCTTCAACGTCTCGAGCTCCGGAAACACGGGCAACGGCACCTCGACGAACACGCTCACGTACACCGACACCGCCGGAAATACGTTCGACCGCGAGGTGAGCGCCGTGCGCAATGCGATCACCGCTGACCACCAGGGCGGGACACTTGCGCCTGCGCCCGCGCCCGCTGCTGCAAACGAGGATGGGGGTGCTCAGCACGCGTTTGTTGGGGAGACTGTGAGGTTCCCGGGACGGAGGCTGCAGTCGAGCCAGGGGGGTGGTAAGTGATTCTCACATCAATCTTTTGAGATATATGCATGTATATATGTGGAGATGCAATCGCATGAATTGAAGTACATTTCCATTCTCCTTAGCTTATCTGTTTCTTTTCAATCTAGCTAAAAGCACGTGTTAGAAGAACGAGACTGCGTATAAGTTACACCGAAAGATCAATGCGCCGGTTGAACGATGTGAAAAGCAAGCAAAAAAGCGGGGGAGAGGGAGCTGCAAGTAGGATTGCAGTGACAAAAAGCCCGTCTAGACATCTAGACCGTAATAATCTAGGGCGTTTTAGAAGGGGGGCGATGTAAACGTGGGTTGTGGGGTCTATGGGGACTGTTGAAGCGTGGCTGGGAGGTGTTGTTGAGAACAGCAGGCGGTGCAAGATTATAGACGCGAAATGCGATATGCGGGAGTCAGAAATCAGGGTGGAATCCAAGAAACGTATGATCAGTATAGTATATCCATTTTTTTTTTTCACAAGAAAGCTGAGATCAGAAGAGACCGACGACGCGTCCTGTCTCTGGGTCTAAGCCAACCTCCCAGAAGCCTAACAAATGTGAAAGTCAGTAACTCGCAAAATGGAAGGGAAAAAAGAAAGTCTTGATTTTACCTGGACGCGTGCCGAGCCCGGGCATGGTCTGCATGTCGCCGAGGATAGGGTAGAGGAAACCTGCGCCCGCGGAGAGACGTACAGAGCGGATGGGGATCGTGAAGCCTTCGTTGAGTATGAAGAGATTGGTAAGCGGATATTCATTTCCTCTCGCAGAGGAAACTCACCTGTCGGAACACCTTTGAGCTTCGGGTCATGTGAGAAGGAGTACTGCGTCTTCGCCATGCAGACTAAAGCATTTTTCCGAAAAGAAGAATTCGTTAATTAATAACGAGCTCGCCAACGGACAAAGCGAATCATGAAAAGGCTTACTCGGCAGTCCGCCATATCCTTGCTTAGTATACGTCTCGACCTGCTTCTGCGCAAGCTCGCTGAGCTCAACACCGTCCGCACCATAAATCTCTTTTGAAATGATCTCGATCTTCTCTGTGATTGGCTTTCCGAGGTCGTACAGGAAACGGAAGTGCGACTCGTCCTCGCATGCGGTGACGACGGCCTGCGCAAGGTCGACTGCGCCCGCGCCGCCGTGCGCCCAGTGATCTGAGACGACCGCGGCGTCCGCACCGGCGGCCAGCGACTCTTGGCGTACAAGCTCGAGTTCCGCGGGCGTATCTGAGCTAGAAAACGTCAATCCTCACTGTCAGCTTCAATATTCATGAAGCGAGAAGGGCTGTATGCTGACGCGAATTTGTTGATGGCAATGACGACCTTGATACCGAACTTCTTCGCGTTCACGATGTGCTTTGCCAAGTTCTTGCACCCTTCACGCAGGATCTCGAGGTTCTCCGACGTGTACGTCTCATGCAGTGGCTTGCCGGGCGTGACGTCCGGTCCACCGCCATGCATCTTGAGCGCACGCGTCGTTGCAACGATGACCGTCGCATCGGGCGCAAGTCCACTGACGCGGCACTTGATGTTGCAGAACTTCTCCATGCCCATGTCGGCACCGAAGCCGCCCTCGGTAAGCACATACCCCACGCGCGAGGCATCGTCGCCCTCGTCCGTCCCAGCGAGCTTGAGTGCGATGCGGTCGGCGAGAATGGAGGAATTGCCGTGTGCGATGTTCGCAAAGGGGCCGGCATGCACGAAGACCGGGGTTCCCTATATATGAGGCGTAAGTAAACTTAGTAAAAGTAACAAAGGTGGTAGAATATGTGCCTCAAGGGTCTGCATAAGGTTCGGCTTGATAGCATCCTTCATGAGGACTGCCAACGCTCCTCCAACGCCAATATCATCCGCCGTTATCGGCTCGCCCTGCTTGCTCGTCGCAACCACCATCGCACCAAGGCGCTCGCGCATATCCTTAAGGCCCGTCGTCAGCGCTAGCACCGCCATGCACTCGCTCGCTACAGCAATGTCGAAGCCCGTCTCGCGCTCATGGCCCTTTTCCGTCGGATTGCGCCCGATGGTAATCTTGCGCAGGAAACGGTCGTTCGTGTCAAGCACGCGGTTCCATGTGATCGTCTCGGGGTCGACGTCAAGCCGTGCGAAGCGTGTGATCTCCTCTGGTGTGAGGTTGTTTGGGTCCGTTTTGTCGATGCCGAGCTTTTGGAGACGCTTGAACATGAGGGATGCGAATTCGCGCTTACCCTTGACGGTGGGGACCAGGCGGTTGTACAGAGCCTAGGAAGAGAAAATTAACATACACTGGCTTGGAATCCTCATATTATAACTGTACCTTGTCTGACTGTGTGGCCTCGTGGAACATACGAGCATCCAGGGCAGCAGCAAGCAGGTTGTTTGCGGCGGTCACAGCATGGATGTCCCCGGTAAGGTGCAAGTTGAACTGAGAACATGCAAATCAGCTATCTAGTTTTACCAATGTTCTGAAAAATGCCTACCTCGTCCATAGGGATGACTTGGCTGTACCCGCCGCCAGCGGCACCACCCTTGATCCCAAACGTCGGGCCCTGGCTCGGCTGACGGACACACGCAAATGCAGGGCGTCCAAGGTGCGCTCCAAGCGCCTGCGCCAGCCCAATCGTCGTCGTCGATTTGCCCTCGCCCAGTGGCGTCGGCGTAATCCCCGACACAACAATATATTTCCCGTCCTTGCGGTATGCAAGCCGCTCGAGCACGCTCAAATCGACCTTCGCCTTGTAGCGCCCGTAGCTCTCGAGCTCGTCCGCGCGCAAGCCGAGTTCCGCTGCGAGCACCGCGATGGGTTTTGGCGTTTGCGCCATCGCGATCTCGATGTCGCTTGGGACTTTCTCGAGTATCGTTAGGGGGAGTGGCGTGACGCGCCGTGCGCGCGAAGCTGCGAAGAGGCGTTCGGCGGAGGCAAGCGTGTTGGCCATTAGCATGGCGACGGTCGTGGGCCCGACTCCACCTGGGACGGGCGTGATGTGAGAGGCGACGGTGGAGGCAGACGCGAAGTCGACGTCGCCGACGAGACGCTGGCCGGACTTCTTCGAGGCATCTTGATAGAACTGTCAGAAAGTACTTCGAAGTCGTAGATTATGACAAAAGCAGAACCTGGAACGTAGTTGATTCCGATGTCGATGACCACGCAGCCAGGCTTGAGCCATTCGCTCTTTACAAATTCAGGCTTTCCGATGGCAGCTACTATAATGTCAGCAGTCTTAACCTGAGGAGTACGGGTTATTTAGTTTCAAGAAAAGCAATGACGCTTCTAAGTTTGATTTAGCTCACGATTTCGGGCAGGTTCTTGGTACGGCTATGGCACTGAGTGACAGTCGCATCCCTGCTACGAAGCATCGCCGCGACGGGGTTCCCAACAATGTCACTGCGCCCGAGAACTACGGCAGTAGAACCTGCGATTTCGACTCCTGTCGTCTCCAGAAGAGCAATACATCCCGACGGCGTGCACGGAGAAAAGAGCGGATCCGAAGCGCGCGAAGCCAAGTGACCGATATTGTATGCATGGAACCTATTGACAGTCCCAGTCAGTTCAAGAAAAGTAGAGGGAAAAAAAGGTAGGAATATACACACCCGTCAACATCCTTCTCGGGACTGACAGCTTCCGTGACCTTCCTTTCACCTTCAGGGCCGACATGATCACCAAGCGGGAGTTGCACCAGAATACCGCTGACGTCGTCGTCTTCGTTGAGCGCACGTACTTGCTCGACGACCTGCTCGATGGAGGCCTCTGCGGGAATGTTGACGTGCTTGAAGGTGATGCCGACCTCCGCAGCGGCCTTCGCCTTCATGCGCACGTAGGTGCTTGAGTCTGGGCGCGTACCCGCCTGGATGATGGCAAGCTGCGGCGCGAAGCGAGGGTGGGCGGCCTTGAGCGCGGTGATTTTTTGCGCGACGCCATCCCGAATCGACCTGTGCGACTTATTGCTCAGCAAAGAAAGAAAGAAAAAGGAACATAACTAGAAAATATACATACTTTGCGAGAGCAGTGCCATCGATGAGCTTGGCCGACGGCGCTGAAGAGGACATTGTGCGCACTGGCAACGGTCTGCTGGCGGTTATCAGATGAAGGCGCTGGCTGAGCAGGCGTATTGCCGCTACTGCCATGCGCATCTTTACAGTACTGGCACTCAACTCCCTCTAAAGGGAATTTTTTGAGATCCCACTAGCACTCTCCAGCGTCGTTTTGGAGATATCTGAAGGCCTACGGGGTGACTCGAGTGCATCAGGCCGTCCAAGTCGTCCACACAGACATCGACCGACGTACGAAGCTCTAAAATTAACGCCCGGAAAATTTAGACGGATAAGTCGAGAGCTCTAAGGAGCAAAAGGAGGAAGGGGTTATGTAAGCATAGTGATTGGTAATTGCATAATTTCTAGACAGAAAAATTGGACATCGACCGCTCTTCTCACCACTTGCTCAAAGTGCGTCAACCCAACGTCAGCCCATCTATTCTTCTTTTCTTCCTTCCTTCGCACTCCCTTTTCGTCCAGCCATGAACCGTACAGCAACACTTTCATTCTTGCGCCAGTGCACTGCCGGGATCTCGTCGACTGCGGGCCCAGCACGACGGTCAGCTTACGCAGCGCGTGCGCTCACGCTCCGGTCGGGTTCAAGGCCGTACTCGACACAGGGCGAGCTTAAGGAGCCGGATGAGAAGAAGGAAGATGGTGATAATAAAGAGGGGACTGCTAGCAAAGAGGAGAGTGCTAGTCAAGGTGATAATGCCGCCGACTCGGAGTGCGCCAAGAAGCTCAAAGCAAAAGAGGACGAAGTCGTCGACCTCACCGTACGTACTTCTTACCGATATATCCATACACAACCAGTTTGATGACAGTAATGCACAGAGCCGGCTACGCTACCTCCAAGCCGACTTCCTCAACCTCCAGCGGAACGCCGCACGCGAAAAGGAGCAGACGAGGGACTTCGCCATCACGCGTTTCGCGGGCGACCTTCTCGAGACCGTCGACGTCCTCTCCCTCGCCCTCAAGTCTGTCCCAGAGACCGCATTAAAACCTCCTGCGGATGACATACCCGCTGCCGCCTCCCTATCCGCCACCAACTCTGAATCCTCTTCCTCCTCCTCTGACTCATCATCATCCTCGTCCACCTCCGCGTCCACCTCCCCTGATGCTGAATCTGCTCCACCTAAAAGCGCATCGGAGTATCTTCGAGAGCTGCACCACGGCGTCGAGATGACACATCGCCTGTTACTACAGACGCTCTTCAAGTACAACGTGAAGCCATTCGACCCGACGGGTGATGCCTTTGATCCTAATAAGCACGAGGCGCTCTACCAGGCCCCTATACCTGGCAAAACGCCCGGCACCGTCATCCAATGCCAGAAAATGGGCTTCACCATAAAGGATCGGACGCTTCGCGCTGCACAGGTCGGTGTCGCCGCTGAGTCATCATAGTCAATAGCGGGTCAGGTTTCTGCTTCTAGATGAGGCGCGGCATTGGCATATCATAGACGTTTTGAGTCATTGGGGATGGTGTTGCCTATATCCCACTTTCGCATAGTCTTACTTAATTGCAATTAACGAATCTCTACTCCTAGTTCCTTGGCTGCGCGTTCTTTGATGATGTTGGTCAAGATAGTGATCTCGATACTCTCGAGGGTTCTAAGAGAAGTAAGTTATTTGGGTAGCTGGATCAAAAGTGAAAGCATCGAGCTTGCCTCTCCATTGACCTGAACATAATTCGAAAGCACAAGCTCTCGCGATTTGTCTTCGGGTGCTTGAACTGGTCAATCTATCATAATATTTAGCAGATAAGACAAGATCTTCAAATGAACACGACACTCACCAACGTCACTTCCTCAGCAAGGTCGCCTGCCACGACGCGCACCAGATCGCAAAAGTCGTTTGAATGGAAGCTCTTCGAGCGCCAGAAACTAACGTCTCGCGACGAGCCGGGATACTTGGAGACTTGCTTGTACGTGGTAATTTCGCCTGGCTTGAATTGCCCGAGGAAGCGCGGGTCCTCCGACCAAAAGAGTCGGATATCGGGGATCTGGTAGAGGATCATCGCGATACGTTCGAGACCTAGTCCAAAGGCCCAGCCAATCTCATTATCGACCTCTGAACCAATAAGTGTCAGCACCTTTTCAGATAGCAGAGAGCCCTAAGTCAGACGCACTCGCGTTGGCAAGCGTTGCTTGTTGGATGACCCCACAACCAAGAATTTCGAGCCATTTGTCGCGGAAGAGCACTTCGACTTCGTAACTCGGAGATGTGAACGGGAAAAACGCGGGTATCCAGCGGATTTGCAGTGGGTTGCTTTTGGATGCACCAGCGGCACCAGCGAAAAGCTTGAACAACAAAAGAGAGAGCGTATATTTGAGGTTTTGTGTGACGAGGTCCGCGAGTTGCACATCATGGTATAGCTGGTATGGGTTCTCCGCATCCACGAGCGTCTTGTCCTCTAGTTGTACGTTCTCGTAAGACAGCTCAGATAGTAGCCGCTCGTTCTCTTCGGTCAATGCACCTGAGCTTTCCGCACGGTCGTTTTTGAAAAGGCACGCGCCTTCCATCTGGTGGAAGATGGGATAATGGCTCGCGTCGATCTCGTCACGGCGGAACACGTCTGCAGTGAGCAGCCATTTCTTATGTCCCGCCGCAAAGACCTCGACCTCATGTGCACTCGTATGCGTACGGAGCATCACGTCCTTATTCACATAGTAGCTGTCGGTCACCGCACGCCCGGGGTGGTCCGGTGCGAAGGAGAGGTCGTCGAAGTTCTGCTTCGGCGAGACGAGCGGCGGGAGGTTGCTGAAGTGCGCGTAGTCCGCGAAGTGCGACTCGATGAGCGATTTGAGCGTCGCGAGGGGGTGTGCAGGCCTGTCGACAAGCCGGGCGTCGAGCCGCGAGAGGATGGCGGGCGTGATGTTCGTGTAGCTGTCCGTCGGGTAGCGTGTCCCGAGCACGTCAACTGTAGGTGGCCTTGTCGACACCCATCGTCGGCATGGTGCTGCATGCAGCCATGTACTCCAGCCACGGGACGGACGTGCGGACAGAGTCCTGAGCATAACGCTCATGGATTTTCAAGCTAGAGTCGAAACCTGCGCAATGCTTCGACCGGGAAACGCCGGAATGCAGAGTGTGACCCATCTGAACGCGCACCGTCACATCACAGATTTTGCGTCATCTTCTTTCAGTGGCAGTCGGTCTCTCAGTGCTTTACATCTGCTACAAAGCTACAGCAGCTGCGAAACACAAACCAATGCCTTCAATAAAAATCAAGGTTCCACGCCACAACCCTCGCAAGAGCGCTCTGAACGAGGTGTGTTATTTACAGCAAGGTTTAGTTCAAGTTTCTCATGCACACGCACTTAGAAGCCGGAGCCATCTGCGTCTTACAAGAAGCGCAGAATCAGCAGCGACAACGAAGACGAAGACGAGCTAGAGAGCGAAGAACGCGAGGGGGAAGACTACTCAATACCGAGTACATCTGGTTAGCCTGAGCTTTCTCCACAACTGTATATGAGCACGAGGTCCTGCAGGTCAGGCAGAAGATGATGATGGCTAAGCATTCTTCTCCGCCAGGACAAAGCCATCGGAGTCGGAGTATGAGCCAGAGCCAGCCTCCAGATCCGGAAAAACTGTTCGAGGATGATACTAATGTCGACATCGTGGGCGGTTCGACGAATGACGACCCGGCCCTGCCTGCGCGTACTTCGTCGCCCGCTGCAGCACCCTCGCGGAAACGTGGCAAGAAGAAAGCGGGCATTGTTTACTCAGATGAAGACGAGGAGTATGTCGACTCCGGGAGGAAAAAGGATGGTAGAGACGATGATTTCATCATCGACACGCCGCCAAGGAAGGCAGGACGCAGGGGCGGCGCCGGTGGCGGTAGGGGTCGCGGGAAAGGTGCGAAGGAGAAAGGGGGCGGGATCGGCGAGATTATGATAAAGGATGAAAGGAAAGTCACCACATCCTCTGTGTCCGGCAGCGATGCGAAGGCAGGTACTAAGAGGCGGCGCGAGACGCTCTCCGAGGCCAATGCCGATGCTACCGTCGACGTCGAGTCGGTAGCCGCTGCCACCATAACGCAATCATCATCCACTACATCTGCGCCTTCAGCAGGTCAGCCACAAGGAGATACAGCGGCGCAGCCTCCGCCTCCGAAAATGCGCAAGCTGCCACCAATCAAGAAGAACAAGTCGCTTGCCGCTTCAACGTCTGCAGCGCCGTCCTCCGGGCCCTCAACGCCCTCTACATCAGGTGCTATGAAAGCTGGCGTGGGCGGCACCGGGACGCCTGGTGGGCTACCGGTCCATACGTCGTTGCCGCGCAAGCCTGTGCAGAAGACGTCGGACGTAGATCTCTTCAGCCCGGACATCTATAACAGCTTATTCAAGGGTGGGTCGTCATCTGCGCCGAGGGCTGGCGTGAACTCTAGGTTCGTACAGAAAATGTCGATACAGCTCATTCGTCAATCTCATTGGCATTGGCTACAGAGTCAAGGATGAAGAACGTCGCAAGGAGTTGATGAAGATGCGCGACGAGGCGCGTGCGGCACGCATGGTACAACTACAGGTCCTCAATTGATCATTTCTCTTCAATCTCATCCACCAATCCCAAACTAACATCTTTTCTTCTCTCCCTTCCCGACAGAAAAACAGTTTCGACCTCCTCGCAGGCCAAGAGAAAGTCGCACGCTTCGAAGCCGAGCTGCGTAATCGCAATAGCGCTGCTTTGTATCCGAACCATCTCGGCGCTGCTCTCAGGCTGATCATGAACAAGCGGAGCGCCGACCTTGCGCTAGGGATGAGCTCAGGTGGTGGCTGATTGCGAGAGGCTCTGGACATTCTTCTCTCCTTCTGATACGATTCTTCTGTCTCTCTGCCTGGTGCGCTACTTCGATTCTTCTGTCCCCTTTTGTCACGGGCTGACCTCCCCTTTGTTTCCGCGCCGCCAGTAACTGCTTGTTTCAATATAGACTTCTTACTTATCTAGATTCCGTTTCGAAAAATGCATGCGTGAAAGATGAATGCTCTGAAATCCGGTTAGCTTCGCGGCAGGTCAGACCTTCGAGTTGGATAACATCTCTGGTAGGCGCCGACCGTCCGACAGATCGCTCTCGACGTTGACTTGCAGATGATGAGTCGGTGATTCGACGGCGCGATTGATCGATTGTACTCGATTAACGCACGCCCTCTCTTTCGTGAAGCCTTGATATTCAATATTGAGTGTGATACGCATCAACGTCGAGATCGCCATCTGTTCCGTTCCAACGCGCACAACTACGAATTGCAAAATAAAAAATCTTGCGATGCGCCTATGCGGTACGGCGCGGGGAGGCCTTCTTCCGCTTTTATTTGTCTCGAACTTTCAGATGTCGATGAGGTGCTTGAAGAGCAGCGTCGAACGGCCCGGGAGAGGGTGTTACAGGTGAGGCTTCATCTGGTGGGTCGTCTCGCGGACCTCGACTTGTAGAGCCTTCAGTGTGTCAGCTCGACGTGACGGGTCGTACTACATGTATGTATTCATTTGAACCACCCAGGCCTGGCACGTCAGAATGAACTTGATATCTAAATCAATTCATATTGATTTCTTTCAGGTGCCTTGGGCCTTATGCGTGTACATGCGTTAAGGACCTTTCTTGGTGTGCCCTTCTGTCGGAGAAGGCGTTTTCTTTTTTCGACTCAACTCTCCTTTAGAAATGAGATGAGACTGATGATCCTTACCTATAGCCGGATGAGCAGGCCAACTCATTAATCTTGCTTCATGCCCGATGTAGCATTATATTGCCAACTAGTACTAGTTGGCTGATACTTTGGCTGATATTATTGCAACAAGCTTATGTATAGTTGATGATAAAAGTTGACCATGCATACTAATAGAATATCAGAGCGAAGCTACAAGGAGGTGTGTATTCGTAAACAAGCAAGCAAGAGCATGCATACGCCGCACTATAACTCGGATTTCATTGACGTCGCTGTCCCCCTTTTATTAAATTCATTTCAAGTCTTCTTCACCTCGGAATCTGACTTGTCCGAGTCATCCCGCGCACTTGCCAGAACAGTATCCCTCGTGCGCGTGTACCCCGCCCAAAGTGCGCGCCACTCACTCTCTAGCAGATCCGGGCCCGGCTCCGGCTCCGACTCTGGCCCGTCCACTTTTGCCCCTGCCCACGCGAGCGCGCGCACGTAGCACCGCAGCGCGGCGCGGCGCTCGGCGTCGCCCTTTTCAGAGGACGTGGACGCTGGTAGGGTAGCAGAAAAGACTTTCTTCCAGAGGGACGTAGAGGGTGAGGGAGGTGATGAGGAGGAAAGGGAGGAAGAAGAGGAAGAAGAAGAAGCGGCGTTCTCGTGCAAGACGCCCGAGAGCGTCCATGCGTGCAGCGCGGTGCGGCGCGCGTCGCGTAAGAGGCTACTGGCGGGGGCGGCGAGCGTGCGCGAGGCTGCGTACGTCTTGTCGAGTTTCGCCTGATGGAGAGAGGGAAATGAAGAAGCAGAGGTAGAAGGGAATGCGAGCTCGTGCACGACGTGCTCCGCTTCGACAGCGGCCTGCGCGAGCTCTTCGAGCGTCTGTGAGGGTGAGGAGGCGCGGAGCGCGTAGGTGACCTCGGCGCGGTGCAACGCGAGGAGCGATATGCGGTGTTGCAGGTAGAGTTCGTGTAAGGTGTGAGGCGATGATGCGCTTGTGCCCGTGTTATCACTACTAGCCGAGCTTGAATTCGCATTTTGTCTATTTTCAATTTCGCTAGATTCATGGGGTGAGGGTGAAAACGTAGACGTGTTTGAGGGGGCCGGAGCAAGGAGTGCAATCCCGGTGTCTTGCACGGCTTTCGCGTCTGCGAGGAGGCCAAGCTGTGCGTAGTACGCGGAGAGCGAGGAGAGAACGGCAGCGACGGTGCGCTGGGCATGTGGAGACGCGGGGAGGCGCTCAGGCAGCGCGGGCGCGTATCAGGCGCGGTTATCACGTCAGGTGTAGACTGTGAATGCGAGCCGTCGGAAGCTGAAACGAGCTGCAGTGCCCGAGACCACCATGAGCGCGCCTCGTCGGCATCGCCTAGACGTGCGTTCACGTCGCCGAGCTTGAGCGCTAGGCGCGCGTCGTCCTCCATCTCGGTTCCGAGCCCCGACTGAGCATCCCATATATGCTCATAAGCCGCCCGCGCGTCATAGAGCGCACCCTTCGATCCAATGCGCTCGAGCGTAGCAGCCTTCCTTGTGAGTATCTCGCACACTGTCTCCGGACGGAGTGGCTTCCCCTCCCTCTCATGTTCAGTCGCAAGTGCAAGCGCGACGGTTAAAAAATCATGCGAGAACTCCAGGCGCGCCTCGATGGCTGCGTTCGTGCTCTGCGCGTGTGCGATGGCGTTCGTGCTGAGCACTCTTGCACCGGTGCCCCAGTGCTGCGAGATCCATGCGGAGCGCAGGGCGTGTGCGGCCTTCCACCCGAGGGCAGGGTCCGTGCCGCCGCGCGCACCACCGGTCCAGCGCTCCGTCTCTCGTATCCAGCCCCAGCGCTCAAGCTCACCATCCGGATCGGGAGGGGGCGCAAGTTCAAAGTGCTCGACCCAGAAGTGAGTGCCCTCTAGGGCGGCAAGGGTACCACCGGAGAGGATGGCGAGGCCAATGAGGGAGAACTTGGCGAAGCGGTACCAGAAGTCGAGAGAGGAGAGTGTGTGCTTGGAGAAGTTTTGAGGTGGAATGACGACTTGGTCGAGCTCTGGTGCATCTGTCGGTGTAGAGGCGGGGGCGGCATTGATAGGGTTTGAACTGCTTTCACGCGGTGTGGGCGTCTGCGGACTATGGGACAGTTGCCGGCTAGGGATGTGCCTCGTGCGTAGTGCCGTACATCGTGTTGTACACGGCCGCGATCGAGCAGCGGTGAGCACGAGCCGATACATGGGTCGGTCGTCGGGGTCGTCGGCGGCGACGTCGAGAGGGACGATGACGATGGCAGAAAAGAAATAGAAATTCGCGTTGATTAATTACGTAAAGAGTGCACGGGCGTCAATCTTTGTACGGCGCAGGCTAGAACCGCGTCAGACACTAAAGCAGCACGGCCATCATCACCTCCACCTCGTGTTCCTCCCTCTTCTAGTCCAGTTCAAATAAATACCTCGCCATGCCCATCAAATGCCCTCGCCGTTCTTCCTCGGTCCAACTCAGCCTGACTCTCAGAGCAGAATACGCGTGCTGCACAACGAGCAATGCGTCCCTCAACACTCTGCTCTCTTGCAGTCTCCGTACTTGCAGCGAGCGCGCTTACCCCGACACCGACAAAGACAAGACGTTGGGATAGTGGGTTTGTTACCGTGGAGAATGGCCGGTTCATTCGGAACGGCGAGTAAGTGTTATTCATCCCTTATTCCGAATTATCCTTTTCTAACAGCACCCCAGGCCCTTCTCGTTCGTGGGCACGAATGCCTACTGGTTGCCGTCTCTCAACACAGAGGCGGATATCAATAAAACCGTTCAAAGTATCGCTGCCGCAGGCATAAAGGTCGTCCGCACCTGGGCGTTCAATGACGTTGACGAAATCCCCGTGAACGGCACATGGTTCCAGCTCATCCAGAACGGCACGACCTCAATTAACACCGGCACTGACGGTCTGCAGAAGCTCGACATGGTCGTCAACGCTGCTGAAGACGCAGGAGTCTTGCTTATTCTTTCGCTCACTAACAACTGGAACCCTCTTCCGCTCATCGACAACACCACTCAGGTCCCTGTCGACGGCTCTCTCGGGCGGAGAGATGTCACAGTGGGCACGAATAACTCCTTGCCGAGGAATTTCCTTTCGAACGATTTCGGTGAGTTTTCCTCACCGTACCCCGCCCATCGGCGATCTCTTCGGAAATTATCACCCCGGCTACCAACCCAAGTTACCAATTTGTGTTTCATCTAGGCGGCATGGACGCGTACGTGCGTGCATTTGCGGAAACCAGGCAGCACGACGAGTTCTACCTCAACGAGACAATTGTCGACATTTTCAAGAACTACACTACGCAGATCGTCACGCGCTACGTGAACAGCCCGGCCGTGCTCGCATGGGAGCTCGCCAACGACCCGCGCTGCAATAGCTCCATCGCTGCCAGTAATGTATGCAACACGACGACTATCACAGCCTGGCATGCGGATGTCGGCGCACACGTCGCGAGCATTGATCCGAACCACATTGTCTCGAGCGGCTCGCAAGGCTTTGCGTGTGCAGACTGCCCTAAGCTCTTCCCCATCACGCCCAAGCCATCCGTGTCTGCGACGCCCCAGCGCCGTAAGCGCAATGTCAAACCTGTCAGTAACGAGCGTCTCCTCGCTGAGGTTAAGGAAAAGCGCAAGAAGACGCGCGAGGTGAAGAAGCGCGAGTTGCTCCACAGCGGCGACGGCCTGCGCATCCGTGGACGCTGGATCGCAGCTCGTGCGTTTTCTTCCCTTATTCGTCATCTTGTAGCCGGCGCTCACTCTTTCTACTCGTTTCGGGTATAGGGCAATCTGACCCATCTGTGAGCTCATCCGTAGGACCCGCGTTCGACGGGTCTTCTGGTGTTGACTCGCAGGACATCCTCAACATACCCTCTATCGGTTTCGGCTCATTGTGCGTCGCCGTCTTTCCCTCGTTCGTTCCCTATTCGACATAAGTACCGAAGCTGATGAATATCTAATCTCCCCGTGTGCGCGTGTTCTCGGCATCGCCTTCGACCGCCCTTGGCATGTCTTCTCCCGCTTACATGCGTGCTGCGTGATACATGCTGTGTGGTCTGCATGATGTTATGTTTCGCGTGCGGCGGGCCATATACAGCCAGCTGTTCCCGGACCAGGACGACTACTTCGTCTCAGGCCCGGATCCGAACCTCCCCGCATTCAACAATACGGTCGATGCGGGCGTCGCATGGATCCAGTTCCAATCGCAGCTCGCACAAGAGTACGTACTGTTTCCCGCCGGTCATTCAATACGTCGCCCTGCCACAACCCCATCTCCCCATCCTGCCATCGTGATACGCTTTTCACTTCAATTTGTACACACGCCCCGGCGTTTCTCCTCGTTCCGGGGGCTCTAGAACCCGACAAAGATATACAGAAGCTGACGGGATCACTCTTATTTTTGTCTCCTTTGCCCATACTCCTTGTTTCTACCGTTTAGGGTGGGCAAGCCCACAGTGCTTACGGCCTTCGGCCTCGTGACGCAGGACAACGCACCGTTCTTCGTGCCGTTCAATTCGACGATCGCGCCGTTTAATGGAACGACATCTGGGAACACGACAGCGACGGCTACGAGGAAACGTGCAGATACGTCGAGCACCGGCGTATCGGATTCGCAGTTGGACGATGCGTATACTGCGTGGCTGACTGCCGCGGCGAGTTCGAGCATCTCCGGGGCGATACAATACCAGGCAAGTCTCTTTCCTTCTCTCCATCTTCCTCTCACCCTGTCTCTCCTATCCGATATCTCATACAATCAATTACAAATATCGATGGAAATGCTAACGCTTGAACCGATGTGCAGTGGGGCCAGAACGGGCTCTCGACGAACGACGGCTCGACGGTGGATCAGAACGACGACACGAGCACGGCGGAGGCGAATGATGATACGTCGGGCACGTCTCCGAACGATGGGTATCAGAGCGCGCCCACTGGTAACGACGGCGTGCAGAGCGTGCTCACGAGCTTAACGTCCCTCTTTGGATGATCGTCTGCTTCACTGCAACGCTGTAGCGAAGGATGAACTATACGCATTCTCAATTTACACATACGGATTAATGCGAACCGGACAGAAAAGACGAAAACGTGACGATGTAACGGTTTTTATGTATGAAAAAAAACGAAGTGACGACGCGGACGATGTTCTGACTTTTATTATCTTGTTTTCCTAACTAACTATCCTCCTTCCCGCACCCTTCTACCTTTACACGAACCACTCTCCTCTCTTCCTTATATACGAGCGTTCCCATTTCTTCGTTGTTTGTAGCCAGACACTTCACACCTCGCCTCACTTTTTTAATCAGCATCTTCATTCCTGTGACTTTGTTTTGATTCTGGCTTTGACTTTTGACATTTTCCGCTGGGGTTCTGCTTAATAGCATTCGAGATTTCTCTCACTTACTTAGTTGGATGCTTTCTTTTGTGTATATGTACTTATATGTTTTTGGATCTTGGAATTCGGAGGTGTGTTTGGAGGTGTTTGAAGGGTATATTTTGTCAGAGTGGAAGAGCACCCTTGCTGAGTGAGGACGGTCGGTCAATGCAAAATACAAAGTGAAAGTCAGGGCGTGGAAAGAGGCCATGGTGAACTTGAACTTGACATGATGTTGGACCTGACCAGTACGGGCGAGTCGTTGTTCATTGATCCGGTGTCGGCAGGCTAATATAGTACTAGTGATCAAGTTAACTGGCGCGTCGCGACGCGTCGGCGGAGTTTCAAGTTCAGGTCAAGTTTGACACGCCTCTTGAGCTGATTATTCGATTCAACAGGTGCAATTCGTTGATCTTCCGAGCCAGGCTTCCAAGAAGAAGGCATGAGGATGGGAATGAATATGTAAGCACTGCATGCACTACAGTCCGGCGCGGCTAAAGCCGACAACTGAAGACGCGTCAAATCCCGACTGTATCTCCTCCGTCAAAACACCTTATTTAGCACATTAAACTATATAGACAGATAGCTGCAATGCATATCTACAGAACTTGCTGCTCAGATATTTTTTATTTTGACCTTTGAAAAATTTCTGACCAAGAAGTGAAACAAATATTTAAATAAATAAAAATCATTTTTGTTTATTACTTAATGCGTCCAAGAAAGGGAATTTTACATAAGACAAACGCTGATCATTATTTCTTTAACTATTGAAGAGCTTCTTTAACCTCTTTATTGTTAGGAACACAGTAATGGGACTTGTATTTCTTCATGGCTATGGCACCCTGAAAGAAATCAAGTCCTTTGCTAGTGTAAAATAATATAGCAAATTGTGATTTTGTGTTTCTCTGGGGCATTTTCATACAGATCCTGCCGGCTAAAATGGCAGGAGGAGCAAGGCAAGCTTGACTGCCTAGCCCCTATTTTTTATTTGAATTTTTAAGTTTTTTTTTTCAGACAAAAGTGAAACAAATTGATGGGAGATCAAAAACCACGGATTCATGAGTATTTTCCTTGTATTACAGGAAAAAAATTCTCGGACTCTAAAACTCAAAACTCTGGGCCGGGCGGAGTTGATGTAACATGCCGCGCCAACCTGTAGTACTGGAGCTACTCAATAGTTGGAAATCTAAACTTACCGTGACGCGTCGCGACGCATGTCAATATTAATCATGACTAGCCCTCATATATATACATAATACATCCGTGACATGTTGCATCTCGTTGGAAATGGTGTTGTCCCTTGCATAACTTTGGTTCCACCGCATGACACGCAGTTACTGATCATGACTCGCGTTCACAGCTCGAGAAAGTATACTCCGAGTCGAGAGTCGCCGTCCGACGCATGCCATTAATACTTACTGCTCTTCGGTTTTCTTTTATTCAAATGACAAATAATACACGGGAAGGAGCGCATAGCAATTAGTTGTTCCATAGCAAAGGAGATAGCAACGGTTCAGACGGGATATACACAGCACGCGTGAAACATAGCTTTGAACAGACGGGAAAGGAAGCGTCGGGTAGAATGGTCTCCGCGGCGAAGGGGGAAAGAAAGCATCCAGATCCACATTCTCAATCGTCCATAACCCATAACCTTACGCGAGGGTTTTAAGTCGGTCTCATTCGTACTCATTCCAGTGTTCGATGACTTCAGCCTGGTGCGTCATGACGGACTTGTCCTGGCGGATAGGGTTGACACGCGGGATGACGAACTGCGCAGATGAGCCGAAAAAAAAAGTCAGATATACAAGCTAAGGAGGAAGAAAAAGCTAAGGGCAGACCTTCTCATTGTACTCGTTCATGACTTCCGCGGAGATGATCGCTTTGTCTTTGAGCAGGCCCGCATAGCTGCTCGTGAGCAGGTGTATCTAGAGGCGAATATTAGCAAGATACGATAGGCACAACTGCGGGCAGTAAAAAGCGAACCTGGAGACCAACAATGCCCATGATCGTGAACATTACGATCCAGTTCGAGCCCGTGGTTGCCATCCACAAGAAAGCATGCGCAGGCGAATATACTGCAAAGAGGCTCATCTCCAACTCGCCGGGCTCCCACACGCTCAACTGCTGCACGCGTTCCACACGTGCACCGTCGGCAACGCGTGGCGCGGGGGGCTTGAAATTGAGTAGGAAGCGCCATGAAACAGAGAACTGATACAGAAGCCAGGAGAAGATGCGATAGATGAGCGAAGGGGCGTCGAGTGGCGTGAGGTCGATTTGGGTGTTGACAAAGGCGGCGCGAGGAGAGTTGACGAGATCTGTTCGGTGGTGGAGAAAGTAAATGCGATTCTGGGAGAGGAGACGGAAGGCGTTGAGGAAGGAGGCTGCGATGAGGAGGAAGGTTACTGGTGTTGTCTGCAGAGTACATTGTTAAATACAAGTGAAAGTCTTATGCAAATAGTACTTACCCAGTCGAACCAGCTTGCACCTCTTTGTTCATTGTATAGATCTGCCCATGGTAGTTCTTCCTCGGCGACTTGTCTGTTCTGCGAGATGCGAACAAAGAGGTTCAGAGTGTGCAATAATCCGCCGATTATCCACGCGCTCGGCTTCGGATCCGGTAGAGGAACATTATGAGGAAAAAGTTGGATCTCGTCTATTATCCTGCTCGGCAAGGATGCGATTCTAAACCACGGGTCAATCGACGCTCCGCGAGCCAGGTAGACAATGGCGTGTTTACCTTTTAAACCAGTTCTTCTTTCTAACGACGCGTCTCTGTGCATTCCTAAGCCCTGTCTCACTCTTCCGAGCTGCCTTGGACCTGGCACCTTCCAGCGGACTACCGTACGGAGGTGGCTTCCTGAGCCGCACGGCCTCCCAGTCGAACGGCTGCGACGCCGAGAGGGAGAACCCTTCTGTCGGAGGTATTTGCTGAGTGGCCATTTTTGAAGGAGAGATCTGCTGAGCTCCGCCCATTGATGATCGAGGTGTCCGCGTCATGCCTGATGCTGGGCTGGCGCGCCCATTCGGCAGTGTGGCCATAGGTGACCTTGGAGGCGTACCCGTGCCCATGTCGGCAAAACTGCGACTCTGCCGTCGTGCAGGAGAACCCGTCGTGGTACCTGCATTTGAGTTTGCCTTTGTGAATCGACGAAACATAATGGTAGCTTCAAGTCGACACAGTCGACAGGGTGAGGTTGAACAAAACGCCACGAAACATGCGACAAACTCGAAGCGCGACGTCACGCTTGTGACATAACGTGATTCGTGTCTTTCGCGTTTTGTTAGGCGCCTCTCTCTTGTTGAAGCTCTCAACTACCGCCGTCGTCTCTTTCCAACACACTGGTTTCTATGGGTAAACGCAGGGCATCGGGTGAAGAGAGCGATGTCGATATCTCGGATATCATAACGCCTTCCAAGCGCGCTCGCGTCGAGGACGATGACGATGACCACGTCCGAGAGGAAGAGACCGAGGAGCAAAAGGATTTCGAGGCAAAATTCGGCGAGAAGGTCAGGGCCTCTATTGAGGCAAAGCAGAATTATCAAGGAGTGAGCTTTCCACTTAGGCTAGTCTGTATTGCACTTACTGAGACTCGCGTGTCTGATAGAGGATCGCCGAGTGCGGCATAATCCAGTCCTTGGAGATGCAGCAGTTCATGTGCCATCCACGATTGTCATTCACGTTTGGCCCACAGATAAACTTCATTATTGGTGAGCGATCTATACATTTTATAACTGCAAATTTCGTCTTATTTACTTGCATACAGGGCACAATGGAAGTGAGTGGTTCTCCCGTCAGACGCCTCCAAGTCATTTTATTCATTAATATAACAGGCGGAAAGAGTGCTGTACTATCTGCTTTGACAATCGCTTTAGGTGGGAAGGCCATTACGACAGGCCGAGGTAGCGGTCTGAAATCTTTCATCCAAGAGGGTCGAACGTACGTTATCAAAAACTCAATGAATTGATGACTTTTGGTAATGTTTATTGCCTGTAGATGGTCAGAGGTAACAGTAACCATCAAGAACGAAGGCCATGATGCGTACAAGCCTGAAGTTTACGGAAAGTCAATCGTTATCACCCGTAACTTTACCAAGTCGGGATCCAGTGGGTACAAGATCAAGAGTAGGGATGGCAAGACCGTCAGCACAAAGAAGGAAGAGTTGTCAAACATCTGTGACCACATGAATATTCAAGTTGATAATCCTATGAACATTCTTAGTCAAGGTAAAGAACGATAATATCTGTCCTTCGCCCCTTCCCTCACCCACATGTTTTTATTTAGATTCTGCTCGACAATTTTTGAGCATCGCCCACGCTACTGACAAATATGAGGTAATAGCTGATATGAACAAAACGCTAGCTTTCCTAACAACACCTCTACTTAGTTTTTCTTGAAGGGGACTCAACTCAAACAGTTGAGTGAGGAGTACGAGTCTTGCCTTGAAAACATTGGAAAGACGTATAAGATACTGGAGGCAAAGAAGGAAGTGTTACCCGACTTGAAAAGCGCTGTCCGCGACGCGCAAAATCGCTACAACGGAGCACAGTTGGCTTTGCAGACAAGAGAAAGGGTTTCTGTATTAAAGCAAGAACAGGCATGGGCTCACGTACAGGACAAAGAAGAAGTATAAATTCTCCACTCAGCTTTTTCACCTTGTCCTTTGATACGACTCATTTCCAGGAAATGAAACTCAAAATCGAGGAAGTCGCAAAGAAATCGCGAAAGCTACCCAAAGTTCGGAATGATTTGGAAGCGGCCAAGGTAGAGATCCCCACTCGGTTCTTTGCATTGTTTCCTGAGAATGCGTGCAGAGACAACACGCGGAGTATAGCGAAAAAATTGCCAGCGCCGAGAATGAGATTGCAGATCTTGGTGACATCGATCATCTTACCAGCCGAAAGACTGAAATTGCAGACCAAATAAGGGCCAATAAGACGAAGATTCGAAGTTATCAGGTAAGTAGACTCTTTACTACCCTCTTTCATGGCTGAAATCATCATTGACCAATTCGTTTAGTCTGGCGAGAAAGAAATGACTCTGGAGCTGAAAACCGCGAAGAATACAATCAAGGACCTCCAGGAAAGAATTGCCTCAGAGACGAAGAAGCTGCAAGAGGACAAGAAAGCCGAGCAGGAGGAACGGCAACGTAACTTGGAAGCCGCGAAAGAAGCTATTAATGAGCATGAAGCGCGCCGGAACGCGATTAACGATCAGCTCCGGCTTGCCGACGAGGAGCTAGGCCCTCTAAAGATCAAGCTTGCCGAGGCGGAGACGACCATGGGGAATGCTAAATCGACAATGGAACATTGCGCTGCTCGAGCGAGCGAGCTCAAGCAGCAGGTCTTTGATAGGTTTGCTGTCTTTGGCCGTAACATGCCACAGGTTCGCCAGCGAATTAATGCAATGGAATGGCATGGCAAGACGCCCGTCGGACCCCTAGGATTGTTCGTCTCCCTGCGCGACAGGCGATGGGCAGAACTAATGCGCGCGACACTGGGAAACATGATGACCTCCTTCGCTGTCACCGACGCTCGTGACCGAGCAGAGCTAAGGAAGCTGTTAGTAAGTTCCAATAAGTAGGTCAAAAACACTGTCGTTTGTCAAATTATAAGACTTACATCAAATAATACTACTCGCAGTGCACACATGCAAGTCGTTGTCGCAGCGGATGAACTTTTCGACTACTCGAGCGGTGAGCCTCCTGAAGACAAGCTCACCGTATTAAGGGCTCTCGAGGTGATGAATTATCAATGCATTCGTTTGCGCCGTTGCTGAATTAAGTCGACTAGTTCGCCGATGAATATGTGAAACGTATATTTATCAATCAAAGTCGCATTGAACGCACCTTCCTTGCTGCTACGCGTGCAGAAGGCGAGCGTCTTGCAGAACAGGCCCGCGGCGGAACAGCACTATCAGCAGATCTATATAGAGTGGTGGCTTATCCGTCAGTGCTTTTTTCTAATGCGTATTGCCATGGTAATGCCTGTTGACGACAATGGTTTAGCGATGGTGGTTCCTATTCTCAGCCCATCCAGGAACTCAAATTTGATGATCATCGGCAGCGCTATTTTGCCCATGACGATCCTGCAGCAGAGAGGCGGTGAGTTCTTTGAGTTGCATTCAAAGTACGACGTAATATGAAAGAGACCTTGAATCCACAGACATTGGCAGGAAAGAGGGATACAAGCTGACAAGGACTACAAGCAAGCACAGGCTAATGTGAACAAGTACAAAACGGAGCTAGTTCAATTAGACAGAAGGCGTGCTTCTTGCCACGTACGTTTCTCAGACGCTACAATTACCTTGTTTTGACTAACCCTTCTTGCTCGCAAGAATGATGCGAGAGCTTTAGACAACAAACTTTTCACGCTGAAGCAAACCCTGCGCAACGTGCAGAGCCAGCATAATGATGATGTGCCGGTCAATATAGCTTCTTTAGAGGAGGCCATGAAGGTTCGTGTATTTTACGACCGCTTCTCGGACTCATGACTAACTGTTCTTTGTAGGAGGCAGAAGAGACCAGGGACAATATTCTTAATCAGTATAGAGACCTCGTTGACGCGAAGAGCGAAATTGACCGTGAGCAGAAGCCATTGCTTGAAGAATTAAATAAGGTCAAGGCCCAAATCGACGAATTTGAGAAGAAGAAAACGGACTTGGAAGTAAGTTTATGTACAATTGATTAATAAAAGAACTTTCGAACTAACTTCGGGACTATCCATTATAGGATGAAGTCGTCGAGGCGGCTGGCAAACGCAGTGCAGCTCAAGCACGGATCAATGACAAGCAAGAAAAGCTTATGGAGGAACAGAAGGTCATCGAGGATTTGGAAGATGCCGCAAAGCAACTCCAAGCGGAGTATGAAGTATGAGCGTCTATCTGAGGTGGGATCATGACGAGCTGCTGACGACAGTTGCAGCATTGGACGAAGGAAGCAGAGGAGTTTTGCGACGGCAGAAGAGTCGACCATCCGCGCAAGCTGGCAGAGGTTGAACGCGAGTTAAAATCCGTTCAGAGTGCACTCAAAAGACAAGAGAAAGAGTGCGTATGCTTATAGTGAAATTAGTCATTCGTATCTCTTATTTGTTTCGATAGGAATGGTGCAACACTCGAGGAGCTAGAGGAAGCTCTTGCCGAGGCCAAGCAAAAATATAAGACCACGGAGCAGGACCTCAGAAACTTAGCAAACCTCAACAAGGTATGATATGATTGCATCTCCCTTTACGCGTCTTATATCCATTGGCTGCAGATGCTAAAACAATCAGTGGTCAAACGCCTGGAACGCTGGCATGACTTCCGGCGGCACATCGCCTTACGCACGAAGCTGCAATTCCAGCACCATCTGGGGAGTCGCGGGTACTTCGGGAAGGTGCTCTTCGACCACGAGAAGCAGAAGCTCGAGCTCAAAGTGCAGACGGACGACCAGGCGGCGACGCAGGGATTGAACAAGGACCCGAAGTCGTTGAGTGGAGGCGAGAAGTCGTTCTCGACTATCTGCCTGCTGCTCGCGCTCTGGGAGGCGATTGGGTGCCCTATTCGATGCCTTGGTGTGTACTCCGTTGCAGACCGTGTGTCTCGATACCAACAGCTGTCTACAGATGAATTCGACGTGTTCATGGATGCCGTCAATAGACGTATCTCCATGAGGATGATGGTACGCGTTCCCCTTCTCCCTTCACTCCCCTTCTCTTGAGCACTGACTGTCGCCCACTAGATCGACACGGCGAACGCGTCGGACAGCAAACAGTACATCCTCATCACGCCGCAGGACATGAGCAGCGTCACCTTCGGGCCATCCGTGCGTGTGCACCGCATGGGCGACCCCGAGCGCGGGCAGACGACGCTTTGAGCGCCGGACCGCTTTACACTGTGTTCCTTGTCATGTCTGGTCTTTGCTTCAAGTGTTTTTTCTCTATAATGTTTACTGAGACTTCTGCATTACCATTATCTTTGTTTAATCTGTGTTCTCTTCCTCCACGACGCTTCGTCCTCTTCAAACTTCTCACCTCCCGCCTCTTCTCGCCTCTTTTACTTTCTGCTCCCGGCTCTTGCTTAATATGTTCACTTCTACCACCGAGTTCAACCACGGCCAAACCATTGTATACCCTCTTATGCTTATGTTCCTCGTGTTACGCTTCGTCTTAATTCAATATTTAGAGGAACGGTCGTTTTCTTCGTTTTCATTGAGCGAATAGCAAGCGTGACTCAAGAATAATCGCTTTCCCTCCCAACCTCGAGTGAACACAAACAACTCAAGTACACCAACAGCATATGCATTCACTACGTACCGCCGCGCTACGCACGCAGAGTATGTACAGCAGTACACGCGAATACATATATTATGATCCAGGCAGTCCAGTCCATCCGTTGTGTATATGTGTAAGTATATCGGTCATCAGTCGTGCGTGTAAGTTGGAATTCGTGAGTAGATGAAGGAAGAGATGAATAAGGTATCGCAGTGAGTTGTAGAAAGAGAAGTGGGATGGGTGGGTGGAGTGCATTGGTGAGTCAAGATAGGAGAGAAAAGGATCGGCGCGTGTAAGTACGCCGATAAGCAAGACAAAAACAAGACAAAAGGCGGAGAAGAGTATAGCCAACAACACAGAAACAATACATCGATATGCGTCGCGGACCGTGCCGCGGGAAGGGTCACGAGTTGTCACTCATCCGTCAAGCCCAGAATGAAACTTTTACACACGCCTCTACCAGAGTCGCCGACGTGGGGTGCTGCGCGCCGCCCGACGAATGGTAAACGTCTCCTCATCCTCTTGCACATCCTCGTACTCTGGTTCGGGAGCGGAAAGTGGTACGTTCTCATAGATGATCTCAGAGACGTGCGTCGGTACGCTAGGAGGTTCTGATGGTATGCTGAAGGAGACTGGCAACGGGAACTCAGCCGGACGCGTGCTGGCTGGTGACGGGGCAGGGCTCGAACTCGAGACGGGCGGCACGGGAACGGAACGTATTTCGGTGTATGTTACTGTTTTGTCAGAGAGGGGAAGCGCCTACAAAAGAAAAGATAAGAAAGAGTCAGTAAAGATTGTTGGTTGACGGGGTAGGGAGGGTGGAAAAACCGTCCCGAACCCCGGACGAAGGAGAGGGAACGATCCGTACATGTTCGAGGAGGCAGATATATACGGGAGACTTGTGGCCCTCCTTCGTCTCAGAGCTCGGAGCGGCGAGGAGTCGAGAGAGGTACCTTGACTTTGCGCTTGCCACCTGCCGGCTGGTCGATAATATACTCTTCCTCGATCACCTGCGGGTCATTGCCGAGTGCACTATGAAGTTATAAAATATCAGGGTCAGCGGAAGCAAAAAAAAAAGGCGTGAGAAAATAAGCGCGCGCACATGAGCTGCTCCATGATCCACGATTCGCGACGCTGCGCGTCGTGCTCGCGGCGGTTGACAGCCTCTTCACGGCGTCCCATGTCCTTCTCGCGCTCAGCAACCTTGGTCTCGCGCTGGATGAGCTCCTCGACGCGACGCGTGAGTTCGCTTGTGTTAGTGTCATGGGTCGGCAGTGGAGCGGAGACTGCGATCGCATTCTCGTTATGGTGGATGACCTCCTTGTAGATAGTCTGCACAGGGAGAGGTGCCATCGTCTCAACCACCTCTGTGATGGTCGCGTAAGGCTGGCAAGTGACAAGTGCGTTGGCGAGGATATCAGCTTCACGTTGGGCGACTTCACTCTCTCGCTTCGCGACGGAGTGCTCGCGAGACACGAGTGCTTCAGAGCGACGCGGGTTGAAGAAAGAGCCCCAGATACCAGCACCGTTGCTAGTTGCATCGGCACCGCGGAGAGCGTCCATGGCATTGGAGGCAGTCGAACCCTGACCGCGGGTTGAGGGCAAAGAGAGCATCACAGCCAGCACGGCGAGAACGAGGGAAAGAATAAGGAGAAGTGTCGTGGAAGAGATGGTGCGGTGATGGTGATGAGAACGCTCACGGACGATGCGCTCGCGCTCACGTTCACGGTCGCGGTCGTGGTGGGAGGAGGAAGGGTTGGCCATGTTCCTAACACTAACAGATGCAGAGGGGGAGAGGGATGTCGCGGCGGGAACGGAGCGAGCTGGGCGGTCGTAGGTGACGAAAGAGGTTGTGGCCGACGTGATGGGCGACAACAGCGACGACGGGCGACGATGAGCTCGACGGCGTCGACGAGGAGCGGTCGAGGAGAGAGATGGGGGATCGCGGTAGAGAAGGATTCAGAAGTTGAACATTGCGTAATAAATAAATGTCGGTCACGCTGTTTGGGCACCAGAACACGAGGTCTTTATTTGTACACCGTCGCTTGTCCCTCAACGCGCCCCCCACGTTGGACCCGACATCGTGCACGTCGTGCGTGTCGACAGCGTGCAGTGTATTCTGAACGTAGTCATTGTAATAGCCCTTCCTGTCGCCGTCGTCGTGCAGTGAGCAGAGCAACCACTAAAGGAAAGTCTGTCGATCCCGACAGTTTCACGAAAATAAAATAAAATCTAGTAACGCGCCGTCGCCTGGAGCACAGCGCCCGACACTCACAGCACGTCGCCTCGCAGCCTCGCAGCCGTAATGGGTCCAAATAAGCTCAAGGAGCGTAGATGCAAAGTAAGCTCTAGTGCCGAGCCCAATCCGTCTCATCTTGCACATCTGATGCTGCTCGTCGTCAGTGGTACAACGACTTTGGTTACCCGCGCATTAACCCGGCCAAGCTAGAGCGTGGATATCCCGACCCGACAGGCTGCACACGGACGGCCGCGAAATGTTTCTACGCCCACCCAGACCATCCCGACTGGGAGACCGCCGAGTTGGCCAATCCACCCAAGTATTTTGAATACCCCGATAAACGGATCCCCAGGACACCAGACCCGCCTTGGACGAGGCGCGACACCAGGACACCGGAGTTGCATGTCAAGACGGAGCCCGCGTCGCCCAGACTCAGTCTCGCTGGCCTTTCTTCTAAACGGGACCGGTCTATGTCGGAAGATCGGGGCTCGTCGAGGGCGAAGAGCATGAGCAGTCGTGGACCACTGTCGCCTTCGTATATACTGGATCAGGATAGAAATAGAGATCGGGATAGAGAGGATTACAGGAGCGGGGACAAGGGGCGAGGCTACAGCGACAGGGGCGAGCGGGAGAGGGCCTACGGCCACGAAAGAGAGCGGGACAAGAGCTTAAGAGACTACAGCCGGGATCGCGAGTACTCTCGAGGGGAAAGAGACCGCCGCGACAGCAGCTCCTCGAGACACGGTTCCGGTTTCAAAAATATCTCGATTGGTGACCGTGAGCGCACGCGTACGACCAGCGGGGGCTCTGCTCGCACGCCGCCTAGGCCCGGCGCGTCGTTGCTGGACCGCTTGTTCGACCGAGAACCTGCGTCGCCGCCTGTCGCTGCGCCGAGGTGGCCCGCCGTCTTTAAAGACCATGGTATGTCCCCTATTCTATTCTATCTACTCATCCATCTTGCTATATATTCTGAATTTTATTCTATTTGGATGTGTCTCACCCGACCACATGCGTGCCTAACTTAAATTTCAGCCCAGCACGCGTTTGATCCGAGTCCCCTCCCGCCCTCCCATCCACCACCGTCACTTCCTCCTCCTCCACCCATCCGCCCGCCATCGCGTTCGTCTGTTGCCAGCGGCGCTGGCCTCGCACCGAGTGCTGCACCAGAGACCGCGATGCCAACGGGTAGTTTCTCAATGCCACCCCCACCGACGCCCATGTCGACCACGTCGTCCACAACGACATTCCTGTACTCTTTGCCACCGAAGCCAAAGCTCTTTGATGCTCCGCAGACTCAGGACTCCGCGGTGCAGAAGGAGCCGCTCTCGCCCGAAGAGCGGGCGGAATTGTGGGACAAACGGATAGAGTGAGTCCCTAATTCTGTGAAGGATGTGAAGGATTGACTGATTATATTCTTGTCTCTATAGACTGCTTAGCGAAGCGATCTTGGCGAAAAGAGCGTACGGCGAGCGGATCGCAGATATCAAGCAACTGCGGGCCCTCGCCGCTCCGGAGCGTACTGCGCTCCTCCCGCCCGCCGTGCGCGAACAGATAGCTGCATCTGTGCAAACCGTGCAGGCTCAAGTAGACGCTGCGCGCGCTCGCACGAAAGCTGCGCATCAGAAGGTGTTGGAGTTGGATTTCTGGCCTGTGCGTCGACGTCCAAAGCCATATGATATCACGAAGAAGGAAGAGGACGATAACAAGGCGTTGATCGAGGATGAGCATTCTGAAATTAAGGAACGCGTGAGCGAGCTTGGAGACGCTATCAGTCGGATTGACCGTCAGATGAAGGAGGTCACGCAGTTCGTCTCTTCGCGCTCGCGTTCTGGCGCAGCGCCAACTCCCTCCACATCGGCGCCGATGGACTGGGAGGCTTCGGACGCTGCGCGGGGCACGAAGCGACGCAAAACTGGTGATGACGGTGCGTATGCCAGTGACTCTGGCTCCGCGACGCTTGGGCGCTTCTCGCCTGCCCCGTCTGCATCCACGCCTACAGATACCATGCTCGACTCGCGGCGGTTAGCGCACCGCGTCGCGAAGCTCGAGTCATCGTTCCACGAGCTCGAGAACCTGTACACGCAGGCGGAGTCGCACGCGCAGGAAGAGCTGTCCGCGGTGGTCGACATGCATATCGATCGGGTGCGCGAGGAGCTTGTGCGGGGCGTGAAGGTGCGCCATTCCGAGCGTGTTGATAAGCTAGAAGAGGATATGGCACAGATAGATAAGGAAGTGCAAGAGCTTGTGGGTGAGGTTACGACGCTTGTGGGTGTTGAAGCGCGAGTACAAGAGGTGGACAGATCTATGGCAGAGGAGAGGCAGCAGATAGAGAGGGAAAGAGCAGAGGTCCGTTGCTTTAATTACTTTGTGACCCCGTACTAATCTCTTGCCCAGCTCCGCGCCGCAATGGATGAGAATGCCAATCGAACCTCCGCCATGGAGGCCCAAATAGCAGCCAACATCGAAGAAACCCACGCCCTCCGGCGCGCGCTCACACTCATCACCCAAAAGCCATCCACGCCCTCACCACATGTGCCAACGGTCGACGACCTCGTCGCTGCGCTGCTCCCACGGCTGCTCGACGCCGTCCGCGCGGACCTCGAGCCGCGGCTCGTCGACCAGAAGACGGACGTCGTGAAGCTGATGCAGGAGAGCGCGCCGCAGGTCGACGCGTTGCGCGAGCGGGTCGAGAGGGTCGTACAGCTGCCCGAGGTGCTCGCGGCCATGCAGAGTGCGGGCGTGTTGAATGTGAATGGGTCGGGTGCGGAGAGCTCGACGAAGAAGAATGGGATGAACGCCGTGCAGGTGAATGGGAATGGGCTACCGCCGAAACCACCACCTCCACTTTGATTTCTCTCATGTCTCTCTTCGTTTAGATATCTTTGTTGTACATACAACTATCTGCTTATAGTCTCTCATAATCCGCTGTTTTCACGTACATTGTCTTCTCTTCATGTTGCATTTGTAGCTACCATGTTGTATATACAATAAGTTCTTTCAGCCCTCCTTTCATATCTCGCAGACAAAGTTTGTTGAGACATTCACCAGCATCTCGTCGCTGGACTCAAGGTATTACTACTGCCAATTACCCTTGACTCTTCGCTATGGGACTCTTCCTTTACCGGAGAAGAGTGTAAATAATACCTTGTCCCTTTATTTAGTAACTTGCACATTCGAGGACTGCTTATTAAATACAACAACTATCATGCCTCCATGCAGTCTCATTCCATTTGTCTTGAAATATATATAGATCATAACATGCAACTTGAGTGGTATGCTTATTTTTACGACGTATAGATTATAAAACCTTACAAGGGTATTAAGGCCGGTTAGCTCAGTTGGTTAGAGCGTGGTGCTAATAAGAGGGCTAAACACCTCCTATCTGAACGCCAAGGTCATGGGTTCGACCCCCATACGGGCCATTCCATTCTTCCTCAAAACCTTTCTTTTGGGTAATCTTTTTAAAATATTCTACTATGTTGAGCTTGTTTGGGGTTACGTACATAAAGTAATCACTGAGGTTTTAAAATATGATTTGGTAATAAGTTGGGACGACGTGCCGCGTTTTTTCAGACTTGAAGAGGATTTAAAATACACTTCTTCGAAAAATCTTGTCTAATGTGCAACAGCCTCGACGCCAGAAGTCATGTGTGGTAGCAGCTCAACTTGTCTCATGTTTTTTTGCTCTCGCTCTAGTCTTTAGTGTTCGAGTCTCACTTAGATTGCTCTAGTCACTCAAAACAACAATTACAATTGAGAATGAACGAGATAAACTACGACTCTAACTCAGACAGTACTGGTATACATAGTCTGAGCCTAAATGATAGGATCCTTGATGTTGTAGCGTACGATATTCATGAGCAGTGCGCGGTGTTGCTCGGAAGTGGGGATGACGTAGATGATCTGCTCGAGTTCTACAGCGAAAGTGAAGGAAAGAAGTGTGGAAGTACTAGTGTAAGGAGAAATGCGTCTTGTACGTGGTACGTTTGTAATGACATTTATGTATTCAACGAATCAAGGAGCTTGCACGCGAAGTTGTTTACATCTAGACACCAGGGTTCCATACGCTTAGTCGTACGAGACATTCGTTCGAAGGGAAGCCCGTTAACGTTAAGCACCTATTTCCTATTTGCACTCCGACTAATTTACAGCGAATCGAGATCGGCAGTATGTCATGACTACACTTGGACCCACATATTCCGAATGTTAATCATTTCACAAAGACCCCAGCCTCCACAAGCTGAGTCACTGCAGCATCGACATCTGCCGGGATGTCGTGATACCACACATTGTCCCACTTTCCCTCCAGGTCCGCACGTATCCCCTCTTTACTCGGTCCGCTAGGCCCGAAGCAGTCGTAGATGTCCCCCATCTTTGTGCTTTTCGCAAGCACCATATTCGCGCGCGGGCGGCGAATGGCGTCGTACGCCTTCAGCACATCCTGCCAGTCAACACAGGCAAGTTAAGTATGCACGCAAGGATTGTGCAGATTTCTGAGGAAAGAGAAACGAGGCAAGCACACACACACCTCCACGTTCTCTACCTGCGTCTGCGGATGTGTTAGCAATCTCACAAGAACGAATGCATCCTCGAGGGCCTGTCCTGCGCCCGCTCCAAGGTAGGGCAGCATCCCATGTGCCGCATCGCCAACAAGAGCAACATTGCCCCTTACATAACATTCCAATGGCGGGTCCACGGCGTGCACAGCCCATACGCTGGGGCGTGCGAGGCATCCGAGCAGCAACTGTACGTCGGGACTCCAGCCGGCGTACGTCTCGACCAATTCCTCTGTGCTACGCGGGGTGACCCATGGCGTACCGGGGGGAAGCGGACGCGCGCCCCAAGGGATAGAGGCGTCGCAGCTGAATGCAACGACGTTGACGACAGTGCCGCGTTTGATGGGGAAAGTGAGTATGTGCTGCGGACGAGCAATAAAGTGAGTAGGCTGCAAAGAGCAGAAAGGCTAGATAGAAGGAAGGGGGTGAAACATACCTTCCCAGGTCCAATGAAACAGTGCAGCCGATCACTCAGGTCAATCTTCATACCTGTGCTCTTCAGCTGCTCGACGGGGACTAGCCCGCGGTACGCAAGCGTATTCGTGAACGCCGCACGAACGATATTCAGGCCGGCATCTGATTCTTCGGTTGGGCTGTCTTTGTTAGCGCTCTCCCCTACCACGAACGTGCGCACGGCAGAGCGAATGCCGTCCGCGCCAATGACGACGTCCGCCTCTGCGGAGGTTCCGTCTGCGAAGGAGAGCTGTGTACGCTGCGAGACGCCGGGTCGGAGGCCAATGCAGCGCTTGTTGCAGTGCGTCTTTGAAGCGTCGACAAGGTGGACGAGGGCCTCTAGGAAGGTTACTCTGTGGACGTCCTCAGAAACCGGAACACTGTGAAAGGATTGGATGCGGACCTGTGGATGCCTAACCCATCATCCTCAGGATTTACGGGGTACTGTACGTTTCTGTCATTAGTTCTGTCTACTGTGCATACGAAGAAATGAAGGAAATCAGGTTTTTGGCGAGACGTACATCAAATATTAAGTCATTTTCTCCCAGGCCAAAGACAAAGCGGAACTGACGGGGCGCAAGCACTTCCGGATGTACACTGGCTACGACCTCGTCGAGGACCCCGAGTTCCCGGAGGACGCGAATAGCATTCGGACCTACCAGCGATTACGTGTTAGAAATGTTCGTGGCAGTCAGAAGTAATCACATACCTAAACCAACTCCCGCACCAACCTCACCGAGCTTCGACTTTCGATTGAATCATGTTGTTCAGCGACATCGATGATCCATTCAGGCTACGTACTTACAGCAGCCTCGTAGATGTCGACGTCAATCCCTGCCTTCGTAAGTCCGATAGCGACCGCAAGGCCGCACATACCACCTCCGACGACAGCTACCTTGAGAGCTTTGCTGTGTCCGTTCATTTCTCCAGGATTCATAGTCCAGATGGCAGAACTTCAGACGCAGGACTACTGCATGGGAGAGAAAGGAGGCATGAGACATCAAGAGTACTTATAGTTGTCTTTATTCAGAGAAGGTGGGTTCAAGAATAAGATTAGACCACGCATGCCGATGGGAGACAGACGTCCGGTATCTTTCGGCAACTCCAGTGTCAAAAATAAACACCTTTGAAGTGTTCTATCGCAATCCGCTAGAAATACATTGATAACTTCAGCATTTGGTGCACCAGGGAAGAAAAACAGGTCTGGGCAACCAAGGAACTAGCACGCGGAGTTTATACCATTTGGACATTTATTGCTATGAACTGAAGCTTTAGTCCTGCAGCCTATTCTTCAAGAAAATTTAGTCAATGTCAAAAACGTATTTGCGTTTCTAGTACCAGACCATACTTGGACCCACATATTCCGAATGCTGATCAATTCACGAAGACACCATCCTCCACGAGACTCGCCACAGCAGCATTGACGTCCGCCAGGGTATCATGATGCCACAATCTGTCCCACATTCCCTCCAGGTCCGCACGCATCCCCTCTAAACTCGGCCCGCTCGGTCCGAAGCCCTCGTAGATGTCTCCGCTCTTCGTACTCTCCACGAGCGCTGTATTCGCGCGTGGGCGGCGGACGGCATCGTACGCCTTCAACACAGCCTGCGTGTCAAGAAAGGTAAGTTGAGTGTGCAACTTGGACTTCTGCCGAGTTTGGACTCGGAAGAAAAAGATCAGAGGGGAAAGCCTACGCACCTCGACATTCCCTACGCGCGTCTGTGGGTGCGCCAGCAGCTTCATAAGGACCAGCACATCCTCAAGACCCTGGCCTGCACCCGCCCCAAGGTGAGGTAGCATCCCATGTGCGGCATCACCAATCAAAGCCACTCTACCCTTCACATAACTTTCCAAAAGTGGATCGACAGCATGCACGGCCCACACGCTTGGGCGAGCGAGACATCCGAGCAGCAGCTGTACGTCGCGACCCCAGCCATCATACGTCTCGAGCAATTCCTCCGTGCTGCGCGGGGTGACCCATGGCGTGCCGGGGGGAAGCGGACGCGCGCCCCATGAGACGGAACGATCGCAGGCGAAGGCGACGACGTTGATGACGGTGCCGCGTTTGATTGGGAAGGTGATAATATGCTGTTTGTCAGATGAGTTGGTAAGTCGGCCACAGAAGTGGAGATAGTGAGGAAAAGAATGTCCTGACCTTCCCCGGCCCGGCGAAGCAGTGTGGTCGCTCACTTAAGTCTATCTGCATACCAATACTCTTCAGCTGCTGGACGGGGATCAGCCCACGATACGCGAGTGTGTTTGTGAATGCCGCACGGACGACCTTCAATCCAGCGTCCGTGTCTTCGGTTGAGCCGTCTCTGTTAGCGGACCCCTCTACCACAAACGTGCGCACAGCAGAGCGAATGCCGTCCGCGCCAATGACGACGTCCGCCTCTGCGGAGGTCCCGTCTGCGAAGGTGAGCTGCATGCACTGCGAGACGCCGGCTCGGAGACCCGCGCAGCGCTTGTTGAAATGCGTCTTGGAGGGATCAACAAGATGGACGAGGGCATCAAGGAAGGTCGCTCTGCAGGTGCCAATCTCATATTCGAAGTCGATCTTTGTCGAAAGGATTGAATACAGACCTATGGATGCCTAACCCCGCATCGTCCGAAGTAATGGGGTACTACAATGTCTTGTTAGCTCTATTCTCGCACATGATGAGGGAACGAGGAGATCATACTACTTGTGAGACATACATTATAGATTATCTCGTGCTCTCCAAGGCCGGAGAGAAAGCGGAAGGGACGAGGCACGGGCTTTTCTGGATGCACACTCGCCACAACATAATCCAGGATATCAAGCTCTCGAAGGACGCGTATCGCATTCGGGCCTGTCCAAGACTACCTGTCAGTAAGAAGTCATGGTCAACAGAAGTGCATCACATACCTAGACCAACCCCTGCTCCAATCTCACCGAACTTCGGCTTTCAGTTGAATTGCATTGTTCAGCGACGATTAATGTTAACCAAAATCGAATTCAGGCAATACACTCACGGCAGCCTCGTAGATGTCGACGTCGACGCCTGACTTCGTAAGTCCGACAGCGACTGCCAGACCGCACATTCCGCCTCCGACTACCGCTACTTTTAGCTTCCTGTCTGTTTCGTTCATTTCTTCAGAACTCATGGTCCCGATACCAAAGCTTCAGGAAGAACAATCTCGAGCTGCAGCGATGTAAGAGGGAGCATAAAAGGCATGAGACTCTGTAGATTCTTATAATTGTAGAGGAGAAGGTTGGCTCGGGAATTAGGCTAGACCGTGTATACCAGTGGGAGACATGCCACCTGATGTTGCTCGGGGCGCCCACAGACAAGATTAGGCGTCTCGGCAAGACATGAGGCGCTTCATTGTATAGCCCTTTAGCTGTTTTTCGTAAAACTCGATTTGTTTTCTTTATTGGGGAGAAAGTAAAGACCTTGAAATAAGTGGAAGTAAACTTTGAATCTCAGGCTCAGTGACTTGGTGAGTATGACTAAGTACATATGACACACTTCGAAACGTGATGCACGTTATATAATATCTGCCATCTACTACTAACAGATCTCCAACCGCACAGGAACCAAAAACAAGACAAAGAAATGACTACGTAGAGCGCGAATGCAGGTGCTTGGTAACTAGGGGAAAAAAGCGTAACAGTGGTTAAGGAACATTACTAAAAGTCAAAAGATGGAGGTAATTCTGATAGAAGAGGCATAGCGTCCGGGGGGCGACAGAAAGAAAAGTAAGCAAACTTTAGAAGAAGGAGAAAATTATTAGGACGAGACCATTCAGCAAAAGCTAAGGGTAAGGATCGTTGTCTGAAAAGGCCATTTCGTAGAAGTGCGAAAAATGGGCAACAATTGAGAATATGATGGACATCGTGCTTGGCACACAGCGGGTCCGGACAACGCGGTTCGGGGTTTCGGTTATGCAAATCGAGCGTGTTCAGCATTAAGCTGACAGCGCGTGTTTGAACTATACGATGTATCTTTTTCCTCGGAGGAAGCTTCAGAAAAGTGTGTAGAGATCGCGTAGGGTGAAGGATGAAGGAGGACGGCTCGAGGATGGAGCGATGTCCGCATAAGTTTATGATGTTAGCTTTCCAATCTCGAACAAGGTCGAGATGTACTTGTGCCTTCAGATTGGGGAGCGATTCCGGTATGGTCTCGTGGGATGGATTGGTCGCGGCGTCTTTAGCCAATTTATCAGCTTTAGAGTTACCCAGTACTCCGCGATGGGATGGGAGCCACTGGATTGTGATATGCGAGGCCTCGTGATGTAGGGCGAGAAAGATTCCGCATAGACGACGGAAGAGGATAATGAAGTCCGCATGTCAGGTGTCATTAGAAAAGATGAGCTGGACACAATTTAGCGAATCCGAGACGATGTGGATGTGAACCGGTGTGAAGCAATTCGAAAGGAGGGATGAGATACATCGCATGGCTGCAATGAGCGCTTCCTGCTCTTCAAACAAGATGTTTGATCGAGAGTGCGCTGCTGATGAAAAGACAGCAAGTTCCTGGTGATTATGCATAATGACGAAACCATGGCCGCTATTGAGGGAGCCGTCGGCCATAGGGATGATGGAGCCATCTGTGAATATAAAATATTGATAGGGAGGGGGATGTAAGAAGAAAGAATTGAAATTGCGAATGGCAAGGTGACGTTGAGAAGATGAAGGAATGGGTGTCATAATAAGACATGAATGAATGGGAGTAAAAGTAGGGAAAGAGACAGCTTTGGGAATCGTAATGTTGGGTAGGAGCGTTGAAGTTAGATATTGATTTGGAGAGGGGTTATGTTTGGAATGGGCGAAAGAAGAAAGAAGAAAACGTTGAGAAAGGGACTGAATAAAAAGTGGAAGGGGAGGGCAGGATAAGACAGATTCCGCTACACCTGGGTGAACGTTCAGATAGAATACAGAGTGAAGAAAACGGTGTTGGGTCTTCTGGAGAATGGAAAGAAAAGGAGATTCAGGGAAGAGGACGGCGCCGTAAATGGTGACCGAACAGATCAGACCAAAATACAGAAGGCGCGCGTACTGAAGATATGCGCCATTAGTCCGATTGAAAAGAAAGGACCGCTGATGAAGGGTAGAAAGGGCTTTGTTAGCCCGGGATTCAAAATGAAGCTTGGGAGACGAATCATAAGAGAAAATAACGCCCAGCCAGGTGAGGTGGCGAAGTGGACAAATGACACGGTTGTTGGGTAAAGACAATGCCGCGTTAGAAGATGAAGGGGAGTTCGATAAGAAGGATTGGAAGGTGTAATTAGCGACTTTGTGGTGAGGAAGGATGTGAAGAAGTTCGATAGAGTCTGGGTCAATAGATAGACCAAGGGATTGAAATTGAAGAGAAATGAACTGAAATTGGTTGCGTAGGCGCACTAGATTGGTGCGAATGCTGAGTGAACGAGAATAAAGGAGATGATCGTCCATATAGGCGAGTAAAGGTTGTTGTGGACCAAAACGAGTGTTATAGGCCGTGATAATGTCTGCGGCTGCAAATATTGAAATAAAGGGGGATAATGGGGACCCTTGGGGGACCCCGTGGTTGGGTTTGATAAATGGGGTAGAAAAGAAATTGTTGAAATGTAACGAAATGGGCCGGTCTCTGAGCCAGCCCGAGAGAACGTGAATAATGTTAGGGTGTACTTTGGAATGAACGAGTTTTGAAAGAAGGCGATTATGAGAAATGTTGTCAAAAAAACCTTGAATGTCAATAGTAAGGATCGAGGTGATGAAGTAATGATGACAAAGATGTACGGCGTTGAGCCCATCGGAACCGCTCTTAATAAAAGGTTGGGTTAAAATGGTCGAAAGTAAATCGTAGCAAGCGGTAAGGGAAGAGCAGTTTTTCCGGCACCCGTGTTGGGCGTCGGGAAGGAGGTTATTAAGTTCAAAGAATGGTTGGAGAAAATTGAAGAGAATGCGTTTGAACAGTTTGCCTATGGTGTCAACCAAAGTAATAGGTCGAAACGCTCTAGGGACAGAGAAATCTGTGCATTTGGGTTTGGGGATGAAGGTGACAAGAGACGTTTTAAAAGGTAATGGGAAATGACCAATTTTCAAACACAAAGAGAAAAGATCAACAAAAAATGGGCCACGATGCTCGATGAGGAGCTCCAGGTGTTTGTACGAGATATGGCTGTTGCCAGGACTTGATTCGCGGTCGACACCTTGAAGGGCAGCGTGTATATCCTTCATTTCGATGGGACGAAACTCTGAGAGGGCAGGAAGGGGAATGACCTCAGGAGTGTGATGTAATGGTGGAAAAAACGTCTCACAAAAGAGGGACGCTTTATTGGACTCTGTCAAGGTGAATGCTCCATTTGACATGTGGAGCGCGCCGATTGGTGCTCGACGACGCGCCGTACCCAGGAATTGATTGCGCCATGCGGTATGCGTATCAGATTGTTGGAGGCGAGAGCCAAAGAACGCATTTTTGGCTCGAGTGATTTCCATGTCGAGGAGCCTTTTAGACTCGGGGCTTGGGTTGCGACAGTGTGCGCGATAAAGAGATGAACACCCTTCGGACCACCAATTGTTGGGGCCAAAGTATGATCGAGGTTTTCTTTTGTGTAAGAAGATGGTAGCGAAGTCCGAAAGGGAAGAATGAAGGGAGAAAAGAAGGTCGTCCAGCGCCTTAGGGGATTCAATTCCCACTAATGAGAAGGGGAATAAGTTAGAATCGCAAAATTCTCCTATAAAAGAGGGTAAATCACGGAAACGAATGGAACGAAGAGGATGTTGTTGGGGCGCAGCCAATTCATTAACATCAAAAGAAAAACGAATGGGGAGGTGGTCCGAATCAATATCGAGGGACGGGTCGGAAATAGAAGAGCGTTCTAGAAGAACGGGAGCAAAATCGTCTGAAGCAAGTATGAGGTCAATGATGGATTTGGTACCGGAAGAACGGTTGAAATAGGTATGTTGGTGAGGGGGGTTGCAAATGATTAACCGATTCTCGTTGATCCAGTCAACGAGGGCAGACGATCTCGAGAATAAAGCAGATTGCTCTGGAAAAGACCAGAGATCAGCATGGCGATTGAAATCACCAATGAAAATATTAGAAGGGGTGTCAAGAGAAGGAAAAGCGCTCTCGAATTCGTGTAAGGATGGGGAGCTGTAAATATTCCAGAGCAAAAGAGGGGATAAATCGCCTCGAGAAATTGAGGTGACTGTGATATTGGGCGATGATGAACCGGGGTTATAAAGGGAGACGCGATGAACGATACGGGGGTGGACAAGTGTACAACACCTTGGCTTCTCGGGTGAAGACGGTCAAAATGCAATATAGGGAAGAAAGTTGCACAGATGAAAAATGCGCGTGCCTGCTGACGAAACTTTAGAAGGAACGATTGAATGAATAGTGGGAATCTCTTGGAAACAGAGGATGTTGGGGGCAGAATGGGTGGAGGAAAAGGCGTGAAGTAAATAATCAAAGGTAGGGACTGAATTGCGAAGATTAAGAGAAAAGACCATAATAGAGTCTGTCATAGGCAACTAGAACGGGGAGCGATAGTTGCGGCAAGCTGGACACTCCGAAGATCTGGCACTGTGATTACCCTGGCAGTTAATGCACAGAGCAAAGTGATCGCATTGGAGGTTGTTCGTCGCGGTGCATGGAGCGCACTTGGTGACATGGACGGCGGTGCGATGCGGTTCAGAGCAGATTGCGCAATGGGCGACAGACCGGCATTTCGAAGCTGTATGTCCCAGTCGATGACAATTGTTGCACTGGTTAATGGTCGGGCGAGCCTTCATTTCTTCAAGGCGATGTATGACGCCGAATATCGGGACAGACCAATTGTTGTGGAGGAAGAAATGGTTGAAACATAGGCGTGCGTCGTCTTTAAGAACCACCGATACGTTACAAAAATCGCGTTGGTTTAGGCGCTCGATTGAGGACATGAAACGAGGAGGGAACATGAACTCCTGTCCCTCAAACTGAGGAAGGGCGGATATCTCGTCGATGAGATCCTTCTCTGAATAAATTAGTTTGGTATCTTTGTCAAAGACTGGGACACCTGGGATAACCATTTTAAATTGCGGCGAGGGCATGAAGGCCCTAGCACCGCTGATGTTGATAATGCGGTTGAGTTGGGTAACGAGTGAGCTGTGTTGGGCATTGAAATCAGAACGAATGTTAGTGAAGGCAATCAAAAGATTGCTGTTAGTGGTGTATTCCACATTGAGCACGACGAGATGTTTAAAAAGAGGATTGCCCTTAAGGCCAGCGCGAACACTGTTTTTAACGGACAAGGTGGATGGGCGAACGGCAAGGTCGCCGGGAAGAGAGAAGAATATGCGGCGGACATTTCGAACACGGGTGTTGACCGATCCGTTAGACCGGTTAATTGGGATAGTAGATATTTCCCCTTGAGGGTTCTGTTCAGTAACGCGGACCACTTTGGTAGGGGTGGGTTTGGGTTTCTTCTGAGCTGCTTTCGCGTAAGTAACAGTTGTAAACCCGTCCCGATCCGTTCCAACGGATTCGACGGGCGGGTAGTAAACCTTGGTTTGGGAACCTTGTGGGGCGTTGTGTGCGGAGTGGGCATATCCATCCGGTGCTATAATGGTGCCTTCCGAAGTCATACGGTAGCCAGAACCCGGGATGCGGGTTTTAGCGATGGCAGCTGCATATTCAGTTTTTCCATTTTTCGGGGTCTGGACACGTTGTTTAACAACAGGGCCTGGGGGAGGGAATTTGGGATTGTGTACGAAACGGACACTGATTGGATCAGGTAGGATTTTGTTCTGTTTGGTAATGTTAGTATTCGCAGGAACAGAACGCAGGGCTGAAGCTGAAGAGTCAGAAAGCTGTTTTTCAATTATGTTAGTTTTTTCAGAGATAGAAGAAACGACCGCGGAAAGATGTTGAATAGACCGGTGTGGAGATCCCGATGCCGCTGGCCTCGGAATCGGCTCTATTAGGTTCGACTCGACTCAGGACAGTCTTACAAGTATCCCCAACGCTATCGCGATGCAGACTCTTTTGTAGACCGAACGGTCGACTCGAGGGCGAATCTATATTCTTCCCAAGGGGGACTGCGGTGACTCGATAGTCGAGGAGGGACGACCAAATAGAAACGGAGTGATCGAACGCTCGAGACAGTGGCTCTTCTGGTTCAGAAACCTTGTCAAAGCGCTCGATTCTGTCAGAATCGAGCTCCCAACGCAGACCCTATAACTATAATGATTGACGTCTGAAGTTGAGGAAGGTGCGGGGCCGTGTCAGCCTGTTTCGGATGGTCTGAACCCCTGGATGGTGTTCGTCGAGCGTTCGAACGCGCTCGAAGAGGTGCTCGAAGGCGTTCGAGCGTACCCCGAAGCGATCGAGCGACTTCTTAGTAGGCGGCGAACGTGTGGGGCGACAGACGTATGCAGGTATAATACCCTGTTGGGCTTGTCGGGCGCTCAGAGCTCTGGAATATCGGTTTCGAGCGTATGTGGTGAACCGAACGCGCTATTCGAGCGGTTGGCGAAGCTCGCTAAGGCAGAGCGGAGATGAACTGAAGACGAGAATGACTTATGAGACTCGAAAAGTGTACTGTGCGGCGAACTGGGGGTGTATTCCCTCTCCAGAATGAGTACAAAAGGTGTGCACTATTTATACTCTAGGCGAAACGAGCTCGGTACCGACGTCGAACGTACATACGGAGGTAGGGGAGTGCGTGCGGTGCGTACTCAAGTCAGAATAGTCGTATGTTATGGATGGAATGACTCGAGAACATGATGAATCACGAACTCGAAGGGGAATAATGGTTCGACATCAATAAAAAGACCAATGAAACCCGAGAAACTTATCATGTGTGCATCCAACAACTCCATTCGAACGTCCTCGAATGTTCCTCGGGCGTGATGGCGACGAATGCGCACCCTGGAAGTGATAGACGATGATAAATAACGCTCGAGCCCCATGGAGAACGCGGCGAACGACGGAATCCGGTCGTTCGAGCGTGATATATTCAACGTCGACGGCCCGGGAATCGTTCGAGCGACCCATGGTGGAACCCGATGCGTTCCCTGAGCCCAACCGCGTAATCCGGCTGCGCTATAAGCGTTCGAACGAGTGGATACGAAGTGGAAAGAGTGCTCGAGCGCGCATATAGTGGGATACGGAATGAATATAAAGGAAATGAAGCGTTCAAGTGTGAATAGGACGTGGTATGAGTGTTCGAATGGGTGTATGAAAGTATTTGAACGTATGTATGAGGTTACTAATGGATCATATGAAAGATTCGAAGGTATATTGACGCTCGAATGGCCGAGTGTGACCGTTCGAGCGTGTGAAATGCGAAGTGTAAGATAGACAGTGATGAAACGAAGTTCTTGACTGTGTTTATGGGGTTTGTATCTGTATATAATAATAAATAAAGCGGGTGGTATGCTGGGATGGCTGACGCCTAAGCGCGAATCGAGCGCTACAACGCATTTCAGGACAGTTTCAGTGTTTGGCAGTATTAACTCGATGCATACAGCTTGGTTCTGCACCGGTGAGCCACCGAAGTCCGTTTTGGGTCACATCTGGTATTGTTCCGAGCCTCCCGAAGCTTAATTACTCATGTTCTCGAGTTACGGCTCCGAGTTCTGGCTATTTGGTGTTGTTTGGCTAGAGCCTCCGGTCTGTCTTTGTGTCCTTTGTACGCCGCTCAGAGGCTCAACCCTCTGTTGGTTATTTAAACACTCATGTAAATGTCTCAAAAATAGAAGTTTAGTTCCCCTGAGTCAGTCCCAGTCTCTAGTTCTCGTCTCCGTCGCCGTTCAGTGTCGTTCCGTCCGTTCCGTCTCGAGTCCCGTTTTCGGCCAAATCTTGCTTTCGCTATATCGCCCTCAGTTCTTATCCATTTCCCGAGCTCTCTTCAGATTCTTAATCTCGTCGAAAATCGCTTTCGAACACTGTCTTTTCTTGCACGATTCCGAGCCCACGTCGTAGAGCTACGAAAATAGCTTTTGGTTCCGGGAGTTCCGTGCGTTCCGCCAGCCGCAACCAGTGCAACTGCTATATCTCCGTCAATTCTGCATCGCGTCTCGAGGTCTTTTCAGATTCGGAATCGTCTCGACGAATAGTATCGATTCCTGTCTTCACTGGCGAGTTTCCGAGCCCGGGTTGTCAAGATCGTAGTTGCTCTTTGTCCTCCGACCGCATTTAGGCACGTTTTGCCGGTCGTCCTTTGTACTCGCGTCCTCGAGTCGACACCTAGCCCCGAGTATTCTATCACACTTCCCCACACTTCCTGACACTATCCCCTCCATCAGACACGTTAGAGTGAACCCCCAGTGGCCGAACTCAACCAGGTCCGAGTCTGCCAGTAGACCGTACCGTCACCTATCACCGGGACATGGCGTGCATAGTATCCGTGATTTCTTGATCACGGATGGTTTGACTGTTGACATAAATATTTTCAAACACGTGTTTAAAAGAGGGAGAGTGAATACGGAAAGTGGAATGAAAGGCTTCCAGACTTTCATTGGCAGAGTTGGCGAGGGAGGTTTCGTCGTCCAATGAGTTTGACTTGTTTATCCAGGATACCAGGTTGGATCCAACGTTAGCGAGGATGGACCCGGCGCGAACTGGGTCGTCGAACCAGGGTTTGTCAGATGACCACGTCGGTTGGGAGATGAGCGTATTGATTGTATTGATGGTTTCTTTGGTCAAGTCGGCAAAGGAAATGTTGACTTTCTCGGCGATGGCCGGATCAGTCATCTCATCGATTTCGTCCATGGTATTGTCGACCTGAGGGGCCTGACTGGTAAACTCGTCCGGGATGTACAGATCGTCTTCCATAGCATCATCGTCAACTCGGGCGGGAGGTGGGATGGACCTATGTTCTTCTTCTGAGTTCGAGCGTTTAAGAGTGTTCTGCAATTCGATGTCAGGAGTCGGGGGAAGATCTCCTTGTTTACGCAGTTTAGCGGCATGTTCGTCCGCTTCGACATCGGGAGACCAATTAGCGCGGTTCGCTTGAACTGTATCGCATACGCTGTCGTTGTGGTTGTAGGTCTTGTCGCGACCACAAACGGCACATAACTTGGCAGTCCCGCTAACACACGAGCGACTGTGGTAGGGGAGATCCTGTTTACACTCCTCACACTTGGTGGGGTCCTTGGGATTAACAAGGGAACGAGAAGACTTTGTCTTGGTCAGAGACGCTTTTGCTTTGGCCAACATCTTGCTGTCCATAGCGGATATAGATGAGATGAGAGCAGTGAACCAGTTTTTCCCACGGTCGATGATGATGGTAGGAAGATAAGTGATGCACGTGGTTCGCGCCTTTCCTCCAACTTTGATGAAGTTCCACATTGACGACCTTCCAGTGAGCACTCCCGTCTATATTTTCGTTAAGAATTGCCTGAATGACTATGGATTGAAGATAGTTTTCCCTTATGACCGAATTTATCCAGGTGATTTTAGTTCGGCTTCACCAGGGAACGCGGGTCAGTTCTGAATACGCATGCTTGAATTGCAGAGCAATACCAATATATGTGCGATCTCAAGCGCACGCTCGATGCCTCTGTACGTGATCGGCTTGTGCACTTCATCCTCCAGCTTTTCATGGTCTTCCGAGTCTAGGGGCATTGCGTACTTGAGATGCCGTCGGGGACAGGAAAGACTGTATCGCTCCTGTCGTTGATCGTGTCTTACCAGCAGGTGCGCCGAAAGAACATACATTACAACAACTCTCTAATGTTCTTTATCTCAGTTTTATCCAACAAAAAGAAAACTCATTTACTGTTCTCGTACGGTTCCCGAAATCGAGAAGGCTCTGGCTGAATTGAAGCGACTCGTGGAGTATCGGATACAACACGCCGAGACGGAAGAAGAAAAGCAGAAGGAGAGGAGCTTCACAGGTCTGGGTCTCACGAGTCGGAAAAATCTGTGTTTGCACCCTGAGGTACGAATGTGATTTTTTTTTAAAAGTCGATGCAAGCACTTTCTTTCGATCGTACTTTGCTTTTTTTTCAGGGCCACTGAATGTTCCTGTTTGTATAGGTCTCCAAAGAGAAAAAAGGAACAGTCGTCGACGCACGATGCAGAGACCTTACTTCTGCTTCTACTATGGAGAAGGCACGGAATAACCCGGGATCTGTACCTACCTGCTCTTTTCACGACGTGAGTAACGGGCTTAATCGTAAAGGAGTGAGTCATCATCTCTTTGACTTTAGGAACTGGGTCTGCTCGAACCAGGAAACCTCATCCCTCCTGGGATCCATACCCTTGCAGATGTTCTCCAGTACGGCCGGGATAAGGGCGTTTGCCCTTATTTCACTGTTCGAAGAATGGTAAGGATAACTTTGTATCCGCGACCTGATTTCTAATCTACTCTTAGATGCCCTTTGTTGATGTCATTATCTACTCTTTCCACTACCTTCTCGACCCCAAAGTGGCTGAGCAGGTGTCCAAGGATGTCTCAAAAGATGCCATCGTCGTGTTCGACGAAGCCCATAACATTGGTACGTTCAGGACTTCTTCTGACCAAGCATGACTAATAGTAAATGGACATGTATAGACAATGTCTGCCTCGAATCACTTAGTATTGACCTGACTCGGCCAATGCTCGACTCTGCTGTTAGAAGCGTAACGAAGCTGGGTGACAAGATAGAAGAGTACGCGGAGAGTGCTGGTCCACATGGCCTCCCTTCTAACCATTCAATGCCAGAATCAAAATCACGGACGCCTCACGGCTGCAAGATGAATACGCGAAGCTCGTAGAAGGGCTGCAGGAGGCTGATGAAGCACGGCAAGAAGAAGCTTTCATGGCTAATCCTGGTTTGTATTCTGCCTCTCATTAGTCCGTTCTGGATAAAACTAATACACACAAAACAAGTTCTACCTGATGACCTTCTGAAAGAAGCTGTTCCTGGGAATATTAGGAAGGCGGAGCATTTCGTCGCCTTCCTGAAGCGCTTCGTTGAATACTTGAAAACCCGCATGCGCGTGCTTCATGTCGTGGCAGAGACGCCGCTGTCCTTCCTCCAGCATCTGAAAGATATCACGTTCATCGAGCGACGGCCTTTACGGTATGCTAACTGATTGGTTTTCTTGTTGCTCCGCTACATGCTTCCTCCAGTTTTTGCGCGGAGCGGCTCCAGTCACTGGTGCGAACGCTGGAGCTTACTAATCTAGATGAGTATGCTTCTCTTCAGAAGGTCGCGAACTTTGCTACTTTGGTGGCTACCTACGAAAAAGGTGGGGTTCTTGATAAATTGACAAATGAGACTAAAGCTCTGCGTGGACTAGGGTTCCTGCTTATCCTCGAGCCGTTCGAGACGGACAATGCGACAGTACCTAATCCCATTTTCCATTTTACGTATGTTTTATTTCATTTCTGGTACTCTTGATAATGTCGAGATTTACGGGCGCTTGGCGCGCTTGAAGCTGTCTGGACCCTTCTTTAGCTATCGCGCCAGTCTTCGAGCGGTTTAGCAGCGTCGTTATTACCTCCGGGACGATCTCGCCTCTGGATATGTACCCAAAAATGCTGCAATTTACCCCTGTAGTTCAGGAGACGTACGCGATGACTTTGACCCGTAATTCATTCCTGCCCCTTGTAAGCTTCTTCCTTGTCCGACCGCGAGTTGCCTTTGCTTCCTTTCTCGTTTACTTTACTTCCTTTCTCACTTTTCTTTTATGACGGTGACTGAATACCACCTGCTTTCAGGTCATCACTCGCGGTAGCGACCAAGTAGCAATCAGCTCGCGTTTTGAGGTGCGAAACGATCCTGCCGTCGTCCGAAACTTCGGGGGCATCCTCGTTGAATACAGCAAAATCGTTCCGGATGGGATTGCCGCATTCTTCCCGAGTTATCTGTACATGGAATCGATCGTCGCCGCGTGGAACGACATGGGAATCTTGAATGAAGTGTGGAAACACAAGCTCATCTTCGTTGAAACGCCTGACGCGAATGAGACGAGCATAGCTCTGGAAAATTATCGGAGGGTGATTTTAATTCATCCTCTAAGCATGGGCAAGTTGTCTGACAAGCTCATGTATGTTAGGCGTGCAATAATGGTCGGGGCGCGGTGTTGCTTTCTGTTGCTCGTGGAAAGGTATCGGAAGGGATCGATTTCGATCACAACTACGGTCGAGCTGTCATCATGTTCGGGTGAGTTGAAAAAGGACACTCAGGTGTTAAGAACGCGGCGACTTAATCACACATGATACTTAGAGTTCCGTACCAGTATACGGAGAGTCGAATATTGAAGGTCCGATTATCCTTACTATCGATTGACGGCGAGAAGTCTGATTGGCTTGGGCAAATAGGCTCGGCTTGAATATTTGCGCGATGCATACCGGATACGAGAGTCCGAGTTTCTTGGCTTCGATGCGATGCGGAACGCCGCGCAGTGTGTCGGCCGTGTCTTGCGAGGGAAGACGGATTGGGGACTGATGGTATTTGCTGATAAGGTGCGTTTTGCAGTTGATTAATACCCAGGTACGATACAGCCTCATGGCCTTTTTCTGCCCTTATTGGTTAGCGCTTCGCTCGAGCGGATAAACGTGCAAAGCTACCGCGCTGGATCAATCAATACATCACTGAGACTGCGGCCAACCTGTCGACGGATATGGCGCTTGTCCTGTCAAAACTATTCATGCGCCAGATTTCGCAGACACACGCGGAAGATCAGACGGGCATCTCTCTTTGGACGCTCGCGGACATCGAGAAGGCTCAGGCAAAGCAGCGTGCTCTCGAACTCGAACAGGAACACGCGGCTGTAGCAGCCGAAAAGGGCGCCTTTGGTGCACCTATGGATGTTGACGACGAGTACGGAAACGGCGGTTTAGACGATCGAATTCTTGGAGAAGTAGATCTGGACGTGTAGATAATGCGTATGGGGTTCAATCAGGTGTTACATTTGTACATGGCAGTCCTGTGAGTACGACAAAATATTTAATCAAGAGCCGCCGGACATGTCCTTATAGCATATTGCGTCGTGCATAATCATCGTCTATATCCCTCGCTCAGTCGAGGAATGAGCATCAAGGCCGTAAAGCGCAGATCGTGAATTAAGCTTTTGACTATAAGCATCTGCTCATTGCGGACAGTTTTCGCATTTCTGGTCGAGTTCCTGGGTGACGATCCTTTCGGGCTTGCTAAACGGTCGGAAGGGGACGGTACCGAGATGGCATGCCGTTACGAGTGATCCATGGGAGAAGATCGACGATGAATGGAGGACAGTGGTGTGCGTAGCGATGCGGGGAAGTATTATAAAGAATGTCAGTCTTGGGATCTACAGGAACACAGGCAACGGAGCCGAGCATGGAGAGGCCACTCACTTGTACCATCTGTTATGGTTGCAGTTGACACAACTGGCAGGGTGCGCTCGACTGTTCCCGCACGTCGGATCCATACAGTCGATCATCGTGTCTCCCGTAAAGGTGCGATGGTTGCATTTCTTATTCAGAGTGTAGCGCAGAATACGATGACTGGCGTGGCAAGGAAGCAGCACATGAAGGAGGAAGAATTTCCAACCGGGAAGAGGGGGACAGTGAGTATTAGTGTCCCTTTATTGTCCGACAGCAACGGTAATTCGGCGACACTCACCACATGGCTCTGGACGGCACGGCAATCGGATGTAGAGCTCGGATAGAGTCTTGAACCGTACTGCGCGGACACGAATGGCTATCAAACCCGCGGGGAAATGCTCGGGAATCAGCACTTACGGGCGGGGTTGTCAAGTCGTCAGGTCGGCGGAGGTAGGAGGAAAGGGAAGAGGGCGTTCGACACCCGTCTTAAATGAGTACTGAGTGACACGAGCCGATTATTAACGTCTGCCTCCGATCAGGAATTTGAGTGTGCTGCACGATGGGTACTCAATTTGCCATTCGGAATGTAGGCACGCACCACGGGCCGATGTCTGCGCGTAGGCAGTCAGGAGCTAAAAGTATTGCGGCGCGAACTTGAGGCTATCGATCCCCGGCAGGTGAGCGAGGTGAACACTATCGGGCGGCTGGAGTGCGCTGAAGTAGCAGGATGAAGTGGAGGTCAGATGCAGCTGAAACTCTCGCCGGCTGCGTTTTTTAAGCAAGCACTTGTTTGCAGAGTTGTTTCGTCGAGGGAAAGTTGCCACATGTGAGCATGCAGGGATGCGCAGGAGGCTTTTGGGCACAGATCAAATCGCACGATCATGACGAAAGTAAACAACGTCAGGCCTGACTCTGTTATTTTCCATTGGAAGCCAGGCGTGCATACGTATTTAGGCGAGGGGACGTACAACGGTCTCTTGGCCTTGCAGACAGTTCGGCACCTCGGCGCAGAGGAAAGCACGATTCAGTAGCGCCGTTTCTCGGGTGCTTCAATTCAATTTGCCGTGCGTATACACGTCTTGTTTGAACTCCGGAATCGTCAAGATAACGTGGCGAAATAAATGACGGAAAGCCCGAGCACACTTCGCCATCTCAGAAGGTGTGTCTGGTTCTTTGGAGTCAGCAACTTTCGGCGTATTCTAGAGCTGGTGAGCATTACTATCGAGGACGCGAGTCCTCACCTGACCCTCCCAAACTTTGGCGCAGTGCTTCGGATTACACGCGTCTGTCATGGATTTCCTCGGACCACGTTGCAGATTTGGAGATGAAGTACGTATTTCGTTGCTGTAAATTTTTTGACCAACCCGCCACAGGAAGGGAACCAGCCAGAGTGATTAAAATCTTTAAATGAATGAAAGAAACAGATAGTCGATTAATCTGGGCCACATTGAAGCGAATCGCGGCGTCTAGCTTCAGCTGCAAGGCAAGCATGTCTTTTGGCGGGCGTCTATATGGTGGATTGTAAATAGACAAAGAAGTCTCCAGTTGGTCTGAGCGGCGCTCGCATGCAGTATCGCAACGCTTGAGTTATGTAAAGACAGTGGACTAAAGATCTGCAAAGCAACGCGTGTTCCCTCTTCCCCAGGGCAACTCATATAATAAGGACATACTTTGCAACTAGATGTGCTTGCCGATTTCAAACAGGAGTTGCAAAGTCAGGGTGGATGCCGGGAAAACCGTGAAGGCCTGAAAATCATATTATCGGCATAGTCCGAATATGGTAAGATGCTTACCAAATAAGGATCGTCCATATATCGAAGCTTCCCAAAACTCTAATGTCAGCTAGACACCCCTAGGGATGGCATCATATCCTTGCCCTTCAAACAGACGCAGCGCTCTTTAGTTGCCTATGATACACAGTCTACATCGTGTCAAAGCGAGGGGTAGCCATCAAGCAACGAATCTTGTTTCACTTAGAAAGGCCTCGTGGCTGATACCCTTGGAAACTACATACCTGCAACTTGAAATGACAAAATAATGTTTTGTTAAAACGAAGAAGAGCTACGTAACATCGGCGGTAGACATGGCGCCATGCATCGCAATATTGAAGTCTCAAAAGTCCTCATGTTTGCTTCATCAGACACTTTTACGGGCAGCATATTGCATCGAAGTGGATGTTCTCATATTCGAGGTCAACGCCTCATCTGACAGCTCCACACTAGCAACATAAGGCAGTGTTTAATGCACTTGCTTTGTCCGTCAGGTGAACGGGAGTACGTACTTACACTCAGACCCAGACATATGGAATGGGACGGAGTGTTAGTAGGACCTGTCTGGTGAACAACCATGAAACATCCATGTCACAGGGAAGGCTCGTTGTTTGCCGACACACCGGCTCTTTCACCGTACCGTACCTTCCCGAAGTTACTGTACGGTTTTCGATTCCTTCTTTTCTGCTTTTGTTAGTGTACCCCTTAGATTTGCTAAGCCGGGGTACCAAAATATGTTTCATGAGCTCAAGGGGTTAAGGCCGAAACGCCCGACTTACGAGTTTTGTTGTGGGATTTAAAAAACTTAGCGTGGAATGATCGCCTGCCATTACAACAAAGGCCAAGTGGACGACTTTCGAAGTCTCGATGAGTTCGAGGTGTCGCAGAAGCGGCAAAAGTAATAATGCTGTCATAGCCAATGTCCAGGAATCGGGCCCTAAAGAAACGGTAACCATTCCTCTCTTACTCAATATCCCCCGGTACTGACAGACTGCAGAGCGACCCTACGCTAGTCCCGCCGCCGACTTGGATATATGCGTGAAGCAGGTGTCAAACCACTTGCGTTCCTTCGCCATCTTCTTTTCCTCATCAGATGGCGCCTCTAGCTTCACAGAGGCAGTTCTCTGACTGAGATCCGTGATTGCATCGTTGTCGTCTTGTCCTTCCGTTATGTGCGTCACGAGGCCGACAAACGACACTCCGGCCCGCAGCCCATCGACAAACGCCACAAATGCTTGAGCTCTGTCTGAAAGTGCTTCCCGAGCCTGAGGGATATAGAGCGCGTTGACAAGTTCATCCGCAGCTTTAAGCAGGGTGTCAGAGCTCGAAAGCAGCTTATCAAGGGTTTCCGGGGGTGGCGAGGCGATACTTGAAGATGGCCGTAAGATAATAAGATCCACGCGCTTCAGCAACGCGTGTGTGAATTTGAACAAGGTGTGAGCCTGCAGGAAAGGGTTCTAAATAAGTACCAGTGCCATTCCAATGGGTAAAATTATATCTGAAGAGTAAGGGTATGAAACTTGACGAACAGATTTTAGGTGTGCAAGCTCTTCCTGTGAGGCTTTACTATTTCCCTTTGTCGAAAGCGGCACGTCACCGAGTTCCCCCCAACCATCGTCTTCGTCGAAGTCACCCGAACCTTCATCTTCGCTCCCCTCTTCATCGTCCCTTCCTTTTTCTTCCTCCTCAATCATCTCTTGTACTTCCTTTTCACAATCGCTGAGACCACCGAGGACGCCCTCCCATCGCTTCCTGACCGCTTCCTTATTCGTGCGCGAAATCCCGCGGGCACGGTCAATCGTCTCATGCACAACACCGGTTCTAACAAGATATGGTTCTCCTGCCCCACTACCGGCCCTGCCTCCCTGACGATGAGCATTGGTGGTATAAACTCCGAGGAGAGACTCTAGTGCACTCAAAACCTCCTCTGCCGACCAGCGTACTTCACAAGCAAGTGTACGTCCGTGTTCTGTCTCATCAATACTGTATGCACATGATGCGAACGCGTTAGCATGCATGGCGAGTTCCTTCGCAGGAGAGATCGCTGCAGTATACGTAAGGTCGCAGGGCTTGAGTGCGATTGCAAGCTTGGTAGCATTTTGGTGAAGCAGAGAGAGCAAAGAAGTATAATCATTGAGCCTCGTATCTAGAGATACGTCGGTATCGGCTTCTGGAGCCGCTACGGTCGTGGTTGGATCTCGCAACGCTTTCAGTGCGCCCGAGCACGTTTGAGACGCGATATGAAGAACGGCGAAAGCTGCGCTGATTAGGCGGATGAACAATGTGGAACACATAAAAGTATGTTCCATCGTACCTTTCTCTTTGTCAGACATCTCTTCATCAAAAAAAAACTTAATGGACAGTGACGGCTCAGGTCAAGAGACGAGAGGGTCAAATGTTTTGGGTTGTACACGAAGGTTTGAGAAGCACCGGGACGTGCCGATAAATCTCGATCGACGCTCAGGCTCAAATAGAATCACTACATTCTGCAGGTTTGGTCAGTAAAATGCATTGCATCTGTGTAGACTAGTAGCGCAACGTGTAGCCTCTGACTTGAATGGGAATGCGAGGGGGATATGCAATATCTGCCGTCGATATCCACAAGCTATGGCTACCGCCGGAATCCGGGAGTGACCCTTAATAACTTCCCGCTAAGAAGCGTTTTGTAGCCGCATAAGCGGATATGTAGGTCGTCGACAGTTGAAGAAGGTTGTTTCTGGTAGGCTAAAATGATGAGGCATGATGTGTCCTCGTTGTTTGGGGGCGAGAATTGGACGTCGTTCATTAGACCCCGCACTCTATTCCATCCATACTCGAGTGAGTCGAATCTGTACACCTCATAATCCTCGCTGAAACGTGTCTGTCGCACTCTATTGGTTGGGCCGCACGTAAAGAAAGATGATACATAACCGTACAAAGATTGCAGCAACCCGACTCCGAGTAAGAGAAGCTCTGCACGATTTGCACCTTAAATTCCAAAGCAGGACATCGAAGCCCAGCCTCAGCTTGTGAGTGTGGAAACCACGCCGCTTGAGTAGAAATCTGCTTGGTGAAATCCCAGAGTCATGTTCTCATTGTCCAGGTAGAGGGGTGAGAGCAGATACCAAAAGCGTTTTCTCCGAGCGTCGCATCAGAAGTTCTTTGGAGCATGTACGTGTTTTGCTGGTACGATGATACGGAAAGCTCCGGCCTTTGAAACGCCTGGTGACAGTCTAGTGGTTGGTTGTTTCTTTGATCCTTTCCGACTAGCGCGGCAGCACCTGCGCTTTTTGGAAGAGCCGAAGATGCATAGTGTCCACTGGAGAGAGTTTCTATTCATTACGGCATGATATCAAGTCAGTACAATGAAACAAGTATAAAATATCTACAGTAACTACTGGGGATCCTTCAAGCCAGCCTTCGACGCCACACAGTCAAAATTTCTGTTCCAGCAAGTGAAACAAGGCACTTGCCTTCCATACAAGCAGAACAAGCTTCCGAAGAACTTATCGCGATCGAGAGAGTGCATAATGCACATCGCATTTTCTCTTGGGATGTAAGCACTCTTATAGCCTAACAAGGCTCCAGGCCGAGTAAAGTCAGTAAACACGCCAATACACTCGAGTAGGGTTTCCTTGTAGGCAATAGTGATAGAAAAGTACATCGGTACAAGTACCCCGTTTCGAGTCCCTGTGCCTACCATCCGTCGACCTTGATGGAGCCACAGAATATCAAGACACTGGTGAAAGAGCAATCTGAAGAGATCAAGGTGGAGCTAGGGTCTGCTACGTTTTGTTGCATCTAGATGTCCAGAAGAGAGGCAATACATCAAGGGTGCTAATGGAACTTGGTAATATAAATGCGGCCATCGAGCGTCAAGAAAATATGGCAAGGTATGTACATTTGAATGGAAAAACAGAGAATATTAATGTCGGCCCGGCGAAGTTCCAAACTGGACCCACATGAAGTTAGGGATTTAGTTCTCACGTTCTCGATGCGGAAGCTCGCGCTTCACGTCCTTGACGCGTCCCGGAGTCATTTCTGCAGCCAAAGCACAAGCACAAGAACCACTACACTAAAGAGACAGTGTTGGATGGAGGAAACCCCGAAAGAATATTATTACGCGTATCGAATCAGCGTGCATATGTTTGGGATGTGGAAGGTGCGCCTTCCTTTCGTACAATTTCATTCGTGCACAGGCTCACCGGTTTGCTCTAAGCGCAGACATAGCAAAGCTGCGGTCACAACATCGTATCTGTGGTCTTCTTGGAGGGACTCTTCCTCATCTCTCGCAGCAAAATGTCTTTTTGGGTGTCCCTCTGATACTCATGCCAGAGGAAGTAGTTCTCTTAGTAGAAAAAGGTGAGCCTGAAATCGATACAATCAGACTCACATTCAAATCAGATTGCCCAGAAATTGCTGCTATCGTCGATGACGTACATGCTCATCGACAGCCCTCCCATGCTGAAAAAGAAGAGTGGAACCGAATACGAAAACTGGGGCAACAGCGAGATATGACGCAGAAGGACGGTATCAGCGGAAGCATCTCCGCGCAGAAGAGCATGACCGAGGAAGCAATCATGAAAAGACAGCAGCGAGAGGAGCGCCGCGCAGCTGCTATCGCCAAATTTTCAGGAGCGAATGGCGAGGACGAAGATTCAACCTCCGTGATGCCGTTACAGACCCCAAGACCCTCCACTCCATCTTCCGTCCTAGGATCATCAACGTCCCATACCGTCAAGATTCCGACATCGTCAACTCCGCTGAAGTGGTATCAGCCTTCTCCGCACAGTTATTCTACTATAGCTGCAGCACGAGACGCGAACGTATGGTCCTATCCCTCTTCTTCCGAGGAGCGGGCCAGATGCGGCGTATACCGTGCACTGTGGGAGAAGGGGTACTATTTGGGCTGCGGGATCAAGTTCGGCGGGGAGTATGTCGTGTATCCTGGTGCGTTCCTCAGAAAGTCCCATCTTACGAAGTTTGCATCCTCATGTGGAGCGATATGGATCCAGGTGACCCGTTACGGTATCATTCGCACTTCGTTGCTTCCGTGCTGGAATTGTCTTCTACTCCCCTGCGGCCAATGGAGATCGTTGCTCACGGCCGCCTCGGGACCGCAACAAAGAAGGCCCATCTGCTATGTTCGTGGGATGAAGAAACTCAAGAAGCAGATATCTTTTCAATTGAATGGGCTGGATTTGGCTGATGTGCGCTCGCATATAGTATTGTTCGAAGACACATATGTGATCGTACGGCAAGGTCAACGTTGTATAACAGATATCCTCTAAAATATTCCAACTCCGCCGTCAGTCTCTAATCTAAGCATCCGCCTTTCTCTTCTTCAAATAAGGACCGGGGTTGCTGGGATCAATCTCGTTCCATCTGCCGAACAGAAAGGAATGAGAACGTATCTAGGTCAATGCACCGTGCAGTGATCATACCGGGCAAAGACTTCCTGAAGATTCTCGTAATGTAACTTGGGAATGTGCTCCTTAATCGTCCTGATCAGCTCATCGTACACTCGCTTATGAGACAGGAGAGTTAGCCATTTTCTATCGAGAATCTAATCGTCAACACTCCTACTCACAGAGTATCCTTCAGCCGTAAGGTGCAGCCCGTCGGACAAATACTTGCTCAAAGCATCTTCTTTCTGACCTGCAGCGTTCCACAACGCCTGCCACGCATCTACAACGGGAAGCTTCTCGCGTGCACCGACATCGCGGACCATCTGCGCATACTGCGCAGTGACATCGAAGTCGCGATCTTTCTTGTACGGCGTGCCGTCCGCCTCTTGATCCACCTGCCACTGGCGTATGTTAAAGGGCGGAGGCGTGATGAGGACAATTCTCGTCTCGGGAGAATACCAGACGGAGGAAGGGTCGAGCACCATGTGCACGAGACGCGTAAGATTTGTGTCAAACTTCTCAAGCGCGACATGCTGGCCGAAGCCGGGAAGACAGGCGTCATTAGCACCGAACCATATAGTTAGCAAACGCATGTTCTGCGCGGACGACTGCTCATTCCGTGGAACAAGGCACTTGGGAAAGAACAGGAAAATAGATCAATCGTCTTTAGGCTTTGAAGCAAGGATCGTGAGATAGATACCTGCTCGAAGACAGGGATAGCCCATTCTGTGTTATAGCCCGAGAAACCACGGTTGATCACGTCGAATTTGCGAGCATACGTATCTAAAAAAGTGTGCGATGAGCATAGATTGAAAAGATACTCCTGAGAGAGTTATGCTGTATTGAGAACTACTTGCAAGCCAGTCTCTGAGCCAAACCGTTAGGTTCCCATCCTCCTTGTGTAAGAGAGTCTCCTAAAAGAACTATGGCATCTTGGACAGGCGCAGCCATTATTCTTGTTCGCCCTGTAGAAGACTCACGCGAGATAGGAATATGCATAGCGCGTTTCATCACAACGCATCAGAGTGAGAAGCACGTGCATTTAAAAAGGAGTTTGCAGGCATTTCTCACCGAAAAATTACAATAAAATAGTATATTGTGGACGGAACCTTGTTTGCGGTGGAGATGAAATTGTGCTGATGAATGATATGATGGCCATGTCCTGCAACGAACTGCATGGTGTCTACAGTGCTACAGGCGGAATGGAGATTCAAAGGAATTTCGTATGTACTTGTCCCAGTGAGTTGATTGTAGAGATGTAGATGTGTATGTGCAGACAATAGATAGATAGAGTGAAGAAAGTGAGAGCGGGGAATAGGAAGAGACATCCGAGATCGAGAAATCAAACGGAAACAATGGAACAAGCAAAAGCGACGACCAGGTGCAAGGCACGGGTAAACAAAACGCAAACAGATTGGATACGATCGTGCAAGTGAAACAAAAACAAGGCAATGTATATGAGTGCCGTCCTGGACGAGATGCGAAGAAATTATTGCATGCGACTTGACAGAAAGATTGAAGGGAAGAAAGCAAGAAAAACGACGCTGCACAGGGATCTGGACAACGGGAACAAATGAGATATAAGAAGACCAAGGTTGAAAGGAGGATATGTCCGGATAAATAAAAGGAGTTGTGGCGAGACCAGAGCGCTGTCAGCAGGTTTGCGAACGATAACTCGAATCTCGGAGGCCGCTGACGCAAAGACGCGTGAGCTGCAATGCTAGATTATATGCACTGTAGTGTTCCAAAGAACATAGCGTAGTGTTTAGACTTGGTGTTGATTGAGCGAGGGTAGCATAGTCTGCATAAGACATGAGGATCCGGACGGGTTCTTGATGAGGAAGTAAGGTCGAGTTTACTTGAGGATAGGTTGTATTGGTCCGTGGGGAAAGTCGAAGTCAATGTAGTTCCATGAGTACAAATCATTCTGGATCGAACATATATCGATAGACATGGCATCTCAGCGGATCTGAGCAAGAGTCTGGGCTCTCTGGAGGGGTCCGCGGCCTGTGCTCGCGTTGGTTCGTCTGACGTTGAGCATAGACATACCCATTAGCCCGGCTTTTGACCTCGCAGCAGGCGGTGGGCACGGGCTTTTATCGACGCCTTCTAGGATACCGCTCTCGTCACTGCTGACGCTAGTCATGCCGACCATCGAATCCTCATCCAGTGTCGACATGTACGGCGCTGCATCTTCGCCAGACCGCCTCGAGCGAGATATAGTGGCAGCAGGCAAGAGTGACGACGAGGTACCCGATCCACCCGGAGCAGAATTCCTCTGATGATGTGAAAAGGGATTGGACGGCTGCTGGCTGTGCTGACCGGAAGATCCCTTAAAGGCCTCCCCATACGCATAGCTTCTCGTTCTGCCGAAACGCGACTTGGTTCGGAACTGATCGAGATCTTGACGTCGATCACGAGCGAACTGGGGATCGTCCATACGTACATAGCCGCGGGGCTCACTGTACATTGCAGATTGCGTATAGTACTGATGGTAGCCACCCTTGAGAATGTATACCTCTGGGTAATGTATACGTGGATAGACGTGATTGTTCATCGCGCGATCCTTCGCACGTAGGTGTTTAGCGCTTGAATAACACATCATTAACGATCACTTAGAGTCATAACAACGATCGCAACATACAAAGTCGGAGCACGCTTCGCGCTAAATTCGCAGTGGAACACAAGAATAGTCTTTTTGGTCGGATCACCGCTGCAACTTGGTGTAGGCTTGAGTGCATTATTCCCCAAAAGGAACTCTTCAATTTCTGTCGTGGTGTTGACGTTCACGGCACCTTTGATATGACCACCCTGGTATTCGTAGTCGAACCGGCAGTCAATGATTTGGTAAGACACAATCTTATCTTTGTATGATCCAGATATCAGAGCATCCATCTGCAATGTAATCATAATTGACATTGAGAAACCAAGCTGCGAAAGGACAGTAGGCTCACCGTTTGGACGTCAATACGCATTAGGCCGTCCTCACACACCCTCTCGCAAGGAAGAACCTTGCCATGCGCCTCGTTATCTCCGAATCCTGGAAGGCCTGTTCCCTTGAGCCACCGAGAGCTTGGACTTTCGTTCATGGTAGCAAGAGGCGTATTTCTGAGGGGAGACTGCACGGCAGAATTCGTCTCTCGCTGACGAAGGGTACCGCCTGCCGCAAAAGGTCGGAAGTCCTCCGTTCCGTCGCGTCTGCGAATCGTGCGCAACGTCTGCTTCTTCGCGATTGCATGAGCTGCGGGAGATGAGAGCTCCGGCCCTGTCTCTGATCCACCCTCATTGGGACTCGTAGGGATCGGTGCGACAGTAGCCGAGAAAGCACGCCTCGGAGCAGGCAGTTTCATGTGGCCATTATCATCGCTCGGCTCCATGACGGGGTATGCGGATTGTGCATGACCATCGTGGTGCACAAGGGGCGGCCGCCTGAAATGTTTGGGACCATCAGAGATCGAATTACCTCCAGCCTGTGCACTTAAAAATGGGGGCGGCTTGCTATTCTTTCCAAATAGACCACCAGTGCTTGCGAAGCGTTCCATTTTGCGTGCAGATGGCGATGGAGGCGCCGGTGATGAGGAATCCTCGAAAGCAGTCTGAGGGAAGATCTCACTATCGTTACTGTATCTTTGCTTATGAGCGTCATCCTGTCGGGGAGAGCCTTCAGGCGAAAGCGAGCGACGCATCATCGAGCGAATGGGTGGTGGAGAAGACATGCCATCGAAGAAGAGGCTTGAGAAACCTTTAGTTTCCTGTGCAGATGCAAGCCTGACCGTCGGATCATCGATACTCGGCCGAGTCAGTGAGGCCGGGAGAATACAGTCATCAACATCCATGGCATCAGAGAAATCAGCACCCTGGTGGTCATCGGGAGGCTGACGTTGCAATGCGAAACAAGACAGGAATCATAATGGCAGTTCGAAACATAATGAGTCGACCGTCCAGTCCAGATTGAAATACAACTCACAACATCCTCCACCTTCGACGGTGAGAAGCCACCTAACCATTCTGAAGGAAGAGCCGAACGCTGTAATCCTTTCCCGCTAGCCCTCATTGAAGCGCTTTCCACGTGCGAAGATGCGACTGCGTGATTGCCCAACTCACGTCCGAAGGAACGTGCAGCGGTCAAACCTCGGTGACCCGTTCTCCTGCCATCATCCGCAGGACCGTCGTTGAAGAACACCTTCTGCTGAGGAGCAGGAGAAATATCCATAGCCATTGGTGACTGAGCGTCGGGGAGACTGGAGGGCGCGAACGCGGGGCCGGTTGGCGATCCCGGGGCAGAGTTTAAGGACATGCTTGAAGCGAAGGAGTTCTCCAGATCCGAGGATAGGAAGTCATCGAGCTCGTTCGCAGGACGCTGCAAGCGTTGGGAGGGCTTGCGAGACGGAGCTGGTGGTGGTTGGAGGAGTGTCTTGGCAGACAGGGCTGGAAAGAATGGGGGCATCTTGTCGACCGACGTGTCGAAGTCGCGTCGTTTGCGTTTCCTGTCGTTGACTGCAGAAACGAGATCGCACCCAACGAACATCGCGGATGGAAGAGAGAAGAGAAGACGCGGTCAGCTATAAGAGTAAGTTGAACATGGAGCAGGCCACTAACGATATGATGTCACGCTTTGGATAGACGCGTGAAATCGTGGCCGACTGTCGAGGACACAAAGTATGAGTGAGTTATGGTTGAAGTTGAACTTGGACGGGCGACGCCACGCTCCGGACCACGAGTCTATTGTAATCGAGCCACGCTTCGGATGGCTTCGCCGAAGAAAATACTCACGGTGAAATGAAAGTGCTGTCGGGAGGCCGAGCCTTAAACAGAAGAACGAACAGAGGGTGAACAAAGGGGATAATGGCGACACAGACACGACGAGGAGCAGATGCCAACGTGCGGACTTACGAAATGGCAGCTCGGAGAACAGATGCGGCCGTCTGTAGGTCCACACCAGAGCACAGGTTACAGGCCCGAGCAATCAGCGCGCGCTAAAACCGCGTGAGAAGGCAATGGACGTACGCGTTAGCTGCGCCGTCGTGGACAAGAAAATATTTCGCGGCCGACGCTGTCAAAGCGCACGGAGAAGGAAGAGGAGGGAGACAGGAAGGCTCGAGAAAAGAAAGACAACAGTTATTTGGCCGCTATTTGGCCTCGTTCAACTCGATGACATAATGGGCGCGTCCTTCCGTCGCGTAAATGAAACGTGACGGCATGTACTCCACTTTCGCTCGCTCGCTGTGTGCTCATCCTTAGTAGTCTCTGAGCTACCATCCTGTCTAATATTGAAATAAATCCTTGACTCGGGAATTCATGAAGATTTGAGAGAGTTTGGGGCACGCGTACGGAGGCAAAAGGTCAAAAGTCATCGAATTTGATTGATTCTTCAAAATCAAATATACATCTGTAGATTCTGTACTAGCTCCTTTTGTTATTTGGTCAAAACAATACAGCCTTTCATTGCTGCACACTGCCACTCAGGCTGTTTTTCTGAATTCCTGTCGGTATGTGTCGTCTTCCACGACGAGCTCATCGATGCATGGGACTCACTTTCAGATGTACTAAAACAGAACAGTGAAGCCACTCGCTGCCACTTCAACATTCTCGAGCTACAGATGTACTTCCGTCAGTAAATTAAGGATAAATCAAGTAAGTTTCTCGCCTTCAGATAGAAGTGACGATGTATGCCATCGTTTTTGACGGGATGTTCCGTGAACACGCCCTGTAGAATGAGGTTGTGTATCGCACTCCGGCAAATTCTCTCTCGTTTGCTCTTAGTGTTCACCGTGGCCACCTGATCCTGATCGTCATTGACACTGAGCAGAGACAAAAAGGCTTGTGGGGTTGTACCAGCCACCGCTCTAGCAAGGTTGGTGATACCGACGTAATAGTCAGGCCATCCGTCCCCACCCCCAGAAAGCAGCCTGAACTGCGCAACGAGCGTGTCAATAAATTGCTGTGTGACACTAGCAAGTCGAGATGCTGGTGGAGAATCGCAGCATATATCGCAGTTATTGCAGAAACCCCTTGGTGGAAGGCCATGATGTCCGAGAATGAAAGTCCTTCGGCAAGTGGTGAAGTCCGCGCACATGCGCAGTAGTTTTTGACTCGATGGAATAATCACTCGATCAAGGTAGTCTTCTGTTGAAGAGGTGGGATCACTCAGAGACAGCGAGTAGTTGAAATGGCAGTCAGAGTATGTGTAGTCTGTATTGAGAAGGTCATCAACGTTGAAACAGCAAGATAGATGGAAAGGAGCCCTGACAGAGGATGCATTCTGCAGCTTTCCCATCACGACCTGCTCTGTGGAAATAATGAGCAATGATTTACATCTAACTCTGTTTTCAGTAGTAAACTCACCTGCCCGTTTCCTGAATATATGCGCTGAGATTCTTTTGATTAATTCAGTAAGATATAGCAAAGAGATTGTTTTAACCAGCACCTTGGGTAAATCTCTGTGCAAGATAAATCTGACTGGAGGAATTAATTAGCCCATTGTTTGTTAATATAGACATAGAGTACAGACCATCCTTCTTGTCAATTCCCATGCCAAATGCCACCTGGAATACGCAAGAAAATGAGATTGTCCTAAAATCAATTCCCAATCTGTAAGCCACTGACACATACCGTAGCGATGATGATGTGGATGACATTCAGCTTCCACAGGTGATAAGACCAGGATCTCTCATCCAGGGTCATTTTCGAGTAATAGCAGACAGCTTGGATTCCTTCGGCATTTAGCTTTCCATGAAGCTCAGTGCAATGCTTTGGAGTTCTACAGTATATGATTCCTGACTGATTAAGATTTCTCCTAGAATATTTCACATAAGCATCAGATTGATTGCTCAATGAGAGGCAAATCAGTCGTACTTCAGAAATTCCACAATTTTCTTGTCAGCTTGACCACCCTTCGTGTGTATTTGGACGATTTGATACTTTATGTTTGGCCTATCAGGATTCAGGGATACTGTTTGACAGTTTTGTGTACCGATAAACTGTTTAGATTCTTGCAGGCTCCTTTTGCTCATGGAACCAGAGAGCGCGAGGATGGGGACGTCGGGAAACCTGCCCTTCAGATTCTGTAGCTGCATATACTATGGACGGTTGAGTACTTCTCAGAACTACCGCGCGAAGGCATAGATGGCAACGGACCTGTGGTCGATAACCCATGCCCCACTGTCAAATCATTATGGATCAGACTGAAGTTCTGAACGGTCCAGAAAGTAAGTAGGTACCTCGAGGATGACCTGAGCTTCGTCCAAAACAAATAACCCTATCCTTTTGTTTTCATGTAGACCATCCAAAAGCTCCTGCCAAGCTGAACCGGCGAGCCGCTCTGGTGTGATGAAAACAAAGACAGGGGGATGAATAGAGTTTTCTAACATGTGCTTGTACTGGTAGTAGCGGGTGTCCGGGTTCTGTTGGAAATACAGCCTATATAGATAATGAGGGTCATGTATGAGGACAATTCACCCTTACATACGGTACAGCATATATGCCTTTCCCCAGTAGCGTCGTCACCTGCTCCTTCATAAGAGAGATGAGAGGCTAAGAAATTTAGAAACGGTCAACTTAATCAACTGCAGACGATCATAGAACCAAGAATGCCGCAAGCACACATATCCATCCTATTGACCAAACGAACTAGCAAGGTGGCGTGCATGATGGTCGAACAAAGATTCGTGCTCCAAGCTGGTACAACCCTCTGCATAAAGACGGAAAGAAGCTGGACTAACAGTAACAACAAAAGTGATTCCTTTACCAGTCATGGCCTTATATAGACCAGCGATCTATCGAAAATATGATAAGTCTATAGCGCTGGGATAGGAAAACTATTTATCTACGTACTTGGTAGATAAGGCTCTTTCCTGAACCTGGAGGTAGAGTACAGAATACATCTTTATTTTCACATATTGCGTTGATCGCAGGAAGCTGGCCATCTAGCCAATTTTTGTAGCCTAGCTTATGCAGAATAGCTGCAAGATCACGATCCCGATTAGTGGACGCAAGCGACGTCTGAGACTCGAATTGTGCATTGGCAGGCTCTTTGACATCTACATCCATTTCTGTATTCGCCATGCTGAAGGTGGTCCGATGATGGTGGCAAGAAACAAGAAGAGCAGCGAAAGGGGTTGAGGCTGCATCTGAAATATATCGTACGATCAGATAGTTATTCGGTTCCGAGCTGGGCGTTGTCGAACTTGACTAGCAAAAAGTTCCTTCCCTTCAAGTTCTTCGAGCTTGCCTTGAAAAGGATGCGTGCGTGACTTCCGACGTGCGCCGCGTCAACGTATCCTCCGCCATCCATAAAATTCTCGTTCTCAAGTCCATATAACCGTGCTCACCGGCACCCTTGGTTTATATGTCCCATCCATCCAGCCCACAATCTGGCCGGATTTCGGATTCATTGCACGCTTATCCCAGCTCTCCGCAAGGACATGGCACGAGCTCCTTCTACACGCAGTCAGCAGCACAAGCCAGAGCTTCTTATCCAACTTTCCTGTCGCTACCAGAAACGCTGTCTCTACAGCTTTCCTGGATATGGAGGGGCTTCGTAGACGCGTCTCGCTGGGACATTGTCATCTCCACAGTAGCTAGGTGCGCGTTTTGTAGATGTTCCCTTTCAAATTCAACTTCAAATGCTCATCTGGTGTGGAAGCGATGCAGAAATCCGAGCAAATATGTTCAAGTCACTCCTATTGAACGCACTCTCGCTTTCATCAATCTATGTGTTTGATCTTCTGTTGCAACCTCTTGTCCGAGATCAGCAGAAATGGCTGCACAGAAACATGGGATGGTTCTATCGAGTTCTTTGGCTTTTCCCAGTTGTCGGTGCCTCATTGTACTTGAACGTAAGCATAAGCTCACTTGTTTCTTAAAGCGATATACTCAGTCCTACTCAATATAGAGCTCGTGGTGCTCGATCGTCGCGAATCGTGTGTACATGCTCCGGCATGGCAGTCGAAAAGCGGCGCCATCTACGTACACCGGCATCCTCACCGCCCTCGCTACTTCAGCTTATCGAGCCGTTATGATCTGCACTTCGGTTGTAATCGCTTTCGCGCTGGGATACGCTCCAGTAATAGGGAACGCTGCTGGGTTCATTTTCTTTTGCTGGGTAGATGCGTGAGTTCCTGCTACAGCTGTACCTTCACATTGCCCTTGCTTATCGGTTTTTGTTATGTAGTTATTACTGTTTCGAGTACGGGCTCAGCTTCGTTCTTCAAAAGTCTGGGAACTTGATGTTTTCTTCAGATTTATCTGGATTGCTCGAGGACTGTCCCTTGCTCAGCGTATAAGGCACCTTGAGGAGCGATGGGCCTACTACTTCGCCTTCGGTAAGGCACCCCCTAAGTGACGTGGAAGTAAACGCCTCATGATTCATTTTAGGGCTTCCCTCTTCCGCATTGTGCATGTGGGGAAGTACCTTAGCGAACGCGGCCATTTTTGCACTCATTCTTCCATCCGTACGTCTCTTCTTTCAATGAACATACCGCCAATCGCCCTGACAGTGTTCCTAGTACATCATCATGGCGATGCATGCAAAACCAGTACCGTTAAATCCATACAACCCTCTTCCGAAGCAAATCGAATACCCTCCTCCTTCTGATACGAGCGCGATCCTATATCCCTCTCCCTTCGTACCAATTCGGCTGCCCATTTTTGCAACAGTGTTATGGATAAACGATCGCGTCGTCCGGCTTCTGAGCGTGGGCGGGGGGAGGAACCGGCAATACTCCCGAGGGGTGGACGTAACTGCACGGACAAGAAAAAGGGCGATGAGCGACGCCACCGTCGAGAGCGTCGAAGAGGGGAGCGGCGATGCTGCTTCTGCAGAAGTTATGCATTCCGCTATCAAGGGGAAGCGTGCTGTGGGCGGAATTCGAGTGGTAGATGCAAGAAGAAGGAAGGCGGACTAGACGCGTGTACTATAAACAGGGTTTGATTCAAGTAAATCATTCTGGTTAGAATCGCGACAACATGAAAGCATAGAGATATTAACTGATACATCGTGAACCGCAGAGCGCAGTCGATAATTTCTCGTGTCCAAGAAGAAAAACCTTATGAAAGGAACAAAAGCCTTGGTGCTACATTTTTATGACCGCACGTCACCATGCCTGCTTGCCTTGGCCGTAAGGCGGCTAGCAGCGTTTTCCCGCCGCTTAAGCTTCCGAGCAGCCCGGCGCTGTGCTGAGCCCTCTGTAACGCTTTCTTCACCATCTTCAGTATCAGCGCGCTCAGCCCACCAACGCGCAGCTTGCAGTGCAATGACACCTGTGAGCGCGACACTGCAAACCAGGTTGGCAGTCGCGAGGTTGAGGACCTCCGACTTCAGTATGTTCGGCAATCTATCGGGCGGGGGAGCAGGTACAGACGAGAAGATCCCATCGAACGCTGTACGTCGATATGAGGGAATACGCGAAAAAGAAATTCAGTAGCATTCGTCCGGAAAAGGGGAAGAGACTGACAGGGTATGATCTTGTACAGATACACGGAGACTGCGGTGCCGTACAAAACTGGTAAAATAGATAGGAGTCAGAAATGCAAGGTGAGGCAAGGCCAGAGAAATGAGGGTGCACATATGCTCGCGCCATCGAACATCAGATTGCCCGCAGCACCGTCGCCGAAACTCCACAGAATGGTCGTAGCACCGAGGGTAACGACCGCAGCAAGGGCGTATCCCATTTCAGCGGGCGCTCGTGCAAACAGAGAATAGTATGCTGCCGACGTCCAGATATTTTCGTTCGTGATTGAGGACTTCCATAGCGTTAATGAGTCTGCAATCCAGTGTACGAAAAGAATGCCTGTCAAAGTGCGCCGCTCGTTTCAGCTGGAAGTTAGACGAAAGAAAGGTAGATCGGACCCACCAAGGAGAAAAGAGGTGATACAGATTATAGCGGCCACACGTAGAGCCATAGCTTTCGTGACTGTTGATGAATAAGAGTCGTCGACGTTGATGTCCAAGGCGAAGAAATCTGAATCTAATTCTTTTTCACGTGCAAGATGGCGAGCGTCGGACTTTCATATCCATTTTGGGTCGTGCCGCGTCGCGTCGCGTCGACTCAAGTTTCTACTCTGACCTACGCTATTATTTACTCCGACGCGAAGTACACCTCTATTCTGCAACAACTATCCAGTTATCTACTCATGGAAAGTCTCCGATTCTCTGCTTTAGATGTGACTTGGACGCTTCCCCGACGACTGCGCGAATGATCTTGCCTGCATACCCTTTCGCAGCATGAAAGACTGCGTATCAGGGCTGTCGCCTCAAATTCATCTCGTCTGCCATGGCGGGCGTAATTGCAAGAAGTATGCATATAAAAAGGCTGAGCTGAAAAGAATAACCTTCAGTACAAAGTTCGTTGAAATATGTCTGGTGCGCAGTCCTCCTCTCTCTCGTGGCGAAAGGCAGGCATATTTATGGGCTCTTGATTTCTGTAACTCTATGAACAGACTCTCAGCGTACCAACTATGCAGAGAATAACTTCAGTGCGTGAAACTCTACAGCATGTTTCTGAAGGAACTGACATTTAATCTCTAGACTACGATCCAAGTAAATCTGCCGCAATAATTGCAGGCGTACTGTATGGCCTTCTCTCGCTGGCCCTCTTTGTTCGTCTAATCCATAGACAAAACTGGTGGGGTTTATGCCTGCCCATCGGAACTTCGGGTGAGCTCGGCAGCACTACCTCCGAACTAATGCTCTGAGCCGACATATTCTTCCAGCCTTCTCAACGGGATTCTTTCTCCGCTACGGCCTGGCCGTGAATCCATTCAGCAACGCGTTCCTTGTTTCGAGCCAGATCCTCATCGTTGTCAGCCCTGCAACGTTCCTTGCATTCGACTACATTGTGTATGGAAGACTCATGCAAGCCTTTGTCGTACAGCTTAATACGGCCCAATATCGTGGCCCGAATCTTCGTCATAAGTGACATTACGACTTTCATTGCCCAGGTTTGGACTGGCTTCCGTATCCTAGGGTGTTTGAACTATTGACAACTTTGTGCTATGCAGGGCGCCGGCGGTAGTATGGAGTCTGATAGCGATCATACTTCAGCCAACATTGGTCGTATTGTCCTGCTCGCCGGCCTCATTGCGCAGACAGTATCATACCTCTTTTTCATCCTTCTTCTCCATCACAAAAATCTGCAGAGTATTATAACTAATTATATTCAATTATAAGTCTTAAAAGACATGTAATACATATAATCATTTCGGGCATAATTATAGAGCAATAAAATCTGAACTCCATCTTACAATCCACCATAATACTTACCGAAAAGCATAACAGTCATACCAAATTATAATATATCAAAACACTTATGAGAGATTTTAATACATGATAAGACTTTCAATAGAGTATAAGTTAGCGGAAGTATTGCAGACTTATATATAATTAAATAAATTCTAAAGTCAGGATTACAAGGCGGCGGAAGAGTTGTCGGAGTTATAAAAGCAAGAAATTACTTATAATGCTTTCTAATTGATGGTGATGCGCACTGTCGGTTCTCATGTGTATAATAGTTATAGCTCACTTAGCAGCAGTTGTCGTGGATGACAATTAGATGGAAGTATTGGAATAGAATGAAATTGAAATAGCACATAACAATATGCGACCAACGATAGGGAAAATAGAAATAGCTGTTCAAGATGGATGGTATCAGATTGAATGTGAGCGGAAATTTCAATCAAAATTCATACATTGTCCTCTTCCTCTTTGTTGTCCTCCTCACCCTCTTCATTGCCCTCCTCATCCTCGGTCCAGTCTCGATAGAAGTCTTCAATATCAGCTATGGCACCTAGGTCATGAGGATCGGTTGCCGCTTGGGTATTCGGAAAGATAATTCTGAGTAAGGGTTAGTAAGGGACCATAATATCACATAGACGCAGATGAACATACCGATTCCACCAAATCAATAGCTCAGCAGTGTACCTCTTGACATGTGGGACGTCAGACCTGAACAATTGAATAATACCATTAAACATCTCAGGTATTTCTGGAGCACTCGACGTAGAGAAATGGAGCCTTGCACTAAGAGCAAAGTAGACCTGGTAGTAATACATTTTTCAGTATTATATATGCGCAAACCGTGAAACAAATAAAATACCTGGACAGTAATGTGTCAGGACTCGAACTTTCACCCCTTTCTTTATTTTTCCCTTTTACCATTTCCTTTTATTTTAATCGCTCCTTTTCATTATATTTAATCATCGGACCAATCATTTCCCACACTCCATTCACGCGACCTTCATTCGTTCCATTCTGACCCTTTATGTAACATTAGATAATAGAGTCTCACGGTCGTCGCTAGATAAGGTCTCAGGAATCGCATGAACTCCTTGTTCTGCTTTTCCTCTTACCTCCGCGACGACCTAGGTGAGACTCGTTCCCCCTGTATTAGTTTAGACTTGTATTAATCCTCTTACCTCCGCGACGACCTAGCCTGAGTAAGCGTGTCCCGAGTCTACGCTCGAGTATAGCACGTCCCAGACGACAGTCAGCCGAGGCCTGCCCAGTCCGAGTCGTCTCCCGGACTCCCGCCTAACATAAAAGCAGAACCCCACCCAGGCTCATCCCCAGCGTACGTCGTCGCTGTCGACTCGCCTTCACTCGGTCTAGAGGAGCGCTCCCCTCGACGGACTTGACGTGTAAACCCCCCAAACGATAACCCTCAACCCTGCCCGGACGTTTTCGGACGTTCGTGTATTACATAAACTAACACCCGACTTTTCCCGACCCTGGCTCTCCGCCTCTCCCTCTGGTGGAGGAACCATCTGACCTGGACGTGGGTAACACACCGTGTACAGTCATCGACGTCGTTGTCGATCGTGATCTCGGTCGTCTCCTTCCGTGTGGTCATCAAACTCGCCGACGAACCTGTCCTCCGTCAGCGTAACGTACATCCGGACAACCAACCCCTCCCTGTTCCTCCACCGTCGTCAACATAGATCTCGACGAGGAACAACGCCGTGCTCTCCCGCCTCGCTCCTGGTACAACGAGGAACGCCGTTCCTGGTTCACGATCACTCGAGAAGGCGTTGAATACGTTATCTGGTGGCGTCAAGAAAGAGGACTTTGGTATTCGACGCTTGAAGGAGGAAGGAGATTAAAGTGGGCTCCTGCATCGATAGACCAGACAACCCCGAATTCGCCATCGCTTTCGACGTCGACCATTCTCCCACCAATCCCGGGACCGTATAGAGAGGCGCGACGAGATTCGTCACCACCGACCCCCCCGGAGCAACAAACGAACACGTCTAGAACAACAATGTCGACGGGAACCTTCAGCACTCAACAGCTAGAGCAAATCGCGGCGATTGTAGCGGGCGCCTTTGCTCACCAAGCCGCAAACGCCCCAGCGGGCCCTAGCGCCGCTGCGGTACAAAACATCGACGTCGCCCGACCACGCGAATTCACTGGTGGCGACGACTACCTCGACTTCAGACGTGAAGTCCTCCTTTTTGTATCCGCAAACCCGAACCGATACCCTACGTCGGAGAGTAAAATTTATGTAGCTCTCTCCTACCTGAAGGGTGGTAATGCGGCGACGTGGGCGCAGAACTACGTCGAGGAGTCGACAACGTCGGGAATCGTCACCTTCACTGACAGCTGGGAGAGATTCCAGGAAAGACTCGACGCCTCGTTCGACGACCCGAATCGCAAGGAGGCAGCGCTGAAGGAATTCCGGGAAAAGGTTCAGAAGGACCTCACCGCAGACAAGTTCTTCCAGCAGCTCGACGTCATCATTAAGCGCGCGGAGCTGAAGGACGACGGCATCATCTGTGATCGCCTTAAACGCGCGATGAACATCGAAGTAGTGCGGGGAGTCCTGAGATCGACGCCGGTCCCGACGAAATACGAGGACTGGAAAAACAAGGCTATCGAGATCGATCGCGGCGAGCAACAGATCCGTGCAATCCAACGAGGCCGCCCATTTATACCCCAGCCTCGCCCGCAACAACCACAAGGACCCCCGACTCGCCGTCAGGTAGCGGCCCCTCACGTCGACAGACGCGACGCGACTGGCGTCACCTTTGGAGGCGCTGGCCAACCGATGGACGTCTCAATGAACGAGGCGCAACGACGACGCGCGTGCTGGATCTGCGGTGGGCTGGGCCATTTCAAGGACAAGTGCCCGCAGGGGAAACCGATCATCCAGCGCATGCTGGAGCTAATGGCACCAGGCGAACGTCGCATCCTCGCGGACGAGCTCGGCGCGATGAAGGAGTCGGCCTTCGAGGAAGTCGTAGACACTCGAAGGTCGACGGTGGAGGACTATGTGGAGGAAGAAGACAATGACGAAGAGGTCGTCGACTCGCAGGGTTTTGCGAGTGGTCAGGCGTAGCCATCGGGGCGACTGACCGAGAAGGACAAGGGACTTCGGCTCTGGACTCGTTAAAATATAACCAACCGTCTGTACAATACGTAAATGCGAACGACGTCGATGGTTTTCCCGAGTACAAAGTCCCCACCGGTGTGAAGGAGAATGAGGAATATGAGCAGCTGTTCATGAGAGGAACTGGCGGACGCCAGCTGGACCTTCTCCTGAACGTCGGACACAGCGTGGAAGGTGAAGTGAGGGAGGTGGACGCACACGCACTCGTGGATTCGGGATGCACAGGATCGTGCATTGATGTAAGGTTCGTCGAACGGTACGGACTGGAGACGAAACGCTACATTCGACCCCTTGCGGTACTCAATGCCGACGGTACGCACAACGAGGCCGGGTTGATCGAGGAATATGTCGACGTTGAACTTATGATCGGTCACCACAAGGAACAAATCGTCCTGGCAGTAACCTCGCTAGCATCGTCCAACATCTTCCTGGGATACGACTGGCTTCGACGGCACAACCCAGAGGTCGACTGGAAAACGGGGACGCTCGACTTCACTCGCTGCCCGAGCGAATGTGTGGTGGAGAAGGCTGTAGAGGACGGCATGCGGAAGGTGTTGGAGGTGGCGGAAGAGACGGGGAGGATGAGAGAGGTGCGAATGGACAAGGCGTCCTGGCCCGCATACCTCAACGATTACGCCGACGTCTTCTCGGAGAAGGGATTCGAGAAACTGCCGGAACACCGACCCTGGGACCATGTCATCGACTTGAAGCCTGACTTCAAACCAAGCGACTGTAAGATCTATCCGCTCACGCCAACTGAGCAACAGTCACTCAAGGACTTCCTCGACGAAAATCTGAAGTCGGGTCGCATTCGACGGTCGATATCGCCAATGGCGTCACCTTTCTTCTTCATCAAGAAGGCCGACAAGTCGCTACGCCCGATCCAGGACTACCGTAAACTCAATGACGGCACGATCAAGAATAAGTATCCCCTCCCTCTCATCGACGAACTTGTCGACAAGGTCAAGAAGGCGAAGTACATCACTAAGCTTGACCTTCGTTGGGGATACTACAACGTCCGGATCCGCGAAGGTGACGAATGGAAGGCAGCGTTTCGCACGAACATGGGCCTCTTCGAACCGACGGTTATGTTCTTTGGTCTCTGCAACGCCCCGGCAACGTTCCAGGCTTTTGTCAATCACATCTTCAAGGAACTAATTTACGCTAACCTGATCATCGTATACCTCGACGACATATTGATCCTCTCGGAAACCATTGAGGAACATATAGACACGTCGAGACGCGTCCTTCAGATCCTTCGAGAGAATGGCCTATACCTGAAGCCGGAGAAGTGCGAGTTTGACGCCAAGGTCGTCAAATACCTCGGCCACATCATCGGTGATGGCGAGATCAAGGCTGACCCAGCAAAGACGGAGGCAATTGCGAACTGGCCGGTCCCACGAAACCTGAAGCAGCTACAACAATTCCTCGGCATGGGTAACTGGCTGCGACGGTTCATCAAGGACTACAGCAAGGTGGTCCATCCACTGACATCGTTAACGGGCAAAAAGGACTGGGTATGGGAGACCGAACAGCAGGAGGCGTTCGAGGAGCTGAGACGACGTCTCTGCTCACCTCCAGTCCTAGCCATCGCCAACGACGAGGGTCCTTTCCGCGTAGAAGCGGACTCGTCAAACTTTGCGCTCGGCGGTGTGTTGCTACAGAAGCAGGAAGGGAAGTGGAGGGTGATTGCCTATAGGTCGGAAGCACTCCTACCCGCTGAACGAAACTACGAGATCTACGACAAAGAGATGCTCGCGATCGTTTCGGCGCTCAAGGAATGGCGACAATACCTCCTCGGCGCTCGCCACAAGATCGAAATCTGGTCCGACCACGCTAACCTCACCTACTTCAGGTCAGCGCAGAAGCTGAGCTACCGTCAAGCCCGCTGGCGAACCGAACTCGAGGAGTTTGACTTCCACCTCGAACACAAGTCGGGGAAGACGATGGGCAAGGCGGACTTATTGTCGCGCAAAGCCGGCTATGATGAGGGAAAGGATGACAACGACGACGTCGTATTCATCAAGGACAAGTGGCTAAATCGTGGAGTGGTCAGAACGTCTCGGGAGGAAGTGTTGGAACGAGTGGGTGACGCGCAGAGGGCGCAGGACGAATCGGAAAGGCCGACAAATATGGTAGAGGTCGACGGGTTGTGGCGAATGAAAGGCAAGGTGTACGTGCCGGCGATGATGAAGGAAGCAGTGCTGCGGGAGTACCACGACTCGACCCTGGCAGGACATCCCGGATCGTCGAAGACGGTCGAACTGGTACGTCGAGACTTCTGGTGGGCGTCGATGTTCTCCGATGTCCGAGCATACGTCCGAGGATGCGACCGTTGCCAACGAACGAAGGCTCTGAGGACATCGAGGTCGAGGCCACTTCATCCCAACGCAATCCCTGAAGGTCCCTGGGAGATCGTCACGGTCGACCTAATCGGAGAGCTTCCGGACTCCAAGGGACACAACGCGATCTGCGTCTTCGTGGATAGATTCTCGAAGCAGATGCACGCGATTCCGACGACGACAAGACTGTCAGCAGAAGGCATGGCCCAGCTCTACCGCGATCATGTCTTCCGCCTCCACGGTTTGCCGAAGAAGATCATCCATGACCGCGGCACGCAGTTCGACGCATCGATGATGAAGGAGCTGTACAAACTCCTACACATCGAGGGCAACCCGTCAACGGCATACCACCCGCAAACGGACGGTCAAACGGAACGCGTCAACCAAGAGCTCGAACAATACCTCCGACTCTTCGTTGACCATCGGCAATCGGACTGGAAGGACTGGCTCCCTCTCGCAGAGTTCGCGTACAACAACCGCGAACATTCGGCGACAAAGATGTCACCCTTCTACGCAAACACTGGACGTCACCCCAGGAGCTTCGACACCGTACGAACTTCCTCTGCCAACATGTCGGCAGAAGAATTCGCAAAGCACATCAAGGAGACCCATCGCGCGGCAAAGGACAATCTGGTCAAGGCAGCAGAAGACATGAAACGCTACCATGACCGGACGGCAGGAGCATCGGTGGAGTACAAGGCTGGGAATAAGGTCTTCCTCGACGGACGAAACATCAACACGGATTCACCCACGAAGAAGCTTGCCGACAAATGGTACGGTCCCTTCGACATTGTCGACAAGGTAGGAGCGAGTGCCTACAAGCTCAAACTCCCCAAACGATGGAAAAAGGTTCACCCTGTCTTCAACGAAGCCCTACTGAAACCCGCCGTTGAACCGTCCTTTGAGAGCCAGAAGCTACCGCCTCCGCCGCCACCGGAAATCGTCAACAACGAAGAGGAATACGAAGTCGAAGAGGTCATTGACTCACGTCTGCACCGAGGTAAACTACAGTACCTCGTCAAGTGGGTCGGGTACAACGAACCAACCTGGCAACCAGAGACGGACTTCGGCGAGAACGCTAAGGAGGCAATTGCTGAATTCTACCTCAAACACCCCGGTGCTCCTCGCAAACTCGATATCCCTCGCTCACGACTCCGTCCACTCTTCGTCGACACCGAGCCAGACGACCGCGATCTTGGTTGGTCGGGACGCCCAACCTTGAGGAGGGGGTAATGTCAGGACTCGAACTTTCACCCCTTTCTTTATTTTTCCCTTTTACCATTTCCTTTTATTTTAATCGCTCCTTTTCATTATATTTAATCATCGGACCAATCATTTCCCACACTCCATTCACGCGACCTTCATTCGTTCCATTCTGACCCTTTATGTAACATTAGATAATAGAGTCTCACGGTCGTCGCTAGATAAGGTCTCAGGAATCGCATGAACTCCTTGTTCTGCTTTTCCTCTTACCTCCGCGACGACCTAGGTGAGACTCGTTCCCCCTGTATTAGTTTAGACTTGTATTAATCCTCTTACCTCCGCGACGACCTAGCCTGAGTAAGCGTGTCCCGAGTCTACGCTCGAGTATAGCACGTCCCAGACGACAGTCAGCCGAGGCCTGCCCAGTCCGAGTCGTCTCCCGGACTCCCGCCTAACATAATGTATGCAAGTGATCCTGGAGTGACTTCGGTCATACCATGGATCTCTGCATTACCTATTTTTGTACACCTTGAGCCTTTGACAGCGGGACCTGAGTTGGCAGAAGAAGGCGCCGTAAAGATGTGTTTATAGGCCTACAAAAAGATGTAAACACATTAAGAAAGAAAAAGGAAGAAGACTTGCCCTGACGATCAAATTACCCTTCAAGAAGCCCTTCAGAGGGTTCCTTGGATGATAAATACCGTTTTCAAAGGTAAAGACTCGGCTATGGTTGCCATCAAGTTCACGGGTAACTCCTTTTTTGTTTGTTACCGTGGCCCTGTCTGCACACAACAAAGCTAGATATCTAGAAAGTATGTAATATAAATCAGCAATGATGTGATAGGAAAGGCATGAGCACGTCTTCTTTTGTTTAAGATTATCTCAAAGTACTTACTCCGGAGTGAGCGGCTGAACCTCTGTGGGGGCCAGGAGCTTTGCGAGTGTCTCATTCTCGAATCCACGTAAGTCTTTGCGATCATTATCTGGCCGTGTCGACTCGTTGTCAACAGATGGGAAAACGATCCACTGGAGGATAATTTTCCTGATTCCTGATGTATTGGCAGACCAAGCGGCACGCTGACCCTCATGCAACTGTAAACATTGTGAGAGTTTATCTATGCAGAGGGAAAAAAAGCAATGACTCACGCAATTAACTATATATTTGAATGTCTGAGTATCCGCCTTGACGACCTTCTTGTACAGCAAGGTGTTGACATCGAATAAAGCCTTCACAGCATCCACAGCATGGTGGACACTGACACAAGAACTGATTATTGAAAGAATAAAGTAGAATAAAACCAATCACTTACGACGGATCAGTGATTTGTTGTAATTCAGCAGGGCTAAGCTTTGCGTTAGGAATACCTTTGTTAAGAATTTGTTGCGGGCTAGTCCATGGTTCATATGCTCTAGCAAGGTAGCGTCCCTTGCTGACGAAGATGTCCGCTGCAGTACTGCAAATGAGTAAAGTAAACAGATAAACGAAGACAAGAGGAAGAAGCCAGTGTATGCCTTCCTCTTTCCACTTTGCGTAAACTCTTCCTCTGGCACCTGTTGTGAAGCACTGGTCGAGTCCGAGTCAGAAGAGGAGTCTGAGGAGCTAGGCTGCAAATCCGTCATAGGGGGGTCGGTGTCATCGGGTACTGAGGGGCAAGCATTCCGTGAGGGAGAGACATCGGGTACTGAGGGGTGAGCATTCCATGAGGGGGAGACATCGCAGTGAGTGTTCGAATACAGAAAGGAGCATAGTAACACCGTAAGTTTATAAGGCTGGGTGGGGGAGATCAGTGGCTGTGCAACTTTCACTGGAAAACACAACCACGGCGAGATATCCCCTCTTGGCTATATCGCGTTATGATCTCACGTGTTTCAGTGAGAATGCCAGAACTTGAAGAGAGAAGGAAGAAAGCCGCACCGAATAGAACTTGGTAGGGTCAAATGGCCTCTCCTCCGTGCTGATGAAGAATGGTTCAACGGAGACACCTGCTTGAGTCAAGTCCTAAGCAAAGTGTTCATGGCGTCAAACAAATGCAATGCTAACTCAAGCGCTACCAAAAGTGTCGTTTGAGCAGATGTGACAAGTTGAGCGTTCTTCACACTGGGATGAGGGTCGTCTTCGTCAGTAATGAGGAAAAGACGCTTGATGCCAGATTTTGGAGCTCTGGTAGAAAAAAGTTGTTTTACGCAAACGAGCCTATACAGATAGGCAACACTTACCCGTCTCGTAAGGCCCAGTTACAGCTCGTAAAGACATCACCCATGGGGACACAATTTTCTGATGGTGGATACTCATAACGAAGCCACTTATGGTTATCCTTTGCCTCTAGATACATTCGAGAGGAATGGATCAGCAATCGCTTAACATACAACTGCAAGTCGAAGTATAACGCACCGTAAAGGAGCTGGATAAGATTTTGAATCTTTGGGGCATCAATCTGTCCTACAGGCTCGTATACGAACGTCCTATTCTTTGTACTCTGTAGCTTCGCGCGCTGTATTTTCTTTCTTGCGAGACTTTGAGATGCTCAGTACGGTGTGGTATATGCGGGAGTTTGAGAGCTTCTCACGGTATTGAAAAGTAAAATCCCAGCAGCGTCATTTGGCCCGACAACCTTCCACTTCTGAATTTGCATATCGGCCTCAAGTGCAGCAAGTAGGTGGGAGGTCTGTGCGCCTTCTTTGTTTGGGTCATCATGAAGCGCTTGCATTGACTCCGAACAGTCAATCACAAAGAGAACGACATCGTGTTTGCCTTCAAAGAACTGACAGCACATGTCGTAAGACACAGAAACAATTCAGCTGGTATCTGGAGAATATTACGGAGTTGTCGGCATACCGAGAACTCGTTGAAATGCTAAAAAGTTAGTTTTGAGCTTCTTAAGTTAAGAAGCGTGCATAGCATGCTCACCGAATCAAGCATACGGTTCCAGGCATGCCTCAGCTCGAGCTCGCCGTCATTCAAGGGCCCGTACATCTGTCATTTCTTAGCTACACTCGATTTACATATGGGCAAGATCACCTTACCGACACAAGTACAGAAGAAGGCGGACACGAAGCCCGATCGCGCACGGCTGGCTGATCAAAATTGTATAGTCAGTATTCAAGCTTGCCCTTGCATCTGTACAACAGTTCTCACCATCCACATACTTGCACAGGTACCACCGCCTTGAATCGAAAAAAAGGGAAATCCTGGAGGAAAGAAAATGAGAATCAAGTTTCGAATGGTGCGTCCGACTGTCACAAAATCATCCACCATTCGACTGAAATGCGACTATAGATAATGAGAGGATTCTCGTCATTGTTACTCGAGAAGTACGTTGACGAGTTGGCAAGGTGGGGGTGCGGTGTGAACTTGAAAAGAAAGTAGTTTACGATCTTGTACAACAAAGGAACCTTCGACTCCGATTGTTAGCTTATCGTCGGAGTCCTAGCGAATCGACTTTTCATCTTTCACGAGCCCGTCTGACATCCTCGCACCTCACCCCGATCTCTTCAAGTCCGAACTCGACTCATCTCTTGCAGGCTTCGACCCTTACCTGCTGCAATCGCTCATCAT